>JAUPFV010000002.1:197724064-198347478 GCA_036936605.1 Limnanthes douglasii subsp. nivea | reverse complement strand
GTACTGAAGATCGATCTCGTTGAAATTGATCCTTAAAGGAACAATTTAAACCACAATCCAATCAAGAAACCCAATCAGTTCACAGAAATCAAGTCACCATCAGACGAATATTGTTCATGGAGTCAGTCAAAGAACATGCAGAGCGAGAATCCATCCACAGAGACGATGAATTTCCACCTCTCAAGGAGACCACCTCAACAATAGAGAAGGAGCTACCTCAGATGTTTTCAAATCCAGTGTTTGAAATTTTCATACCTAACAAAGAAGGAAATCCAAAAAGAAGAACGTATGCAGACATGGTAGGAGAAGGAGTACCAAGAAATGAGTTCTTTCACAAAGAAGTCGTTCACGAGGTGCACGAGGACTACACTTCAGTATAATTCCAGCTTTAAGATAAGTACTCTTTAACCACCATTGCTAAAACTACTCTCATTGCTAAGTTCTCATTTGGGATTCATACTCTCAGTGAGTTGAAAGCATACATTTCATCACTTAGATTCTTAGGTGCATGTAACATATATAAATAAGATGATAGGCATTTTTTCGTAGAATTAGACATGCTTGAAAATGTAAAAAGATTTTGGGGTAAACCTGTTAGAACCATAGACAAGCTATCATTTAGAATACTTAAATGGACACCTGAATTTCACCTAAAAAATGAGTCTCCATTGACTACTTTTTGGATTTCCCTTAGCAGTATGGGTACCTAAAAACAATATTTCAAGTTACAACAAATGTAAAACATGAATATTAGCTGAAAAAACATGAGAAAATAATGATAAAAAACAGAACCACCAAAAACAATACTAAAAACAACCAATCCAAACTTCCCTAAAAAGAAGTTTAGATTCCAAAAACATCCAATGGAACTAACAAAGAACCACAAATGGAACCACTGTTAACTATGAACAGTGAATTAGATACTATAACATCTGAGAATGTTATAGAATCTAACCAAACAAATGAAAGAGATGAAACAAATGGTAAATTCATAGATAATGGAAAATGGTAAAACATAAAAGACTACCTTAATAATACAACCTGATAAACCACCTGAATTGAGAAACCAATAGAAAATAATAAGGATTTAAGAGTAATAAACAATGCAAACCAAAATGAAGGAACTCTAATTTTCAATCAACTCATTGAACCACTTGAAGTTACTGAAAATGACATAACTGAAGCCTTACATACCATTCAATTAAGTAACTCATTTAAAAAACTTAATATTGAAGAATTAGATGAACTATCAGAACTAGAACAAGAATCTTCAATTACTAGGATTAGTTTGAGCCTTTCTCAATCACCTGAACTTAAACAACTTAAAAAAAGATCTACTAAAACTCATACAAGAAGATCCTCAAGAGGCAAGATATTGGGTCGTGTTAGGCAATTTCAACACGATTTGTAAACCATAGGAAAGAACATACAATTCGGTCCTTTGGATTGCATCTATCGATTATTTTAATAATTATTGTTATTCCATCGAACTTAACGGCCACAGGGCCACTTGCTTTGAGTTCTCTTGGTCTAATAAGCAAGCTAATAACCTTATATATCCTAAAATCGATACGGTTCTTATTAATAACCTTTAGGATAATTATTTTCCCACCTCATTCGCCCACTATGACTTCTCTAGAACTTCTGACCATACTCTTATCACCCTCTCCTCAAAACACCCATAGTTACGTAAAAAATATCCTTCACGGGTCTTCAAGATGTGTTAATCTCATCTTAATTATAATTTCATCATTACTGGAAGTTAGAACCTCCTCATTAAGGGTTCAGATATGTCTAGTATCCAAGATAAACTTAGTTGTCTTCATCCCACTCTTTTCTTCTTCAATAAAAAATAGTTCAGTGAACGAGTGTCTATCGCCCATAGTTTCTTTTTCCAAGACCAACAAGAATTGGCTAGTGACGTCTTTAATCAATCCCTTATCAAGGTTGAGATTGATGCCTCAAAATGTTTCATTTTATTCAGTCGTGCAGAGGAATCGTTTATTAAATAAAGGTCTTGTAAAAACTGTCTCAAATTTGAGGATCGCAACTCCAAATTCTTCCATAATAGTTCCAAATCTTGCATAACCTAAAATAAAATCATCTCCATTAATGAAAACTTCATGAATAAATACACCTTAATCACAATAAAGTTCCAGAGACATCCCAAAACCTTCAAACCTTAAAATATGCACCCAGAATTCCTTACCCAGACATGAAGAAGAAACAAAACACCAAAAATAAATTCCTCAAACTTCTCTAGATATTTCGTAACCTGGAGATTCATTTTTTTCTTCTTCTAATATGATCGAAAAATGTTAAAGTATTTGAAGTTCCTCAAGCATATCCTTTTAAACAAAGTAAAGTTTAAATACTTCAAAATAGTGACGCTTACAGAGGAGTGCAATACTCTAATTCAAAACAAATTTCCACCAAAATTACAAGATACACGTAGTGTTGCTATCCCTTATAAAATTAGAAATTTAAATTTTGAAAAATATATATTTTATTTTGGTGCTAGCATATTTTATGATATTCTTTTATTCAATAATAAATGTGAAATAGGTGGGATAAAACCTATAATTATTTCTTTACAGTTAGTTGATCAGTCTTTTACATATCCTAACAGAATAATAGGAGACGTTTTAATAAAGGTTGATTAAATTTTCTTCTCATTATACTTTATAATTTTAGACATAGAGAAAGATATGCTATTTTTATAAAGGTTGATAAATTCATCATAAGAACCCTCTCGAACTACAGATCCAATGATCGAGGACATCAAAGTTTCTAGTGGCATTGTTTACATTTTCCTACGAGTCTTTGCCAAAATCTTGATGTCAAGAGAACATTTATCAACTAATCGCATCGTATTTTTAGTGCTAACCATCGTTCTTTTCAGAGACCCAATAAATTCCTCCAAGGATGTAGCCTAACTTATAGGAATCCGTTTGGGTCTTATGGGAACATTTTCTCAATATTAAGCTAATTACTCTTAGGTGTATCATAGTTCAGAGAAACCGTATTGTGCCTCTTGGATTATTTTTCTTTAGAGTTGCGAGAGCATTTTCTTTCCTTCAAAGGCAACAAGGGATTTTTTTATGAGAGATGCTTCTTTAGGGTCAGATTACGCTATCAGAATTAATAGGGACTGGTTTTTGTTTACATGGGTATAAGTTTTTCGGGGAAGATAGGTGATTTTATAAAAGTATGATAAGTTTAAAGGTTCTAATAAATCGAGGGGCCAACCAGTTCAGCTTTCTCTTTCCATAGTACGATAATTCTGAAATCAATTTCTTTGGTAATAAAGCTAAGTTCCTTGTCTACAATCCCGACAGATTTCTTCTGCTCGAAAATTAGTGGAAAAAGTAAAAAAATAAAGAGAAAACAACAAATTTATAGAAAGGGCTTCAGAAGACCAACATACGTTTGCATTGGGGAGTAGTAAGGTATTTTCACCATCTTTTTATGCTTCATCATGATACATGTACAAAAGCACACCACGTGTGATGTAGACAGTTCTCAGGCCTAATGATTTATCGTACAAAAATAATTGAAGGCAAAGTTATTTGACTCATGTTGTTTCAGACCACAAGGTTTGCTACAGTAAATAGAATAGTTACATATAAAATATGAAGCAACATCAAAATTAGTAATCCCTCATAATTATTCACAAGGACTAGGATTATGGGGGTACTCATAACGGTAGGTTTATCCGACCAGTAAGTCGAACCGATAAAATATAATGTCGATATTTACTTCGTAATATAAACCAAATAAATGCCTAACGTGCATGGTGTTTTATGTAATAAATAGAAGTATGTTCAAATTTACTAAGTTAATGAACTCATTGTGTATGCCCACCGTCATTACTATATAAGGCAATGTATCGTTTTTTTTGGAAACTGAAACAATTAATATTCTATTACTACTTTTAGCAGTTTCTCTCTCTAGAATTCCCGTCTTAAATCTCTCTCTAACTTTTGTGTGACCCTCAAAATATTCAAGATCTATATTCTCTTTGAATATTTTTAGAAGTTATCATATATAATTATTTTTTTCTAATATATAATTTTCATTTTTATTAAAATAAAATAAAATAAATAAATAAATAAAAAGATTGCATAAATCTTTAGTAAATATCCGGGTCTTGTACCTAATCTAGTGGAAATTCGTGTAAATGAGAAGAGTTTTATATTAATTCTGAGATGTGGTTTGTCTAGTTTTGTAGCCTAGTTAGTTTGAATGAGTAAATCCTTATGAGTGTATCATTACGTAATCGTCCTAACCAACTAGGAGGAGATTCATTGATCTAAACCCCACTAAATAGATTAGGTAGAAAACTTAATAAAAATAGAAATTGCAGAAGTCATATGTATTTGTATATATAAAAAATCATTTATTTTCTAAATTTGTATGTCATTTTATTACCCAATGACTTAGGCTAATTGGTTTGGAATTCATGAGTGTCACATAAAAAAAATTAATATATATATATATTAATAAAATTATATGAATTGACAATTATTAAAAATAAATTGATATTATTTTGCTTTATTAACCAAAATGTTTAAAAATATTCAAGTGCATGGTATATAGTATATAGTGAAAGTTTATTTTATTTTTTCAAAAATAAATTGATTTTTTTTAGATTTATTCAAATTCTTAAATATAACACGTGGTCAGAAAATTTACTTATTTTATTAACTTTTTTTATTATTAAGATATTTGGTCTTGATTTATACCGTTCGATAACATCATTTGATCATATATGTTAGATATGATATTTAATATTTGCTTAGATTAACAACTAAATAAGTGTGAGATAATTCGATCATATAATATTTATTATTGATTTTATATTATTTTCATACTGATTTAATTATTAGTTTTATTTAATAATAATCAAAATATCTTCAATTTGTTTAATTTTGTATTTATAAATTAAAAGAAAAAAATAAATTGCAAAAATAAGCTATATTTGAAGATGAAAATAAAAACTAAATACTTGAAAAAGATAACAAAGAATAAAAAGAGATGAAAAAAATAAATAAACAAACGGTTTTGAAAATAACCAAAACCACGTATAAGAAATTAAATCAAATTTTATTATCATTAAACCCTACTAATTACAAATTTTTATTTTTATAATTAATAGATAATTGAGTTTGGCTATAAATAAAAAGAAGCTTTTCAAAATACAAAACCAAAATAACACTTTAAAGGAGAAGTTGACTCTGAAAAATATATTTATAAATTATACGATAAATGCATAAATTGTCGATACATATTTAAACATTTTTTAAATATTTTATAATAATAATTTTAATTTTTTAATTATTTATTTAATCGAAATCGTAATTTAGAAATAAAATTTAATTTCTTTGTTATTAAATTACTGCTTTTATTTTGAATTATATATTTATAATAAGATAATTTCCTTAGGTTCTACTATTCGAGTCTTTAAATATTCATATAACTAAAACATAAATTGTACACTTACAATTTATCTATCATCATTCCCATGTCACCATTCTCCTGATAGGGTCGTCATCATTTTTGTTAACCACTTCGTTAACCTCTTTTAGTTAGATATGCCCACCTAGCTATCCGAGTGTTGGCCATATTAACAACCTCACTACCACCAAGTTAGATCCATTGATCAAAGCTAATATCATATGTCCCATTAGGGAAAACAAGATAAAAAAAGTTATATCGACATCAATAAAACCTTTGGCCATAACAGATTCAGCTCTAGTCTCTTTAAATCCTCGTTTGGATCCAAGCTGGAATAAAATCCTGATCGCTCTCATCCCAAAATAGAGAACCCTACTTTACCTTCTAAAATCCTTGAAAATAGTACAAAACATTTCATTCACTCCCTTATTGACACCTCATAATCTGTGTTTATCCTTGGTCGTGCTATCTCTGATAATATTCTTATGTGCTAAGAACTCTTTTATGGATACAACACCAAGAGGAAAGGGCCTTAGACTCAACCTCCTCTTATCTTGTAAATACAAACGGTAACTTTTTTGGCTCTTTCAAAGGAAAAATAGACCTTCGTCAGAGTGACCCCATTTTACCATTCTTCTTCATTCTCATTATGTAAGTACTTTCAAGTATCCTCAAAGATAAAAGTCATAACCCCGCCTAATATTTCCACCAAAAGTTTCATAATTTCAAAATAATTAATCTCTACTTCACATGCAACCTCATCATTTTTAGTTGTGCTAACATTAACTAAACTAAACTAATAAAATGGTCTATCAAAATGCACCTCTCTGTGTGGCCTCAAAATCAACCGTCAAAAGAGCCAACTCTTCATATCGGGTGTCAGTGATGTCATTCTTCATAAAATCATCTATATCTTAGGCTTCCAAGTTGGTTCATTTCCTATCTATTATCTCGATGTCCCTTTAATTACCATACGTATTTCATACAATGACTGTAGGCCTCTATCTGATAGAGTCACGACCTGAAAAAATTCAACTTGTTAAAGCCGTTCTTTTTACGGGTCAAGCTTATTGATCATCTATATTTATTTTACATATTAGAGTCTTGAAGGAGCTCTCACAGCTACTCTGGTGCTTTTTATTGTATGACCTAAAGATGAAAGCCTAAGCGCTAAGGTATCTTAGACTAAAATCTTCTTGATGTCGTAGTTAGGGGACCTTGAGATTTTAGGCTTCAAGTTATAAAACCAAGAGGTCGCTCTTAAAAATTTTGGTCCATCTGAAATGGAAAGTCCACTTTAATTTAGTGTGAATGGATTTATTGAAAGAAATTCAACGATAAAAACTTTTGGAATCTGCTAGTTGGTTCATCTCTTAGTTGGGGTGGAGGAAAATCCTTAACCTACAATCAATTGTTGGCATCTATAGATATTCCTTTATTGTCTGATTAGAAATCTAAAATAATCTCTCCACTAAAGATAAAATCATCTCTTGGGGTTATAATACAACCCCTAATTGTGTTTTATGTAACAACTCTAATAAATCAATTCACCACCTCTTAGTGGAATGTCTATTTTCCCATCTTACATGGGAGGTCATAAATGCAAAACTTTGATTCCCTTTTTAAGTTATCGACTGGCCCTCGTGGCTATAAGCGACTAGTGTTTGGTCATCTTATCTCCTGGTAGGAACATATTTTTCTCCATTGATTCTGTACGGTGATTTACCACTTTTAGATTGATAGAAATGCAAGGATTTTCATTACCAATCCTTTGTCAGCTTCAACAATCTCATATCGTATTATCTCTAAGTTTCGTTATAGTTTCCAGGACACAAGGATCCCATGGCTTCGTTAACATTTAGTTATTATTATTTTCAATTTACAGGTTTGAGTGCCTCAAGGTCGCCCTCATGGATGTCTGGATATTGTATATATCTACCTTCGATTTCATTTAATTATTCAAGTCTCATATTTTATCTTATTATTCGTGTATGTTTAGTTCACTTGTTTATCTTTCATCATTTTACTGTCGTGAGATATGTCCTCATACATGTATCCTTTTTATAAACTTCAATATCAGCGGTAGGCCTTGTAGTCTCAGGTAAATACTTTTTTTTATATTAATCTTATGATTTTTTTACCAAAAATAACATTTGATTTTTATAAGTGGAGTTATTATATTTTATTAATAAAAATAATCTTTAAATAGTAATTTGTCGTTGATCTATCGACTTTAGTGATAGATAGTCCCTAGACTTTTGAAAGTCTGTTGGGAGTCCATAGACTATCTACTATGGATAAAGTTAGTCTATCACATCTACTTATTAAGGCTTTGAACAGTATATCATCCCTGTACTATCACATTTGGTGACAGATAGTCCCTTGACTTTCAAAAGTCCACTAGTAGTCCATGGACTATCAGCTTTAGATAAAGTTAGTCCACCAGATCCTTTGATTCATGTGAACCTGCCACTTGTCACCATAGTCACGAAAATTTTGTATCATTATTGGTCCCTTAACTTTAGGTCATAGGTTGTAGACTACATTTTGGCTTTGACCTAAAGTTAAGGGACTAGTGGTGATATAAAATTCTGCTGACTATGGTGACAAATGGCAGGACTATATGAAACAAAGGATCTGGTGGACTAACTGTATCCAAAGCTAATAGTCCAGGGACCACCAGCGGATTTTTGAAAGTCAAGGGACTATCTCTCACCAAATGTGATAGTCCATGGATGATATATTGTTCCAAACCGCTTATTAATGTAAATCTGTCATGTGGCACCATACTCCACACAAACTTGTATCACTAATGGTCCTTAGACTATTAAGTTTGGATAAAGTTAGTCCATAAACTATCCATTTTGGATCAAATTAGTCCCTATATAAAGTCAAACGACTATTAGTGGTACAAGTTTCTGTTGAGCATGGTGTCACGTGAAAGTTTTACATTAATTTTAAAGTCCATTGACTAACTGTCACTAAATTCGGTAGTTTACAGATCAGTTACTATTCAAAAACAATAAAAATACATATTTGAATATGAAAGTTATATATACTTAAAAATACGATACCGATTGATCTCAGATTAATCCTTGTCTCCCTGATTAATCTTGAGTCTCCAACAGACTGCCACTCTTCTAATTTCAATTTTTAGAACATTAATTTAAACGCATAAAATGACTCAATCCAATGGTCGGTCAATGATCAAATCGTGTTTGGAACACAAGAAAGCTAATGCTCCTTCCACTAGGCTACCATTCCTCACTTACTCCGTATGTAAGGGTTGTAAGGTATGATAAGTGGTCAAATGTTAGAAACGTTATAAGATGATCATATTCATGAATTTATATCCTTTATATATGGTAAAGTGTATCAAATTACATTTATTACAAGGTCTTGATTGTTACCATAAGTATGGAAGACTTTAACAGCATGCTAACTTTATTTACATGTGCTTAATAAATTCAAAGCGTAATTGTCAGGGTATTTAATATAGTCGTGACTGGTTTATAGGTTCAACTAAATCATAGGATCGACGAGGGCTCCATCAGTAAATGAGCCATCAGCAAAGAGGTCATCGACCTGGAGGCATCAATCCAAATTGTTGGCTAGTGAGATGGTTGAGGCATTAGCCTAATGAATTATTGATGAGAAAGATGTGACAATGCATGTGAAATCTACAGAAATACTAGAGATAACCACGATTAGACAGTAAGCTATTGAAAATTTGAAGTCCCCCCTTAATCATTATAAAAGAATGAATGCAGGATTAATCTTCTTCACCGAATCCATATGGTTATGCAACTGTTGGGATCTTCGAAATTAAAAAATCCTAGCTTTTGAAGTGTGAGTGAAATATTTTTGTATATCAGTACCAATTATGACTAGACAATTAGTTCTTCTAATATTCTTTGGTGATTTGTGAGTGATGAAAATGTACGAGTTTGCTAGACTTTTTTTTAAAGCAGTAATGTATACAAATAACTTTGTTTGGTTTTTTCTTAAAGTAGTATTCTATACAAGTAATTGTCGTATAAGATATGGTTTTATGTGTATATATTCAAATTGTGGCTTAGTTAGCAAGTTATCAAGACTAAATAAGTCATATTGTTTAGGTTTTGGCAATTATAAAGAATTGAAGGGTCTTGAGGAAATTATTATCCATGCTTTAAGAGTATAAAGGTATTCAGTGACGTGTGGCGCAAAAGTATGGGTCACGTTACAGTGTTCATCTGGAGAGCTTTGGTTTATTTTATCTTAGATGCTAGATACATTTCATCAAGTCCGCTGATACTCATAAATTATTAATCGTCATATTAATTGAAATGAAAGGTGAGATTCCAACTTACTTTATACTATAATGGATTATTTTCATCTTTGTTCTATTTTTTCATACTTGTTTCCATTTCCTTTCAAATTATTTCTTTCACTCAGACACTATTTTTTCTTTCATCATGGGTATCAAGATGGAAAATACTACTCATTTCCAAATTTTAATGCTCTTCGCTCCAATGATAAGTCCGATGATGAGGTTCCTTTAGAAAATATTTTATGGGGGAAGAGACCAAATGCAACTGTAGATGATTTTTTACCAAATGCAACTTCGTTAACCAATACGACACATCTTGTTAGGGGAATATTATATCATCGACAACCGTCTCTCGAGGTGTAAAGGTGATATGGTATTTTAAGCTTATGGTCAAGTTAATGACAGTTGCTACAAGACACTCGTATGAGTATATTGGCCCCAAATGTGTTCAGAAGTTGAGAGAAAGGTGCATTCATCTACATGTTATCATACGCTTTCGTAAGGAATGTGAGACTCCGTTCATTATCTTTAAGAATGAGGTGATGTTTTTCATGAACATGCACGGTATTCAGTCTCTCATGATTCCATAACTGCTAGAGTTCTTCAAGACAAAATAGTTAGGCCCAACACAACTTCTACCCAACGCTTGATAGATATTATTTACAAATAATTTAATGGCACGAGCAGTTTTGGAAATTTGAAATTCTTCACTTTATGGCGGTAAACAAGCTATTTTAAAATACTTCCAAAATTTTCATGTGAAGTAACTGACGATCTTCCCTAGTAGAACCCTATTTGGAGGGATTAATTTGTTTATATATCTGGGTGCTTGGAAGGCCATGAGCAGATTTTTTCTCGTAGGTCGTGACCGAAAGGTTTGTAGGAGTATAAATGTTGGTTGTTATCTTGTTTAAATGTTTGTTTAATTAACATATTTTTTTTATTTTATCCTCTACTTTTACCTATTACTATGTCAATTCTTTTTCGGGCTTACAAGATGGGGTACATAATGTTGAGAACTTATGCCGACCAACTTCGTAAGAGTTTTACTAGACTGTTGGTGTCGGTAATTGTTTTTAAAAGTTGTCTTATAACAGCATGCTAGATATAGAAGCTAAGATCTATATTGGGATGTGGATGTTGTTGATTTGACAGTAGATGATAATCATAATTTTAAGAATAGATAATTGTAGGAGCTGGTGGGTCATGTTGGTGAACATATTACATCCCAATGGTGTAACATGGTCAGAGGTCAGGTAGCATCGATTTTCTTGGAAGTTGAAAACCTTTTTATTAAAGTTCTAGGTCGTCCGATGATCCAAATCAGCAGACATTTTCTTTTTACTCGATGATGCAACAAAATGGAAGATTTAAGAAAATGACTGGGCCTAGCCTGTGGAACCGAAGGCTATTGGAGGTAAGGCTTCAAACCCCCTAATAAATAGGATTACTTTAGGGTTTGTACATGTTTTATTTTTTATTTGAAGGCATAGAGACGGTATCGGCCACAGAGGGTCAGGTAGAGCGTGAGACCAAGAAACAGATAGGGAGACCTTGGCTAAGTCCGTTCCCTTCTCTTTTTTCGTGTTAATGTAGTTAGTACTTTTGATATGATAATGAGATATGTAAACATTTCAAGACAAGTGGTGGTAGGCGAAACGTCGTACTATGGGAGATGGTGTATTGGTATTTTTTACTCCTATAGTGGAGCATGTGTAAGACGGTCATACCAAAAGGCTTAAAAATCAGTCTAATAAGGATGAGTTGGAACCAAAATTGTGGATCATACTTTAAAATTATAAGTTTGACAAAATATAGCTTGTTAACAAACTCACCAACAATAAAAAGTTTCAATAGGTTAGCTAATTATTGTTATAACTAACTTTGGTTGTATCAAGAAGTTTCATAGGTTAGTAATAATAATGTATATAACACGTAGATTTATTTTAAATAAGTTATGTCTTTAATAATAAAATTTTATGGGTTTTTATTCTCAAATTGTTTTTTTCTAATTTTTTTCTTTAGATTTGTTATCAAAACTTTATCTTTGTAGATCAGAACCTTTAACTAGTTATTTTTTAGATTCTTTCATGGTATAACATAAATTATAGTTTGACCCTTATATTTTAATCTGATCGTTTTAGTTTCTTGTTAAAATTCTTGATCAAATAGAGTATATGAATTGTTCTTCTCCCAATGTTGTTTGAAATCCCGATTCGATATATTTTGAAGCGTAAAATCGTCACGATAAGGGTGATGAAATGATGAATAATCATTATGATAATCTTGGAATGATGATTATCACTAAAATATTTATTGATAATTTTATTTATAGTTTGGTGCATAGTAGTGAAACTTTCTTGGGTTTCTCATAAGAAATTAAGTTTCATTTATAGCAGATCTCCTAAACCTAAAATTGATAGTATGCTCATGGATCATTAACTTTATTTCATAAATCTTGAAGAAACAATATATGTTCATTGATAATGTTTAAGTCTATTTGAGATGAAATTATACATAAGTATGACTCTTATAATTGACCTATGGTTTATGATTTGAGGAGAGAGATAAACATGTTGTCACATGAAAGTTTGAGTGTTGTGACATGTTATTCTAAACTAAAAATATCACGGGATGAGAATAATACATTGATGACTTTTCATTTGTGTAGATGTCAACTGAAACGTACTTGTAGTATGTATAGTGATATAACTGAGAGAGAAGAGGAAGATAAATTAATGCAATTCTTTCTTAGTTTGAATAACAATTTCGAATGAGTTAAAGATCATGTGCTTCTGATAGATCCAATTCCCATAATTAATAGATTTTATTCATTATCATTGTCAGTTGGGAATAAACTGTGTCTAAATGTGTAGAATGGTAATCAAAACAACACATTTTTGCACTAATTATGAGAAATGATCATGAGGAAGTTGAAAAAACAAACAAGGTTGTAGTAAAGTATGATCATTGCAATCAGAAAGGACATACTGAGGATAATTGTTTCAAGCTTCATGGATATCATGAATAGTGAGAGAATATAAATAGAAATGAAAAAAATTATGTTATGAAGAACGTTACTAATATGCCAGAGACACCTTAAGAAAATCATGAAGATAACAACATACAAATAATTATGAACATTATGATGAAGATGCAACAAAATATTGAAAATATGGCGAACAACCTAATGCAAGGATTCTCATAGCTAACTTAGCTTATTTTGATAATTTTGCAGGTATAACTAACCTTGATTCTTTAAAACTTGATGATGATAATAATCGTTTCTCGTTAATAGGCACTGGTGCTTCAAATAATATATGTTTTGTAGTCGATTCTTATTTACTGATGCATGCACTATTTATTCTATTTATCTTGTGTCTTTACCTGATGGTTCTGTTAAAATTGTAAAGTTCAAAATAAATATCAAAGTACATTACATAATGCTCTCGGATAATTGCCTATTTGTACCTTATTTCAAATACAATATCTAATTTGTTAGCAAATGCATAGCATAATCTCTTGTTATCTATAATTTTTTAAAAGATCATTGTATTATCCAGGACTAACACTCTAAAATGTTGATTGGAGTTGGAAGGTAATACAAATGACTGTATGTCATTGATGAACATTCTTTCAATCCTGTTTTTATTAAGTTTGTTTCTGAGACAATTGCTTCGGCGAGTTTTAATTCCAGCTTAGGATTATATGTCATTGTTTCTATAAACAAGCCTAAGATATGATATCTTAGGTTGATTCATTTTCCTCTTGATGTTTTAAAACATGTAAATGGAATAAGACCAATAAATTTTTGAAAACTCTTGTGAAATCTGCCTAATAGCTAAACAACAAAGATTGTTATTTCCTTCGAATGACTCAAAATATGCTAAGTGTTTTGATCTTTTACACATGAATTTATGGAAGTTATCATGCACAAACTATTGCTTCCGCGAGTTTTAATTCCATCTTAGGATTATACGTCATTGTTTTATAAACAAGCCTAATATATGACATCTTAAGTTGAGTCATTTTCCTCTTGATGTCTTAAAACATGTAAATGGAATAAGACAAACAAATTTTGAAATCTGCGTAAGTTCTTACTTAAAAAATAAAATTATGGCCACAGTTGATAATTTTTTTAAATTCAATTCTTTTTACTTAAATATAAGATATTAGTTATTCAAACTACAAAAAAAAATTCATATATACGAGTCAAAATAAGTACAATGCAAAAAGATTAGGACACTGATAACTAATAGTAAAAGTAATTTTTTTAATCATGAAGTATATTATTTTGTAAGTTCTCTTGGTATTGTGCACCATAGAATTTGTCCTTATATTTCTCTATAAAATAGCATATTATAAATAAAGTACTAGTATTGTTTTCATATTGCAAGATTTATAATGCTACAGTCCAGTGTAGCTAAGCTCTTTTGGGTATAAGCTATTCTAACTGTCACACATCTCATTAATAAAATCTCTTGTATACTATTAAAATGAAAAACAACGCATGATATTTTGATGGGAACTTTCCCTGATACGCCATAACTCATATTATTTGGTTGTCTTTGTTTTGCCATAAAATGTTCTTAAGTTAAGGACTAATTCTCACCTTGAGCACATAAATCTATATTTGTTGGATATTCTTTTACATATTTATAGGATTTATAGTCATGGTAAACTTAAGATTATTATGTCTAGGGATATTTTGTTTAGAGAATAAAAAAATTCTTATAAAATAGTCACAAATATAGTTAGTCATGAGCCTAGTCATGTTATTTTTTCCACAGACATAGAGTCTCAAACCAGTCATAATGTTTCTAAATGGAATCAAGTTAAATATAGTGTTCTTTCTCCTTCAAGTAGTACTAAGTCTACTAGTAGTGATGTTTTAGGTGATCAGGCTCCCATAAGGAAGAGTATAGGACAAAAAACAAACTTTTGGCTCAAATAGTTTGTTTCTAACATAATACACACTAATTCACTATATATTGAGTCTTTACATTCTCTTCATATTCCACATATATTTCCATACAAAACATCATTTCTTTTATCTATATCACATAATATATTTTTGGAAAATATGTCAGATATCCAAGAATCATTGTCTTATAGTCATGCTAAGAATGATCCAAAATTGATTTGAGGTATAGAAAAAACTTCAAGCTCTTGAATTGAACCAAACTTGGGATATACTAAGGTTCTTTCTGGAAAGAAGTAATAGGCTCAAGATGGATGTAAAAAATCAAAAGGAAGGTTGGTGTTACAATTGAAAGGTTGAAAGCTAGGTTGGTAGCAAAGGGTTACACTCAAATAAATGGTGAGGACTACACAAAAAGTATTTACCATGTGGCTAAGTTAGTTGTTGTAAGAGTAGTGTTTGTTATTGCAGCTTGTAGATATTACATAGTATACCAGTTAGATATTAACAATAATGTCCTTCATGGTACATTTGATGAAACTCTGCACATGAAAGATCCTTAGGGAATGTTAAGGGGAAGAGATAGAATAGTATGCAGGTTGATCAAATATGCTTATGGTTTAAAACATACATCTAGACAATGAAATTACAAGTTTATTGGAAGTCTTTTAGAGTATGATTTTGTACAAACTTCTTTAGATACTTATCTCTTCACTCTCAAACAAGGTATTTTCCAAATAATTCTATTGATAACAGGTAATGATATTAATCTAACTGATGGTCCAAAACAGCATTTGGAAAAATCATTCATTGTTGAAGATCTTGACATAGCTAAGTTTTTCTTATGGATTAAATTTACGCAAATTTATTCAAGGATTTTTCTCAATCGAAAAAGTATATTCTTGATATGATAACAAAAGAATGACTTTTAGGATGTAAACTAGCAAATGCACCAACTGTCAGTCGTTTACATTTGGTGATAAAAAGTTTTTCATTCTTCAAAACACACGGATTTAAATGAGGTTAATTGGAGAACTGTTATACGTATTTTTTACTAAACCCGATTTCAGTTTTGTAGTATATCAATTTAGTGAATATGTGTATGAGCCCAAAGTATTACACCGCATGGCTTCCACTCACATTCTTAATTACTTTAAGTGGTGCCCTCCACTAGGTCTATTTTACTCATCTAATCAGAGTCACGTTCCCAAAGCTTTTTCTGATGCAGACTGAGAGCATTTGTTGACACATGGAAATCTGTCACATGCTATTGTGTGTTCTTAGGAATATCTTTGATGCCATGAAAAAAAATAAGCAAGTCACATTGAGTTAGAGTTCAGCATAAGCTGAATATATAACTATGGTTGATATTATATGTGAATTTTAATATAGTGTTTATTTGACTTGGACGTATCTATTATTATTCCTATATCTATACATTGTAATAACATGGTTGCATTACATATATATCATCTAATCCAATATTTCATAAACACATTGATATCGACTAGAATCTAGTCAGGAATCGGTTCCTCCAAAGATTCATCATCCCTATTCATTTATCCACCCAACTTCAGTTGGCAAATATGTTCACTAAAACATTTTCCAAATTAGTTTTTCAATTTTAATGTCCAAAATATAAGTTTGACAAAACAGAGTTTGTCAACAAACTCGCAAACTATAAAAAAAATTATGTAGGTTAGCTAATTCTAGTTACAACAAGAAGTTCTAGAGGTAACCAATAATCATGTATATGACATGTAAATTCCTTGTAAAGAAGCTGAGTGTTTTATAATAAAAATCTATGGTTTGTCTTCCATAATTAATTTTTCTAATTTTTTTAGATTTGTTTTTTCAAATCTTCATCGTCCTAGATCAAAGCCATCAAGTAGTTATGTTTTTAGATTCTTCCATGTATTATGCTCGGAAGGATTGAACTAACGAGTGCAGGTCAGGATGTAGCCTTTGTGGCCGTGCAGTTTTAATAAGGGAGAAATTGGCAGGTCGAGGTTTAAATGAAGGGGAGTCGATAAGACAAAGCAAAGCTTCTGAGCTGTTTATTTAAGCAGATCAACCTGTGGGAATTTATAACATCTTTAATCTTTTCACTAAGTTTATGAATCGTGCAGCCCAAAGGTAGTTCCCCTTTTATTTTTACAATGTGGATGTTGTGATGTGTCAGGTGAATCTCGGTCTTAAGGTAAGGACGTATTTTTTTTTGTTTTAGTTTATGTGTCATTGTTGATGATTATTAATGAGTTAGTGTGGTTGTGTTTATTTTATGCCAAGTAGGTTATTTTAAATACGTTATCCTTGATCAACGATTGTACTATTAAGATAAACAAAAGGCAGCCACAAGTTAACCCATTGTTGAGGATAATTATCAATGGCACTCTTATTGTGCCAAACATGAGCGAGTAGTCTTCTCAAGATACTATTTTTGGAGCATAAAGCTGTGAAAATCTGGATGGTGAAGAACTGGAAAGAGAGCGGTCAACATATGTATTTCTGAAAGATAGTGTTGAAAGTTAAGTTGAAGTGGATGATATGAAAAAATCCCATGTGGAAAGATTGAGGTCTAGATTGAAATAAATTGAGGCAATGTTATACATTAAGAAAACTAGTGGTGTGGGATAGTAAGCTTGATGTTTTTAACACTAAGAGACCATCGTTAAGGATAGACTGACGGCTATTATCCAAACTGAAAAGGATTCTGTCACAATAACAAAGACTGAATTGGACGAGGCAAACACCCAACATCACATTGTGTTGATTTAGACTAAAGAAGATGCATCTCGTCAGGCTGGACGATCTTTGCTTTGTGAGATACATAGTAGGTTTTTGCATTTTGACTTTAAGATGTACATGACCCGGCTTGTTATAGAATATAGGTGTTATATATCTCCACTTAACAGTCATGTAGGAACCGTAGTGATTTCTGGTAGAGTTTATGAGGTGGATAGTGACACTATGGATGTGCATATCCCCAAGTCACGGAATACAAATAAGGTGCATACTGTACAATGAACCCTATGGCACCATATTTTTGATAATGTTGTAAAAATTTGGAACCAAGTCCCCTATAATGGGAAATTTTTGTTTTCTATGTTTTGTTGATGTTGATTGCCTCTGGGAAAGTTATATATTTAGTGTTTGATGTTTCTCTTCCCACGATGTTTTTGGGCCATGTTTTTTAGATATTATGTAGTTAAAGTTTACCACTTTTTGGTTTATAATGAGGTTTGCATAATTATTCTTTGCTTGTAAGTTTGAAATCTTGTTTATATTCGTGTTTTGGTGTCATATTTGCATACCAATGATTCTCATTTGTGTTATGTTGTAAATTTTTATTGAGCATACATCTCGTGTATGAAATATTTTGTTAGTTTTGTTTTAGAAGTATTTTTAGAAAATATTTTGCATGTTGCTTTGGTGTTGGCTTGTGCGGATATGGGCAAGAATATACATACCTATTATGATATATTATGTTGTTGGGAGCATTGGAGATGGCAATATAAAAGGGATACTAGAATATGCTCCCGACACGTGAAATAAATAAAGGATGCCAACAAGGAGACTGAAAGGCCATTTTATTGCGTTTGCGTTTGATTTTTGTGTTTGGTTTTATTTGTTTAAATCCTTTGCATGGGAAATTTTGCATTATGTTTCTAAGTGAGATGAAATCCATGTTATAGTAAATTTGATTACGTTTGGGTGTTGCTGTAATTTATTCCTTATTTTGATTTTCATTTCTTATTTTTTATCTATTATGGTATGTCGTATGTGTGGATTTTAGATTATTCTTCATTTATTTATGACGAATGCCTCTCTTCTTCACGAGGGAGTTCTGTGAGTCCAACGAAGTGATGACCTTCAAAGGTAGAGATGCATGTAGAGCACATGGTCCCATGTTAGGTTGTATCTAAAGTATCCAATTGGTTTTCTTTTTTTGATAAGTCAAAGGCATGTGGTCTCCTTCAGTATTGAGAAGGGGATTTATGAATTCTTCTTTACGTCTTGTTGCCATCTCACGCCACATAGTGTTAGACTTTGTGTGTGGCCCGGTCTTACCATTTTTTTATATGATGCATCATGGAATGCCATAGGATTAAAGTTTGTCGTAGCAGTGTGACTTTGTGGACTAATATCATCCTAGTCTTATTTATTTTGTTAAATATTGAGAAATCTTTGTCTTAGCGCGTAAGTTTGTATGAAAAACGGTTGTTGAATATTTTCAGTCGTAGCCCTTGGTTGGTATGAGAGGAAGTGTTGTTATTGTGTAGGTTTATCTCCCATAAAATAAGTGTTGTAATACTATGTTATTTGTTATGTTGGTGAATGAGGGTTTATATTCAATTTCAAATTCCATATGAAAATGAGGTGGAAGCATTAACATCAAGAATGGAATGTTGAGGGAATCAGACTTATCTATGGAAAAAAATAATGTTTTAGCATATTAGGTGTTATAGACTATATTTTCATCTCAGATTTATCTTTGTTATTTATAAAATATATGCTGGATCATGCAGAGATATGTTGAAATGGCATTAAGAGAACTCAGTATTATCTCACAAGAAAGAGCATGTGATATTTGGTCCATGGTGAATTTTCAGGATGCGTATGTACGGTTTATGGTCGTTGTTATCCAAGTGAACCCAATTGCGAGTTTGTCAATAATGTTAAGAGATATAGAATGTGCATAGTATAAAATATATTCCATAAAAGGAAATTTATTCATATTGTTCGTAAAAGAGAATAAAAATACAAAAGAATTTCCTAAAAAAACATACAAAATATAAATGATATTCGTAATAAGGTATGTAGCCATAGTTTATTCATGCTTTGGTGCTGATAAGGTTTGATTTTGCTTTAGTAAATTGCTAAGGAAAAATTCTAGAGAGAGAAAATGCTTAAGAGATTTTAGAGAGAGAAAACACAAGTATAAATGAGTTTCAAGTAAAAAGTGTTCAACCCTTTTATTAGATCTGTCTAGTCCTTTATATAGAGGAGCCAAGACTTAGTTGAATAACTGAATCTGTTACAAAAATGGGTTAATTGCTATTTAGTCCTTACAAATTATGTAAAGTCACAATAGCTTCCTAAAACTTACATTATTCACAAATTAAAGACAAAACTTACATTAATTACAATCAAGTTCCTGAATTTAAATTATTTACAAATTAATTCCTAAAAACTCATTTCCATATGAGGTGCTATTGTGGTGTTTATATAGATTTTTTTATAAAATGAGCGGTGAAGATTATCATCGTGTGTGACGTTTCCTGTAATTCGGTGCCACTTTATGGGTAAATTTGTTCCCAAAGTTATTATCGGGTTGACGTCGTAGATGAGTACCTATCATGTCGTCTTGGCTGAGTGATCCAGATAAGTTGACTCGCAAGCCTTGTGTTTCGGGCTTATCAATGATTATTTGGGTGTCAGATGAGTCGGTATGTTGTGCGAGGGCGGTGAACGACGAGTGTAATGGTACGTTGGAAAATTGAGTAACTCGACGAGTAGCATGGTTAATCAAGAAGTCTGTATAGCAATTGTATAGTCTTATTACTTGCACATTTGTTTGGCTTATAAAAAAGGATGTGCCAAATGATGTCATGAGTTGATGAATTGGATTTGACTTGGTGAAACAAGATAATCATATCTGAAGTTAGAGATGTTTCTTAATATTAGAAATGGCTTGGTCATAAGCTTGAGGATGGTTAAAATGGTATGTTCTTTGGAGTATTGTGGATGAAGGTGGTTGGATGATTGAAGTTTTTGAAGTAAAGAGTGTGTCGTTGGGTATCCAGTAGATTGAGTGCAATAAGTGATGGTAGTGCATGGGTATAAACATTAGTTTTCGGTGTGTTTATAAGATGAAGTCTAGCTCAAATGGTAGATAGGTCAAATAGCTCATGAGTGGCTGTGTGGGGTGCATTTATGTTCTGAGTTTATTATTTTATCTTTCTTTCACTTCTCTGGTAGCCAGAAATTAGTCATATTTGTGTGTTGTGTACAAGTAACACATAATAGTTGTGTATTTCTAGGTTTATGATTAAGTATTGTGCTAGCATCCTGCGGAGCAGATGTGGCTAAGTAGGTTTTATATTATTAGAGGCAGTCGACATGGATTTGTATTCAGTAATAAGTTTGGGTATTAAAATACTATTATGTTCTTGTCTATATTGTTGGTCCAAAATCACATTATATAATCTAGATTTCTTGTGATTATATAGTTTGGTTTATGAATTTATTGTTGCTCACCAAAATATTATGTAACATTCGACGAGGGTTCTGTGAATGTGTCAGGTGTAGGCTAGTGAAGATGGTGTGGTTACGCCATATTTTTAATTTATGGATTTGCTACTCGTTTATAGGTTTATTGCTAATTATTTTTATTGTTGTTTCATTAGATAGCTGACGATTGTAATGATCGTAGATTTGTCGGTCGAGATAAATGATAATATCATTTTCAATCTATGTTTTGGATGTTTCTCCATTGATATGGAAGATGTGGGGTGTTTCCCCTAAATCGCGAAATTTGGCCGAGACGACCGGGGCCCTCTTTAATTATTATGCTTTTAGTTTTGAAGTACATGGTAGTTATGTTACTAGTGAGTTTGGTAAATAGTCCACATGGGGACATTTAGATCTTATGACACTCTCACAACCATTTTATTTGGTCGTATTGTTGTTGCCTTCGTATCCTTTACCCTGATTGGGGTACCTTGAACTTGTTCGGTCGACGATATTGCTTTTTGAGAATCATGTTAGTTTTTTAAGCGGACTTGGACTATGGTTAAATATTCTCCATTATGAAAGGATTGGATGTATGGGTAAGCCCTCTATGTTCCTGAGTTTATTACTACCATTTCCCGCTTGGTCTCGTCATACTTTATGTACTATTACACTTACGCAAGAAAATCTAAAAACATGAGGGTATTTTTTACATGATGGATTTGAAATACCGGTTCTCATATGATTTCGTGATTATATGACAGGCATGCCATGTTGTATGGGAAGTTCCACACTTGATCTCTTATTTCTATGAAATGTTTAATGTATTGACGCAAACTCTTTTTGTCTTTTCTTGCAAATGATGAGTATATCTGAATCTACCATAATGGGCTTAGATCGAATGTAATAGTTATGAAAGATTATACGCAGTTGGTTGAATGATCTAATGCTGGTCGGAATTAGGTCATTTAACCAAGTGAGGAAGAAAGCCTTGCATTTGAATCTATAATCCACTCAAGGGTACTGCAAAATCTCATTTCGAAAATTTTCCACCTGGTGGTCTAGGTTACCTTTTTCGACAAACTTGTCAATTTTGTTCATGTTGAATTATGAGTGTATTATCACGTATTTGATTTCAGGAGAAAATAAGGAGTCTTGGGGGATAAATTCGTCATATGCATCATAGAATTTATTACTTTTATCATATAATTCTTCTCAATGCATGTCACTTTATCCTCCGAGGCCCTCTGATGTGTTGATTGGTCGTATATAGTCCATGAAGGTAATAGTCTGCTAGTGACGGTATGTTCTGGTTCCATCTCGATTGCAGCAACTGCTCATAGTAAAATGGTGGGGCTCGTTTGTGCAGCTTACATTAATTCTAGTTAAAACAAGTAGATAGCCTTATTTTACTTGAGGGTAGCCAAGGTCGCGCCGAGTGCATAAGTTTATTGAGCCCGAAGAGCAACAAAAGGTGGACGGTAGTAGCTTCAGACATAAAATCATTATTTGGACACTGGGGCCTGATACTTATGGAACCATGTAGGTGGGGCACCTAAGGGAGTAGGGTCATAAAGAGAAAACGGTTGTTGTCGGTGGGGGTATGATGTCAGCCGGCAGGGTCGCTAGGTTCCTTGCTTCTTACATATTATAAGGCTATTCTATTGGAGTTTCATCCTCATGATTTTTTTTGTGTCTTGGTTGGGATCCTAGGGTCTGATATTATTTTCCAATACGTGGAATTGATTTTGTTGCTTTTATTAGAGGAAGTCTGATTTTATTCGGCCGTATAGTCCATGTACTTATTAAAATAAGAGTCGTGTGTATCATTTACAATTTGATTTTGATTCGTCAAGTTGTCCATGTCATCTTCTTAATCCCCATCATTTTGTTTGGATATGTAGGTCTGAGATTTGATTCTTGGTTTGATAGGCGTTTTCATGGCATCAATGCATGTCTTCATCGTTTCCAAGTTGTCTTCCCGGAGCTTTGCCTCTAGGTTGTTGAATTATGTTTCTAGATTATCTCTTACCTCATTTGATGGAACAACTCATCATTTTTTGCATGTTTTTATTATTATTGGTTAGTCTTTAATTTCTACCAAAGTGTTATAAATGAGTTTAGGTTTTTAGAATCGTTTCTAGGATACCTTCATCCTCAATGGAATCACCAAATGAAAAGTGTAAAAGTTGTAAATCAATTATAAGATTATATTATTCATAAATTTATCTCCCTTATATATGGTAAGGTGTAATGATTTATATTTATTACAAGGTATTGATTGCTATCGTAACTATGAAAGATAATAACAACCTAATACAGTTATTGACACGTGCTTAAACAGTCAAAATATAAATGTCGAGGTTTTCAATGCTGTTGTAACTGGTTTGAAGGCTTGGCCAAGTCATGAGATTAGCCAAGGTGGCATCAACTAAGTGGACATCGGCCTATACTGTCAGTTGTGATGGTGGTTGAGGTATCGGTTTACCAATGTATTGTTGATGAGAAGGCTTCGAAAACACAGATAAAATCCACCATTATCAGTGTATACTACCACCACACCACCACATATGTAACAAATATATATTTGTCGTCCAAAAAAAACTACTACATACCGTTTTTCCTTGAAGTAAAGTAAAGTTTTTTGAAGGAAGGTTTTAGTCAGAGGGTTTTATCGAGGTATGAGAGAGATCATGTTAAATCACGACGTTATTTCTAGTCAATCATGAGAGATTCAGTAGGTCACCATCAAAGCTAATTAGCAGTTGTTCGCATTATTATCGAGTCACCTCGATGCTAACATATAACATAAATTTAATAGATATGAATGATATTCACTAACTAGCCCCTCAAGCGTATTATTCATCGTAACTAAACATAAGTAGTAACCCTCCGTCTCGGTTTGGCTAAACAGAAAATATAGTCTCCTTCACTTCATTCTCAAGGACTAAGAAATCTATTGATGATGATAATAAGGACCTGAATTGTTTAGACTCGACAAAATACATATCTGAGTCAAGATAGAAACTAAACTTAAAAACTCAAACTTCAATGAGTCATTTATTTCTTACACGCCAAGCGTGATCAATATAACTAGATAATTAAAATCTAATATGAGTATGAATTCTATATACATTTAAAATAAAACTTGAATTCAACTAAAAAATTATAATTGGAAATTGTTAGAGAATCAACCCACACAACGTGGTAGATCAATGGATAAGAAAATGATTTCAACCCGGCAGCTTTGATTTGGAACTTAGGCTTCGAAACCTCAGTTTTTACACTTAATTTCATGCATTTGGGATCCTATAAAAATGAAGAACTTGAGAAAAATAGAAAAACAAACAACTCATGATTTACGTGGTTCAAATTATGGGGAAATTCTACATCCGTATAAAATATATATGATTTTATAGATGGATAATTCCTTCAAATATACTTGATAACTTGTGTATCCTACTGTTGTGAAAGATATGTGATTCAGGATTATGAAGTACGTCATAGTTACGTCTCATATGGATAATCGGCTTCTATTCGGTAGGGAAAGGCAATGGTAGATTAGCACGTTACGGAAACTGTTATTGATTTGCAAACTTTCTGCATATCTTTTGGACTCGGAGCTGAAAGTTGTTATCTTTTCATTCCTGCAAAACGGGAGAGGGGTCGGAAGAAGAAGTTGTGGCCATTGGTCTTAATAATTTGAAAGACAAGGAATTACATGAGCATAAACATAGTATCAAGTTTTTCATGGTATCTCTTAACTCTCAATATTTCTTTTAGTGTATTCTTTGTGATTTTATAAAAAAAAATCATCAATTCTAATTCTCCTAGTTTATTCAGCTCTTTCTCTTGGTACAAATCGCTTAGCTCTCTAAAAACTTTGTTTTTAGTTAGAATGTTTCTCTCTTTATCTCTTTGTACAAACATATCCCATTCTTAAAATAGCAAGTCAGTGTTGCGACAACGATTTGTACAAATTTTTTAAATCAACTAATGTGATCAAATAGTCCATAATCATGATCAAAGGATGTGATCAAATAGTACACTAATTAGTTATAAAAATTGTGTACCACATTGACACTTTAATTATTGCCCATTTAATTGCAAACCAATATATGAAATCCAGTTTCAATCTCATTCCCATAATACAATTGAAGCATAAAACTACATGAAAGTGAACCTCTCTATAGTAATTGAACCCCTTATATAGATATATCCTCATACACTTATTGAACCCATACTAAAACTTGCTATCTAATACATGTTTCATTTTAAGTCATTTAGAGACAATCTAATAACAATTTTACAATAAAACTAATCTTATTTTCTCTACGCCATACAATATTACAATAAAACTCATCTTATTTTATCTATACCATATTATTTTTTAGTTTATTTTTTTTAGTCCCTTCTGTCATAAAAAAAAATTCTTATAGTAATTTAAACCACAAAATCACTAGTATTTTATTTAGTTATAATGATACTTTGGAGTTTGCATAATTAAATTTTTATATTAATTTAAAATACTAATATTTTTTTTTCAAAAATAAATTGACTAGCCTTAAAAATTAATTGCATATTAAGTATTTATAAAATGAAATTCTCAAAAAATTATAACTTCATTGGAGCTGAAATTGGATTCATTCTATTTTATTTTGGTTCAGTAAATCTAATTTCATTCACCGTCTTACTTATATTTTTAAAGGAAATCTACCAATAACCATCTAACATCAAATTTATTTACCAATAACCCCTCAACGTTTAATAAAGTATGGATAACCACATTTTGATAAATTACTATTTACAAATAACCATCGGTAGTTTGAAATACCCATTAACTGTTTTCTCTCTCCTCTTTTTTGTTTTGTTTAAATGTCTTATTTTTCAAATCACAACTCTAAAAAAATCTCAAAATATCATTGGTTTTGTTTTTTAAGACAAACAAAACTAGATTAATGAAATATATTTTTGGGTTTCAAAATAAGTGTGAAAAAACATATTGTGTTCTAATTGCAGAATTACGTGTAATTTGGTTGCTAAAAACAATAATGTTACAGTTACGGACTTGTGTGCAAATGTGTTGCGTAAATAAGAAGAAAATAGTTGTGAAAATAGGATTTTGGTTACTAAATAAGTATGATTGTGTGAAAAAACAAAATGCTGACTTTTTAAAAAAAAGTGTTAATTGGGTGTGAGACAACCAACCTTTTTGTAGTGACAAAACTATGTGCATTTTCATGTTTATTTAAAAAAAAATAGATTATGTTACAGTTGCGGAAATATGTGCAGTTTGATTGCTAAAAATAACCGTGTTTCAGTTGTGGAATTACGTGCAAATGTGTTGCAAAAATATAAAAAATAGTTGCGAAAATAGGAGTTTGATTGCTAAAGAAGTGTGAGAGTGTCTAAAAAATACAAACTTGTTTTGTAAAAATAAGTATTAATTGAGTGTGAAACAATTAACTTTTCGATAGTTGCGAAAATATGTGTATTTTTGTATTGAAAAAACTTTAAGAAAATAGAATGAGTTCTACTTGCAGGAATATGTGCAATTCGGTTGTGGAATTAGTATGAACAAAATAATTGTATTCTAGTTGTTACTAAAAACAATGTGTTAAGCCGTAAAATTACTCGTAATTTGGTTGAAAAAAAAAACTCAAAAAATATTGTTCATAGATTTCTTTTTAACATCAAATAATAAATATATATTTAAAATATAGGTAAAATTTAAAAAATTAGGATTGTTAAATCTAACAATATTTTCACATTTTAAAATATTATTAAAAATTTTATATTATAAATATTAAAATAGTTATCGATAATTTAATTTCTATCTAAATAGTTAGCCAAATATATTCAATTATGATACTCAATATTTTACCCCTATTTAACATATTTTATATTAATAAATAGTAAAATTATATTGTTGGATTTTTTCTTGTACGGTAAATATAGATAAATTCGATTTTAACCAATGTTTAGAAATTTAACCATTATCAAAGATTATTTTTGGCTAAATGGAAGTGTATTATGGATGGTGTCAGAAAAGTGAAAAATGATAAAAAAGTGAAAAGTGATATATTTTATTTCAATAAAAACACTACTTATATATACATTCGGTAGCTAGAGCTAATTATGACTATAATTAATATAGTCAATCCTAATTATGATTATAATCAATACAGTCAAACCTAATTATAACTATAATCAGTAGAGTCAATCTTACTACATTAATGCCTAAATTAGTGCAACCATTCATCTACCTTTATTCTACGGTTACTTTATAATAAATAGGAAAATATACTTCAATACTCCCCCTCAAGTTGGAGAGTGTAAATCAAGGACTCCCAACTTGTTGCGCAAAAAATCAAATTGATCTTTCCCGAGCGCTTTAGTAAATATATCTGTCAATTGCATTTTTGTGGAAATATAACATGGACGAATTATCACAGCCTGAAGCTTTTCTCGAATTATATGGCAATCAATCTCAATATGCTTAGTACGCTCGTGAAAAACTGGATTAGCCGCAATATGTAAAGCCGCTTGATTATCACAAAACAATGATACCGGTTTATCCAAGTTGACCTTCATATCTTTAAGTATGTAGCTCAACCAGGTTAATTCCAAACAAGTATTCGCCATTGCTCTATACTCTGCTTCTGCAGATGATCGTGAAACATTAGTCTGTTTCTTTGATTTCCATGATATGAGTGATGAGCCAAGAAAAACACAATAACCAGAAACAGATCTTCTTGACATACGACATCCACCCCAATCTGAATCACAAAAAGCACTGAGTGTCAGATTGTTTTCTGATGAAAAAAAAAGACCTTGACCAGGTGATTTCTTGATGTAACGGATGACTCTTAACGCTGCTTTGCAGTGTGTCTTCCTAGGTTCTCTCATAAATTGGCTTAGTGTACGCACTGAATACACAATATCGGGCCTGGTTACTGTCAAATATATTAACCTGCCAACAAGTCTCCGATATCTAGTCGAATCATGAAGTAGCTCACCGTCTTCATCAGTTAATTTTAAATTCTGCTCCATTGGGAAGTTATCGGGTTTTACTCCTGACAATCCTGTGTCTTGTAAAATATCTAATGCATATTTTCTTTGAGACATAAATATTCCTCTCTTAGATCGAGAAAATTCAATACCTAAAAAATATTTTAACTCGCCGAGATCTTTAATGTGAAAATGTTGGAGTAAATGATTCTTCAGCAATTTGATTTCATGTAAGTCATTTCCAGTCAATAGGATATCATCAACATATATGAGAATAGCAATGAACTTGTTACCTTGAGATATAGTAAAAAATGAGTAATCCGCTTTTGATTGTATGTAACCTGCGGTTTTGACAGTAGTTGAAAAGGTAGAGAACCAATTTCGAGATGCTTGTTTTAAACCATAGATAGATTTGCGAAGTCGACAAACCAAATTCTCCCCCTGTCGGCGGAGACCAGGAGGTGGAGACATATATACCTCCTCATCTAGATTTCCATGAAGAAAGGTATTATGTACATCAAGTTGATGAATATACCAATTTCTGGAAGCTGCAACAGTTAATAAGCATCGAAGAGTAGTGAGTTTAGCAGTTGGAGAGAAGGTCTCCTGATAGTCAATACCTTCAACCTGTGTGTAGCCCTTTGCCACTAAACGAGCTTTATATCGCTCAATGGTTCCATCAGATTTATATTTGATCTTATAAACCCAACGACATCCGATAGGTTTGTGTCCCGGAGGAAGGGGAACCAACTGCCAAGTGTTGTTATGCCTTAAGTTCATTGGACATGGCTTGGCGCCAAAGTGGATCACAATTAGCATTTTCAAAAGATGAAGGCTCTGTTTGTGCTGATAGCAAAGCTAAGAAAGCGCGATGGTTAGGGGGAAAACGTAAAACAGAAGTATGAGAGGAGAGGGGATACCTTGTAGATTGACGAGAACTTGATTGCGTTGAAGATTGATTGATCTTGGTAGACATGTCGTAGTCTTTGTGCCATGCAGGTGGATTGATGTGGCGAGTGGAATGACGAATCGAGATATCATTAGGTATTAGAGTATGTGTGGTTGTGGGTGATGGTGAAGCGGAAGGTGTTGGTAGAGCTGGTGGTGATGATGGAGTTAAGAGTGATGGTGATGAACTTATAGTTAATTCTGGGAATATATGAGAGGTAGAGGTTAAAGGTGTGAGATTTATGGGATTGGATGGAGGTGAAAGAGATAAAGGTTGAGGTTCTGAGTCATAGGATGTGGGATTGGGAAATGAAACTAATGAGGAGTTATGTGATTGATTGAAAGATGATGAGGATGATTGGTTCGGAAAAGACGAGGTCGAGGTATGTTGGAAGGGAAATAAATTTTCCTTAAAATGGACATCATGACTTATGAAAACTTTATGTGTATGTAAATCAAGAACTTTGTAGCCTTTTTTCCATGTGGATAACCCAAAAAAACACAAATGGATGCACGAGGATCAAATTTATGTTTAGGATGAACATTAGTTACATAGCATGCACAACCAAAAACACGCAAGTGAGTGAGTGATGGGGAACGATTATATAAGACCTCAAATGGAGATTTATTTGATAGTAAATGAGTTGGAATGCGGTTGATTAAATAAACGGCTGTTAAAACACAATCCCCCCAAAATTCAAGTGGTACATTTGATTGAAACATGAGAGAACGAGCAACATTTAAAATATGTCGATGTTTTCGTTCGACAACTCCGTTTTGTTGTGGGGTGTAGACACACGAGTTTTGAAGTTCAATGCCTTTATTTTGAAAAAAATACGAAGAGGAAGAAATTCACTACCATTATCCACTCTTATTGTTTGAACATCAGTTTGAAATTGGGTTTTGACGAATTGTACAAAATTAGTTAATAAAGATTGTGTTTTTGATTTATTGTGCATAAGAAAGGTCCACGTGCATCGAGTAAAATCATCAACAATTGTAAGAAAAAAACGTGATCCAGTATATGAAGGAACTTTATGAGGACCCCAAACATCACAATGTAATAAAGAGAAAGGAAATTTCGTATTTATTCAACTTTTAGGAAAAGGTAAACGTGTTTGTTTTGCTTGTGGGAAAATTGTGCAATTATTTCCTAAGTTTTTGTGAAAACCTGGAAGCAAATGTGAAAGTAATTTAAAACGAGACAATGATGGATGACCTAGGCGTAAGTGCCATAGGTCAGATGACTGTGACACCAGACAGATAGACGATTTATTTGGATGCATATAGTATAGACCACCACGTTGTCTACCCGAGCCAATCATCTTCCCCGAAACCAAGTCTTGCAATATACAATAGTCAGGAAAGAAAAAGATACAACAATTATGATCTTTAGTGAGTTTACTAGCTGAAATTAAATTTAAATTAAAAGCGGGTACACACAAGACATCTGTAAGGGTTAAATTTGAATTAAAACTAACTGTGCCGGTGTGAGTGATTTGTGGTGCTGCACCATTTGGTAAATTAACATTGGTAATAACGGAAGGCTTGTGATCAGTTAAATATGATATGTGAGAGACAATATGATATGTGGCGCCAGTATCCAAAATCCAAGAACTTGTACTAATAGATTTAACAGACACAATAGTAGATGGAATCAAACCTGCAGCATTCGCATACGCATCAACATTACAGAGTTATTGTGATTCAGTGCACTGATTGCTTGGGCTAATTGTTGTATTTGTTCAGTAGTGAATCCCTGAACAATGCTAGAAGTATTGGAACCTGATAAGTTTTGAGATTCTGTCACATTCGCCAAAGGTTGATTGCCATGAACTGAAGATTTTTGTGTTCGGAATTGTACTGGCTTATGATTGTTTCCATGTTTCAATCGGCATCTATCCTCTGTGTGACCCCTCTAATCGCAATAAGTACAATGATATCTGAGAGTCCGACATTCATCTATAGTATGTCAGGATCTGTTACAGTGCTCACATATTTTCTGCTTTGAATTTCCTTCTTTTCTTGGGACTGCGGCTGCTATGGAGAAATTTTCAATTGGCTCAGAGGATACCTGCCGTTGCTTCTCTTCTTGGATTATCAAAGAGTACGCTTGACGAACATTGGGCAGAGGTGATATCATCAATATGTTGGATCTCACCGCCTTGTAAGATTCGTGTAAACCCATTAAAAATTGCATAAGACGATCTTCCTCTCTCTGTTCGAGGTGTGCTTGTCGTTGATTGCAGGTCAGTGGAGAACGATATGTCTCGAGCTCTTCCCACAATGCCTTGATCTTGGTAAAATATGCAGCTACTGTCATTGTACCTTGTGATATGGTGGCGATTGATTTTTATATCTGAAACACAGCTGTAGCATTCTTTTGAGAGAATTGGTCGCACAAGTCAACCCATACTTCACGTGCTGTCTTGGTATGGATAACTGCTTCAGCGATGTCTGATTCAACAGCATGAGTCAGCCAAGAAATTACCATGCTATTGCATTGGTTCCATTGCTCGAACAGAAGAGGTTCATTCTCTTGTGATGGTTCTGTGACACTACCATCGATGAAACCGATCTTCTTTTTTGCAGTGAGGGCATGAATAACTGCCTTACTCCATGATTGATAATTGACGCCGTTTAATTTGATTGGAACCAAGACATGGCCTGGTTGGTCTGAATGATGAATGTAGAAGGGATGTGAGGGATCGATAGCTTTGGTCTCCGATCTGAAACCCTTGGAGTTGGTGGTTAGGATCTCCGATTTGTAAGAATCACCAGCCATGGTTATTTTTGTGTTGAGATTTTTTTAAGAATGGTGATTGTAATAATCAAGAAAAATAGAAACTTTGCTCTGATACCATGTCAGAAAAGTGAAAAGTGATAAAAAAGTGAAAAGTGATATATTTTATTTCAATAAAAACACTGCTTATATATACATTCGGTAGCTAGAGCTAATTATGACTATAATTAATATAGTCAATCCTAATTATGATTATAATCAATACAGTCAAACCTAATTATGACTATAATCAGTAGAGTCAATCTTACTACATTAATCCCTAAATTAGTGCAACCATTCATCTACCTTTATTCTACGGTTACTTTATAATAAATAGGAAAATATACTTCAATAGATGGTAAAATCAAAACAACATACTTGATTCGAGGAATTCATGGGCCAACCTAGTTGGAATACGACCTAATGCAGTACTCTAGATAAGGTTTGGAAGGCAAGTATTAAACACTCATTGAGTTTTATTATGCAATGCATTTCGTTTTAAAATCACATACAAATATTAAAAAATATACAAATACACCAATACATCAGATTTACGACCATTACAAAAGAAGTTCAAATACACAATAGATATGGAAAATTATCACAAAAGGAAGATTTTAGAAAAGATAAAAAAATTAAAGTATTATATTGTATTATTTATGCTAGGGAGAAAAACCTCAGTGACTGAGTCAGTTTAGCGTTTGAGTGCAAAACATTCAACCGGAAAAATAGACCGAATCCTGAAAAATCTAGTTGAGGTTGGAGAGAGATAAACACTCGCCGGAAAAATAGATTGAATCCTCAATCCTGAAAAATCTAGTTGAGGTCGGAGAAAGATCAAACCAAAATCCAAACTTCAACATATGGAACCAAAGAATAACTATCAAACTCCGTTGAAACCCAAAAAATATCGTCGCATTGTTAAGACTTATCGATTATGATAATGAAAAAGACAAAAAATCGAGAGTGTACCACGACCAGAGTAAGAAGGGCCAGCGGAGCTGAATAAAGTTGAAAGAAGGAACCGTCGCATCTCGAAGACGTAGATGGAGACAACGAAAAAACATTGAAACCAAACACAAAGCAAGATATAAATGTTGGGAATATTTTTTAGCGATTTCCGGATAAACTCCGAAGCCTTGTTTTAACAATTTCAGATTGAAATTATTTTGGTGGTTCTTTAAAATTTTCAAGCGGATAAAATTAGAGCGTTTCTTTTGAACAACGAGAATGAATATTTTTTATTGTGTTTTTCTATTTTCTCAAAGAACCATATTTATTTATTTAACCAAAATACTAAAAACTGTAAAACAGTTTTATGTCCAAAACGACTATAATTATAAATGATAAAACCGACCAAAAAATTCAAATTCAAATTCGAATTAATTTTCCAAATTCAAAATTTTCATGAATTTTCATAATAGCGTTATCATTCAAAATAAATTTAACCTGAGCCAGGATCTGCCCCGTGGACCCACTAATCGTAATATATTCTAACAAGCGTGTACTCCACACTCTCCGACGATAATATATTATGACTACTGGTCGACTAGTTAATCCAATTACACTAAAATATCCAACAATCTTGCCCCATTTTAGTGCAATTTATGATTAACTAAAACAAAATCACAACAAATAACAAATTTATGCATAAATAAAATATCGTGACGATTGAATTTCATATTAGTATATTACACATTTCAAATATTTGAATATCAAGGTATCACTAAGGATTGAACATTTACTATCCATAATGAATACTCGAAGATAAGCACATAAATTTACATTCTCAAATGTTCTCACTTGATACTATCTTTTACTAGCCTTGTGTTATTATCCTTCTTAAGCATATCAAAGCCAAGTCCTAGCTTCTTGAAGCGGCTAAGTTTCATGCTTAAATAGGCAGATCTTTTACTCTTGCACATGCATATGCACTTTTTCAAAAGAACTATTAAGAAGATAAACTTCAACCTCCACAACTTGCATGTGTGAACACATACTTTGGGATAATACTACTAATGTGTTCCAATCTCTACATGTTAAGCTTTCCACATTAAATTCAGCACCTAATGTCATATTAGATAGGAATTGAGTATCTTAACATGAGAGATTTCAAATGGACTTTAATCCTATCACAATAACCAATTGTGCACAAGATCTTTACTCAACCCTTTGGTTAAATAATCCGCTAAATTATATTGAGTTCTGAAAAACTCTAATGAAATAGCATCATGCGTGATGCGCTCACGAATCATTCTCTGTCTAACACCTAAGTGTTTAGACCTGTCTTCGTAAACTTGTCTATAGACATTAGCCAAGGCAGCTTCACTATCACATCACATCTGATAGATATAGATAATATCGGTTTGAGCTACAATGTAATCCCATATATCAGATTTCTTAGTCAATCAGTTTCTTTACTAGCCCCTCCTAATACGACAAATTCATATTCTATTATTGAATCAGTTATACAACTTTGTTTCTTGGATGCTCATGATATAACACCTTCCGAAAGAAGGAACACCCCTCAACTCGTAGAAAAGCGATCTTCCAAATTGTAAATATAACTCGCATCCAAATAGTTAATCAGTCATATGCAATGTCTAATCGTATAATTGTATAAAAATATTTTATTATAATGAAATCATGTACAAAATAAAACAAATAATATTATTGCAGTAACAAAAATAATTATTTAGTATCAAAAGCTTATGGAAGCTCTTACTGAATTATCACAGTTACAACTTATTTGACCAAGAGCAGTATACAAAGATATATTTATTTATTTTCTTAAAGCTGAACAACAGCCATGGAGTACACGAAACAACTTTGCGACCGTTTCTTCGATATTATCTGAGGAACAATTTGTTCTCATTGAAAAAAGTGTAAATGGGCACTTCCAGATTGTTTGGTGCAGTCCCTTGTGGATTCTGCCAAAAACATCACAATATGATACGTGACACAGACAAAACAACCCTCCAAATTCACCGACATTTGGCATGGATATACATCCAAATGTGTGCAAACTCCAACGAGAATAAACCATTTATAGAGAAAAACCTTTAAACCGCATGCATAACTATTTTTTAGTTAAATAATATAATTAAAAACAACCATGGTAAACCCCCCCCCCTCCTCTTATTGAACCGGTATTGAACCAACGTCTCTTATAAGCATCAATTCACTATATTAATAATGCATTTGCTTTTTAGATAAAATGCATTTTTCTTTTTCTTTCATTGTCATGGAACTGTAATAGCAGTTAATACCAAAACACATACTTTCGTCCTTCTGGAAGCAATTTTTTTGTTTCATCATTTTCCTTACCTTTGACTCTTCAAATAACACTCATTTTATTAGTTTTCTGGCCCACACTTTTTAGTCTTTATTATATAAAGACTTGATAAAATAAAAAATCAGATAAAAACTCCACTTTAATGTACAATTATAGAATGTCCTGAGTGTATACAATTGCCAACTTTAAAGGCAAGTGTACTTTTAATTGCTATGATACCCAGAAAACTCATATTATTGTGTGTTATCAAACGATATTAATTTTAAACACGGAAATACTATAATATTAATATTAAGATCTGCATGCGAATTTAACTATTCAATCCATATATTCTTTTTACATCATTTCAAACTGCATTAAGAAAGGTAGTTTGTAGTATTATGGGTTGATATGGTTAACTTTATCCTTCTATGAAGAAAACTTTCACCATAACTTTTAAAATTCACATTTTTTTTCTTTTGAAACTATAAACAAAAAATTTCATTCGTGTTTGTAGAATTTTCTTTCTTAATATCTAAAAATGTTTTCTTCATGAACCAAACCAATTCAAACTTTTTTCAGTCACAACTTATAAATTCAAAATCTGAAAATTTAGAAGTTTAACTTCATGGTTGGCTCTTATACCACTTCTTAAAAATTCTTCAGATTCTAAAATTAAACTTACTAGACCACAAAGTTAAATTATCCTATAACATAATGGAAAACTTACACAATGATGATGTCATTTTTTTTATCTCCAGAGTTGAAACTTGATGCACGTGCCTTGATAGAAACCAAAACCTTACTTTCTTCTATTTGAAGCGCCTTATCCAACTTTGCAAACTTGTTCATTATTCTCGGGTTCATTTCAATCTTGATAAAACAAAAACAGATAATTTCAATCTTTTGTTGGAAATGTTTTTTAGAGATTTCTGGATAAACTCTGAAGTCTTGTTTTAATAATTTCAGATTGAAATTATTTTGGTGGTTCTCCAAAATTTTCAACCGGATAAAATTAGAGCGTTTCTTTTGAACAACAAGAATGAATATTTTTTATTATGTTTTTCTATTTTCTCAAAGAACCATATTTAGTTATTCAACCAAAATACTAAAAACTATAAAACAGTTTTATGTCCAAAACGGCTATAATTTTAAATGATAAAACCGACCAAAAAATTCAAATTCAAATTCGAATTAATTTTTCAAATTCAAAATTTCCATGAATTTTCATAATAACCTTATCATTCAAAAATAAATTTAACTTGAGCCAAGATCCGCCCTTTGGAAACACTAATCATAATATATTCTAACAAAAGTGTATTCAACACTCCCCGACTTGTTCGATAATAGATTATGACTACATTGAACTAGTTAATCCAATTACACTAAAATATCCAACAAAAAAACATATAAAGGATAGACCGAAAAGAAGAATTAAAAATAAAAAATAAATAAACAACTGAATTAAAAAAATCTATAATTAGGATTTTTAAAAAGTTTCTTTCTCTAAAAATTCAATCCAACATTTTTAGCAATTAAATTTTATATTAATATAATAAAACAATATATGAAAGGAAAAAATAACTTTTTATATGTACTATGGAAGAAAAAAAAATTACATTAGAGGTTAAGATATCAAATCATAGACGAACGTTATATAGTTTTTATGACTAACAACATGGAATATTAATTTTTCTTCTCAAAATTTTAAAGGTTTAATTATTTTTGGTATATTTTATTCTTTTCTAATAATAAAATTTATTTTAAATATTGTTTTAATATATAAAATAAAATTATTAATTATTTTTTATTGACTAATTCTTTTAATATAAAAACAAAACAATGTATTTTTAATATTTATACCAAATCCTAAAACAACACATAATAAAACTGATGTAATGAAAATAATCGAACCACGGACTATGAATCATTGTGATATACTGGTAACGTCGGATGTGTATGTGGCTGGCTGTTAAGCTAGTAAAAGAAAACTGAGTATGCGCAGCTGCGCATGATTTAAAAACTGCATACTCAGTCGTGCGTCCCGTTTTTCTATGTATACATAGAGACAGACATAGCAGCTTTATCAATTATAACACCACTGTGCAAATTGTCAATATGAAGAAGAAAAAGGTGTGTATGGTATTAAATTCAATTGTCGCCATTGTCAATGTAATGCGGTATCCTAGGCAGTGGTCTGAAAATTGGCCCAGACTCCTAATAGGTCGGGAATGGGATAGTCGATCGTTAACGTTGTAATGCAGATCAGGTTCGTGTCATTTTTTTTAAGGATTTACATGCTAATTGACATGTAAGAAAATGAAATAAACATTTAGTAAAATGTCATAAATAAATGTTAAGAAACAAAGATTGAAAAGAGATAATATAGCAGTTGCATATAATATAAAACTTTTATTTATGGATAAATTATATGAATTAATAGGCCTAACTTTTATATCTCTAACACCCTTTTTCAAACTTGCAATTTTTTTTCCAGAGGGAACCGCAATGCCACAAAGTAAACCACAAAAGATGACAAACTTGGCCGAGAAAACATATGTAGAGGGACTCGAACTCTCACAAGCATGTCTTACTCAACCAACTCGGTTACCCCTTGGGACCTCTCAAACTCGCAATGCTTATTCTTGCATTGAGAGTTTGTTACACAGAATAAAAACCAAAATTGCAGCAAAAATAAAACACCAAACTTCAAAACCATAATCGAAAGCCAAAATCATAACAAAACACCAAAATCAAAATCGAAACGTCAAAACCCAAAAATTAAATTCCAATCTCCAATCTCCAATCTCCGATCTCCAAACTCCAATCTTAAAGCTCCAAGCTCCAATCTTCAAACTCCAAACTCTAATCTTCAAACTCCAAACTCGAAACTAATCCAAACGAAATCTAAGCACCGAACAAATCCAAACGAATCCAAACAAAGCCAAACGAATCCAAACAAATCTAAAACGAAGCCAAACAAATCCAAATGAATCCAAACAAGTCCAAACGAATCCAAACTAAATCTATACCAACGGAATCTAAACATCAAAATGAATCAAAACGACAAACGTCGATCTAAGCAAACGTCAAACAAAATCTAAACACCAAACAAAATCCAAACGAAATCTCAACGCGAAATACCCAAACAAAATCCAAACAAAATCCGAATGCCAAATTCAAATACCAAATCCAAATAAAAAATTAAATTCAATACCAAATCCAAATCCAAATCTAATTTCCAATAAAAATCAAAATAAAAATCAAATTAAATCTATAATTTTACCAATAAATATCTGCACTGTTTGAGTAGCGATTTCTTCCGAACCGTAGCACCAAATCATAATCCAACCGGTCAGATTGAAGGATTAGATGTCTCGAACCAATGTCTAAAATTAAAAAAAAATACCATTTAACTCTCGATCAAGTCTGTTGATTGTGGCTGCACACACCATATCCAAAAACCGAAAATTTTCACTTTTTTTTCTTCCGGCGGACAGCTAAAACAACTGCCCGCCAGCACAGCAGAAGAGACGAAAACTTCAAGATATAAACCTACGCTATGATACCATGTTAAGAAACAAAAAAAGAAAAGAGAGAAGTAGCCGCCAAGAAACGGCTAGGTTTCTGTTTATTAGAAAGTATATCAATTACATATAGTATAAAGCTCTTATTTATAGACAAAACTATATGGACTAATAGGCCTAACCCTTATATCTCTAACAATAAACATTTTTAATTTTGTATATTAACATGTCTTTCAGATCAAATATAAGAAAGATTAAATCCCGTATAAGTTTCTAAATATGTGGACTATGTACAAATATTTTCACGAAATGGTTGAAGAGAGTTGGTCTATTGAAATGGTGGGTAACCCTTTCTAGATCGTTTAATTTAAACTCAAGAGATTAAAAACTGATCTAAAAAGTATGGAACAAAGATGTTTTGGGAATTTTTATTTATTCTATAAAGCAAATGGAATAGGAGATTAACTTCAGAGAATCTAACTTTCAATTATCTAAACCTATAGAAGACAATAGATTACTTGACATAACTCAAGAAATTCACTTACTTCTTCAAGCTAGGGAGGATGCGTATTCAGAGCTGGAAAAATTATTCAACATGGTTAAAAGATACTGACAGAAACACAAATTTTTTCCATAACTTTATTAAGAAAAGAAGCAAAAGGAATAAGATGCACAGGATTTGGTATGATACTAGTTGGTTAAAAAATCAAGTCTTTATTGGAAATTCTACATTAGATTATTTCAAGAATCTATTATCTGACTTCCCTAACACTATAAATTTTTATTATCTTCTTGATTATGTTTCCCATTTGATTAATGAGGATGACAAGGAAATGCTAATGTTTATCCATAACGAATCAGAAATATATAATGTCATAAAAGCTCTTAATCCTAATTGTGGTGCAGGTCCTGATGGCTTCAATACAAAGTTCTATCAATTATGCGGGATTATCATCTCAAAAGATCTACGTGAGGCTATTTGGAGATGTTTTTAATAATATGATTATTCCTAATGGTGTTCATGCTTTAGTTATCTGCCTAATTCCCAAAAACTCTTCCCCAAACACTTGGAAGGCCAATCATCCTTACTACTATGTTTAACATGATCATTTTAAGGTGATAAATGTAAGCTTGAAACTGTTTTACCTAAGCTAATTTCAGATGAGCACCGGTCATTTATAAAAGGAAGGAGCATCCATGAGAATATCATAATTTCTCAGGAGCTTTGCTATGACTTAAACCTAAAGACTAGATGAAGCAATGTCCTTCTGAAAATTGATATAACAAAAGCCTTTGACAGGCTCGCTCACAGCCTTCTATTAAGAGGTATGTCTTCCTTTGGTTTTGGTTCAAGGTTCTTAAAGATGGTTGTAATATAGTATAAACAATGTATACTTTTCTATCATTTTCAATGGGGAGATGAAGGGTTTATTTAAATCAAACAAGGGTTTAAGACAATGAGACCCACTGTCTCCAAGTATTTTTTATCATAGCCGAAGAATATCTCATCAAGGGTATAAAATATAGTAATGGAAAATCAGTATACAAGATACAAGACTAGAAGGAGTTACTGTATACCTTGCTTAACATTTGCAGATGATCTTTTTATCTTCAGAAATAGTTCTAACTCCTCAATTCTTCACATAAACAACTTCATGTCTCACTATTAACAAAAGACAGGTCATCTCATTAACAAGGATAAATCTAAACTCATTATTTCAACTAAAATGTTACCTTAGAGAGTTCAAGGTCTGGAAAGAATCACGGGCTTCAAGCATAATCTCATTCCCTTCAAGTACCCAGGGATCACTCTCAATACAAATAATAGAATTAACAACTATGATGAACTGGTATTCAAGATCAGAAATAAAATTTATGAGTGATATAGTAGTATTCTCAACAATTGGAGGTCTATTGACTCTGTTCTTCAAATGAAAAATTTTCAATTGGCCTCAAAGTGTTAGCACTATGACAATTCTGAAACTATCATTCATGTCTTTATTCGATGTCAAATTGCTTGGGTTGTTTGGAACTATTTTGCATCCTTATTTAACATACATATAACCAAGAATATGACCTTTACACACTTGATAAGGTCTTGGTTCTAGTCTACGAATAAAATAATTCATATCAGATTATTCTCTCTAATATTATTTCTTGGGTCATCTGGTATTCGAGGAATAAAAGTAAGCATAATGATCATATTATTAACTTTAAAGAAATAATAGATCATGTAATTCACATCCTTACTGGTCTTGATGGTGCTAACCTTCTTGAGAGAACTCATTTGGGGAATAATAGCAATGTAGCCCCTATAATAGGTTGTGTAAATCATCTAAACAAGCCTAGAATTTGTTTATCTCTCAAATGGGTCAATCCTAAAGATAACAGATATTAACTCAGTGCATATGGGTCTTTTTATAAGTCAGGAGAGTCTAGTGGAGGTGGATTAGTCAGAGATAGCAATGGCACCATCATCCCGGGTATTGGTAGACTTTATGGAAATAATTTACCCATTGTTGTTGAGTGTAGTGTCTTTCTCGATGGATTACTGTTGTGTTATTCAATGGGTATTTCTAGGTTAGATATCGAAAATGATTCCAACATTCTTACTGAAATGATTCTTTCTGGGAGAGATTTTTGGTTCCTGGAACCTATAACTTCCTGCTGCAATAAGCTTATTTCTTTATCAATGAATTTGAGCCATATTGTTCGAGAAAAAAACAAAGCGGCAGACTGGATCACTAAGGAGACTCTAAAAGATACACAAAATATGGATTTTAATCAAGTTCATGCCCCTAATTACCTCAGAGTAATCATTTTTCTTGAAGGATTGGGTACTAGCTACCCAAGGATCAGTTCTTCTACCTAATCATACTTTATGAGCTAATCAAATCAACATATTATTCATACATGATATCCTCGTGCATGTGAATGCTTATGGTGGCCTCTTAGAGCTCCGTATTCTGGTTATTTGGCTGGATGTGAAGCCATTTTTTTTGTTTTAGAAAACATTAAATATATATTAAATAAAGTTACAGGTTAAAGGATATACCCCACTAATACCTAAATACAGCTGAATAAATATGTCGGTATCTAAATAGAACCAAAAACTAATTCATAATCAGATTACATATAATCTGATTAATTAAATACCCTACAGAATCCTTAGAATTCCACCATAACCTTGCTCTAGAAGACTTGACAACAATACCATACAAAGACTTTCTCCATCCGACGATGCTTTGGCGGAGAAATATTTAGATACCCATGGAATCAACATCAACCAAGTCTTGGCAAACACCACAAAAAATATAACTATAGGAAATCCAAATACATCAATGCCGCTGACATACAAAAGAAGAGACCGAACGGAATAACAATCTGCAAAAACAGATCTGGCGGCGGAAACCACATCATATATGCTAACCGAATAGATTCAGGCAGATCTGACCAAAACCAAACTTCAATCATTTCAAAAAATATGATCGAAATGAAAAGCACGCCATCAGTATCTCCAGCAATAATGGATGTTAACAAAGCCAACGACACTCATAAACCACGACAACGGACACCAAAACTCTACAAATGAGTTTCAAACCATGGTTGTTGCGCAAAAAAAAACCGTGACTGAGCATACCGCAGCCTATATCATACATACAAAAAAAGATAAAATTGTAAACGTCTGAATTGATATTTTATCTCAACCTTTGATCTTAGATTCTTTGGATCAAGGCGTATTTTATGGGATAAATGGCACAAGAAGCCATTGTAGACATGATGTAGTACAAATGTTAACACCAACCTTGTCCTATGTGCTAGCTGTTTGGCCAAATGGAACAAACGACTGTCAGCCGTTATTGTGAGTTAGAGAAAGGTTGTGCACATCATTGATCCTCTATAATATTGAGAGCTACGTATTGGGGTTTATAGATAATCTGTGTGAGAAAAATACTTGTAAGATTTGAGTTATAGTTGAGGTAAAAGAATAACACTAAAATATGCACTCTAAGATCCATATTTCCTTTGTAAGGTGAGAGTGTTTTATTAAAAAACTAATGGTTGAGTGTTTAGTATTTGAGAGAGTCATTTTGTAACCATTTATATATAAAAAATGTGTTTATTTTCCATATTATGTATGATTTCTTCACAATCTGAACCACATTAGACATATGATATGTGTGTTTGAAATGACATATTTTTATGTTCTGCTTTGTTGCTTTAAAGGTTCACATCTAAGATATAAGTACAAGCCAGAGTTTAGTAACTCTTCTGCTTTTTGTTACAGATTCAATACTCATAAAAATAAGATTTGGCTTGAGCAGTTGAGTTTCAGCTAATGCTTTCTGAATCTCAGTTGTTGCCGAATTTGGATGTTGTTGATTATTCTGAATCATAGGTGATGGTGAGGATAATAATCACCTAGGGGTAGACTGGTAATTTTAATTGGTGTTTTAAGGTGGTGTATGGGTGTTGAACGGTGGTGTGTGGGTGTTAAGTGATTTAGAGTAGGGAGTAGAGAGATAATTAAGCAGCTTGGTAGCAGTTAATTCTCATTATTCATAGTTAATGCAGGTGGTTGGGTATTTATACCCTGATGTTTGGACCCTTATGGGATCTCGGGTCATGTTTAATGGACCCGAGTCATGTTCAAAGACCCATGAGCTCTAAGCAGAAGAGCAAGTAGCTTAGTCAAGAAGTGTTTAGGTTTGGTGAGGATAATAATCACCTGGGGGTAGACTGGTAATTTTAATTGTTGTTTCAAGGTGGTGTATGGGTGTTGAACGGTGGAGTGTGGGTGTTAAGTGATTTAGAGTAGGGAGTAGAGAGATAATTAAGCAGCTTGGTAGCAGTTAATTCTCATTACCCTTAGTTAATGCAGGTGGTTGGGTATTTATAGTGTGATGTTTGGGCCCTTATGGGCTTTCGGGTAATGTTTAATGGACCCGGGTCATATTCAAAGACCCATGAGCTCTAAGTAGGAGAGCAAGTAGCTTAGTCAAGAAGTGTTTAGGTTTTTTAGTACTTTTGTCATAGTTCGAACAGTCCTATGGTCATAGTGTTCGAAGTGATCTGTCCGGTCCATATGATCTGTCCGATCTGTCCGGTCCGGAGGCTTTGGACCGATCTGTCCTTGTCCGGGGAGCATGCTGAAATCGGACTCATCAGGAGCCCCTTTTTTAGGTGTTTGAACAAGTATTCTTGTCCGAGACCTGAAAAACAGTTCGATGCTAGAAGTAGTTTTTAATCCGGACAGGTTTATGGGTTTACCCGGACAGATCAAGCTTCACGAATTCAAAACGGTTTTTGCCAGAGTTCGTGGGACACGTGTCGCTCTCAGATTGGTCACTCCAGCCGTTTTTTCACCTTGAATTTCGCACGACCTTCTTCGAAAAGCAACCTCTTTAATTACAAATGGTGACATCAGCGCCGTCTTTTAATCATTGTCAAACTTTTCGAATTCTCCTAGGAATCAACTCTTCTTTTCAGATCTACTATAAATTGAAACTTACTTTCTTCTGTTTTCACTATCTCTTTCACATTTACTCTGCAAATTTACTTAGAGCTTTCTCTCTCTAAAGCAAAGGTTTCCTTGGTAGTTTATGTTTACAGCAAGGACAACATTGATCAAAGGCGGCTGGCTCAATCTTTCAGAGTTGGAAAGAGCGCAAAAAGTTGAGAAGGAGAAACGAATAGCAGCAGGGCTACCTTCATCACCCGTTGATAGCCAGTCGCCTCCGTTACAGAGTCGGATCGAGGATCGTCCTCCTCTAAAGGTACTAAGCCCAAAAAGTTATTTCAATCCACCCTCTCGCCTATAGTCTCTGGTTCCTCAGTTCAGGAGTCAGTACCTGCTGTTGAGCCAGGAGTTACAGTCACAAGTGTTAGGAAAACTTCTCCTTTTATCGCTATGGGGTCTGACACAGAGCATTCTCCGGAGAAGCTGATAGTTAAGAGGTCAAGCCGGCTAGTTAAAGGGCTATCCTCCAAAAATACTCCCTCCAAATCGGGGGTAAAAAACAGTAGTTCTGGGTCTGGAGTGCCCATCAGAGCTCCCCGGGAAAGGCCATCTGATCCGGAGGCCAGTAGCCCGGTACTTCCAAGAGAGACTTCTGCCTCAGAGCCCCAGCCTGAGAGTAGAAGTCTAAGAAACACAGAAGGCCAGCAGTCCGGAAGCCAGGCTGAGCCAAGTTTTAATCCTCCCCGGACCACTACCACAGATATCCCCCAATAATCATGGAGGACTCTGCTGAAGAAGTCCCCTTTGAGTCTGAGTCCTCCGGCCAGACTGATAATGCTGCTGCCAAAAAAGGCAAGGAAAAACTGTTCTTGAGGCATCCGGACCTGCCGGAGTGCCTTGAAGAGAAGGTGGGGCCGTGTTTTCATAGAGTTGAGCTCAAATACCTCTTGGCCTTACAGAAGACCAAGTATGCATTCATCCATTCTGGTGAACTGGGTCGAATGCGCACAAAATGGGGGATCCCAGAAAACGTAAAGATAAGGATCCCCATATATCCGGAGACCCATATGGACTGTAAGCGGAAAGAAATAGTCTTTTTTACAGAGCTATTTAATTGGTGACTCAGATTCCCATTGGATTTGGAGATCGTTAGATACTTCCACCTGGTCAAGCTCTACCCGAGCCAGCTGAGCCCCAACGGCTGGTATACACTGATGTCATGTATCATGGAATCTAGGCTGTCCGGGATCCCTCTCCCTATGGAAGAGTTCGCAGCAGTGGCCAACCTTTGCAAACATCACCAGTTCCTCTTTTATCACTTTAATATGGGGGACAACTTCAAGGCTGTCAACGATCTGTTGGAGTCGGAGAGCAAGTGGAGGAGCCAATTTTTATTTTTCAGCGGCGCTTGGGAAAACGGCAAGAAGATCAAGGCCGGAGAGAACCCAAGCCTACTCAGAAGCAGATGGAGGAGTGACCGTAAGTTTCACACTTCGAATCTTTGTCCATTTCTTCCTTTTTTAAGTTGGTTTAATTTAACTGGTTTTTTTTTGCTTTAACAGAACTGCCTAAGGAGTTCGGGGACTACTTGAAGGCCGGACAGGTCACTTGTGGCAAAATCAATGCCTGGGCCGCAGAGAACTGGGGGAACCGATTCCACAGTGCCTTCACTAGTGGGAACTTGGCAAGGTCTCACCTGTGGAACACCACAGGTCGGAGAGACCTGACTTGGGAGGAGCTTACCACCCAACCTTCTGGGGACACTGTGCTCAAAAGATCCCATGAACCAGACGGGACGCTCTTCCTACCGGGCCGGGCCAATGCCCCGAGCAAAATGAAAGGTAGGAAAAGAGGCAAAAAGGTGGCGAGCGATGCTGAGAAGGATGCCCCAACCGCCCCGGAGGGGCCGGCCCAGAGCCAAATTGATGCTGCTCTCTTGCAAGTGGTGGAACAAGAGACCGAAAGGCAGGAAGCAGACCCTCCAAGACCTCTAAGGGCTCCCAAGAGGACTCGCAAACAAGAAGGTGAAGGCGCTGACCGGGAAGCCAAAAAGAAAAAGGCTTCGCAGGGAGATGAGCTCGCTCTCCGGGATCCGAAGCCTTCATTCCCAACTGACCCTTCTGACCCAACGCTAGCCGAAGAGATCCCAAGGGACTTTCATACTGATGAGGTGGAAGGGGGAGATCTCAACCTGGATGAAGTGGACATCACCGGTCTAGGTCGACTTGGTGAATACTTCCTTAGCCTCCCAAGAGATGAATTCGCAGGGCCTTACATTCCTCAGAGCAGCTCCAATACGGTCAACTTCAATGGTAAGACTTTCATTGTTTCTAGTGAAAAGGACACCATAGCCCATTCTTTGCTTAGCAATGTGCAGCCAGTACTCACACTGGAAAGACAAGTCCGGGGTCAAGCAGACATCATCAAAGATCTCAAGTCTGAGAAGGAAAAGCTGTCCGAAGACCTCCGCATTGCTACAGTCAATGCTGACATGCTAAAGGAGGCAAATGAGAAGCTGAAAAAGAGTCAAGAGGAAAGCACCACAAAGGTTGCCACTCTAGAGGAAACCATTAAAGACCTCCGGGAGAAGCTGTCCGGTGTGGAGAAAGACCTTACTGTCTCAAAGGGAGAGGCCACGGCAAAGGAGAAGATTATCACCAACTTGACCACTGCCAAGATTGCTCTTGAGAATGCAGTGACCAAGGTTGCTGAGGAGAAAAATGCCTTGTTACAGGAGCAGGATGCTAAGATCCAAGCCAGGATTAATAATTATGCCAACCAGATGCTCAAGAGCGAAGAGCTGCTGCTCAAAAAGGTGAGGTCTGACATGGTCCTACTTTTCAATGAAAAGTTTCCGCAGAGGAACCTAGGGGAGTTGTGGCTTTATGTTGAGCCCGAAAACCTCCCATACCATACTATGGCCGAAGGTGACAGGTATGGCTACTCTAGTGGCTCCTCGGATGATGAGGAACATACTGGGGAGAGCCCAGATGATAAGAATGATGATCCCAAAGGCAAGAAAGTGGTAGAAGGGAAAAACAACTTCGAGGGCAAGAAGGCAGATGAGGGTGAGCCATCTTCAAAGGCTCAACCTTAACCCACAATTTACTCTGTTTATTTTTTATTCAAACTAAAGTCCTTGGAAGGCCAATGCACTCTTTTTGTAATGGTGTCCGGTGCTTGACCAGACAGGTTTTTTGTGTAGTACCTTGACTATTGAAAGTCCTCGGAAGGCCAAGGAAATTTTAAGTTGTTTCATTTAATGAATATCTCTGTTTTATGTAACCATCACCTTCTTTTATTGTTCATTTTAATTTTGATAGCCAGAGTTTAAGTAGCTTTTAGATATTGCATTACGAGAGTGTTTAAATTCTCCGGCTAGAGTTTAAATAGCCTTTAGATATTTCAGTCCGGATAGTATGATAAGGGATTGGACTTTTAAAAACACTTAGAAAATTTTGAAGAAGGCATCAAATTTTATTTAACAACCCGGACACCTCATTAAAACCTCTCCGCGCCACCGGGGAGGAAAGAGTATGCCCCCAAATATTTACATGGATGTTTAAACAAGTAAATATTTACACAAGTGCTATTCCAAGTACATCCGGAGATGCTCAATATTCCAAGGATGAGTTAGAACTCTGCCATCTTTGTCTTCCAACGAATAAGTTCCAGGCTTGATTCTTTCAACCACTATATACGAACCCTCCCAGGTTGGGGCCAGCTTTCCGAAGAGCTTTTCCTTAGTGTGTAAGAAGACCTTCCTTAATACTTTATCCCCTGGTTGGAAATCTCTTCTTTTAACTTTGGAAGCAAACCTGCTCCTCATCAATCCCTGATAGTGTGCAACTCTAAGGTGAGCTTTAACCCGTCTTTCTTCTATCAAATCAAGTTGATTTCTGATTGCCATCTCATTAGCGTGTTCGGAGAAGTAGTGAACACGAAAGGAAGGGAGTGTCTTCTCTATGGGGGCTACTGCATCCATCCCATAGACCAAGGGAAAGGGTGACTCTTGTGTTGCAGTCCCAGGTGTTGTCCGGTAGGCCCACAAGACCTCTTGCAAATAACTAGGTCATTTCCCAGCAGCCCCTTCCAAATTCTTTTTTAACCCGGAGAGTATAGTTGTATTAGCCACTTCGACTTGCCCATTTGCTTGTGGGTGAAAAGGTGAAGAAAAACAATGCTGTATACCCCTTGAGGCACATAAGCTCTCCATTTCTCTATTGTCGAACTGTGGCCCGTTGTCTGTTGTTATTTTTTGTGGGACACCAAATCTGCAACATATGTTGGACCGAATGAATTTTATGATAGCTTTTGACGTTGTCCCTGCCAGGGGGGCTGCTTCTATCCACTTCGAGAAGTAGTCTATGGCCACAATTATAGTTTTGCGCCCTCCGGACGCCACGGGGAGAGGCCCTACTAAATCCAACCCCCATCGAGCGAAGGGAATGGGCTCAGAAATGGATTCTAGAGGAATGGCTGGTACATGAATTTCATTGTTGTACCTCTGGCATGGGTCACACCTCCTTACCAACTCCTTAGCATCTTTCATGATTGATGGCCAATAGTATCCGGAGAGTAATACTCTTCTTGTTAGAGCTCTAAATCCACAATGGGCTGATCCCTCGCTATCATGTAATTCAGAGAGGACCACTTGTGACTCATCATCCCCCAAACAACGCAGGAGAGGTTTACTATAGGATTTTTTGTATAACACTTCTCTCAATATAATGAAACCACGAGCCTTGTGTTTCAATGTCCTGGCTTGTGGTTTATCTGAAGGCACAATACCACGGACAGATATTGTATGAGAGGAGATCTCCAGTCTTGAGGCTGTTTCACTTGTATTTCAAAAACTTCCTCATCTTCACCCTTACTAAGTTGAATAGAAGGGCTTTCAAGCACATGGATCCATGGGTATGACTCTGTATATGCTATGGTTGTCAATGAGTCTGCTAGCTCATTTTCTCCCCGGGGAATGTGCTCATAGACAACAGCTTTAAATTTCAGTGCTTCGTTCTTGAGGAGGAGTAAATACTTCACAAGCTGCTCCTTTCTAGCTTCAGATTGGCCTAAGGAATGGTGGATAAGCAATTGGGAGTCACTTAGCAGCTTGACCCTCTTAGCCCCACAAATGTAGGCTAACTTTAACCCAGCTATAGTTGCTTCATATTCGGACTCGTTATTAGAGGCCCTGAAAGCAAAACAAATAGCCTGGTACATATTGTCTCCGTATGGGGAAGTTAAACATATTCCTGCACCACACCCCATAGTGCTAGATCCACCATCTGTTCGGACGATCCATATTTTCTTATCTTTTGTATCAGTAGCTTGCTCCGAATCCCTATCGGAGTGGAATTCAACCAGAAAATCAGCCACAGCTTGGGCTTTCACTGCTGTCCGTGGAGCAAAGTCTATGTCGAAGTCTCCCAACTCCACTGACCACTTAGTCATTCTGCTCGAAATGTCTGCTTTTTGAAGGACATTCTTTAAGGGAAAAGAGGTCCGGACGATGATAGTCATACTGCGTTTTAATTGGTGTTTTAAGGTGGTGTATGGGTGTTGAACGGTGGTGTGTGGGTGTTAAGTGATTTAGAGTAGGGAGTAGAGAGATAATTAAACAGCTTGGTAGCAGTTAATTCTCATTATTCATAGTTAATGCAGGTGGTTGGGTATTTATACCATGATGTTTGGGCCCTTATGGGCTTTTGGGTCATGTTTAATAGACCCGGGTCATGTTCAAAGACCCATGAGCTCTAAGCAAGAGAGCAAGTAGCTTAGTCAAGAAGTGTTTAGGTTTGGTGAGGATAATAATCACCTGGGGGTAGACTGGTAATTTTAATTGGTGTTTTAAGGTGGTGTATGGGTGTTGAACGGTGGTGTGTGGGTGTTAAGTGATTTAGAGTAGGGAGGAGAGAGATAATTAAGCAGCTTGGTAGCAGTTACTTCTCATTACCCTTAGTTAATGCAGGTGGTTGGGTATTTATAGTGTGATGTTTGGGCCCTTATGGGCTTTCGGGTCATGTTTAATGGACCCGGGTCATGTTCAAAGACCCATGAGCTCTAAGTAGGAGAGCAAGTAGCTTAGTCAAGAAGTGTTTAGTTTTTTTAGTACTTTTGTCATAGTTCGAACAGTCCTATGGTCATAGTGTTCGAAGTGATCTGTCCGGTCTATATGATCTGTCCGATCTGTCCGGTCCGGAGGCTTTGGACCGATCTGTCCTTGTCCGGGGAGCATGCCGAAATCGGACTCATCAGGTGATCTCTAAGGAAAGTTCACCAACAAGTGATGTGTCTAGTGTGGATAATTTGGAGCAACATCATATTTATTATTGAATAAAAAAAAACAAAGACCATTCAGATTTTGAGGTTAGAGAGAAGTTCTCACTGAGAAACTAAGAAAATCCACATAGACAGGTTTCATGGATTTTAACCTAGAAAATTTTAATATAATAATAATTTCAACCTCTAGAGAATTAATGTTATATCTTTCCTAGTACATAAGGTATTATTTGCTTCCGTTAATGAGAAATTTACGGATAAGTTTGATGTTAAAGTGTTATCCAAAGATCATAGTGCCCTCATACAAAGCTTGGGGGATGCAGTTATTCACGAGGTGTCTAAAGAGCCTACGACGTTAGGGATATATAATCAGATGGAGAGGATTTCACGTGAAGAATTACTTGACGAACATATACTATCTCAAGAAACAGTTGTACACGATATCAATGGATGGTAGCAAGGGGATCTAAAAATATCTAGATAATTTCAATAAAATCATTCTTTGCTTGATTGCATTTGGATTCAGGGTGGAGGATGAGAACTAGGTCATAATCTTTTTAATTTATGTGTTTAAGGTGTACAAGCAGTTTATGGAAACCATATTCTACGGTAAAGAGTCTCTTACGACGACCAAAGTGAAGAGTATTTTAAACTTGAAAGTTCTTCAATGGAAGACGGTCTGGAAAGGTGACTCAAAAAGTATCAGACTGACTATGAGGGGTCAGTCATGAAAACTGAGAGATTCAAGCAATAGGAGAGGAAACTATCAGTTAAAGTCCAATATAATGCAACAAAATTTAGAAAAGAATAAAAGATAGGAAAACCCTAATCGAGGTTTTAAGAACACACGGATCTCCTAGACACAAAGTCTTAAATTTTAATTTCTAAAAACAATAACTGTTTAGCATTAGGGTACAAGATGCTTTATATATGAGAAGTCCATAAGCCATAATCAAATATTCTAAAAAAAATAAAAGAAAAATAGTAAAAGAAAAATCGAATAAAATCTCAATATAATCAGATTTGATTTGCCAAATACAACGATGTCCTAATATATATATATATATATATATATAATATTATACAGTAGAAATTAAATATTTGGCATTCTCCACTATATCGTCCTCTCCTGGTTGGATAGAATTCGCCCTTGAATTCATCATCTTTCAAAAATCCCTCGAAGTCTTGACCATTTCAAAGCCAAAGCCAAAGCAAGGAGATACATAATGAGAACTTGTCATAAGCTGTATATACAATATTCTTACAAGTATGAAACTCAAATGGACAATAATTAAAACTCAAACCAGGACAAATATTCCTTATAATATGAAATGACATTAATTTCACACCTTTCACTCCGGTTATATCGATACTATCTTTCTCCTCGAACAAATCTATTTGAATCAAATATCTGAGGTTTATGACATATCTTTGAATCTTCGTTTATAGCTATAATATAAAATTCAATGTTGACATTAGTAGATATATTGTACTCGCCTAATGTTGTTGGCTCCATGACTGCATCGGTTAGTGAAAAGTAGGTAGGTGGGTGTTTATGTAGCAACTCTTTTAAAATTGCTTGTAAATAACTCATATTCTATAAAAAAAAATCTTGTAAATACTACATACCCACGTATGAAAATGATTATTGTTTGAAAAATGATTGTGTTATTTATAAGAAATCCCAACGATGGGTCATTAAGTTTTTAGTGGAAAAATTTATGAGAACCCATCAGAGGAGTCACCAATACAGTAGAACTAACCCGTTATTCATGGTGATTAGTGTTGATATGATCAACTATACGACGTTTATGAGTTACATCCTTTTTTTTGACAACTTGAATTGTGATAATGCATCCATACATAGAAATATTGACATTGATAAAGTTGAATTGCCCCACCTAAATGGATATATTTGATGTTTCCAATTCATTTCACCCGGTGAGAAATTCTCGGAATCACAAGAGCCTACGATACTGGTGAAATTATTTTGACCCTAGACCTTGTTTGAGAGCCTAAGAGTCTAACAGTGGCATCCCATAGACTTTTGGATGTTTTTTCTGCATAAGTTAGGCTGCTACTTCAGAGGTTATGGCAGTGTAAAGCCACCCCATACGCTATTCTTTTGGAACACAATCATCATATTATGTGTTATCAATTATGGTACCATTTGCTCTATTTATCAGCTTGTGAGGACAAGGTTTATCACCATTAATAAACTCTCATAGTTAGTTTTCTCTAATAACTGACAAGATCATAGTCTTCGAAAGTAAAAGTTGTTTTGATCTAACCTTAAGCTGTTAAAAGCACTGATCTGGTTCATTTGTAGGTTTTCATTGGTGATGATGCTTTCAGCTGGAAAATAGTCAGGATTTGCAGATTATGAGCTAAACGCTAGTGAATCGGTGCTAAATTTTCAAGGATTTACAACTCTGATACCAAGTTAAAAACAATAAACAGAGAAACATATAATTTTAGTTAAAATCTTTTGATGTGTATTTTCTTATTATTCTTTCAAATTTCTATTACATCATATATAGATAATTCCTATATAGTGGTTGTACAGTTTCTTACATAGGAGAACACAAATTATACAACCTTATCCAGTTGTACTATGTACACTAAATATGATAAGGATTATAACATACAATTTGTAACAACATATAACACTGATTGTTTAAAATAAACACACTAAGGTATTTACTTAAGCTAATGGGTTGAGTGTTTGTGGATGACTCAACAAGAAAACCCCGGATAGTAAATATGACAACTTTGGTGGACTTATCAAAATAGAACACAAAAGAACCCTAACTAAATTTAAAACCCCTCATAACCAACCTTATCATCGTACCAACTTCACATCAGAAAACTTTTTATTTTCTTTCTTCCATCTTGAGCGTCTACGATACAAAATATGAACGACCGCTTTGTCTCTTCACCAATTGGTTTCACTCAGACCTGATTCTTAATTGTATAATTTTACCAAGCGTTCTTCTCATAGCGCACACCTTTTTTTTTACCTTTTATTGGTCGATCAGGTTGATCATTTTGGTATTTTGCTCGCCAAAATTATCATTACGAGAGCCTTAGGTTCTTAGACACCAACTTTTAAGAAATTTTGACTTGACTACCTACCTTGAACTAGGACACCAGCTTTTAAAACACTTTTGACTTGGTTATCTACCTTGAACTAGGTAGGCCGGTCTATTTCAATAAATTGACAGCTTACCTACTTTGTAGCTTCTTACTAGTTTGAAATCGGCACGAAAATATGTATAGCCCTACTGAACACGATTTATTGAATGCGAGATAAGTCTTTTACTTTACTCGCATTATAGTTAAACATTTCACTCGAGACCTGCTGAAATCATTTTTGGGATGCGAGTAAAAAAATTAATATAACTTTATATATTTTGCAAAAACAAAAATTATACATGTAAGGTGACGACCAAAGTTTCACATCTCACATCGAGCAACCATAAAAAAAATATTAGCAGTACATAAATAAAAAACATATCTAAGCTTGTATGAGGTCTTTTAGAAGTTGACAAAAACAAAACCGTTCGAACCTAAAACGGGCCATATCATACTAGTGTGTAGTTATATTAGTTAAATATAATTATGATTAAAAGCAAAATGTAAAGAATTCAATTGGTTAATCCTAATAAATGTTTTTTCCAATAAAAAAAATAATCCATTTAATAAATATAAAGATTTAAGAGAGCCCCAATTAAATTAAAATTTTACAAGTTTTCTAAAACCTATTAAATAAGAATAAATAAAATAAAAAAATATTAAATAAATCCATAAAATATTATGATTTGCAATAGCCATTTAAATTAATACGCCTCAAATAGATGGCCAGAAGTCGCGTTGTTAGAGTCGTTGATAATTTCTTACTTTATTTTATATAGTAGAAACTCTATAAATTAATACACGTGTGACCACCAAAATTTATTAATTAAAAGAGTTATTAATTAATCGATAAATTAATAATTATTAATTTATATATTAATTAATATTTTATTAATTTATAGTAAAATACTTAGTTTACAAACACCTTTCAAGTTTCAACTTAATTATTGTAGAGTATACAATGCATGTATATCAAATGAATGGCCCAATTTGAAAGAAAACTTCAATCTTCCATCTTATTATGCTTCTTGTGTTCAATGCTTCACTTTATGGAGATTTAAAAATATTTTCTATATAAATACAAGATCAAAATATGTTAACACAAACAAATCATACACGCAACATGGTTTCCCATCTTAAAGGTGTGAACACAACAAATCATACACATAAGTTCTTACCATGCTAAGGAAAATTAGAGACGAGATTCAAGGAAAAATTGATTTCAACAAAAAACAAAAGACAATTGAGTCATTTTTCAAGAAACCTTCATAAATCATTCATGTAATATGCTATATATAAGGAATTATTAATTTATATTTTATATGGGGTCTAAAATTTTATCAAAAATGTATTATCTTATAGTTTTAGCGAATTATTAATTTAACACCCTATCCCCGAGTCGGAATGGACCAAAAATATTATCTTAGAGAGTTTATTAAATAATTGAGTATTAATTTATCGAGTCTCTACTGTAAATTGTATTTCATGCCTCCAAAGCTCCGACTAAATTTCGGTTGGTTCTAATTTGGGACTAGATTGTTTCATTTATTATTTGTATCTCCCCGTAGAATTAGGATAGGACAATTTTCTTATTTACAAAGTTCGGGTTTGGATCCTAAACTCGTATAGATATAAATAATTTTATTAAATAGTTTGAGTGTTTTTAATTGTAAAATTATAAAAATTAATTACAACATTTTATTGTTTTTATTTGTTTATTTATTTACGTGAGTGATTAATGTTTGTGTGTATGTTGTTTATTTTTATTTTCTAACACATTTAATTCTTTCACCGTATTGTTTTACAATAACCGTTTTAAAAGTTACAAATTTTTTAGAGCTTTTTATTTTCCATTAATTAGATCCACGTAGCTATACATTGATAAATCATCTATAAATGGTATAAGGTATTGTTGCATGTTTTATAATATTTTTGGAATGATCCACAAATATCAGTATGTATTAATTTTAAAACTTTATTCAATTTTTATGTAGCCAAACATTTCATTTGCGACTGTTTTTCTTTAATATGTTCAATGTGATGTAGTTGCACAAGCCCATGACTATATAGTTTTATTTGGACAAACGAAAACAGGTTTTATTTGAGGCTCGGTTATCCGAATTAGACGTTGCGACCACTCAAATCGAACACGTCGAGAAGCCCAACGAATTTCAAAAGTATTACAAGGAAAATGCCTGGTGATGAAGTTCAGACCCAAAAATCCATCGTTTAGACCTTTTTTTTGTTGTTTTCGTTAATTTTCTACATTTTTATATTTTTATTAGATTTAATTAAAATACTTAACCAGCTCTAATAACTTTTAGATTGAGCTGGACTATATTTAATATCATGCGACACAATCTGTAATTTTGACGTAGGTTTTCGAGCACTTCTATAAAAGGCTCTAAAACCTTATTTTTCTCGTCACACTTTTTGAATCAAATTTGAATTTTTTCTCTAAGTCTCTTGTACTCTAACCTAAGGTTAGGGCTTATTTATTCTCTGTTTCTTCTTATTCTTTCTCGTGTTTGTAGTCATCTGTTTTATCTCTTATATCGTCGCCACCATATTGGTATCAGGGCGATAAAGCTCCATGACGTGGGTTACAGAGGTATGCCACCTAACACGGGAAGTGCATTCTTCCAATCGCACAACTGGTCGATCAGAATGAGTTTGAAAAAATAGATTTGGCCAAGTGGGTGAACAGATGCATTTGTTAGGAAACCAGATAACAGACGTACATGAAGTAATGCAAAGGCTGTTGAACAACCAAACCAACAGATTTCGAGCTCAATGTTCGAGAAACCAACCTTCGGGATCTAAGAGAGAGACCGACCGAGAATAAAATCCATTTGTTCATCGGAGGGAACAAGGCAAAGGTTAATATTACCCCCAAGACTATCTTAAACAGATCTTTGAGCAGCTACTAAGGAAAGATTTTGATCAGAATGCCAACAATCGGTGCAATTCTGGATTCATACTTGAGATCCCAGAGTTCCAAGAGGTCTCAAACCAGAGGAGTTTCTCGATTGGATCGCCTTAGTCAACGAAGTTCCCGATTTCAAAGATGTTCTTGGTGCAAAATGGGTATAGTTGGCTGCAACTAAGTTCTGAGGCCGAGCTGCATCTTGGTGGCACCTAAAACGAACCAGATCAAGGCAAGGTAAGCCAAAAATTATAACCTGGGCTAAGTTTGTGAAGCACCCGAGGGCTGCGTTTTTCCGTATAATTATGCACGTATGATGTACCAGTAGTTCCAAAACCTTAAACAAGGGTCAATGATTGTTGATGAATACACTAATGACTTTTTCAAACTACAAAACCGAGTGGATATTGTTGATTCAGCATATTAGTTTATCTCTCGCTATATAGGTGGGATGAGATAGTACTTTCAAGACCAACTGAATATGTTACACCCTATGAATGTGTCTGAAGCACATCAACGCGCACTGCATCTGGAGAGAGCTCTTTCACGAAGGCCTTATGGAGGAGATACTGCAAAGATAACAACCATGGCATTTCCAAAAAAGACAGTTCCAGGTCTCAGCTCAGCAGTACCAACTGTCGCCCCTATTCGTGCAGGTGGTAACACACAGGTCTCTAGTCGCAAGAGGTACTTCCTCACAAGTCAGTGCTACCATTTCAAGAACTAGGGAATGTTTCTTTGCAGTGTCCAAAATTGCGACAAAAGCTAAAATAATTGAGGGGTTTGTTCACCGGAGCTGCTGATTTTGATCTGGAAGGTGAACCAAAGTTTGATGAGGAACTGAAGGATGCTGTTGATGAGGCAGACATACCAGATTACTCGAGAAAATATTGACAAATATTTGTTTTAAGAGGTGTCTACTTTACGCTTAAGGAAAGAGGTGAAAATGAAGATTGGTTGCGAAACAATATCTTTTAGTCGACTTGTACTATCGGGGGAAAATATTTAAATTCATTATTGATTTAGAGAGCTGCGAAATTGTAATTTCCGAAGAAATTATGCAGAAGCTAAACTTGAAAAGAGAATACTACCCCAACCCATACAACCTCGCCTAGTTAAAGAAAGGTAGTAAGGTATCAATCTCTAAAAGATTTATGGTGTCTTTTTCTGTCGCTAAGTAGAAGGATAAAACATGGTATGATATTATTGTAATAGATGTTTGTCACTTATTGTTAGGCCGACCATAACAATATAATAGAATTACCATGTATGATAGTAGGAAGAACCGTTATAATTTTATATGAAATAACATTAGATTCATATTAACATCATCTAAAGAGGTAGCTCAAAAACTTGTTCTTGTTGTATTACAATAGTCAAGTAAGAAAGTTTTAGCTCGTAAAGCATTTATAGAGCATGCTAGTGATATAAGAATTGTTTATCTATAGGTGGTTAAAGAATGCACTGATTATCTATTTGATGGGATTCATGAGTGTGTTCACCTGATATTAGTAGAATTTGTTCTTGTCTTCCTGAAACTTTTCCTACAAATCTTCCTCCATTAACATATATCCAACACCAGATTGACCTAGTATCAAGTTCTAGTCTGCCAAACCGACCACACTACCAGATGAGTCCAAATGAGCATTAGGAGCTCCGCAGGCAGGTGGAAGAACTATTGAGTAAATTCTATATCCGTGAGAGCCTCAGTCCTTGTGCAGTTCCAGCACTACTAACACTACATAAGGATGACTCAATAAGGATGCGTATGGATATCCGGGCTATAAAAAATTTACAGTAAATTATAAATTTCCTATCCCTCGAGTTAATGATTTACTAGATCAGTTGAGTGATGCTACAGTGTTTACGAAACTGGATTTGAAGAGCAGATATCATCAGATTCGTAGTCACATGGAAGATGAGTGGAAGACAACTTTTAATACCAGAGAATATCTGTTTGAATGGATGGTCATGCCATTCATCTTTTCCAATTCTCTTAGCACGTTTATGAGGGTTATGAATAAGGATTTCGTTTGATCATTGATTTTTTGTTTAGTTGTGTAATTTAACGAAATTTGAATATTAGTACTATGGATGAGCTGCACTTCCAGCACTTACGAGAAGTATTGGTTGTTTTGAGGCAACATGAGTTTTATGGAGGACTCGAAAAGAGTTCCTTTATGACAATTAAGTTATATTTCTTGGGTATGTTGTTTCAAAGGATGGTTTTTCAGTGGATAAATCAAAGGTACCAGCAATGCGGGACTATCCTACACCTACTTCTGTCACATAAGTCTGTTCTTTTCATGGACATGTTTTATTTTGCAAGAGGTTCATCTATAACTTTAGTACTATCATGACTCATATTACAAATTGTATGAAAGGAAAGACATTTTTCTGGACCCTTGAGGCAACTACTACGTTTGAAGAGATTAAGTTAAAATTGACCACTGCACCTATTCTGGTTCTACCTGATTTTTCTACAGGGTTTGAACTGCATTGTGATGCATCTGGACTGAGCATTGGAGATGTACTCATCTAACGAGGCCAACCTTAGGCTACTTCAGTGAGAAGTTAAGTGGAGCAAAACTCAATTACAACACATATGACAAGGAGTTTTATGCAGTGGTGCGAGATTTGAAGAACTGGAGTTCCTACTGGGCTATAACGTCTTTGTTCAGTACACCGATCATAATGCCTTAAAGCATTTTCAAAGTTAGGATAATCTTTTTTCACGCCATGCACGTTGGGAAACATTTACTGAACATTTTACCTTTTCTATCAAGAACAGTTCGGGGGCAGTTAACCGCGTAGCTAATGCAGTGATTTGATATCGTATGATGATTCGTATAGAAGAAGAGGTTGTAAGATTCGATATGATTAAGGATCTACTTGCTATCAATTCATATTTTGGTCCTATTCTGGAGGACGTCACAGGTAGGTTTGAGAAAATATTTTGCAGTGAGCAATGGGTACCTCTTCAAAGGTAACTTACTCTATATTCATGAGGGTAGTTTGAGGTTACTGATTGTACAAGATATACACAGCGAGGGGCATGGTGGTAGAGATTTTCACTCTATATTTGGTTAGTTCTTCTCGCCGCATTTAAGGAGAGATGTTATTCGTTTCGTAGTTGGCTATCGGGTTTTGCCAGATGGTAAAAAACACGTCCTCCAACAAAGGTCCATACCTACCACTCCCAATATCGGAGGGACCGTGGCGAAACGTCAGCATGGATTTTGTCTCTAGTCTGCCGAAAATACAGATAGGTAGCAATTCTATTTTTGTGGTGGTTAATAGGTTTTCTAAGATGGCCCACTTTATTTCTTGTAAGAAAAGCATATATCCTGTGAATGTTGCTAATTTATACTTCCAAAAGGTTTATCGCTTACATGACATACCACTGAATATCGTTTATGATCGCGATATACGGTTTGCCGGGCACTTTTGGAGGAGTTTATGGTGCTTTATAAACACAAAGCTGAGTTTTAGTAGGGCGTATCACCCGCAGACAGACGGTCAAACCGAGGTAACTAATCAAACGTTAGGAAGCATGTTACATACAAAGGTCTCCGGAAACTTGAGAGCATGAGATTCTCGCCTTTATCATATTGAATTTGCCTATAACAGGCACCACAAACGCAGTACTGGGTATAGTCCCTTCGTGGTAATCTATGATTATAACCCGTGAGCTTCTATGGATTTGGCTTTCCCAATGATTGACAAGATTACAGCCAGACTCGAGACCTTCATCGCTGATCTACGGGAGATCCATGAGAACACACGCAAACAACTGGAGGAAACAAATCAGAAGTACAAGGTTGCCGCAGATAAGAAGCGTCGATTGGTGTAGTTTTTAGTAAGGGACTTTGTATGGGAATTTTTACAAAAGATCGATATCCTGCACACGCGTATAACAAACTAGCTACAAAAAAAGTGGATATGTTTGAAATCATTGAGAATATTAACCCCAATGCATACAGGCTATATGGCCATTTTGGACAACACAGAAACGGGCTTTAGTTGGGGCTCGTTTATCCGAATCAGACGTTGCGACCGCTCAAATAGAACGCATCGAGAAGCCTAATAAATTTCAAAAGCATCACGAGGGAGAATCTTGGTGACAAATTTTAGGCCCGAAAATCCGTCGTTTAGGCCCTTTTTTTGTTAATTTTTTACAATTTTCTATTTTTTATTATATTTAAGTCAAATACTTAACCAACTCCAATCGCTTTAAAATTGGGCTGAGGAGCAATCTGTAATTTTGGGGTATGGTTTCGAGCACTTCTATAAAAGGCTCTCAAACCCTATTTTTGCCGTCAGACTTTTTGAATCAAATTTGAGTGTTTTCTCTAATTCTCTTATACTCTAACCTAGGGTTAGGGTTTCTTTATTATCTGTTTAATTTTCTTCTTTCTTGTATTTTGTAGTCGTCTGTTATATCTCTTATATCGCCGCCACCACAATGCAAGCACCTAAATTTAAATATTCAAAAAACGTTAGTAAACCTTGAATAACAAGCTTATTGGTTCTTGCTTTAGAGATATGACCTAAGAGCTTGTGCCAACAGTTTGATCAATTTTTAGTTTTATAATTAAGTTATTATGTACATGCATGTTTTTTTCCAAAGTGAATTAGTCTCTTAGGAACATATAATTAATATTTATTTTTGTTATTACCCGAATTTTACGTTTGATAAAATTCACTGATATTTGTCTCTCTCTTTGTTTTCTATCAAGATTTTCGACTAGATAACTAATACTTATTATGTACATGTATGTTTATTGCTTCTTTGTGATGCTAAATGGTATTTAATATATAAAACTTATAATTCATTGTTAAAAATCTAGTGCTAACCATATTATTATGTAAAAGAAAGTCATTAGATTATTTTTAAAATATATGAATAACTAAAAGTGTCTAATATATGAATATATATCAAATTTATTCTAAAAGAAGGTATTTATAAAACATCTTAAGTTAACAAAAATACTTACTAGAAAGTAACAGCTGAAAATCACAAATAGTTGAAACTAAGGACAAACTATCCTCTGCTTTATCAATATATATTTCACAAATACTAAGGCTTCAAATTCTTAATATACCATGCAGATAAGGAAAAACATAAGTGGTCACAACTGTATCAACCCACCATGTATTTATTACAACTAAAACTAAATTTATTTATGAACATACCATAATTATAAGATTTATGTAGCATTCTTATATGTTTGGTACTTTCCACCATCTCTTTTGAGATTTCATGACTTCTTCTAAAATATATATCGACCTTAAGTTGGTGAATACTTAGGTCTTTGCTCCTGTGCCGGAAGCCTTAACAACTACTGTATCATACTTTCTCTTCTTTGCTTTTCTCCAAGTATAACTTAGCATAGACACGTTATGATGTTCTTCTTTCCAAATTTTCTCCTCATTAGTAGCATGAGATATTATTTTACTAAATTTACACTTCTCATGCTAACAATTATAAGATTTTTGAGAGCTCTTAAACTGTTGAAGAAATACGAAAACGCAAACCCCACCATAACTCCCTTAAGAAGTTGAATCAGAAAATATCTTTTAACTTTGGAGCGATCATTAACATCTCAAGAATATGTTGTATTATTGTTTCATTTTCATTAAACTTAATGGTGGAGAGTTGACTTAGTAGCTTATGAATCTTCGACTTGTCATTATTGGTAAAATGTTTCTCAACTATATTTGTGATCTAAGTTTGGAAAACTCCACGGAATGCCAAAGATATTTCATGTATCATGATTACCAAACACAACCGTTTTGACTGTTCTTCATGGCTTAGATTCTTTCTTATTTCGAGGAAAACTATCTTCTATGAGGTAAATGGACTTATTATTATTATTATTTAATTCCATTTTAAATCATTACAATTAAAATAGAATTCCACGTCGTCTTTCCATTGGAAACAAATTAGACCCATCTAAGTGGGAGGTTTATTTCTCATTGGTTTAAAAATACTAGTATTCACTACAACAATACACATAGAAAACAACACGTAAGTAACACATTCATTGACATATGAACTTAGAACAATCTTAAAATATGAATTAAATATGTAAAACATAACCTTACATCGTTAACAAGATACCTTAGGACAAAAATATTAACATGTACTTGTATGAGTGTGAGAAGAACCGTTATTGATCCAATTTTAATCGACTTAATTGAGGAGAACCATCATTGGGGCTGGTTTCCCTAGTTGATCAAATACTTAATAACCAATTCAGAATTGATATTCACGATCAATTATGTCGATCATTAGCCTTTCTTATTGCTGAAAATGTGTACATTATCATCAATCATGATCCCGTCAAAACCGTAAGTAAATCAATTCATCAACATGGATCACATAGGCAACATGTTGGATTTATGACTTACTAACCAAAATTAAGACAATATTAATCAAACAACCAAATATATACTTAATTTCTAAGCTAACATGTGGTCCATGTATAAAAATGACATCTATAGGTGCGCATATTACGTAAAACTACACTAAAAGCTTTTCGATGCACTGATGACAACGTCACCACAACAGCCAAAGAAAACGTCGTGGTGCTTCGAGTTGTTGTTACAATGACCATAACAATAATACCAAAATCAAAAGGCAACCCGATAATACTATATCGATGCTACACGATTTCAAATCGACCAATGTTCCTAAATTTCGTATAAAATCCACATTTAGTTAATTGAACACATAATCTAACAGGATTTGATCTTCGATCAATCAAATAACATGTTATTAAACTCCTGTCTCGCATACCTCTGCTAAAACAATCGACCATTAATCCCAAAAGTAGATCATTTACCGAAAACAAATTCAAGTGCTTAGCACCTAAAACAATCAAACCATTAACACCAATGTTTTTAACATTGGTTAGTTAGAAAAATAAACGTATTAATAAAACTAATAATATGATATTCCTATTAAAATTATACAAATAGTCAAAATCAAATTTAAACGCTTTAATAGTTATTTGTTATTTATTATTTATTTACCACTTCCATACTTTAAAAAAATAGATAAGTATGAATAATTCTTTTGAACTATAGAATTAGGGTGGCTCAAAATGTATTTGAGTGTTTTCAAAAGAAAAACTAAGTCTAAAAATTTATGTTTTATACCTATATTTTAGTTATCTTGAGATACAACGGAAAGATGATAAAAGAAATGTATTTACACTAGCCATTAAAATTATAAGAGTAGTCCACATCACGCAGCCGGATGATTTTAAAATGCTACTTTAACACTAAGTTGAACCCTAACACTCACCATACATTAGAAGAAAAAGAACTACAGTATTATCATAAAGGAAAAAGCAAAAAAAAAAGAACATGGCATTTCCTTTTTAGTAACCCATCATTATTTTCTTCTCTCACTACATATATGTTGGAATCTCCCTCATTTATCAAGGACTTCTTTGCATTATCTTCTTCTATAATCTTGGTTTCCTTTACCTACTACTACAAATACAAATAATTTTTGGTTGTTGACAAGAAAGATATCAAGATCTTGCATGCCCTTCATGGTTATTATTGTTATTGCTGGTTTTATTTTGGGTTTGATGACCTTAAACCATTTCTTGCCATTGTTGTTGAATCTTGGTGTTACTCCTAAGGGCTCCTTTGGCTGGCCTTTGATTGGGGAAACCCTAGCTTTCTTGAAGCCTCACCCTTCTAATTCACTTGGTTCTTTTCTTCAACATCATTGCTCTAGGTAACTTATTTTATTCAAGTTAATACTTTTTCCTTACTTATAAGAATCTTATCATATTTGGCTTACTGACTAGCTTAAACTAATATGGTATTTTCAAAATATATTTGTAAATTTTTAAACATTTTATATATAAAAAATATAATTTGTTTCAGGACCATGTTAAAGTGACCTCCTTTGAACAAGAGAAACTATCCTCATAGCTTTTAAAACTAAACTCCCTTTAAAAATATTTGTAGTCTTGGGTTATATAAGGAGTTCCCAAATTTACAGGACTTACAAATTTTCCACCAATATCCAAATATTATGATAAAAGAAAATAAGCAACCAAGTGAAATGGGTTGGTGTTAAAAACTAGTAAAGCATTCATGAAACTTTGTAATTCAATTTTTGATGAAACTGAAGTTTAATGTTTTTAATGTTAAATAATTTTTGGTGATTTTCAGGTATGGGATGGTGTTCAAGACTCATTTGTTTTTCTGTCCAACAATAGTGTCATGTGATTCAGAGTTAAATTACTATATACTTCAAAATGAAGGAAAGCTGTTTGAGACTAGTTACCCAAAACCCATCCATGGCATTCTTGGTAATCTATCAATGCTTGTAGCTGTTGGTGATACCCACAAGAGGCTTAGAAATCTTGCTCTCTCTCTTGTCAATGTCACCAAGTCAAAGCCTAACTTTCTTACTGATATTCAAGACAATGCCCTTTATGTACTTCACTCTTGGGCTCACAAAAAACAAGTCACCTTTTCCCAAGAGGCTAGAAAGGTAAAAATGCAAATCCAACTACTTCGATTTCAATATCTTGTTTAAAACTAGCAAAACATATATACCATATGATTTTATTTATCAAAATTTCGTATGCTACTAAATAATGGCTTTCACTTTTCTTGGTTTTACTACCTCCAAAGTTCACATTCAATGTGATAGTCAAGCAAGTTCTAGGTTTAAAACCAAATGAGCCAAGAACTACAAAGATTCTTCAAGATTTCCAAACTTTCATGAAAGGACTCATCTCCCTACCAATTTATATCCCAGGGACTCCTTATGCAAGAGCTGTTCAGGTAAAACTATTATTCTAAACTTTGTTTTACAACTTTATATTAGAATTTAGAATTAAATTATATTGTGTATAGCATTTATTCCATTCCTTTTCTTTTGTTGCAAAAGTGTACATGTGATAAACTTTACCTTTACAGGCTAGAAGAAGAATATGTTCTAGTGTCAAGGCAATTATAGAGGAGAGAAAAGCAAGAAAAAAGATTGAATCCAATAATATAGATAATTTATGTGGTAGTGATGATTTCCTTGAGACACTTGTATGTGTGAACACCTTATCTGAAGATGAGAAAGTGAGTTTTGTTTTGGATGCTCTACTTGGTGGCTATGAAACTACCTCTCTCTTAATGTCAATGGTGGTTTATTTCCTAGGTCAATCACCTATTGCATTGAACCACTTAAAGGTAAGTACTTTTTATTTATGTTCAATTACAATTTTTATTTTGTTTCTGTATAATTATTTTCCTAAATTTATATTTATAGATGGAGCATCAAAGAATCAGAAACATGAAACAAAAACATGAATATTTGAATTGGGATGACTATAAGAAAATGGGTTTTACTCAACAAGTAAGTACTCTTTGATAGTGTAGTCATATATTCAATACATATAACAATACTTTTAAATTGGGTATTGTAAAAATGTGTTCTTAAAATTATGTATTAAAAATTATAACAAACATATAACATTTTTTGGTTGTAGGTCATCAATGAAGCTCTTAGATGTGGAAACATAGTAAAGTTTGTACACAGAAAGGCACTTATAGATGTCCAATTTAAAGGTTAGTTTACATAATCATGCATGCAAGAGATTTAAACACTTCTCTTTTATATCCATTTTTTTATTATCAATTACTAATAATTTTCCTAATCTATGAAAAGTTAATAAAGTTATATGCACTATAGGTTATGTGATTCCATCTGGTTGGAAGGTCCTGCCTGTATTTACAGCAGTGCATTTAGACAGTTCTCTTCATACAAAAGCGTTTCAATTTAACCCTAGTAGATGGAAGGTAATTATTTTTATTTAATTTCCTTGTTAATTTTTTTTGGAAGGAAATGAGTTTTTGTTGTTCACTTTTTGTTATAAAAATTGATTTTCTATATATTATTTAGAACATATTATATAGTATAGTAGTCGAGAATACTAGTCGTGTTTGATTTTAAAAATTCAAGACCAATTTCTATAATTTTTAATAGTGGTAGTATTAAATTTGAAGAGAGTAGAATATTTACTATAATGTTTGATTATCGAGTACTAACCTGTATTCAGAACCTTGTAACTAAGAAACAAAGCCGACAAGATCAAACAAGTAAGGCGTTCACTCCATTTGGAGGAGGGTTAAGATGTTGTCCAGGATCTGAACTTGCTAAAATTGAGGTTTCTTTTTTCCTCCACCACCTTGTACAAAATTTCAGGTATAATTTTTCTAATTATTAGTGGTTTTTTTTTATAAAAATTTGTGTTTTATCTCTGATTTCTTTTTTTGAATTTATGTAGGTGGAAGATAAAAGAAAATGAGAAAAGCATGGCATATCCATACGTGGAGTTCGAGAAGGGATTGATAATAAATTTGGACCAAATTGACAAATGATATTCATTCTGAAACTGGGCTATTGTAAATAGCGACCTTGAATGAGGTTAAACCCATATTAGTTTTCTTGTATTTGAAATTTTTAGTCTAATTTAGGTATTGGAAATTTCGGTTATGTTTAATTTTTTCGGTTTTCGGTTTTCTATTTTTTTATTTTTCAAAACTGGTATTTATCTAGAATTTAGTTGGATTTTTGGTGTGAATATTTAATCTAAAAACTAGAAAAAACTAAAAAAATCTATTATCAGAAGCAGTTGCAAATAATTACTAACCAACTGTCCGACCGACCGAAATCGAAAGGTTCAAAATTCAAGTTAAATAATATAAAATAAAATATTTAAAATTTTAAGCTAACGACATAGTTTCATACACAATTTTATATAACAATTGTTGGTCTATTATATTAATATAAAACACCACTAAATACTTTCTGACCAGCGCCAGATTTACCAATGAATCTTTTACTAACGGGAACTACATGAGACAGTCTATCAGATTTTTGAGCTATATTTACATTTTTCATGCTTGAAAGTTCACGGTGTTCAATAGCAACAACTTTGTTGTTATTATCGGTGTTATTCATATTGAGAATGTCATAATCTTTGGTTTCATATAGGTTATATTGGTTATTTAGCGGGTACATAGTACATCAATTGTGCTTGTCTATTGGTGGTTGCATTAGGTACCTGATAAAGGAATATTAAAGATTCAAGAAAGATAAGGATGTTTTATTGATAAAGTAAGTTTCTTAGAAGAAATTGTTAATTATGACATTCCCATTGAGGATAAGATCATAATTATGAAAGTGTTAAGCTTGTGGTACATATTATTTGTATTATAAATAGACCCTCCCTTTTTGGAAAATGGGTGATTGATCAATGATTATGCAATTATAATATTGACTTTCTCTCTCTAAAAATATGCATTTCTCTCTCTAAAATATTGTCAAAGTAATATGAAGAACACTATAGTCCTCTAAATATAATTTTATACTGAAAAACCTCCTCCAAAGATTTCTGGAGCGATCAGTGCCGCCGTCTGTAGGAACGATTCACTACCAGGTATCGTGTTCCAAAACCAATCTAAAGTAAAAGCAACATCAGAAATCCGAGGAGATTAAAACATGAGTAACGATTTGGAAATTGGAAAAGAATTCGAGGAGGTCCCAATGCAAAATAATATGGAAATTGAATCCAATTTTATGCTTCGATGGTTGAATCCTATTTATTTTTAGACATGACTCGTGTATATGTGATGTAACTTGACTGGGTTTTTTCACATTTTCTCTACTTGCAACGACTTAGAGACCATACAAATTATACTACTTATTATACTGATTTTAACCTCTTTCACACAAACTAATATTAAATTATTAAACTTATCCCTAATTTTTTCACTCTCTCCAATAAATACTACTACATCATTTATCTGAAACCCATAAACTAAAACTTCCTAATGTTCTTTCTTATCTCTTCTCATGTAGTCGCCTTTCTCTCACTCTTCGTGACCTAAACGCTCAGCCTAGTTTGCTCTCTTAACAATCTTTAGAAGATATAAGCTTTTTTTCTTTCTTTTCTCCTCAACTCCCACTGTATTGTGCCTTTATCAATCGATTTTATTGTTCATAATTTTGTTTAGAGTTTAGGTTTATGCCTCTGTGTTTATAGATATTATAGTATATACTAGTGTTTTCTTGCTAATAGTTTTAGTTTATGTCTCTATGTTGATAGATTTTATACTGTATGCCCGTGTTTTAAATTATTTATATTTTATAAAGTTGTTTTGGTTGTCACTCAGTCCGATGATCTTATATTATTTTACACTTCAAAGGTCAAGCATTTAAATCATAATATACACAAACATTAAGGTAAATGACAATCTGTACATCTGTACTCGATTTGCAAATTTTATCCAGTACAAGAGAAAGATGTATTATGAATGTGTGTTGACTTCTATTTATAGTTTATAATGTTGTTTAGGTTTATGGCCGTGTTAATCGATTTTAGTGGTCATAATGCATGTTTATGGACACAATTGTTTTAAATACATTAGGAGGTGTTATAATTTGGATCATGAGATTTCACCCAAGTAAGTTTTAAGATATGTGTTGAAAAAAAATATTTTGTTTGGAACCGTGAGTGAAATCATTTGCATCCAATGGCACCACCACCAATATAATCAAAACAGGGTTGTACATGACATTGGGTTCTATTTTGGTGTACAACTTTTTTTTGCAACTATTTGGCTATGGTCAACAAATATCTTCATTTTAGTTTGCAACTCTTTACATGGAATAGGTTACATTGTTAAATTTTTTCTGTCTTTTCTCCTTTCAAAATTGTATAAGTCGGTACATGCTTGTGAAGTAGTTTGTACAGGATTTTTGAGGTCTCTCTTCTCTCTATATAAGTTACACTTCGAAATTTCTTCTTTTGTTTCTCTTTTTAAATATTATTATAAGTGAGTGAAAATTTTGAAATACAATTCACGTATATTGGGCGACATGCCATTTCGACTTGGTTTGCTAAGTCTATAATTGCATAGATTTTTATTGAGTTCGATGATTTTATATTCTTGTAGTCTTCAAATGTAGATAATTTAGAGTGACAAAATACATGATCATCGGATTTAGTGACAATCTATGCATATTGACTTATTTTGTAGCCAATAATTTGTTTCTTTTTACGTACAAATCATCGCGTGGAGTAATGTGTACATGTGTTGCAATGGGTCACTTTTTGCCTAATCATGCTAGATATTTCTTTCTTATGTCCTTAGTTGTTTTATTTTGTTTGTCCAATATTGAAAGTAATATTTATCAAAGTGATTTGAAACAATAATTATTCTTGTTTTGTTTGTGTAGTCACTCAAAGGCGACTGTGTCATTAAGTATCACTTGGTTATTGACATGTCTTGGTTGGATCATGGTTATATATAGATAATGAGGGATATATGATTTCATTTTAGTATGCAACTATTTTCATGACATAGGCTTCAGTTTTAGTGTTGTGCAATTGTTGTTTTTAAAATGAAGTGATAATAAAGGTAACCTAAAAATTGAAAGTGTTTACTAAAGATTGTATTGACATATTTTGTAAAGGTATCACTGGAGACTGGAAAAGATAAGAACATATACCCCTTGTCAGTTCTACTATTTTAATATTGTATCATTTCATAGAGATACCGTTGTTCTAAGATTATCATCTATAAATGATAGGTCAAGGAACATGTTTATGTACAAGTTTGGGGTTATTTTCCTTTGACACGCTATGTCAATCTCGTCAGCATACTTTATCTTTAATATTTTGGTATTTCCATAGTATGGCTCTCCCACAATCACTCCAATTATTTGTATGTGTGGATCAGAGTCCGAGTAATCCTCTTGCTCTTTTGGATTTCCCACTGTGATTGTGTTTGTATCTAATGCTTATTGAGCTTTAGTTGTGCCAAAGAATTGTTTTATGGCATCACCTAGTTCCTCTATTGTTATTTTCTTATGAAGTCTCTTTATTTTTCTTCATTTATTAAAATTTGGAATTTATCCCGTAAAGCCCCACAATCGTTAGTAAAATGACATGTGTCACCATGGAATTTACAATTTTTTTATCTATGTTCTCATTTGGTCCGAGCATCTTTCAAGATCGATTTCCTTTTATGGTAACTTTGGTTTGTTCATAAATCATATCCAATGACTCTGTGAGTTTTGTTAATGGTCTCATCGATGACCGATCTGCTCTATTATTGCTTCTAACATTCTAGCAAACTTTTGATTTCCCTTTGGAATTGACTGGATTTTTGCCTGGCTAAAACTGAAGCGATATTGTTCATTGGTTCTTCATATTTTGTTCTTATCTGCATCACGATATTTATTTTAATAGTTGAAGCAATTCTAGTTGGATTATCTGTGTCTCTTACTTTAATTTCTCTGGACACTTTATCCCATTTGATAAACCGTTTCACCTGGGCTGATAGACCTCTGAAGTTTAGTTATTTCTTTTCTATTATTCCATCAGATAAGGTTCATTCTCAAACTCATTTCCTGAATATTGTTATGACCACCAGATTGTGTCAGTCTTATAACTGTGATTTTGTTTCAATAAATATTTTGGTATATTCTCTCAGTGTCTCTTTATCTGTTTGCTTGTAATAGGTTATGTACTCATCATATCACTTGACTTCTTTTGAGCCCATGAAGCAGTTCATAAATTTCGTCTGAAACATTAATTATATTTTTTATGAAACCTCTTGGAAGACTGTTGAACTATTACATCGCACTTCGTCTAAGGCTCATGGAAAATTCTTGACATTTTATCTCATCATCAGCTTCATATTACAACATTTCATTATTGAAATATTGGATGTGGTGCTACGGGTCTCCTCTGTTATAGTGTTGTTCCATTTTATGGTTATCATAATATGATGTCATGATGCGAAATAATATTCTAGGCTTAGTGGGGGGACTCCTCGTTCGGAGGAACCTCCTCCTCTGCATAATAGTCGTTTAGACCATCAATGAACAGGTAATTTTGTTTGAGACTTGACCCTTTCCATTTTTCAGCCCTCGACTTGGTGTTGTGTCTCAATCTATTAAACTGCATCTGGGTGTATGTACCATAGTTGATACTGTGGGACGTCTTGAGGCATCCATGTATCCCACTTTTCTATTTTCTTTGGTCATGGTTTGATGGATATCCTGGTGGGACTCCGTGTGTGTTTTAGAACATACATGGTGGATCACCTTGGCCTCTGATAATAGGCTGGATTGTATCCAAGGTATTGAGGATATCATGTTGGAGGCGTATATCTTGGTGTAGACATGGTGTATCGTGATATTATTCTCATAATTGGTATAAATTTGGTATTCCCAACTAGCTAAATTATTGGGTCATTTTCTTTTTTCCACTCCAGACTCTCCGTTTTTAACATCTATTTTGTTTGGATTCTTGACTTCTTCTGATTTTAATAGGAACAAATGCTTTGCTTTGTACAAACGGTTCCAATGGATGTAAATATTTTCAGTTTGTCAAACTTAACGAAAGCGAAAATAGTTCTTGAAATGAATTGAAAAAGTTTAAAAATTAAGATAATTGCAAATAATAAAAGAAAACACATGAAATATACATCCTTCGTGAAATTTTTATTTATAAATTTTGTGTTACAATAAATATCTTTTAAATATCAAATGCTATTTGTCATTTTAAAAACTATTTAAATTATTTTTAACAAAAACCTCTAAAATATTGGTGTATTTGGATGAACTACTGCATCAATATATCCGAACGAGATTTATTACATTTTTATAAACTACAATATTTTAAATATAAAACAAAATATTTGTTTAAATTAATTGTTCAAGATAATGAATTTGTTTTAGTTTATATTAATTTTCGAAATAGAGTAAGTAATTCAGAACATAACTTAAAACAAAAACCTAAATGTTAAATTAATTTTAAATTTTAAAAATAATATAATTCAAACGAGTTTTTTATATATATTTTAAACCAATCAGGATAGAGTTTTATCCAATATCAATATATTTGGACTTATCTTACTTACACAAGTTTCACATCAATATTAATCTTATCTAATTAATTTTAAATTTTAAATTTTAAATTTGTATGAATCATAAGAAATTTACATCATAAAACAATTCCATAATATATTCTTAAAGCAAGTGAATTTTAAAATGCTGGACGGACATGAAAAAGAAAGAAAAGCGCTATCTAGATGAATACATAAATTATCATCAATTTTTTTATTTAAATTAGTTCAAAAGATTGACAATAATAATTGATAAAATTGGAACAACCTAAGGTCTATTGGAATAGCAAAATATACATAACAATAGATTTAGCCTAAACAATTTATTATTCAATGTTGTAAAATCTAAATTTGAATCATGAAAGGAGTAACATATTCAAAAATATTTTTTAATTTTTGTGAATTATACAAAAACAGATTACAATACTGATTCAACTGTTGAATTATTTCATAGGGCATGAATGTCATCTTGTTTCTAAAAATTATTTATAGTTTATATCATTAAAACTCTCATCCATTATATTTTAATAAAGAATTTATCTTTTTGAAAGAGAATGCAAACATGTAGTATTTCACCATGTTTTACAATTATAATAGTTGTCGAAGGCTTTTAGCCGAAGGCTTTAAATTCTTCTGTACTTTATCTTTTTGGGTTCGATAAAACAAATATAGTTTTTGCACATGAGGTTCCCGTCGGTTGTGTTTAGATAATCAAAACCCAATTCTTTGAAATGTAGATTCGGTAGTCCGTTTTTAGGGAGCATGATTGTGTAATCTTCAAAGCTGCATTCGTTTTAACACTTGTCATCTTATTTGTTTTATTAACTACAAATCACATGCATTTTTGATGTTATTCGATGCTTATTATTATATATATTTATTATTAATCTTTGACATCTACACGTATGCAACTCGTTAGATTTTGACTCTCGTCTTTCTGCATTCTAGACTAATGGTTAGCGGGGTAACTAAAAAGACAAAAAAGAACTACTCACGTTATAGGTTTTGGAGAATGATACATTTTTCGAAAACAATAATTTTTTAAACAATTTAATTATGTATATTTTGCCAACCATTAGAAATTACATCTGTAAACTCATTGGAATTGTCTTATGTCTCCGCTAAGCTTCATTCTGAGCGTTAATAACCCGTCTAAGACACTAATCAATCACTTAAGAATGCTTTTAACTTTTTAAGCCAATGACCATTATTTTGGTTGCATTCGAGAGTTGTTTATTTATATTTTTCAGCAAACTACCCATATGAGCCTATTTTCATTAAAAAACTTACATTCTCTCGTTTACATTAGGTAATGAAATAAATTATACAAGATACAACAGGTTATGGAGCAGAATATTTTCAAAATGGGCTATGCTAGTAAAGTTGAGTTGATTAATTGTTCGGATTTGGGTATGACGAGTATGATGATATACACTTGATAATTGTTGTCAAAATTGACAGACCTTCTGACATTCCTAGTCCGGGACAGGTCCCATACTCATCAGGATTTACCGTCATATTTTAGCATCCCTAGAGAGACCTCTAGAAATATGTCAAACCTTGCATCGAGTGTCAAGAAATTTCCAACTCCTCAAAACGAATTGGTCTCTCATTCTCCAAACAATTTTCTTTTATAAAGTCATCGAATAATATGATGCATTCGTGATTACATGAAGTTCCCAAAAATCTCTAGGAAGACACCAACTTAGATATTTACATATAGGTAGTCTTGTACACTAGTATATTTAACTTAATAGTTCAGATGTCTATTCACCCCAAGCTTAAATGGTTATTTTAAATTATGAATATATGACAAAGACAAGTTACACTAAATACTTTGAGAACTCTAATATGAATCATATTCGATGTTAAAACCGATAAAAACCCCTTCACTATGAAAGCGTTTCTATTTGTTTTTAAACATATCGATGAATGCCTAATTACACTTCTATTGCATCACTTTCTGGAACCATCATAAGGTTATTGATGATCTTCCAGAGTAAAATAAAATAAAATAAAATAAAATAAAAGCGAAGGTCTATTTTCATTAGTGGTGGATGAGAAACTAGAGATAATTAAACCTCTTTTCGAACTATCAATAGATGGACGAGCAATGGTAAATGATCCAAACTATGGGTTGGACTAAAGCCTTGATATTTGATTAAAAGTTTGCTACTTTTCATACAAAATCTTATTTTAAAAACCTTTTCGGAGTCCTAATCTTTTTATCTTATTGTTTTCCATAGTTCATATGCATGTACTCAAGTTAAAGGCAACATAGAAAATATATTTTAGCCAACTTAGTTGCATATGCAAGCGGGCATTGGTCTTGAAAGTTCTACATTTATTATTTGGTCGGATATTTGTTACATGGAGAACACACTTATAAATGTGGGATAGTAGCTGCTGCAATGGAGGGACCATCGACAAAACATTTCATGTCGACCAATTTTTAAGATCCAAGCAAGCCTTCAAATATTGAAGGGTTGACCCCTCAACCCAAAAAAAAATCACGTTGAGAAGTAGAATGTTCACTTTAGACCAACAAATTCAGGACCAATTATACATTCGTGAAGGATAGATTAATAATGTTAGATGCCAAGCTTTGAGAATTTAGTCGGTGATGGTTAGTCAATCCATGTTGGGAGCTTTAGGGCTCCAACGGATCTCTAAGCCACTTCGGCCACCATCCAAGGTACAAGACGAAGTTAGGAAACCAAAAAAAGAACCAAAACAAACCCTAATGATGGCGTATAAGTTAAGGAAAATGATGGTTCATTTTTTCTATTCGGCCAAAAAAACCTCTTATTGTACCTAAAAATAAGTTAGTAGAAACACTTGCATGGTAGATATCTGTGGGATTGAAGGCTTAGGTTTTCTTAATTTATTTTATTTTTGGCCTCAGATTAATTTTTATGGTAAAGTGTTAATATTTTTATTTTGTTTCACTCATACGATATATAATATGTTTGACACAGTTTATATAATGAGTGAATATTATGATCAACTACTATCCGAACTTTTAACCATAATGTGGTCTTCCATCAAGCAAGTTAGAGATGTTGAGGAGTTCGAAGCAGAACTCAAGAGGAAATGACATTTTCTATTGAGTTTAAAAAGACCTATAAAATGCGGTTAGATAACTGACACAATATGTTTGCCAAACCTAGAGAGCAGTTTAAGGAATGTAATAGCAGTTGTGAGACACTACTAACCAAATAAAAAGTACGACATCCTACTAGTTGAGACGTGAGGACTGAAGAAACATAAATTTGAGACAAATCCTGTCAAGATTTTGTTGAAACAAGAAGTGAAGGCGGCTTCACTTCAAAGAGAAACAATTATAGCTAAAATTGTGTTTGGAATTCATAAAATTTATCATGACTTACTTTTGGAACCACTATAGCTTCCGATGTATGAGGTCGGCCTTCCCAATGGGGTTGAGCTATAATTCCCTAAGAAAGATGAATACATTGAGGAAGAGGATGACTAGGCAATAAATAGTGTTGATCTTTCTAAAAAATCATTTTCCACCCCTTTTTGATACTCATACTTTGGCTATTCAAGCCCAATTTCTTTTAGCAAGACTGGTCGGCAAGCTACTTGAGGGCGACTAAGGGAAAATAATTTATCATGTTTTTCCATTCATTGGTATTTTACATATATTTTGATATTTTGTATTATTTTTCTTAATTTATATTACCTAAAGTCCTAAGGTGGTTGGGGCATGTTATTTGCGTGTTTTTTAGTATGCAACTTTCTTTAAAGCCTAAATTTTTTGGATGCTCATAACATTTTATTTTTATTTTTTTACATAAACTTGGTCATTTATCCCACATGCTTAGACTGAAAATAATATACAATATATAAGTGAATGAAATATCTCAACTAATGTGAGGCTTTTTAGGAGTACACTATATACTCTAACATGTTCCGTTAGCTCGAGAATAAAATTGAGAAAGAGAAAATTCTATGCGTTAATAAAATAATAAAAAAACGACCTTTAAATAGGCTTTACACGGAATTTTTAAAGTTTTGTTCTAACTTAATAAAAAGCTTTCAATGAAGACTTGGTGTAACCCATTAAATACTTTTAAATGAAAATAAATATAAAATAAAAATTTTAAATTGAACAATTCCCTTAAACTAAAATCTGCAGATATCAGTTTAAAAACTATTTTATAGCAGTACGTGAACAAACTCCAAGTAAACCGCGAAAATTCAAAAATGTAGCCAACTTGAGATGTTTGGTCTGTATATCGGAAACTTGGTCTTCACTTTGACTATAAACCATTTTGGTTGTTCCATCATTACTAAGATCTCTTAAAAATAACATTTAAAGACAATATGCTTACTCATTCCTTGTAGCACAAGATTCGTAGAGAGTTTAAATTGATAAAAGAGACGACTTTTAAATATGCTTTACACGGAATTTATAAAGTTTTGGTCTAACTTAATAAAGAGATTTCAATGAATATTATCTTGATCTCATGCATAATCATTGTTCGTCAACCAAAATAGTTCTAATTTATTACTCTTCTTGTATAACGACCCAAAATCTCTAGTTCCTTGCAAATAATAAATAATTCTCCTGGCAGCTAACAAATGCATTTCTACTGTATTCTCCATATATCTACTTATTAAACTCACATAATACATTATATTTGGTCTTATTATAGTTAAATACATCAAATTGTCACATTAAATTGTCGACAATTTTCTTTTAAAGTGTGTTGTTCACCTTATTTACTTCTTTATTTTTGTTTAACTTCAAGCCAAACTCAGTTTGAGTGCTTACATGATTGCAATCCTTCATTTAAAACCTATCTAACATCTTCTACATACTTATTTTGAGATATAAAAGTCCCATTAACTGATTGTGCTACTGCTATATCAATAAAATAATGCATCATACCAAGATCAGACATTTCAAATTCAATCATCATGGATTTTTTTAATTCTTTAAACATGACAATATCATTTCCAATAAATATAAGATCATCTACATATAAGCAAACAATGAGTAATTTCCACTTATATCCAATATTAACAAAACGTGTGTGCTCATATGGATATTTGTGAAAGCTTTTTTTCAAAAAATAAGCCTAGATGCGACTATACCAAGCTCGTTGAGCTTGTTTTAAACCATATAAAGATTTTTTTAATCTATACATTTTATGTTCATTTCCAATCTTAATATTACCAAGAGATTATTCTTCAAATACATGTTCCTCCAAGTTTTCATGCAAAAATATTGATTTGACATCTGACTAAAAAATAGGCCAAGAATTATGCACCGCTAATGCGATCACCAATCTGATTGTATCATGTCTTGCAATAAGAGAAAAATCCTATGTATAGTCAATCTCATATTCTTGCTTATATCCTTAACTACCAAACGCACCTTATACTTTTCAACTTCACCATTTGTTTTAGTTTTGTTTTGAAAACCCCTTTTACACCAATGATTTTGTGCCATTTTGGAAGATCATTCAACTCCCAAGTATCATTTTTTTTCAATAGCATTAATTTCATCATTCATCGCATTCCTCCATTTTTCTTATTTGACAGCACTTTCAAAGGTTGTAAGATTATAATATGAAAATAACGTAAAATGAGTGATTGGATCATCAATTTTAGTTACCTCATAGTCTTCCATCCATGCGGGAGTTTTTCGAATATGAGGAAGAGATTGAGTTGCTACATCATTAGCTTCTGCTGCTTCATCATTAGATTCGATCACTGTTGGAAAATTTTCAATAGATGTTGGAGTTGCTTCTGATGAATTTTCAGGCATGAAGGCTGCTGAAGTTCGTTCGCTTTCAGAATTGTTGTTAAAGAAAAGAATTTGAGTATATTCTTTCCCATTCTAATCACAAGTTTTTTCTTCATTAAAGACAACGTCTCGGCTTATCACAATTTTCTAAGTTAACGTATTAAACAATTTATAAGCTTTGAATGTTTCACTAACACTAAGAAAAACACATTTTCCCCTATATCATCGACTTTCTTCACTTTCTCATATGGGGTATGCGCATAAGCAATGCAACTAAAAATTCTAAAATATTCTATAGCTAGTTTTCTTCCACTTTAAGCCTACTATGGCATTATATTTTTAATAACATATGTAGGGATTTTGTTTAAGATCTGAATACTCCAATTTATGGCCTCTAAAAGATTTTGGAATTTTCCTCCTTACCAACAAGCTTCTCACCATATTGAGGACGATTCTATTTTTCCTCTATGATACACCAATTTGTTGTGGTGAATACAACAAGCTTCACTCCAATTAACTCTCTTCGAATGCCATGAACATCACAATTTTTTTTTAATTTGGTTGAGCAATATTCACCATCATGATCTGTTCGAAGGGTCTTAATGAGCTTTCCTGTTTTATTTTTCACACGAGCCTTGAAGATTTTAAATGCACAAAGAGCTTCTGATTTTTTCTGTAAAAAATAACCCAAGTTTTTTTTAGTATAATCATCAGTGAAGGTAATTAATTATATTTTATCTCCATTAGAAATGGGTATTATCGCACCACAAATATTAGAATGAATTAGGTCCAAAACTCTTGACTTCTCTTCGGTAAATTAAGTACATTGTTGTTTGCCAATAACACATTCTTCACAAACTTGGGTTGTATTAAAAATATGAGGAATGATTCTTCACCATATTTTTATGTTGGAGAATCTTCAAACCACCAAAACTCAAATGACCATAAAAAAATGCCAGAATCACGAAGGATCTTTTACTTCAGTTACCCAAAATGTTTGTACACTTTCAATCTGTATGGGAAACGACATGTATGAACTCATATGCACAACATCAATAGCTTCTCTAGGAGGTTCGTAAATCTCACAAACGCCCTTTTGAATAGTGATTACATAACCATTTTCTAGAAATTGACCAACACTTAACAAATTACTTTTCAAGTCGGGAAAGTACAAAACATTAGAGAATAATTCCACATAACAACTCTTGGTTTTTTTCTCAATATTACCCTTTCCCATCATCTTCACAGTAGGATAATCACCAAAACTTACTATAGAGTGAAAGCTTTCATTTAAATAAGAAAAGAAGACTTACTTCCACACACGTGGTTACTGCAACCCGTATCCACATACCAAACATCAGACTCAGATTACTGAGTAGCTTGAACAGTCATCAACAAATTTTCTACTTCCTTATTTTCTAGTAAAATTTAATTGTTGTTCCTTTTATTTGTCATCACACAGCTTAATATAACATTCATAATTATAATGACCAAATTTATGACATCTAAAACACTTTACCTTTGATTTTTCAAAATATTATTATCGCAATCTGCCTCTGCCTGAAATTTGATCACCATTGGGTTTGGAATACTTGTTGCTATCTCTACTACCGTGAGCTTTCCTTCATCTACCTCTACCTCTACCCCTTCCTCTAGAGTTTGAGAAATAAGTATGGATAGAAGATTTAAAAGCTTGCTCATCTGAAGTTGAACTTCAGAATCTTCTGTTCATGGACTAATAAAAAGCTATGTAGTTCATCAAGAGAGAATGCATCTATGTCTTTGATTCATCAACTGAACACACGACATAATCAAAATTTGGTATCATGGAAAATAGTATTTTCTCCACAATTTTGACATCTTCCTTCTTCTCACAATGAAATCACATTTTGTTGCTGATTTCTGTAGTCCTGATACACTAAATGATAACAGATTCCCCATCCTTCATTTGCTAAGAATTGTTTCCAAGATGGACCGGGAAGTTTCTACATGGAATCTCAAATATCTGTAGAAGTTTCTTTGCTAAAAATTGTTTCCAAGATGGGCCGAGTAATTTTCTGAAAAATATAATTTTTTGCCTTCAAATCTTTTAGCTTTCTCGCTTCTAACTCTGTTTTCTCGACATCCGTCAACATTGCACCTTCTGCTGGTTCTGCTACTCCAGAAACAACAACCTTTCAATATTCTTTAGACCTCAAGAACTTCTCCATGAGCATGATGTAATGATCATATGACCATCAAATCGTGGAATGGATGGTTGTACAAAACTATCAGAAGCCATCAAGTTTATTTTTTTATTTTTTTAGAAAAACTAGCTATGATACCACTATTAGCTCGCGAATAAAATTGAGAGAGAAAAAATTGAAAAAAAGAAAATTGTTTGCGTTAATGAATTTATAAAATGACGACATTTAAATAGGCTTTACACGGAATTCCTAAAGTTTGGGTCTAAGTCAATAAAAAGCTTTCAATGAAAGGTAATACACATAAAGACTTGGTCTGACCCACTAAGTACTTTTGGATGAAAATAAATATAAAATAAAATGTTTAAGCATTAACACCCTCCCTTAAACTTAAACTAAAATCTGCAAATATCAGTTAAAAAGTTATTTTAGGACACAACATGGACAAACTACAAGTAAACCACGCAACTTCACAAATATAGCCAACTTGAGAAGCTTGGTTTGTATATCTGCAACTTGGTGTTCACTTCGACAATAAACCAGTTTGATTGTTCTATCGTTACTAAAATCTTTAGAAAATAACATCTCACATCAATGTGCTTAGTTCTTCCGTGTAACACAGAATGCTTAAAGAACAAAAAAAAATAGATGTTAAACTATCGTACAAATTACGGTTATAATAATTCTATTACGAGGGAATTTATCTAGTTTTATCACAAGGGACTTTGTCTTTAAGTGTTACGGGAGACACCGAAGATGGATATATCACCAATAAAAAACGTGATATAATAAAAAATAGTCTATTAGTTAGACTTGCCTAATCATCATCTCTCTCGAACTACGAAATTACTAGCAGAGTTAATTTAACTATCTAGTAAACTTAAATTCTCTTTAAATACGATATTCGTCTACCATTGATGTTTTAGACTATTTTTTTGTGATATATATATATATATATTAATCAAATAAACTTTTAGTACTAAATTGAGAAGAAATGTTTTTTGAAAGAGTCAAATATGAGTCTACTACTAAAACAATGACTTAAAGCAATTTAACCAAAAGCATATGATCAGTCTAAATAAACGACACGACTCCAAGAGCTCAATCAAGCTCTTACTTTTTTTATAATATATAAAAAAACAATTACTTATAACTAACAACAAACCTACCACATAAAATTCACATTTATGCTAAAAATAGTTATACGAAAGATATAGCTGAAACCAAATATCATACTATAAAAGTGGGATTGAAATTGTAATATTTTCCATAAAAGAACGCGATAGTCGACTATATCTGATTTAAACCTGAAGATGAGCTATGCAATAATAAAAATCAATATGTAAATATGTTGATAAATGTGGAGACTTAAAATTGAACAATAAAACACATAAAACTCTTGCGAGATACTCAAAGCACCAAATCAAAACTACTATAAACATAGAGAATACAAAGGATAAGCCGAGACAAAAAAAAAGCGACAGAAAAGAGGCTCAGCACAAAAAAAGAAATCTTTTGTAACAAAAAAAGAGATGCAACACAAGCGATTGACTGACCTATTTGTATTTAAATGTCTCGATATTCTTCTTTTGTATATAAGTAATATTGTCTGTTTTGGGCTAATTTTGGTCCACTTCAAAAGGCCTCACACTAATGGAGATGTATTCGTAACTTGGTCTTTATTCCCAATTTTAACCGATGTGGGATGTGGGACTTTGGTCGCACCTAACAATCGTCATTTCGAACAAAGTATCACTCTAGCCTCCTCTCAATTGACTTCTATGTGCCTACTCTAGTCAGGTGGAGAGAAGCCTCAGCTCTAGAGCTTTAGGGCGAATTCCGACTGGAAAATGGCCTTCAAACACCTCTAGACACCCTAAAATTGAGATTTTTTTAATAATTAAATCCTTAATTTTTTTAAAAAAAAAACTTTCCCAAAAAAATAAGTTTTTACCTTAATTTCGGTTGATTCATGTTTGATTTTGTGTTTTTATTAGAAGAGGTTTAAAAAAATGAAAAGAGTTTGAATGTTGTTAAGACAACTTTGAATCTTAAGAACAATTTGAAGAACTTCACAAAATTGTAGTAATATGGGGTTTGATCTAGTAGGGTGTTGTGTTTTTTTGCTATACATAGCCAAATATATTGTTTTGTGAATTGAGTATATCTAGGATATACTCAATTCGGTATTTAAATGAAAGTTTAAGGGTTTTTTCATTTTAAAAAAATCAAACAAAAATCGACTGCGTCTTTTAGATAAACTTAAACAACATTTGAGTATATATAGCTATACCCTTAATTTAACCCAAACAAAGTTTTCAAAAGAAGTTTAGCATGATTTTGTTTGTATATAATAAGATACGTTAAATATAGTTTTTCAAGACTTGTGAGTTCCAAAAGGTATTTTTTTCTTCTCTTTAAAAAAAATTCACTAAAAACTTTAGAAGCCAAAGACACCTTTAAGGATATCTTTATCTATAGCATATGATACCTCTATATCCAAAACAAGTGAAGAAACTTAAAAACAATGAGCCAAAATCCAGATTTCTGGTTAGAATTATTTATTTATTATTGATTCCTTTTATTATTTTTAATTTTTCATATCATTACATCAAAACTATGAAGAATGATAATAATCAAAGATACAATCATTAATCTCATATCTAACCAAACTGAAGTCCTTATTGCACTGTCTTGACCAATATAGGACTCCTCACATTGTGTATATGATCCGACCAAACCAATTCTCCAAGAACATACTCATCCTGTCCTTTATATCCTTTTTTAACTTTAAAACTTACCTCGAAACTCTTCTCTTCACCCACGTTTTTGAATTCCAATTTTTTCGGATTAACAGATATAGAAAGTCCGGACGGCTTTCTGATACGAGCAGAGTAAGTAGCGGGCCGTCCAACGTTTTTTAGTGTCCGTGTCACGGTGATACTTTTCGAGAGCTTTGGGATTGTGATTGAAGGGTAGTTAAAGTTGGTAAGAGTGATACTAGGGTTTGCACAGCTATAAGTGTTGAGTGAGAATAACGAGATTTGGGTTTGATTGTAACCCAAGGCACAGAGAAAATTAAGGTAGTCGGTGAAATTAAGGTCATAGACAAGTCCTGGGTCCATGGCATTGTTTGGTACCACATGTCCTGCACCATAACTAAATGGACTTGCTACTGTCTTTGATGCATTTAGTATTGGGTCATGAATGTTGTCCAATGTTGTTGCTGCAACCCAAAAGAAAAATATTACTATTATGAAATCTTTTCAATTTATTTAAGAGATAGAAGCTCTTTTGGCCAATAAAACTTGGAACACAAGCTTCTATGTCCACCATATAAATATGTAATTTAGAGACAGAAGTAGTTTTGTTGATTAAATGTTGCAAGAATTACTGACCTGTCGTCATAATAGCTGAAAGAACAGCAGCAGGAGTCCAGTTAGGGTAGATAGTTTTAAGGAGACCAGCAATGCCTGAAATATGAGGACACGACATCGAAGTTCCTGAAATTGCATTATAAGCAACTCTTCTCTCGTCGAAATACTCATTTGTTGGTGCTGCTAATTCTGTGTATGCTGCTATGACACTCACTCCTGGTGCAGTTATATCAGGCTGCACGAAATCCGCATTAGTTTATCTTAATATTCACCTTTTAAGATCAGATGTCCAAAATAAATTAAAATACATATTAAACCTTAAGAATCTCCGGTGTGATGACATTGGGTCCTTGCGATGAAAAAGCAGCCATGACTGGGGCTGGTTTTACCCCCAGAACTGTCTTCGGTTTGGTTATATAAGCGACCGGGTTACTGTAACAATGAAAAGACATAGTATTTTTCAATCATGTATGCTTATTTTCTTCAAAACAATGATAATCTAGGCCGTGCGTTGGTGTCTAAAGTTCTTGTTCCTTTTATAGAAAAACTACAAAATCCGGAGTGTCACGGGTTCAACATCTTTTTTGGGAAATAAAAGCTTGGCTTTGTAGATGACAATACCTCTGAGCCTTCTATAACCTCTAACTAAAGATGATGACATAGTATTTGGTTAGAACTTAAGAGTTAGGCTTTTGAATGAATGTGGAGTTCGTATTTTTAAACTAAAAAAGTTGGTTGATTCTCTTAAAAAAGTCAAATTGTCTTTTACGGAGTACTACAATACTATGAAAAGAATGTCAATTAGAGTATTACCTGGTATTAGCAGCATAATTGAAAACAGATACACCATATGCGTAGCCAATATGTGTAGCAGGCAGAAAATGAGCATCAGCAATAACTTCATTGCCTGATTGAATGTCATTAGCAAGAACAAAACCAACCGCCCCAGCAATGGCACACTGTCTTCCCTTTTCTACTCTTGCGCTCACTCCTCTTAAACACACCAATATTTTTCCTTTCACTTTCTCTCGGTCCAGTGATCCTTCTATGCACCGCAACCTAAGTATATTAGACGAGCGCCTACTTTATTTTTTCTGTTTTATGTAATAAGAAGAAACCTTATTTAAATTTTAAATGCTTACGCGTCAATGTCTGATGCGTTTTTGGTTTTAGCGTCCAGGGCGCTTATGATCGGAAAGAATTTATCTGGCAAAGCTTCACCCGACAGACTTGCACCCTTCACAGAAACAAAACCGAAACATAACATTAGTATGTATATTACAAGTGTTAGTGAGTTTCACCAAAGATAAAACATATGAACTACATAACTTAGAAGTGGCTCATTAGGCCTAACTCACTTCCAAAAGTTTAGTCTTTAGTATCTTTACGAATTTGGTTTACCTTGAATTGCATTTTATTTCCAAGAATCACATAGCTAGCGAATTCCCTGTCCATAGTACTCGCACCGACAGTAATCTGCCAAGGGGCAACATTCGACACGGTACCAGCGGTCGGGCCTGAGTTTCCAGCTGAACAGACTACCACAATCCCATGCCTCGCAGCATGAAACGAGCCTATCGCGATACTATCGTTAAAAAAACCGGTGGGCTCTCCACCTAGCGAGACGGAGATGACGTCGACACCATCGTGTATGGCGGCATCAAATGCAGCTAATATGTCTGCATCGAAACACTCACTGCCATTGATGGGCGGCCAGCATACTTTGTAGGCTGCCACACGTGCACGTGGTGAGCCACCTTTGGCTGTGCCTAGGCCTTGTCCAAAGACAGATGCTTCAGCCACAAAGTTTCCGCCTGCCGTGGAGAGCGTGTGGGTCCCGTGGCCTTCGGTGTCACGAGGCGAGTCGAAAGACGAGTTTAGTGGGCCAGCGACAGAGGCGTAGCCTTTGTTGTAGAATCTTGCTCCGATTAGTTTCCTTGATTTGGATAAAAATGTGAATAATAAGTAAAGGAAAATAAAAGCATATTTTGGCATACGTTAATATATTTCGAACATGGGATGAAGTATCTAAAATCATATAATAAGACAGAAATTAATTTACTTTAATTATAACTTTTCTTTTACTATATTACGTTGTAACGCAAAAAGAAACATTGATTTACTCAACCAGAAACATTGATTTACTCAACCACATTGAGATTTGCTAATTCCAATTTTCAATCAACTAGGAGTACTTTAATTGAACTTGAGATTTTAGCTACCGAACCTACCTTGCGTTTCATTTTTGTTTCCATTTTCTTAAGAAAGGTGTAACATACTTTTTGATGAAAAAAATGTAGGTATTAGTATTAGACATTGATAATTTTTGAAGTTCCCATTTTAAATTGAAATTTTCGGTGGTTTTCTAAAATTTCAATAGTATAATATGTTGAGCAAAAGAATGAAATTTGTAGTGATTATCTCTGAACCATACCTTACTCAGGGCGGTCAATAGTACGGGATTTCATCTTAAAAGCCGAAACTGATAAGTAACCGATATAATAAAATTGGTTTGGAACCGAACCCGATAAAATCGATAAACCAGTGGAACTAATTAAGAACTGAATCGATAAAAAACCGATAGAACCGTAATCGATAAGGAAACGAACTAATAAAACTGTTAGAACCGATTATTTTTTTATTATTATTTTTTTTATATTATATTGCCAAAATGAGTAATTAATTACTAATTTTTAATAAAAATCAAAAATTAATTTCTAAATTTTAAATGGTATGTTATTTATTTAAGTTAAAGAATTAAAAATTAAATTATAATTTAATTTAATTTTTTTAAATGGACCGAAACGAACCGAAATGGAACCGAACCGAATCGGAACTGGAATCGAATCGGATCAAATTTGACCGACCGAACTGAATAAAAAACTTAACGATCCAGTCTGGTTCAAAAAATAGAACTGAAAGCTTAACTGTTCGATCCGGTGGGTTCCGGCAGAACCGGGACCGAGAACACCCCTATCCCTTACATATCCAATGTAAAAAACAGTTGTGGTCCAATTAAATTAGACCCTAGTTAGGAGCTCTGCTTTCAAAATATCCATAGAAAAACTCTTTAAAACTAAAATAATTATCTTTCCCTGCAGAAACATTTAGTTTGTTATATCAAATAATTAAAAAAAAAAATGACAAGAGTTGTAAATATATTCCAAGACAAAAAGAAAAAAGAGTTACCTATTACAGTGAAAAGTAGCATCAACCCCATTTTGACAAACTCCTTTCCACTTAGTAGGAATTGGTCCCAATCCAACATCACTAAAGCTTTTTGATTCAGGCCATACACCTTACGCACATACACAATAAAAGTATCTCAAAACCTTTTTGTTTTATTACCCACAAAGACTCTAAAGTTACCAATTTCAGATAAGCAAAAAACATCATTCTTTTGGATCATACTCTATTTGGTCCCCTCCCATTTCATAGTCAACTCTACCTAAAAACATAGTGGACACTTACATCATTTTGCAACTACAAGATTCAGTTCTCCAGTTTAGATTATTATTGCTCAGCAGCATTGGTTTAGCTTCGAGCCCGAATAACCATACCTCTCAAAGATTAGGTTTCAAATTTTTGGAGAAGATTTAAAACTTTGAAGAAGATTACTATAGTTTTGGACATATTAGTCACCATAATTATACATCTTATCATAGGTTTTACTGAACTCTTAATTCCAAAGGTCTTACTCCGAATCTGACCTGTATTTCCATGTTTTGTTTTTAAAAACCTTTTAAAAATCTAGGTTTAATGAATCTACGATTAAATGTAAGAAATAAAGCATTTGTAAATAATATCACTGACTAACTTTAATTAGTTTCTTGAACTACAGAAGTAAAATAATTCAAGTTTAAGTTATTCTATGCTAGATCCAATCTTGTAGCAAATAAAATATATAAGTTGACTAATTAGATACAATATAATTAAATTAAATTAAATCTTACAACAACAACTAACCAGTGTCAAGGTTTGCTATGATTGTATCTTCACCGAACCTTGCCTTTTTCCAGATTGAGCTTGAAGGAACCACACCATTATGCTCCAGTCCTAGGAAATCCCATGACCGGGTCGTGTGGAGTTTTTTCGCTTTGTTTAAAAACACAGAAATAACATCCGGGTGGTCTACAATAAAGAAATAAAGCTCCTAAGTTTAACATGAACAGAGGAAAACAGAGTCAAAACAGAGAAGTTTCATGTGTTTGACTCACTTGCTATTTCAGCAGCAACATCATCGTTTAGATGTGCGGCGAAGCCATTAATATGTTTTGCGTACGAGTAGAAAATGGCATCTTCAGCTCGCTCACCGCTGTTATGAAAAAAATGTAATAAAAGTTCTAAAAAATTGAAAGGTACGTTAAGAAGAAGTATAGTAATTTTATTTTGTTGTTCTTGATCAATTCCCAGAAGTCAAATTGATAATCAAATATATGTATAATATAAACGTAAGAGTGACTGTTCATTACAATTCAAAAGGCTATATTCAGGTATAAAGTATGTCCACGAAAATGAAGATCTTACAATTTGAAACGACATTAAGCTAAATGGGGTATTCGAATTTACCTCGTCAAGAATGGTTCTAGGAAGGCACGATGAGTTGCCTTAACACGATCTAAATTATCCGGTGATAAGAGTTTGCCATGAGAATGAGCTCCACAATAAACTACATATGACTAGAGCCCGTAACAATACAAGTTGTTATTAGAGACATCATTTGAGCACAACAACAAGGAGGAAAATACGTATCTATTTTGATTACTACATACAGAACAATATACAAGTAAAATGCTTACATTTTTTGAAACAATGGTGGGTATTTGCAATAAAGAAAATAGAAGAAATGGAAGGAGGAAGATGGTAAAATCTGAAATCTTCATTGTGCTGCTTCCTCTGTTTGAGCTCTGTTTTTATTTTTATATTGGTAAGGTCGTTCGCATTATTTATATAATAGTAATGTAACCGGAATATTTTGTATAAGGCTGTTTGTATTAGAGTTTTAAGCAAGTTAGGAGATTCAGATTGGATTATTATTATTTAAGGTTAATAAGTGAAAATAACAAACGAGGTCCGTGACTAGTGAACCGTCTTAATGTTGTCATTCTTGTTTTTATAAGTAAGGTGCTTAAAAAGGAGTTTTGGATATAAACCTCGATAGACTTTTTGTTGAAACAGTTTAGTTATATTGCTTTTAGATTTTACTTTTAGATTTGATTTAACTTTTTCTAACTCATGGAGTTGTGTCATTAGATTATTTTATTTTCTATTTTTCGCAAACAAAAAGGATTAAACGATTTCATACTCAAACTATATCAATTTTTTTTATTTCAAACAAAAACCATATTTCTTTTTCAAACTGTTTTGATGGAAAGAAAGAACGAACTTAGTTTTAAACCAAAAAAAGTTAGTTTTAAACCAAAGACAATAAAAAAACCTTATTATTTAAGTATAAATTATTTCGATATATATATATAATTAATATGTTAGCAAAATAAGAAAAATGGTAAAAAAAATATAAAGGAAGAAATAAAATCCTAACATAAAAATAGATTATACGCTGTGAATAACAACTGATTTCGATTCATGGAGTTAAAATTCAAAATCATTATACAACGTTTGATTAAGGGCGATCGAAATTTGGTGTCGTAATCAACATGTAATTTTGATTTTTTAAAGTCAAATTTGCTTTACACCAATGCTGATTTCGATCAATTGGTCGAATTTTTTTATTGTATTTGCGCAAGATTGGTATCGACCTATTAGATGTTTTTTTTATTTGATTTGGTGTTACTGTTTTGAGAGATTTTTAAATATAATTGTTTTTTTTATTTATCTTATTCTTTTTTTTAGCAAAATATCAATATATTACTAAAAAGAATTTTACAAAGTAAGAGGCCCAAATTAGAAAACAACACAAAAATCAGGGCACTAATATAAAAACCAGGGCTCAAAGAATCAGCCCTAAATCGAATACGAAACCCTAATTAGAAACCCTAACACTTTCAGACTTCTAAACCTCCTCCCTCTCACACAAACCCTAGCACACAGACAAACAAATCGCCCGATCTGAAAGCAAGAAAAACCATGGACGACCATCGAATCCAAACAACTTCCACCAAACAACCACACAACTTCGCTACGATGAACTACATTCCCAGAATGCTAAGGCGATCAGAGGCAGAAGACCACCTACCCGGGATCGATATACCCAACTCCTAAGCTCTCAAGAACGATGATAGCAAGGAGAGGGTTAGGAACATTATGAAAAGCGAAGGAACGGTTCTTCCTTTCAGCAAGAACCCACTTCGATATCCAGTCGGCCGCCACATTTTCCGATCTGGAAATATGGCTAATTCTCATAGAAGGGAGAAGCAAAGCACTATAGTTATCATCACTGGAGCCATTCAAAGCACCACTAGAAGACAGACTGTTGACAAGAGTCAAACAGTCCGACTCTAGATCTACATTTCTCCAGCCTCTCCTGTGACAAAGAATGAGGGCCTCCTTAAGAGCTCTTCTCTCAGCTTGAAGAGGACTTATCTTGCCAAATAAGAAGCCAACACCCTCAATGCAGTTCCCTTGATCGTCACGCGCAATAAGACCACCAGTGGCCTCACCAGTGTAGCTACAAGCTCCATCGGTATTGATTTTGATTGTGCAAGGATCAGGCGCCTTCCACTTCAGGTATGTTGCTTTCCTCTTACAAATAGACAGAGCACCTATTTTAGCTAATGCATCAATACCACGAACCCAATGCTTAGATTTAAGATTAGAGTCTATTCCTAGAATGAATCGATTAATCCTGCTAATAGCATTATAGAAACTATCCACAGGCTTATCAAACTTGCAGTGCTTTCTGTTAAACCAGATTGTCCAAATTATCAGTTGAGGAACAATGTGGGTAACATGAAAATTACTGCAAGAGAACCTGAACCAAGTAAAGAACATGTGACGCAGGTTCATGAAACGCTTCACAGGAATCTTGAACATGATCCCATAATAGTTCCATAAGGGCCAGGCATAGCTGCAATTGATGAAGAGATGAGTTGTATCTTCACAGTTGCAGCAAAACTGGCACTTAGAGACTAAATAAAAGTGTTTTTTGGAGAGAACACTGTCTATAGGAGTAAAATTGTTTAGTATCTTCCAGCTGAGAAAAGAGAATTTTGTAGGGATAAAATGATGCCAAATTTTTTTGAAAAAGAAAGATTTGTTACTTTTTATTCTGATGTTTTCCCAAGTCATTTTGGTGTTAAACTTTTTATCTTTAGATAGGTTCCATTCTATAGTATCTTCCTGATCATGATTGATATTTACACAGCTTATGTGTAGATATCTTTCATGAGAAAGGAAAGAAATAAGATTGGAGTCCCATCTACCATCTTTCCAAAAAGAATTGATTTTAGCTGGAAGGTACCAAGATTTTTGCTCAGTAATAATGGGAGTCATTTTATGCCATGAATCTCTCCAAAAATCAATATCCCCACGACCAACATTCCAATGAACAAACTGGTCAGCACTATCTTTAACAGAATGAAGTATCTTCCAAACTATAGAGTCATTAACACTACACTTAGCAGTAAGAGGATGCCTATTCTGGTAGTAAGAATTAGAAATGAGGTCAGACCAAAGAGACTTTCCCTTTCTGAATAAGTACCAAAACTTATGGGAAAAGGTGAGTTGAATATCAGACAGTAGTTTAATATTCAATCCACCTTCATCTAAGGGCTTGCAAAGGTTTCTCCAACCAGCCCAATGAATAGCACTCTCATTAAACTTAGGTCTCCAAAGAAATTTATTGAAACAGAGCTCAATTTTGTTCAAAATATTTTTAGGAATTAAGCTATTTTGCATCCAGAAATAGATGATAGGGTGAAGAACATGTCTTATACGGGACAATCTGCCACTATAAGACAGATTCTTCAGATCCCACTCATTAATCTTATTATAGATTTTAGCTAAAAGAGGAGTGTAATGCATCCCTTTATTGTTTGCAGCTATTGTGATACCCATGTAACTGAATGGAGCATGCTCAGTCTGGAATCCCATGGTGGAGTTAATTCTAGCAGCATTGACACTAGAACATCTAGAAGAGGTAACTATCTTAGTCTTGTCTCTATTAATCAATTGACCAGATTCTTGCTGATATTTGTCAAGCAGGTGGCTCAGACTTTTGATGGAAGAAGGAGAACTGTTGGAGAAGATAATTATGTCATCTGCAAAGGCTAAGCAAGGTAAGATATAGCCAGACTTTAAGTAGTATTGCATATTATTATTAGACACATAAAGGTTATTCAAGCCTCTCAAAAGAGCTTCCTCAGCCAGGATAAAAAGGCAAGGAGATAAATGATCTCCTTGTCTTAATCCAGTCTTTTGAGGGAAATAACCAGAACAAGAACCATTTATTAACACAGAAATCATAACATTGGAGATCAGCCTGTGAATAAGGGAGGCAATATCATCTGAAAAACCAAAATATTTCAAAGTTTTAATAACAAAGGTGTGAGACATTCTGTCGAACGCCTTTGTCATATCTAACTGCAAGATGATATTGCCTTTAGAAGGCTTTCTTCCAATGTTATGGAGCATTTCCTTAACAATTAAAATATTATCATGAATGAACCTCTCCTTAACAAAAGCACTCTGCCCTCTGGAGATGATTCTAGGGAGAATAGAAGAGTTTCTCCTATTAATGAGGGCAGAGATCAATCTATTCATAATAGTACACATGCTTAAAGGCCTATAATTGTTCCAGGTTATTTATCTTATTCAATTGCTTGTTAAATTGATGGAATCGATACTACATACAAGACTACAAAATATAAAATGTCACTCGTTGAAATTATTACGTGTTAGAATATTTAGTGTATTAAGCTTCCTTGTATAGGCCTCTAAGTTCTCTATATATTGAGAGCCTTACTATTGAGTTAACATCTCTAATCCAACAGGTTTGGACAGGGAGAGAATAATAATATGCTTTAGGTTTGGTAAGAATGTTGTATATGGAAGATAAAATGAACATTTTCTAATAAACACAAAACCCTAGCCGCCTCATGCGACTACTTCTCTCCTTGTTTTTTAACATGGTATCTCTCCTTGTTTTTTAACATGGTATCAGAGCACGTGTGATTCTGGGAATTCTGAAGATCCTCAACAAAGATGGCTGACAATGAAGTCGTGGTCAGTCAAATTCCTGATGAATTAACAATGCAGATTGCTGCCATTCTGAGAAATGGTCTCGGAACACAACAACAAACAACTAACCCCGAGAATTATCCATAGGGATTAAACTCGGTGGTGACAACTATGCCCTATGGGAAACCTTGATGAAGAAGGAAATTGGGGGAAGGGGGAGAGGTTCTCACATTACAGGGGAGCCGACACCTCCATCCAAAACTGACAACATATATACAAGGTGGGAACCAGATGATCAAGGTGTTTTCACATGGAATATCCAGAATCTTGAATCCATCTTGGTGAATAATGTCTCGCAATATCCCACTGCAAAAACCCTCTGGGATGGGTTAGCCACCACATACGGTCGTGGTACAGATTCGTTACAGGTGTTTGACCTTCATAAGAGGGCTAATTCATTAAGGCAAGGGTCTGATACACTAGAAGACTTGTGGAACAAACTGTAGAACATCTGGATCTCTATAGATAGGCGAGATCCGAACCCTATGAAAGACCCAGAAGACATTCAGATCTACAATAAGAAGACTCATGAACAAAGACTCTATCAATTTCTAATGGTGATTAATGACAAGCTGGAGCCAGTCAAGAGAGATATCCTGAAAAAGGATCCCTTTCCTTCCGTGGAAACAACATATGCTACAATAAGAAGGGAAGTGGCCAGACTTAATATACTAAAATCAAGTTCTTCATATAGTGACTCGATTGAAATTGGAATGGGTTTGGCTGCTAAAGATTCTGCACAGAGGTTTAAATTCTGATCCAAAGAGAAAGAAGATAAATCCAAGTTGTATTGCACTCATTGTGGGATGAAGAATCAGACTAAAGAGACATGTTTCCAGCTGGTTGGCTATCCAGAATGGTAGGACGACGGTCATAAGGAGAAAAATAACCAGCATTTCAGATCTAATGTCAAACGGTCTTCGTCTACAAGTGGCGGTGAAAATCCGACTAAAAATGAGCAAGGAAGTGGCACTGGAACTGGTTTTGGAGGAATGGCGGCGAACTCCTATGAAAAACTTGGAGGTAAAGGGATTGAGAAATCAATGAATTGGATCTTTGATTGTGGGGCTACGAACACCATGTCTTATGATCGTAAAGATTTTGCTGACATGTCATCTCCAAAGAAGTCCCATATTGAGACTGCTAGTGGAGAAATTTGTGAAGTCAAAGGGGGAGGTTCAATTATTTTTTCGGAAACAATGGAAATTAAAAAATGCCTCTACATTCCTTCACTATCCTTAAAGTTATTATTTGTTAGTCAAGTGACAAAACAACTCAACTGTGTGGTTCTTATGTATCCATTTTTTTGCATTTTACAGGACATTCGTACGAAGGAGATCATTGGGCGTGGTACTGAACAAGGAGATCTCTATTATGTTGATGAGGTAGTTCATAAGGTGCATGCCATGCTTGCTCATGGAACAACCGAAAGTCAACTTTGGTTATGGCACCAATGACTTGGTCATCCTTCTTTTAGCTATCTTAAAAGTTTGGTTCCTAATTTTTCTTGAATAATTCCATTCATGAGAAATGTGAAACCTGCATTCTTGCAAAATTTTAATCAAAGTAATACTATAGTTGATTATGCTTTTTTGCTAATCAATTTCGATGTTTGGGGTCCAACACCAAATTCCACTAACAATCAAATCAGATACTTTGTTTTATTTATGGATGATTTCTCAAGAATGACTTGGATATACTTCATGAAAAATAAATCGGAAGTACCAGAATTATTTTTTTGTTTTTACAAAATGATTTTGACTCAGTTTGAAAAAAAATACAGATTCTCCGTTCTGATAATGGCACAGAGTTTGTCAACCAAAAAATGCATAATTTTTTTCAAAACAAATGGTCTTATCCATCAAAGCACTTGTCCAAACACACCTTAACAAAACGGTACTTCAGAACGAAAAAATCGTACTTTACTTGAAAAAACTCGTGCTATTATGATTGAATCTAGAGTTCCTCATTCTATTTGGCCAGAAGCTCTTGCTACAGCTACGTATCTTGCAAATCTTCTACCAACCTGATGTCTAGGAAATAAAACTCCATTACAAGTGCTTGCCACCCAAGTTACAATTCCATCTGTTATGACCTTACCACCTCGTTTCTTTGGTTGTTCGGTGTTTGTTCATATCCCTAAAACTAGTCAAAACAAACTTAATCTGTGTGCTGAAAAGTGTGTATTTGTTGGGTACGGTGTTCATCAAATGGGATATCGGTCACCATGGACTGTGACTTCTTAGAATCCGATTATTATTTTTACCACCAATCTCGTGCTCAGGGGGAGAAAGTAAGTGAATCACTCGACTGGTTGTTATATGAAAGTTACTTTGAGGATGTGCCGACAGAGTCGGTAGATGGCGCCACCGAACACGCCTCTTCCAACATAAAGGAGACTGACAAGGCAGTTCTTACCACCAATGATTCTCCCGAAGACAATGTCCAACAAGAAATAAATTGCATGGATACCATCAGCGAATCAGCCGAAGAAAATGTCCATCAAGAGGTAAACAATTTACAATTTCATAATTCACAAAGTACTATTGACCATGACATTTCAGGAAGTTCATTTGTTGAAACTCAAACTCTGGTTCTTCCCCCAAGAAAAAATAGAGGAGTTCCTCCTGACCGGTATTCACCGGAACACGTTCCTCGTGCTTCTACATATCCGGTAAAAATGGACAAGAAAGGAATGACGAAGATTGCAAAGGCGCTTTCAGCTACTATTCTCTCTGAACAAATCCCTAAAATAGCTCAAGAAGCTAAGAAGATGATTGAATGGCATGAGGCAATGAATACCAAAATGGAAGCTCTAAAAAGGAATGGTACATGGGAGAATTGTGTGTTACCACAAGGGAAGAAAGCAGTCGGGTGTAGATGGGTGTTTAATATAAAATATAAATCTCATGGCACCATTGAGCGACACAAGGCAAGATTGGTTGCCAAAGGATATACACAAACATATGGTATAGACTACTCTGAAACATTCTCTCCGGTTATAAAGATTGACACTATTAGAGTTTTACTTTCAATAGCCGCGAATAAAGATTGGCCTCTTCATCAATTTGATGTAAATTATGCTTTCTTACATGGAGACTTGGAAGAAGAGGTATATATGGAACCCCCACCAGGGTTCTCTGATGGTTTTCAAGAAAATGAGGTATGTAAACTGAAAAGGGCATTATATGGGCTCAAACAGTCTCCTTGTGCTTGGTTTGGGAGATTTACAATGGTAATGAAGCAGTATAGCTACAAACAAAGTAATGGGGATCATACCTTGTTTTACAAAAAGAGAGGAGAATTAGCCACTTGTCTTATAATATATGTCGACGAAAATATATATTGGATTTATTAGCTGAAGTTGGCATGGTGGATTGCAAACCAAATGACACTTCTGTGGTTGTGAATCACAAACTAAATATAATTGAAAGGTCCAGACCAGCGAGTAAAGAAAGGTACCAAAGGTTGGGGGGGAAATTGATTTACCTGGCTCACACTCGACCCGATATTGCATACGCGGTGGGAGTCGTTAGCCAGTTCATGCATCATCCTCAGGAACACCATATGAAGGCAGTAATGAGGATTATTCGACATCTCAAAGGCACACCAGGAAGAGGCATAAGTTTTAAGAAAAATGGACACCTTGATGTTCAACTATTCACAGATGCTGATTAGGGAGGGAATCCTAACGAAAAGCGATCAACTGCTGGCTACTTTACTCTTCTTGGAGGTAACTTGGTAACTTGGAGGAGTAAGAAACATAAAGTAGTATCAATGTCAAGTGCTGCATCAGAATTTAGAGGAATCGTTAAGGGGATTATCGAGATACTTTGGTTAAAGCAGATAATGAAAGAAATCGGATCCCCTCTGAAGTGTCCAACTCAGTTAGTATGCAATAATAAAGTTGCGATTAAGATTTCAGAGAACCCGGTACAGCACGATAGAACAAAGCACGTTAAAATAGATAGACACTTCATAAAAGAAAAGATTGAAGATGGGACAGTCGAACTTCCGTTTGTTAGATCCGAAGACCAACGGGCAGACATCCTGACAAAAGTGGCTGCTACAAGAAGAGTCGAACCAGTTTTATCCAAGTTGGGTATTGGTGATCCCACTACACAACTTGAGGGGGAGTGTTAGAATATTCAGTGTATTAAGTTTCCTTGTATAGGTCTCTAAGTTCTCTATATATTGAGAGCCTTACTATTGAGTTAACATCTCTAATCCAACAGGTTTGGACATGGAGAGAATAATAATGTGCTTTAGGTTTGGTAAGAATATTGTATATGAAAGATAAAAGGAACATTTTCTAATAAAACACAAAACCCTAGCCGCCTCCTGCGACTACTTCTCTCCTTGTTTTTTAACATGTTATCTCTCCTTGTTTCTTAACATTATGGCTATATGAACAAATATAACATTTTGCATTGCATTTTTTATAGTTGTAATAAAAGAGTATAAATTTGTATGTTGTACCAATCATTAAACATTGAAACCGAGTCGCTTCATCTGCAAATCGAAGAATGATTGTTGTTGGGTTTGTACCCTCACTACATCTCATATATGGATATGCGACACAACTATGTAATAACCTTTTGAGTGCATTGGTTATAAAGCACATAAATATTGGTATATCCAAACACTCAAACGAGACAATACATCCATTCATCTTCTTTATACTATGAATGTATACAACACATAATACACTATAGAACTTAGCTAAAATATGCATCCATTTAGCTTCTTTAAGTGTTCGAAGGAATACAACTAATATGGAAAAATATGATAAGAATGTTGATAGATTTTTATTACATTTTATCTCATTTATATAGAGGAGAGTGTAATGCATTTATATTTATCGTGTATATATATATATTGATTTCTCAATAACTTCTTAAGACTATAATAGAAAGATGAATTAATACATAAAATATTATGGTTTTCAAGGTGTAACTAGTAGAAAACACATGATTTGTTTGTGAAGGAGGCTGTTGCAAAAGAAGAGAGAGAAAGCCCCTAATTTGTTGGTGAATCCCAATTCATCTCAATCCCTAACATTCACCACAATCCTTCTCGATTCCCTTCTCCGACTGCACGCCTTTACAGGGCATGTATCAACATAAAAGATATAGGTACTGAAGCTATAGATGATGTTGGAGAGTGGAAGACCTTCGTTGGTTGATCTTTGCGTCAGGACTGCGATTAGTAATATAAGATACCTTGGTGATGTTGGCGAGACAGATTTATATCTTCTTGAAGATATCTTGGCGCATTGCTCAATGGACGAGTTGACGCATGTGGAGAAGCGTTCAGTGGGGAGAGATCTTAGTCCAGTGACTGATAAGTTGTGGAAGAAATTCTATGAGAAAAACTTCGGTATTAAAAGCTGCAATCTTGTTATCGAGAAGATGAAGCAAAGGAAAGTAACATTTAAATGGAAAGATTTGTACCAGGCAAAGTTGAGAGACATGGATAAGGCCGAGAAGGAAGCTGTTGAGCGACTGAAACAGTCTTACAAGAAAGAAGATGCAAGAAAACAAAGTCGGCAAGTTCAGATTTGCTCAAAGATCCCAAGTTCAGGTAGCAAAAGAAGCTACTAGCGAGGACCTGGCTACGATGTTTCCAATGTGAAGAGCAACATCATGAAAAAGTCAAAATTGGATTTTTTAAAGAGTCGAGAAGTTCAAAATCTTGCAGCCTTGAAGAAAAATGCTGTGCAAAAAAGTTGCAGTGTTGCTCCCAGTAGAACAAGCGGGTTTGCTGGAAACAATTGTGTCTCCAGCTCTAAAAGCATCCGTCCTTTCGCGAGGAGGAAATGAGCGGGAGGAGAAAAAGGGAAGGAGAGAAATATAATTTTCTTATCCATCTGCCCAGGGCTGACCCTGTTGCTAGTGACATTTTTTTTATGCTTGTTCATTTGAGTTATTTTGTTATCTGATCTGGGAATCCAAAGTCTTCCTTTGAAATAATCCAAAAACAAGTGTACTCTACTATCTTATCTGCAGTTCTATCAAACCTAGTTGAAGGTGTAACTAGTAGAAGTGTTTATGTCGTATAATTGATTTATTTCATTTATGTCATTATTTCTGCTTAAGGGTGTTGCGGCCAAATGAGCTTCGGTCGGGGGATATTGCGACCAAGATGCTTCAGTCATATGAGGCTTTTGTCAAATGACGCTTTTTGCTGAACATGTGAAATCCACCTTATTAGTATCCCCTAGTTTTCGTGAAGTAATTGAAGACAAACTATCTTAATGAAGTTGATAATCGTGAGTGGCTTATTTTATGGATGTCTTCCAAAGCTTGTTGAGTGTTTTTCAAAGGGCGTTTAATGTTTAATGTAGAATGTCCAGTCCCAAAGTATACCAATTTGTATCACAACATCTTTCTACCAGAATCTTAAAAGTCTTTAAATATTTTGGTAGTTAGTTTATTACTCGTCGGTTTCAATTATAACAGTTGATCGTAATCTAATCCATGTCATTGATCATATATAAATCTAAACCATTAAATTTAATAAAATGAAGGGTTAGATTTACTCTACAAGTGTATATTTTCAATTTTTTTAATTTCTCAATTCTTCTATTTAGCTCATATTTCACTAAACTCTATAAAACAAAACCCCCTATCTTTTCATATTCACCCTTTCTCTTAAAGCTATTAACCTTATATTTCCTATTTTTCATTTTCTTTTATGTTCAATTTTTACTTTAATTCACGATGAATTTATATTCTTTTACTACGATGTCGACCATCATGAGGGTTGTGAATTAGATGAAGAGCCTATCGTGGATCGTCTCTGGAATAAACCACCAATTCGGCCATAGTATGTTCGTCTATTGAATATGGTTGCAAACCTTAAGAGACGATACCGTCAAACAAGATGGCTATGTTACATGCCAAAACATATAGGCAAAAATAATCCTTGAAGGTGTATGTCGAGCTTGAAAAAACCAAAATCAAGCACGCTAAAAATCATGGATACAAGTAAATATATGAGTCAAAGTGAACCAAAACATAGAGGAATTGGGGTGTTCTTCATAATGTTAGGGTTCCTTTCCCGAAGTGAGGTGAGACATTGCTTGATGATGAAGAGAATAAGGTCATATTTTTTACTTTTACGTTGAATAATGGCATATGATTCTCATTGAACCCAAACATTCTAGAATTTTTCTAGGTAACAAGGTTGTGCCAGAAACAGTTGGTGCCCAGTGGTAGCGAAGTGGAAATAGAAGAAACAGACAACGATAAATCCCTAACCCTAGGTTAGAGAAATAAGGAGACTCAGAATAATAATTCTCAAAATTCAGTTAATCAAAGTCTGACGACAAAATAGGGTATAAGATTCTTTATATAGTATGACCTAAAACCCTAATTCCAAATAAGGAAAATTACATAATTTTTTTAAAATAAAATAAATAAATAAAATAACGCTAAAATATTAAAACTGGTTTTCAAAGGCTTTACAGGTCGAATCTGGGTATCAAACTTTGTGACAAAGTCACAGGTTTCGAAATCTAACGGAATCGTCGAAATCTTCAATTTGAGTACATATTTGGCCCAATTCCGATACCTGGGGGAGAAACCAGTCTGTTTGCAGTCTTCGCTACATCATCCTTCCCCGTTTGGGAAGAATTCGACCTCGAATTCGAAACGTTGAAACATTGAAATAACTGAAATAATATTAGCGTATTCACCGCCAATATTAATTGATACCAGCATAAGGGTGTGATAGGTGAGAATCAGAATGCTGCAACTCTTTTCAAGAAGTGGTTTCTCAGCTTTGTCCCTCTTTACCATGTCCTCAACATTACTGCAATCAGCAGTAACAAGATATACTTCACCCACTTGTTCTATGTCTGTTTTATAAACCCATTTACTAAGCACAACACCCTTGCGCGTGTAAAAAGTTGTTGTCTTTCCAGTTCCACACTGTGCTTGTTGTATCACACAAAGACCCTTGCAAAAAGTAACAATTCCTCTTTGTTGAATATTAGATGACTTCTCAAGTTCTTCATAGTATATTTCTTCCAGCATATTCAAAACACTGCAATCTTCTACTTTTAACTTGTTACTCTTTCTTTTATTTTCCGAACAATCACACAAAACTCCTCCAGGTTCTATTACAAAACCTAATATTTTATCCATTAAAACATTATTCTTTTCTTTTATCAATTTACTCATAATCTCAAACACAAAATATCATCTTCCATTTTTCCAATACGACAACATGTATCCACTGAAAACCGAATCAAAGGTTTGATTTTAGGATAACATAAAATACATGGAAGATGCATCTCCACTATAAAATCTGCTAGTTTACAGTGCTTCTTCAATAGAAGGTCTGAAGCGATGTAGTCTGGTGTATTGAATCTTGAGACAATATCTCGATCTACAAGTTTCTCCTTAATATAAATTAGATCTTCATCATCCCAATCATCATCATACTCATTGTAGACTGGTTTGTCAAATACCAACCCAGATACATCTTCAAAAATATGTGTATCATAGACTGGTTTATCAAACACGGAGTCAGAAACAGTTTTAGCATCACAACTAAGATTGGCAGCTGGTGCAATTTGAGCATGAAACTCCTTAACTGGTGGTGGTTTTGGAGACATTACTCTAGATGGTACTAATATAAACTTGATACCATCTTTCACAGAACTGTATCGATTTGTTTTACTATCATAAGTAGAATTTCTCTTAAATCGTCATGGACTTCCTAAAACTAGATGGCAAACGTCCATAGGAACTACGTCACACCATGCTGAATCTTTGTAATTACCAACAGAAAATGCAATTTGACACCGTTTAGACACTGTTACCTCAGTGTAATCTATCAGTCCTGACAGTATGTATGGCTATAGAAGAGCTTCAGTCTTCAACGCGAGTTTCTGAACAGCCTCCTCTGAAAGCAGATTCTCATAGATATCTGAATCAATTACAAATTTGGAAATTCTTGCTCCAATTGTGCAGGTAGACTAGAAGATATCGTTCTCTATTCTAGCATTCAAATCAAGAGGTACCCGGAACATGATTCCTGTATCTGCGTAGCAGGAATTGTTGGGCTCTGATACCAATATGGTAGCGAAGTGGAAATAGAAGAAACAAAGAACGATAAAACCCTAACCCTAGGTTAGAGAAATAAGGAGACTCAGAATAATAATTCTCAAAATTCAATTAATCATAAGTCTGACGGCAAAATAGGGTATACGATGCTTTATATAGCATGACCCAAAACCCTAATTCCAAATAAGGAAAATTACATAAATGTTTTAAAATAAAATAAATAAATAAAATAACGCTAAAATATTAAAACTCGTTTTCGAAGGCTTTAGAAGTCGAATCTGGGTATCAAACTTTGTGACGAAATTCACAGTTTTAAAATCTGACGGGCTCGTCGAAATCTTCAATTTGAGTACTTATTTGACCCAATTCTGATACCTGGCGGGAGAAACCAGTCTGTTTGCAGTCTTCGCTACATCACCCAGCCATTGGATGTTGCTAGTAGGTAATCTGGTGGTGACGTATGACTGTTTCTAACGTTTCAATCTCATGTCTTTCTAGCCGTAAACAAGCTAACTGAGAAGAATGGTAATCATTATTTACAGTGTATCTCTAAGCCTTCCGAAAAAATTCGTGCACATGTCTGGCTGTTAAGATTGGATGTTGTACGATATTTGATATCATATGATCGAATGCCAAGTATGAAGGGTAAAAGGTAATATTATTTAATGAACCAACTTGTGTTATGCTGTATAGATTTGTTCATAATTATATATATTTGGGTATTTATATTTGTAGCGCTAGAGCTGGATTATATGGAGTGGTTGGATGGTGTTGAAATGAGTTATGACGCGATGATGAAACGACCCTAAAATTTCTATAGGAGCTCAAGGATCAACGATGTCATTAAGGAAAATCGGGTCTTCCGGTGATGGCTAACGTGCATGTGTTTGCTTTTCATTCCCATTAATCATGTACTTTAGACATCGTGCGTTGTAAAAAAAACTGCACGTATCTGATCCAACCAAATTTTCCAACAAAAGCATTGTACACAAACATTTCCTCCACTATCCTGAAGAGGTACTGTACATTTTTCTTTAACTTTTGCCTCTCTAGGACTACATACATGGTTAATTATCCTACCAGTTGTGCATTATTTCTTGTGAATTTTATTATAATTTCTTTGAGAAATGATCAATTGCGGGACATCTTGTATTTTATCGTTCGTGCTCTTGTACAAGATATTTAATGAGCTCCTTATTCTTTCATTACTCTTGCTATTTATACATCCTCACACTCAACTTTGATCAACAGCGCACCCTCATGAGGTCCTACTATTCCTTTAAGGCCATTATTGATAAATGCTAGAATCTGAAACACGTACGTGAGGTGAAGCTTTCCCATTGTAATGTATCTTAAAATCATCGACATCCCTTTTTCTTGAGCAAATACTAATTCTCTAAAAAAAGGTCTCTTGCGGCATGAAACAAATGTATTGTCGGTTGGGATCGTAATCTAGATATTCTCATGGCGGGATATCGAGATATTATTGTTAGCAAGTTTCGTATATACTATTTTTATTGTTGTTGTAGTTTCCTTTGTATCATCTTCATAGATTGGAATACCTTGGTTTGATAAGTTTCCAACATTAATTCTTCTGGTGGATTCATAGTTAGGTTTAAAACTGACCTACGTCACGAATATTTTCTCTTCCTTTTGTAATAATGATTGACTTTTTTGATAAGTCATTCGAGTGTTCGCGTCTCTTTTTACTTTTGCGTGTTCCATCTTATCCAACTTAATATAACACTCACCTGTGCTAATAGATTTTTTAATACATGGACCTTCTTGATCATGATGGATTTGGACAAAGATCTTGGAAATATTCCATACTAGTATGCAAGAAAACTTATATTATCCAGGCAATCCAACAATATATCTTCTACTCCATCAATATCTATGTGCACACACATAAGCTGACATTGGGTTTCCAATATTTAGTCTCTAAACTACGTTAGAGCTAGACCTTGTAGCATTATGATGAAGGCCTTACGTTTCATGCTATCATCCTCTCTGAGATACCTAGGAATTTCACACAGTAAATACTTCGCATGGCCGCTCGGATGACCGTTGATAGTGAACTTATCTATCTTGTGAGTGTTGAAATATGGTGGAAATAATATTTGTTCTATTTTCGAAACTGGTAGGGGGGGGGGGGAAGGGACTTATTATATGCAAATTTATATTAGTGATTATAAAAATACTAGTTTTGTTGATATTTAACTCATATTTGTTGGCAAAAAATATAAAACAACACTCTCTTTAAAACAAACAAACAACTTTGATATAGATAGAAAATGAGAAATATTACAAAACACTCTTACAACTCACACTAGAAGAGAAAATATTTTTCTAACACTCAAGAGAGCATTATTGTCTCTCTTTTCTCTCACTCTAACTTTCTCTCTAACTTTACTTCTTAGTGTGTTTTGTGATGCTCTAGATGGTAGGAGAGCTCCACTATTTATAGAACCATAGTGGAGACAAGGATCCACCATCTAAGATCTCATGGATAGTTAAACACTCAACCTCAACACTAAACTCAAGGGAAAAGTGTTTCTTACACTCAACATCAAAGAGTATCTTGCACTCAACCTAAGGATGGTCTTACACACAACCTCCACTACTAAATATTAATTTAAATGTTTCTAGAATATTCTTTCTAGATGGGCCTTAGTAAGTGGATTGGACCCTTTAAGTGGGTTGGGCCCTTTAAGTGGATCAAGTTTATGATCCAACACTCCCCCTTAAACTTGATCCCGTGACCCCTAGTAGTTTCCTTAATCGTTTGAAGTCTTCGCTTTTCAGTGGCTTGGTGAAAATATCGGCAACTTGATATTGTGTCTTCACATATTCAACTTGCACATCCTTTCTTGAAATACACTCCCTTATGTAATGGTAGCGAACATCGATATGCTTGCTTCGATCATGGAATACTGGATTCTTGGCTAAGACAATGGCTGACTTATTGTCGACATACATTTTAGTTGGCTCATTCTGTGTTAGGTCTATCTCATTCAATAGATTTCTAAGCCAAATCGCATGACTAAAACATGTAGTAGCAGCAACGTATTCCGCCTCACAAGTGGACAACGTGACAATCGGTTGTTTCTTTGACATCCACGTGAAAGCAATATTTCCCATACAGAATACAAATCCAGTTGTACTCCTTCGATTGTCTATGTCTCCCCCCCAATCACTATCGTTATACCCAACAAGTTTGTAATCATTAGAAATGGAATAGAGTAATCCAAAATCAATTGTACCTTTCAGATAACGAAGGATTCTCTTTGCAGCTTTGAAATGAGTTGTTGTTAGAGATTCCATGTAGTGGCTAACCAATCCAACTGCATGAAGAATGTCCGATCTCGTGCAAGTTAGATAACGTAAACTTCCTACCAAACTTTTGAATAATGTCGGATCTACACTTTCTCCTTCTTCATGCTTGGAAATTTTGACTCCAAACTCCATGGGTGTGCTTATCGGGTTACAATTCTCCATCTTAAACTTCTCCGGGATATCTTTAGCATAGCTTTCTTGTGAGATAAAAATTCCATCTTTGTGTTGCTTAACTTTAATTCCAAGGTAGTACGCCATGAGCACCAAGTCTGTCATCTCGAATTCCTTCGTCATTACTTCCTTGAATTTATTGAACATACTTGGGCTGCTTCCGGTGAAGATCAAATCGTCCACGTAGAGATACACAATCAAAATATCTCCATCTTTGATCTTGGTGTATAGAGCGTGCTCGTACGGACATTTGTTGAAGCCGCTCTCTTGGAAATACTTGTCGATTCTACTGTTCCATGCCCTTGGTGCTTGTTTTAGCCCGTAAAGAGCCTTCTTTAGCTTTAACACCTTATCTTCGTGACCTTTGACCTCATAGCCTAATGGTTGTTGAATGTAGACTTCTTCTTCAAGGACGCCATTTAGAAATGCTGACTTTACATCCATTTGTTGTATCTTCCACTTGTTTTGAGCTGCCAAAGAAATTATTAGTCTAATAGTTTCTAATCGGGCAACGGGGGCGAATACCTCATCATAGTCAATTCCCGCCTTTTGACTATAGCCTTTTGCAACAAGCCTTGCTTTGTGTTTTTCAATCTCCCCCTTAGCATTTCTCTTGGTTTTGTATAACCATCTGACGCCTATTGTCTTGCACCCTTTGGGAAGTAAGGTGAGTTCCCATGTGTCATTCTTCTCGATGGCTCTAATTTCTTCATCCATCGCGTCTATCCATTGTTTCTCTCGTGCAGCTTCTTGAAATGTCACTGGCTCACAATCAGCAAAGAGATAAAATAATGTAATGTTATTCATTGGTTCAGTTACCTCATAAAGATCACTAAGGCTTCTTGTACGTTCCATTGCTCTCTCATTTTGACTACTATTTGACGATGATGAAGGTGGCGAGTCTCCATGAGTAGTTGTTGTTGGTGAGGCATGTTGGGTAGCAACATCTTCTGATTGCTCATTTGGTGTCTTCTTATCTTCTTCAATTTGTGGAAAAAATATGAACTCATTTGTATGAGACCCAAAATCCCATTCGCCTTCTTCATCAGCTATCATGTCTCGGCTAATCACAACCTTATTGTAGTTTGGGTTGTACAACTTGTAGCCTTTAGAACTTGAGTCGTAACCGATGAAGATAAAACTCTTGCTTTTATCATCGAGTTTGGTTCGTTGTTCGTATGGTACATGAACATGAGCTACGCTTCCAAATACTCTCAGGTGGGAAATTCCGGGCTGATCAGACTAAACAAAAAGAAGTAAAAGTGAAGAACATCACCCAAAAATTGCACGTTTCTGGTAGTGGTTTTCTCAAACCATAGTAGTAAATCCCAATCCAACTGATCAGATTTAATTCTTAAAAGTTCCGAACACGCTATACAAAATTTAGAAATAATCGACGCCATTTTCTCTATCGGTCAAACCCTTTTATAATGGTTGTACTCTATATATTCTATTATCTATTTCCCCCATATATATAACCCTAGAGAGATAAAAATCCTAAGTTATAAAATGAGCCTAAACTTGAATTGGATCCTAACAGTAACTTCATAACCCTAGCAGCATCCTCCTAGAAATGAAACTACATAAATAGTTCACCTATCAAAAAGTGTGGAATGAGTTTAAAAATATTTTCATGATTTTTGTATGAGTTATTTAAATGATATTATGAAATCCATTTTATATATTTAAATGGTAGTATTATGTCATTATTATTTTTATACATGTAACGTGAACTCAGTATTTGTGAACAGTAAAAATCATTAATTATTAGTAGTACATAACGATAATATTGAAGAATGAGTCAAATATCTCTAGTTATTACCACTACATAACAATAAAATTGAAGAATGAGGTAAATAGCCACGAGATTTTAATGACAGGTGATTTTTGTGTTCTTCAATTTCTATTCATTGATGTTTATATGCTTTATGGTGTGGAAAAGAACAATGAAATGCAAAAGAATAAATGATAAGCATCATGATAATGAGTTAACTTTAAGAATTACCAAAAGTATTAACCATCATATTTTATCATTAATCAAACCACTTTTCCCCTGTCATTTACCAATTATGAATCTTTACCTTTCTTAATACTGGTAATTTATAAGAGCAAAAGTATTCGAAAGACAAATCGAAAAAGGCCAATATTTATTTTTTCATGTATTTTATATAATTAAGGTTTTATTTAATTTATTTATTTATTGGTCAATAGGCCTAATGGGGTTTGGAACAGGAGCTTGGTTAAATAAAGATTAGCCCATTGACTAAGTTCGATCCATTAAAATAATTTAGCATATAAAAGGTTTTTTGAAGGCATTTTTTATGGATAAAGCATTTACTAGTAAAATTACACCGTCTTTATGATATTTACTTAAAATAGTTCTTTTATATCTCTACGTACTATCAAAAAATAATTACTTTTTATCATATTACTAAATAGCCCCTCATATAAAATTTATCAATATTAAATTGGTGACCACATTAGGAGGTTACAGGGGTATCCGATAACAAAATTCAAAATCTAACGTATAAACATTTGCCTATCGAACCCTCTGGAGCATGAATCCTGATATGCAAATGGATCCTGCTCCAGAGAACGAATGAGTCAGGATTAGAGAAGAATCTCCTCAGACACCACATATGAATGATAAAAACGAAGAAATACTATTCATACGAGATGAGGGAGACCACTAACGAGGAGAAATTGAGGCATTGAGGTCCCAAATTGAGGTGTAGATAGGTCTTTTGATAAAAGATCAACCAGAAAATCAAAATTCCGATGGGCAAGAGGATGATAATAAACATAATCCGAAGAAACACCAGAGGGACGAGTCTAAAAAAATTCATAAAGCTCCAAAAATGGAATATAGAACCGTGATTGTTCTAGTTCTTCAAAATTTAGTAAAGATTCAACTTCTAAAGTTGAAGTATCATAATATTCTTCGAGTAATGGTCCTTATCACAAGAAGAGTAAGATTCACCGTGCAAAGTGTCGGTAAAAAAAATGTTCTAACCGACATCACAAATAAAGCAAACAAGACTCTTCGGGTAAAACAAAGCACCCAAAGAACAAAGGAAATAAAAACACTAGGAAAAAGTGAAAGGGTCGATAAATCGCAGTGTAGACCATCTCGTGAGTGACCGATTTTTTATTTAGTCTGAACCGAGTGTATTTGCCACGTCTAATGAAGACCATCAATTAAGTCAAAGGAATAATTGGAGGCAGCCATCTTTATTTGCATAAATTCTATATGGTCATTTACCTAGATAGTTTGATACTAAAAAAATGAAAAATTTGTTGGGAGCAAAGATCCGGATAACAACCTCGAACAATTCAAGACTTTCATGATGAATTTTGACGATGCTGGCAAGTTGTTGTATACGATTTTTCCCAAACTTCAAGGACAATGCCTTCAAGTGGTATAATTAACTTCCACATGGGTCGATTAGGAACTTTGACATGTTCTGGATGACATTCTGTAGACAGTTATGGGAAACAAAGAACTTAGAGGAAATGGAGACATAATTGTCCATTATCTATGGAAACTAAAAATGGTATCCAAGGCCGCTTCGAATAAGTAAATATAGCTGCTTTTAGGCAGTAACTCATAGCTGGAGAGTTAGTTGAGATTTTCACTCAAAAGAAAGAATTAACCTGTGAGGTATCTTGTCACAAGTTGAAAAGCAAATTACACTAGAATAAATAAAGAGATTGAAACTTCCTAGTGAATCTATTAGTAGTTATTCTTCCCCTTAACAATAAACTACCACCGGTTATCATCTGAAGGATTCCGGACAAAACTCTCATCGACTTAAGGTTAAAAAATACCCATAAGGACAACAATTTAGAAACTAGCAAAATCGGTAGATCTGACCTAATCACTTTCCAAAGTTAACTGAAAGTGTTGCAACCCTTTTTGACAAATCAAACAATTTTGTACAGTTTCAAAGACCACCACTCATTTAAACTTTGAGTGAAAATCAGAACAACCGTTTCTGCAAGTATTATAACGATGTGGGGCATGATACCAAAAATTTCATTTCTTTAAAGGAACAAATAAAAATCGTGACCGAGAATTGAAAAATAATTACTTTTGCCAAAGTACAAGTGGAAAATAGATCATTACCAGAAATAATGGGAAAATCTGTTGTTCGAAGGAAAGCAATAAAAGCAACACCTAAACTATAAAATATTATGGTGATTACCAAATATTATAATGAGTTTGATGAGGATTCTGATCTGCACCGAGGCCGGATTATGATGATATGTGAAAAGAAATGAAAGTTTGCCAAATTGTGTCAATTCTCTGAATCATTGACCATTTTTTATGGAATGGATACTATAACTGCCCCTTTAAGTTGTTCTTAAAAATTGGATTGTAGTCAGCTTGACTACCCAGTTAAAAGGGAAAATGTCTACCCATTTGTATCAAAATCCAATGTCGTTTATTATATTCGATGAGGATGATTTGAAATATGTTGTTGGGCTACATGAGGATGTTGTGGTGATTCTGGCTAAGGCTGAGGGAATAGAAATCAATTTTTTTTTATTAACATAAGTATCTTAGATAATTTTTTGTTTCCATCCAATGATAAGGAACTGAAAAACATGCCTATCATTCTCCGGTCAAATAGATTCATAGTGGGATTTACAGGGAGCTATACTGATGTGGTTGGAGAATTTGAAGGCGAGATTGTCCTTACAATGATAATTTCGGTAGACCCTGGTTATCAATGATGCATGTTGTGCATCAATAGTTCACCAATGCTTAAAATAAACAATTGGAGGTTAGCTTGGATTTTATCGAAGTAGCCAAAAAGTGGTTGTAGAATGTTACGCCACTTATCTGGCCCTAAAAATATTAGAGAGTGTGGCAGCCAAAAAGGAATAACGATTACTAAAGTCCTCTTTGGATTCAAGTAAAATATATTATTAGAGAGAGATATCTAGTGCGGTTATTCCAGAAAAAGATGTTGAGTTATACACTTTTCTGGATAGAAAATATTTTAGGATTGGAGCCAAATTACCGTGTGAAGTAAGAGAAAAGTTGTTAACGTTCTTATTGAAGAGTTTGCATACGTTGTTTTTTAGTGTACTGAGGATGTAACAGGTGTACCCATGCCATGTAAACTACGATAGCAAGTATTTGTTGGATGCAAAAAAAGGTATTTGAAGCTGGAAAATTTAACTTTATCCCTTGTGATAGCAACCAGAAAAATAAGGCCCTATTACCAAGCACACTTTATTACTGTTCGAACCTCTTCTTCATTTTGTTTTTTTGTAAAAACCAGATGTATCAGATCAGATGAGCAAGTGGTCTGTGAAATGGGGAGATTATGATATTGATTTGACTCCTCAAACTGCAATCAAGACACAAGTTATATCATACTTTTTAATTGAATTCCATTTGGTACGACCATGTATTGAATACCATATTAAAAACCTATGAAAGAATGGTTAGTTCGAATATATAAATGGTCAAACATGTTGGGCAGTGGGGCAGGAATTTGTTTCCTATCTCCCTTCATAAATTTCATATACCAACAAAAAAGCTTCAGTTTTAAGGAATCAAATAATGAAGTTGGGTATAAGGCAACATTAGGAGGGCTAGGACTTTCCTAAAGTTTAATGCCAAAAGAGTTTGATTGATAAGTTGTTCGCAATTACTCATACATCATCTCAATGCCAGTTTGAAGCTAGAAAAGAGTAGTTGGTGAAGTATTACAAGTATTAATGGAGACATCAGCCTTCTTTAGATATGTGGAATATAAGCATGTGCCACAAGCTAAAAATTTGGGGGCTGTGAAGAAAATAAAATAAAAGAAACAATAACAAGTTCAAAAGTAGAAGATTGTAGTGTTTTGAATCTGCTGGCAGAAATATACTCTGAAGAACTTGAGAAGTCATCTAATATTCAAAAAAGAGGAATTGTTACTTTCTGCAAGGGTCCTGGTGTGATACAACAAGCACAGTCTGGAACTGGAATGACAACAAATTTTTACACGCGCAAGGGTGTTGTTCTTAGTAAATGGGTTTATAAAACAGACATAGAACAAGTGGGTGAAGTATATCTTGTTACTGCTGATAACAGTAATGTCAAGGGCATGGTAAAGAGGGAATAAGCTGAGAAACCACTTCTTGAAAAGAGTTGCAGCATTCTGATTCTCACCTATCACACCCTTATGCTGGTATCAATTGAAATTGGCGGTGAATACGCTAATATTTTTTCAGTTCTTTCAATGTTTCAACGTTTCGAATTCGAGGTCGAATTCTTCCCAACCGGGGAAGGATGATGTAGCGAAGACTGCGAACAGACTGGTTTCTTTCCTAGGTTTCGGAATTGGGTCAAACAGGTACTCAAATCGAAGATTTCGACGAGCCCATCAGATTCAAAAAATGTGACTTTGTCACGAAGTTTGATACCCATATTCAACATGTAGAGCCTTCGAAAACCAGTTTTTATATTTTAACGTTATTTTATTTATTTTAAAACATTTATGTAATTTTCCTTATTTGGAATTAGGGTTTTGGGTCATGCTATATAAAGCATCTTATACCCTATTTTGCCGTCAGACATTGATTAATGGAATTTTGAGAATTATTATTCTGAGTCTCTTTATTTCTCTAATTTAGGGTTAGGGTATTATCGTTGTCTGTTTCTTCTATTTCCGCTTCGCTACCATATTGGTATCAGAGCCTAACAATTCTTGCTACGCAGATACATGAATCATGTTCCGGGTACCTCTTGATTTGAATGCTAGAATAGAGAACGGCATCTTCCAGTCTACCTACACAATTGGAGGAAGAATTTTCAAATTTGTAATTGATTCAGATATCTATGAGAATCTGATTTCAGATGAGGATGTTCGGAAACTGGCGTTGAAGACTAAAGCTCTTCCATACCCATACATACTGTCAGGACTGATAGAGTACACTGAGGCAATAGTTTCTAAACGGTGTCAAATTGCATTTTCTGTAGGTAATTACAAAGATACAGCATGGTGTGACGTAGTTCCTATGGATGTTTGCCATCTAGTTTTAGAAAGTCCATGGCGATTTAAGAGAAATTCTACTTATGATAGTAGAAAAAATCGATACAGTTTTGTGAAATATGGTATCAAGTTTATATTAGTGCCATCTAGAGTAATGTCTCCAAAACCACCACCAGTTAAGGAGTTTCATGGTCAAATTGCACCAGCTGCTGATCTTAGTTGTGATGCTAAAACTGTGTCTGACTCCGTGTTTGATAAACCAGTCTATGATACACATATTTTTGAAGATGTATCTGGGTTGGTATTTGACAAACCAGTCTACGATGAGTATGATGATGATTGGGATGATGAAGATCTAATTGATATTGAGGAGAAACTTGTAGATCGAGATATTGTCTCAGGCTTCAATACACCAGACTACATCGCTTCAGACCTTCTATTGAAGAAGTACTGCAAACTAGCAGATTTTATTATGGAGATGCATCTTCCATGTATTTTATGTTATCCTAAAATCAAACCTTTGATTCGGTTTTCGGTGGATACATGTTGTCGTATTGGAAAAATAGAAGATGATATTTTTGTGTTTGAGATTATGAATAAATTGATAAAAGAAAATAATAGTGTTTTAATGGATAAACGACTAGGTTTTGTAATAGAACCTCGAGGATTTTTGTGTGATGGTTGGGAAATAGAAGAAAAAACAACGATAGATGAAACCCTAATTCAAGGGTAACATTATGAAACCCTAATCTAAGCGTAACAAAAACTGAAATTTTCAGAGATAAAAATATATTATTCGAAAACTTAAAATAATCTAAGACATATGAGGCTTTATAAAAGCGCTTCTCAAAACCCTAAATTATAATACAAGGAAATAAAATAAATATTTTAAAATAAAATCAAATAAAATCAAATCTTAATATAATTAAATTTGATTTAAATACATAAAATATTTGAATAAAATAAAATAAACAAGGCTTTTGTTTCGACTTTCTAGGCTACATCACTGAATTAGCTACTATTGCTAACTCCGAAGTGTATCCTTAGATCTTAATACAATAATTCTGTTCAATATCTGCAAACTTTGAAGTTAGGACAAAAACTGAAGAAAGTTTCCAAGTATCAATAATAACAAAAAAAGATTGGAGGCATGCGATTAAAAAGTTTATTACTAAGGGAAGTTTTCCCATCGATAAAGTGTTGGTAAAAAAATTAAAATTTTAAGGCACATGGCTTTCTAGTCTTGAGGGATGTACTCTATAAGAAATCATTTAGTAGGCCATTATTACGATACCTTGGGTATGATGAATCCCATGTGATTTTAAAAGAAAAGCAATAGTAAAAGCTCGAAGACCTGTCTGTGTTCTTCCAAAATTTGGCATCCAAATAAAAACTTTATCTTCCATAGTTTTTGCACCAACCACCAACCACCAACAAATAGAAAGTGTATCTTCCACAGTTTTCAACCTCTAACGGGTTCTCCACAACCTTTTACTCGTCACCCAGTCGTTGTGTCTGTTTCAGCAGCTTTAGCCTTGCCACATTTACCACATTTGGCCTTTGAAGTATTCTTCTTAGAAGATTTTGAAATCTCAACATTTTCCTTTGATTGACCAGATATCTCTAAAGGCGAGTCTTCACTTATATCTTCATCTTCTAACTCCCTCAGAGTGAATCCAGAAGGTTCGGTCTGATGAGATACATTACACCTTTCTCTGTTAAGCTGTTATAACGAGGAATCTAGAGGAGTTTGCGACTATTAATTGGTTTCCTGGTCCCCAGAAGGTGGGTTTGTGTGAACGATATCAGATCTGATAAAGCTTGGAGGTGAGGTCTCGTTTTGTATTCTGAACCCATAACCTTAAAGACAGAAGGACACTTACGACTATTGTCTAATATACGACTAATGTCCCATATACCTACCTTTACATACTTATATATTTATTTTACAAAAAAAATTATTTATGAGTCGTTAAATTTATATAATATTATTTTTCTTAAAAATACGTATGTACATAATTCTGTTCTTATCATTTATTCATAAATAAGTTAGACTTATTTTTTTATTAAGTTTGAAAATTTAATATGAAACTTTCATTTACAAATTATTTATTATACCATGCTTTATTTTTGAAGAATAGCATGGTATTTTACTCTTTTCAGATCGACTTGGTTTATAACCTTATTTTCTTTAATTGGAGTGTGTTGCAATTTATGATTTGACGACTACGTTTGACTTATAACCACTTTTTAAATTTAGGACTTTTACAATTTGGCATTTACAGCCCTAACGTACCATGTTACATTTTTCAGCTAGACTTGGTTTACAACCATATTCGCTTTAATTTGATGCACAAACTCTTAAGAATTTTAGTCTGTCTCAACGTGTCGTCAATTCCCTTATCACTATAAAACTGAACCATTAAGATTAATTTTGGGTTATAATTCATTCACTTTTTAAAACAAAATTATCAATAACTCATCTGAACATTCATTTATTAATGTTTGTGTGAAACGTGATATATATATATATATATATATATATATATATATATAATAACATAATATTTTATCTCTTTATCTTGTAGGATAACTCTATTGATATGATATTTCAATATGTTTCAATCATATCCTTCAACAACATGTTAATACCAACCAAATGTTTAACAACAACTATACTATCCATATTTCCATCAGCAATTAATGTCAATAAAAAAACTCTTACTAACCAATACAAAAAAAATCACATAAACATAAATACAAATTTTATAAATATCCTTCTTACGAAACAATTCATTTTTGCAAATCAATGAATTACATCAAGAATAATGTCTTTTGCGGTTTGCAAACACAATTTCGATGTTAGAATGTATATGACGATAAAACCACATTCTTAACAAAAACAACCAACACTCTTCATGTAACAATTCAAAATTACCAAACTTATTTTTTCACTCATATGGAATCAATTAAAACTATACTATCTTTACCACTATCACTTCAGACTCCCGTTAGGTCTAATAACTAAAAACATTCATCAACTAAACGTTTTCTTTCAACTCTTCACTTTCATTCATATTGGTACTTTATAATATTTATTTATCTGCACATTATTCAAATATCACCAATATTACTATGACATCACATTTTGAGGAGGAAAATATAAAGAAAAACAATCTATAGACACCTGTTGACTTCCCGTAGTTATTCATAATTTCCTATTGGTCGTATATTTAATACATTGATGATAAAATGACGTTACCACCTCCATTCTATTTAACCAAGGTCATCCTATAATATAATTTCAAAAAGTTAGATCATTAATAATCATGAATAAAGTAGTCACAATATTCTATGTTTTTCTTTTTCCAAAAGATATTGAAAAACTCACTCCCAAAATTAGTTGACCGGCTAGCGAAACTAACTAAATTTATGTTAATTTTCTTAAAAGGTGCCACTCCGGTCATCAGATTATATTCTTCTTTATAGAATATATTGGCTAAACTACCATATCAATCATTACCCTTCTTACTATTACTTTAGCTACCACAAGAGTTAGTAATAATGCATTTTAATGAGGTTTCACTAAACCTCTAAGACCATCTTCAGTAAAAGACAAGGTTTATTTTTGTTTTCTATGTATATATAAATACTATTCATCAATTAAATGTAAATTCATTCATACATGTTTTTATTGCTGAATTAGTAATTCTCGATAATGTATCTCCCCCTCCCAATGGTATATAACTCTTGTTTCTTGTCCTTCTTTTATCTCTTTGGACTTTCATTCCTTTAATGAATTCTACTAACTCCCCATTATCAATAAAAATTTGAATTTCATACCGCAAATCAAAGCAATCACTAGTAGAATATCCATGAGCATTATGATAATCATAATAATACCTTCGACTTCTTCCATTATTTGGAGTGAGCATAAATCTATGACTTCGATAATTAAATTGATCCTTTGTCTTATCATAAGTAATTGTTATTGGTGCATTCAAATGAGTATACCATCATAAGAAAATTGTGACCTATTCATAGAATTGGGTCAAACAGGTACTCAAATCGAAGATTTCGACGAGCCCATCAGATTTAAAAAATGTGACTTTGTCACGAAGTTTGATACCCATATTCAACATGTAGAGCCTTCGAAAACCAGTTTTTATATTTTAGCATTATTTTATTTATTTATTTATTTTAAAACATTTATGTAATTTTCCTTATTTGGAATTAGGGTTTTGGGTCATGCTATATAAAGCATCTTATACCCTATTTTGCCGTCAGACTTTGATTAATTGAATTTTGAGAATTATTATTCTGAGTCTCTTTATTTCTCTAATTTAGGGTTAGGGTATTATCGTTGTCTGTTTCTTCTATTTCCGCTTCGCTACCATATTGGTATCAGAGCCTAACAATTCTTGCTACGCAGATACAGGAATCATGTTCCGGGTACCTCTTGATTTGAATGCTAGAATAGAGAACGACATCTTCCAGTCTACCTGCACAATTGGAGGAAGAATTTTCAAATTTGTAATTGATTCAGATATCTATGAGAATCTGATTTCAGATGAGGATGTTCAGAAACTGGCGTTGAAGACTGAAGCTCTTCCATACCCATACAAACTGTCATGACTGATAGAGTACACCGAGGCAATAGTTTCTAAACGGTGTCAAATTGCATATGGCGATTTAAAAGAAATTCTACTTATGATAGTAGAAAAAATCGATACAGTTTTGTGAAATATGGTATCAAGTTTATATTAGTGCCATCTAGAGTAATGTCTTCAAAACCACCACCAGTTAAGGAGTTTCATGCTCAAATTGCACCAGCTGTCGATCTTAGTTGTGATGCTAAAACTGTGTCTGACTCCGTGTTTGATAAACCAGTCTATGATACACATATTTTTGAAGATGTATCTGGGTTGGTATTTGAAAAACCAGTCTACGATGAGTATGATGATGATTGGGATGATGAAGATCTAATTGATATTGAGGAGAAACTTGTAGATCGAGATATTTTCTCAGGCTTCAATACACCAGACTACATCGCTTCAGACCTTCTATTGAAGAAGTACTGCAAACTAGCAGATTTTATTATGGAGATGCATCTTCCATGTATTTTATGTTATCCTAAAATCAAACATTTGATTCGGTTTTCGGTGGATACATGTTGTCGTATTGGAAAAATGGAAGATGATATTTTTGTGTTTGAGATTATGAATAAATTGATGAAAGAAAATAATAGTGTTTTAATGGATAAAAGACTAGGTTTTGTAATAGAACCTCGAGGATTTTTGTGTGATGGTTGGGAAATAGAAGAAAAAACAACGATAGATGAAACCCTAATTCAAGGGTAACATTATGAAACCCTAATCTAAGGGTAACAAAAACTGAAATTTTCAGAGATAAAAATATATTATTCGAAAACTTAAAATAATCTTAGACATATGAGGCTTTATAAAAGCGCTTCTCAAAACCCTAAATTATAATACAAGAAAATAAAATAAATATTTTAAAATAAAATAAAATAAAATAAAATAAAATCAAATCTTAATATAATTAAATTTGATTTAAATACATAAGATATTTGAATAAAATAAAATAAACAAGGCTTTTGTTTGGACTTTCTAGGCTACATCACTAAATTAGCTACTATTGCTAACTCCGAAGTGTATCCTTAGATCTTAATACAATAATTCTGTTCAATATCTGCAAACTTTGAAGTTAGGACAAAAACTGAAGAAAGTTTCCAAGTATCAATAATAACAAAAAAGGATTGGAGGCATGTGATTAAAAAGTTTATTACCAAGGGAAGTTTTCCCATCGATAAAGTGTTGGTAAAAAAAATCAAATTTTAAGGCACATGACTTTCTAGTCTTGAGGAATGTACTCTATAAGAAATCATTTAGTAGGCCATTATTACGATACCTTGGGTATGATAAATCCCATGTGATTTTAAAAGATAAGCAATAGTAAAAGCTCGAAGACCTGTCTGTGTTCTTCTAAAATCTGGCATCCAAATAAAAACTTTATCTTCCATAGTTTTCGCACCAACCACCAACCACCAACAAATAGAAATTGTATCTTCCACAGTTTTCAACCTCTAACGGGTTATCCACAACCTTTTACTCGTCACCCAGTCGTTGTGTCTGTTTCAGCAGCTTTAGCCTTGCCACATTTACCACATTTGGCCTTTGAAGTATTCTTCTTAGAAGATTTTGAAATCTCAACATTTTCCTTTGATTGACAAGATATCTTTAAAGGGGACTCTTCACTTATATCTTCATCTTCCAACTCCCTCAGAGTGAATCCAGAAGGTTCGGTCTGATGAGATACATTACACCTTTCTCTGTTAAGCTGTTATAATGAGGAATCTAGAGGAGGTTGAGACTATTGATTGATTTCCTGGTCCCCAGAAGGTGGGTTTGTGTGAACGATAACAGATCTGATAAAGCTTGGAGGTGAGGTCTAGTTTTGTATTCTGAACCCATAACCTTAAAGACAGAAGGAAACCTACGACTAGTGTCTAATATACGACTAGTGTCCTATATACCTACCTTTACATACTTATATATTTATTTTACAAAAAAAATTATTTATGAGTCGTTAAATTTATATTATATTATTTTTCTTAAAAATACATATGTACATAATTCTGTTCTTATCATTTATTCATAAATAAGTTAGACTTATTTTTTTTATTAAGTTTGAAAATTTAATATGAAACTTTCATTTACAAATTATTTATTATACCATGATTTATTTTTGAAGAATAGCATGGTATTTTACTCTTTTCAGATCAACTTGGTTTATAACCTTATTTTATTTAATTGGAGTGTGTTGCAATTTATGATTTGCCGACTATGTTTGACTTATAACCACTTTTTAAATTTAAGACCTTTACAATTTGGCATTTACAGCCCTAGCGTACCATGTTACATTTTTCAGCTAGACTTGGTTTACAACCATATTCGCTTTAATTTGATGCACAAACTCTTAAGAATTTTAGTCTGTCTCAACGTGTCCTCAATTCCCTTATCACTATAAAACTGAACCATTAAGATTAATTTTGGGTTATAATTCATTCACTTTTTAAAACAAAATTATCAATAACTCATCTGAACATTCATTTATTAATGTTTGTGTGAAACGTGATATATATATATATAATAGCATAATATTTTATCTCTTTATCTTGTAGGATAACTCTATTGATATGATATTTCAATATGTTTCAATTATATCCATCAACAACATGTTAATACCAACCAAATGTTTAACAACAACTATACTATCCATATTTCCATCAGCAATTAATGTCAATAAAAAAACTCTTACTAACCAATACAAAAAAAAATCACATAAACATAAATACAAATTTTATAAATATCCTTCTTACGAAACAATTCGTTTTTGCAAATCAATGAATTACATCAAGAATAATGTCTTTTGCGGTTTGCAAACACAATTTCGATGTTAGAATGTATATGACGAAAAAACCACATTCTTAACAAAAACAACCAACACTCTTCATGTAACCATTCAAAATTACCAAACTTATTTTTTCACTCATATGGAATCAATTAAAACTATACTATCTTTACCACTATCACTTCAGACTCCCGTTAGGTCTAATAACTAAAAACATTCATCAACTAAACGTTTTCTTTCAACTCTTCACTTTCATTCATATTGGTACTTTATAATATTTATTTATCTGCACATTATTCAAATATCACCAATATTACTATGACATCACATTTTGAGGAGGAAAATATAAAGAAAAACAATCTATAGACACCTGTTGACTTCCCGTAATTATTCATATTTTCCTATTGGTCGTATATTTAATACATTGATGATAAAATGACGTTACCACCTCCATTCTATTAAACCAAGGTCATCCTATAATATAATTTCAAAAAGTTAGATCATTAATAATCATGAATAAAGTAGTCACAATATTCTATGTTTTTCTTTTTCCAAAAGATATTAAAAAACTCACTCCCAAAATTAGTTGACCGGCCAGCGAAACTAACTAAATTTATGTTAATTTTCTTAAAAGGTGCCACTCCGGTAATCAGATTATATTCTTCTTTATAGAATATATTGGCTAAACTACCAATATCAATCATTACCCTTCTTACTATTACCTTAGCTACCACAAGAGTTAGTAATAATGCATTTTCATGAGGTTTCACTAAACCTCTAAGACCATCTTCAGTAAAAGACAAGGTTTATTTTGGTTTTCTATGTATATATAAATATTATTCATCAATTAAATGTAAATTCATTCATACATGTTTTTATTGCTGAATTAGTAATTCTCGATAATGTATTTCCCCCTCCCAATGGTATATAACTCTTGTTTCTTGTCCTTCTTTTATCTCTTTGGACTTTCATTCCTTTAATGAATTCTACTAACTCCCCATTATCAATAAAAATTTGAATTTCATACCGCAAATTAAAGCAATCACTAGTAGAATATCCTTGAGCATTATGATAATCATAATAATACCCTCGACTTCTTTCATTATTTAGAGTGAGCATAGATCTATGACTTCGATAATTAAATTGATCCCTTGTCTTATCATAAGTAATTGTTATTGGTGCATTCAAATGAGTATACCATCATAAGAAAATCGTGACCTATTCATAGAATTCCTAGCAACCTCCAAAATTGTTTTAGCCTCAACTTTTTTTATCCAATAGATCTCCTTTTTTCTATCATCCTGATTTGTATATATCCTATTTTCTTTGTATCTTATAATTTTCTATTCATTTTAGTCTTGGATAAAAAATTTCCCATACAACCTGCCAGGAATTTTATCAAATCTTCCAATAAGGTACAATCACATGGCAACCCTCTTTCAAAAGTTGTTAGCGCTACCTTTTCGTAACAACCTTCCAGGGAAGCCATCTTCTTAATAAACCTTCAAGCATAATCCCTTAATTATTTTTTACTCTTTTGGAATAACTTCATGATATGCCCCCTTCACGTTTCAACGACAATGAAATGATATTGTAATAAAGTCCACAATTTCCAAATTTTTCAATAGATCGAGACGGCAAATTATTGAACCAAGCCAATATCGTTCTTTTAAAAGTTATTGAAAAAGCTCGACAAAGTAAAGTAGCATCTAGATTAAATACCAACATGATATTCCAAAATTATTCAAGGTGATGCTCCGGATCTGTCATAAAGTCATATTCCATTCTAAATCCTCTGTGTTAATGAGGACTCGGCTAAAGTATACATGACCATTTTTTGTCTTACATACTTTTTCAAATTATCCGCCAATGTGTTTTCTCATTTCATTTATTTTTATTCCTATTTAAAAATGCTTCATTACTTGACTCAAAAAAAATTCATCAACCTTCTCTTTTAAAAAATATCCATTTTCAAAAACTAATTCATCCTTATATGTTTTTTTTCACTAGATTCACATTATTTACCAAAGTACCTTTCTTCGTGATAAGTTGCATAGTTTTACCCATTAATTTAAATCGTTTTTTATTTTCTTCATTCATTTGTTTCGCAACAAATTTAACTTATATTGATTTGATCCTAACTCGTTTATCTGCAACTCTAAAGCATGAAGCATAAGATTTGATCTAACATCCTTAGGTTATGTTGGTAGATGCTGAACATTTCTAACACCTGTCGCTAAACCTTGTTGTTAGTACTACCTTTCCAGTTAGCCTTACCACCTCATCTCTCGAACTCTCTTGGATAATATTTTCTTCTTGAGCTTGAATCTTTGTAACCCGTGCTGTTGGTATAACCGATGGATTCTCTTGAACATTGTTGTTCCCAGAAGCTGGTGAAATAATATTCTAAGAATTTACTACCATAGATACACATTTCCTCCATATGATCTTCTATCTACTCTTTATCTATTCATAAAAATTTGGAAAATATAAATTCATTTGAAGAAAATATTCCCACGAACAACGTCAAAATGATGAGAGAATTTTCTTCATTAAAAGACTATAGAAAAGATAAGACTAAAAATGATCAAAAGTAATTTTATCAAGCAATAAATAAATACTTGTTACAATGATTAGATATCCTATTTATATTAATTTTTATCTCCAAATTATAGGGATAAATGACACGTGTATCTAATGACACATGTCAGCCATCTATTATAGTTAATTATCGAATATTAATATATTGTCCCTTAAGTGCCATAGGTAATTAAGTAAAACATAGTATTATTTACAAACATCATAATATGTATACGTGTTTTATATTTTTAATTGAAATATTTTGACCTCAATTATTTGTTTATGTAGATGTTTAACGACACTCTTATTTAACTATATTGTATTATCGTTTTCAGAATATTATTAACTAACTCTTTTACTTATACTTTCATTTACCAATTAATCGTTCGTTTTCGCGATACCTTTCTAATTCATTTAATATCGTCTGTTCTTAAAATGAACAAAATTTGAGGAAGGTAACCTGAAGGCTCTTCATTATAATATGTATATTTACATTGCCAAAAAAAAAAGGAAATGACCCCTAAGTGGCATACGACCTTTTTATTAACTTCCAACTGTCATAGGAAAATTAGCAAATTGAACTATATGTCTTGAACCTTCTTCAACATTCTACAGTTCACATGGAAAGTGACTCTCAGTTTCTTTACTTGAATCATCTGTAAGTCTCTACCATCGTCTATCTCTCTTAAAGACGCTCATCACCTTATTCCATTCATCTTTATTTACTTATCAGTTCATTCATTATCCAAAACCACCTATTAGTATGAGTCTCATGTATTGTAAATATATTAATATATCTCCTGAAATATACATTTATCTTTAAGTTATTGGTTATAAATCGTCTTATTTATACATAATGATAACTTAGATGAAGCTTTTAATTTTTATACCAAATATATTAACCATAATTTTAAACATTATTGAAGCCAAAGCGCCGATTGAAATATTGTGATCTAGGCGATGATTATATTTTATCTTTTACCAATTATGATTTTCATGACACTAATTATTGATACTGATTTTTATGACACCATTAATTCAGTTATTAATCTTTCCATAATCAGAATGTTGCTTACTTGGCAGGCTCAAAGACATGGCCAATTATTGAACTCAATGTGAAAAATGAGTTCTTAGATGATACAATTCAAGCACACTAGTTCATTGACCACACATACCCGAATTATTTATGCCAACTCAAAAAACTGCTTTATGACTTGCAACAAGAACCACAAGCATGCTATACTATTTTTTTAGTTTTTTCTCGGTATAATATTTTCGGAGTTGCTTATGTGACACATCACTGTTTATTATTTAGAAATATTCTAATTTTGTATCTAAACGATATTATATTAACAACATCAGATGTCAATTTACTAAAGAAAATTATCGGTACACTCTCATATAAATTGTTTATGTCAGATTTAGGATCCCTTAGCCACTTTCCAGGTATTCTGGTTCAAAGGGACATTCACGATTTTTTTCCACAATCACATGTACGCTTGTGATATCTTACAATGTGCATCTACGCCCATATGGAAATCGTGTAGCATGCCTATATACATTTTTTCCAAACTGAGCACATCAAATGATCTATTATTACTCGATGACTTTGTTGAAGTCTTACAGTGCCTCATTTTCACTCGACTCGACATCTTTTATGTAGTTTAACAAGTTTATATATTATGTATACTCCATAAGAGCCATAATTCGCTTATATAAAACAAATTCTCATATACATTTTGGGTAATATTAACTATGTTCTATGACTTACTATGACCCCATCGTTATATTTTATTGCGTATTCTGACACTCTGAGTATAGGCAGATGTCATGATTCTAAAAGATCAATATTATGATATTGTGTGTTTCCCAATGAATTTTTTTGTTTCATCGTCATTAAAAACCTAGAATTTCACAATTAAGTGTCAAGGCTAAAATATAATAGAATAACTAATGATGTGCTCGAATCTAGTTGGCTTCAATATTTGCTTCTTCCCCTACATATTCCTATCAAGAAAACCCTATTATTTAAAACAATGACGTGTTTTTCGTGTACTCATTGTAAAAGTTGGTTAAATATTAAAAGTTGAAACACGTTGAGATGAACATTCACTTTGTCCATGAAAAAAGTACAGATTGGTCAGGTCCAAGTTTTTCATATGTCATCATCTTACTAATATGTTGATGTCTTCATTAATAGATTGACACAGCAATATTTTTAATCATTCGGGTCAAGTTTAAGGGTTTGTTAAAATCTGCCTGAATTGGGGTGATTATTGAAGACTACATTTACTATATTGTATTTATAATTAGTCATATTGGTCAAAATTCTTATATTGCATTTACAACTAGATAGATTGGTTACTATCCTTGTATTGTGTACATTACAAAATAGATTGTTCAATATAATCCTTATGACTATACGCTTATATCTTGGATTATTCTCTTTATATAATGAAAGTGTTTTATGAACGAGACCAAAAAATCTATTAATCAAAAACTACTTTTAGTTTTGTTATGCCTATGTGATGCAGACACTTCGGTGAATTGACAGTTTGGAGCTCCGGTGTCTAATTTTGACCCACATCACCTTGTTTCGAAGGAAACGACGTCACGAACGCAAGTCACCAGCTTTGCTCGTGAGCTATGGGCCTTTTGGGCATTTGGGCTCATCTATCATCTTATTTTGCGTTTTTACTACTTTAGGTTATTTTAGTAATTTTCATATTTTTAGTTTTAGGGTTTCGCTTGAACCCTTATATAAACCTATCTTCTATACATTGTTGAGGCAGCTATTTTTTATTAATAAATTAGGGTTTTTATCCCTCTTTAGCTTCTCTTACGTTTCACTCTGAATCATAGTGGTATCAGACACAGGCAGTCCTGCGAGATGGTGCGAGGAAGAACCAGCGGTCGCGGTGGCGCTGCAGTGACTAGAGATACAAGTGATTTCGGTGATCGTGAAGTTGCTGACCTACACCGTCAGGTGGCCGATCTTACCCGTCAGATGGCTGATCTTAACGTCAGGCAACAAGGCACGGAGGTTGAAGGTATCGATAACCCTTTTGGGGAGGGGTTCGAACAGAATACTTCTCACGGCCGACGCTGGGAGCTTGGATTTAAGGTAGACATCCTGGACTTTGATGGTAGCCTTAAGGCAGAGGCGCTTATTGATTGGTTATCCCAGATTGAGGAAGTGCTGGACTTCAAGGAAGTTCCTGAAGAGAGAAGAGTCGCATTAGTTACCATCCACCTACGGGGTAGGGCACAGGCTTTGTGGCAGCAGGTGAAGAAGAACCGTTAGCGTGAAGGCAAGGATAAAGTCTGCAGTTGAGAGAAGTTCAAAACAAAAAATCCGCAAGGCTTTCCTTCCTTACAACTTCGAGCGGGAACTATACCAGCGACTCTAGAATCTTCGTCAGGGACCCCGATCTGTGGACGAGTATACAAAAGAATTCTATCAGCTGCTGGCTCTTACAGATGTCATCGAGTCATCGCATCAGTGGGTATCCCGCTATATTGGTGGGTTGCGCCTTCAACGTCAAGATCTGTTGAATATGTTCGACCCGTGCTCTGTTTCCGAAGCCCATCTGCGTACCCTCTAGGCAAAAAAGCAATCGGCTCACCGGACCCAGACTGGCGTACAGACCAATGCTCCTTCAGGGATTTCGGCGTCCAAACCAGTTCCCCGTCCAACCCATAATCAGATCCCTCCTGGGCGCGGTGCGCCAAGCCGTTCTTCAAGAAATTTACGTTGCGATGGCTGTGGCGAGTTAGGGCATCGTCAGGTAGAGTGTCCAAATGCTGCGGGTGCTAGGGGTCTTTTCTCTCACGAGGCGTTTGAATCGAATCTCATTCTTCTTGATGGTCCTCCGAAATTTGATACCTATGATGATGACTTGCCTGAGGCTGCGGAGGAAATTGTGACTGGTGATGTTGGAGCCGTGTTGATGCTGCGTCGCACTTTCCTGTCTCCTCGCGTTCCTGATCAGAGTGACTGGCTGCGGAATAACATGTTCCAATCGACTTGCATGATCGGCGGGAAGGTGTGCACCTTCATCATTGATGCTGGTAGCTGCGAGAACGTCATCTCCGAGACAGCGGTTTTGAAGCTCGGGTTGAAGTCAGAATCGCACCCCAAGCCTTACAAGCTTGCCTGGCTAAGTAAAGGTACTGATATCACTGTATCTAAACGCATTCTTGTATCTTTTTCTGTGGGGCAAACATACCAGGATGAAGTGTTTTGTGATATTGTACCTATGGATGCTTGTCACCTATTACTTGGCCGTCCTTGGCAGTATGATCTGTCTGTTGTGCATGATGGTCGTACAAATACGTATTCCTTCCTCTTTCGGGGAAAAAATATTGTTCTTGTGCCAGTGAAGCCTCGACCACTAAGCATTGGCTCTAATCCTTCCACAACGACTTTGTTGTCCCGTGCTCCTTTTCAAACAGTCATGGAAGAGGCTGGTGTGGTTTTCTTATTGTTCTGTGATCCTGTTGTGACTAATTCCCATGCAAACCCTAGCCCTATCGTCCAGTCTCTTTTGCAGGAGTTTGCAGATGTGTTTCCTGAGAATTTGCCACCCGAGTTACCTCCTCTAAGGGATATAAAACATCAGATCGATCTTGTCCCTGGTGCTGCTCTCCCAAATCGGCCCCACTATCGAATGAGCCCGAAGGAGCATGAAGAATTACATCGACAGGTGGAGGATTTGTTGGATAAGGTACATATTCGGGAAAGTCTCAGCCCAAAGAAAGATGGTTCTTGGCGTAGGTGTGTGGACAGCCGAGCTATCAACAAGATCACTGTTCGCTACAGGTTTCCTATACCTCGCCTGGATGATCTGTTAGACCAGTTGGGTGGTGCTTCTGTGTTCAGCAAGCTTGATTTGAAGAGTGGATACCATCAGATTCGGATTCGTCTTGGTGATGAGTGGAAGACGGCATTTAAGACGCGTGAGGGTTTGTTTGAGTGGATGGTGATGCCGTTTGGTATGTCCAACGCGCCTAGCACATTCATGCGTATCATGAATCAGGCATTGAGGCCTTTCATCGGTAAATTTATTGTTGTTTACTTCGATGATATTTTGATCAATAGTACTAACCATTCTGTGCATCTATCCCATTTACGTGAGGTGTTATTGGTGTTGCGTCGAGACAAGTTTTATGCTGCTACTGCCAAATGCTCGTTTATGTCCCCAGCTGTCCAATTTTTGGGGTATATTGTCTCTGTTGAAGGGTTACGAGCTGATCCGAGCAAAGTTGCTGTTGTGGACCAATGGCCTCGATCTACTTCTATCACTGAGGTTCGCAGTTTTCATGGTTTAGCTTCGTTTTATCGGTGTTTCATTCCCCATTTCAGCAGTGTTATGGCCCCGATTACGGATTGCATGAATGGCACAAAATTTGGTTGGTCTGAAGATGCTGATGCAGCATTTGCAGAAGTTAAACGGCGTCTCACCACAACGCCTATTCTGGTGCTGCCCGACTTTTCCCAGCCATTTGAGCTTCATTATGACGCGTCTAAATTTGGTATTGGGGCAGTTCTTTCCCAGTCAGGGCCTCCTGTGGCTTTCTTCAGTGAGAAATTGGCGAGTGCTAAGCTGCGATTTAGTACTTATGATATTGAATTTTATGTGATAGTTCAGACTATCAAGCATTGGCGTCATTACTTGTTTCAGCGTGAATTTGTGTTATATACTGATCATGATTCTTTGAAGTATCTTGGCAGTCAAGACAAAGTATCTCATAGACATGCTTCTTGGATAGCTTACTTGCAACAGTTCACTTTTGTCATCAAGCACAAGGCCGGTGTTTCGAATCGGGTTGCTGATGCTTTGAGCCGACGTCACACTCTGCTGACTGAGATGCGCGTTCAGGTTCCTGGCTTTGATTCTTTTGTTGACCTTTATGTTACTGACTCGTTCTTCTCTCGGGTTATTAAACTGATTCACATGGTGAACATTCTGATTTTTACTAGAGGATGACTTTATCTTTCGTGGAGTACAGTTGTGTATCCCTGACTGCAGCTTGCGTCTTCAGCTGATCAAGGAGCTGCATAATGAAGGTCATGTGGGCCGTGATCGAACATACCAGTTGCTGTCCTCATCCTATTTTTGGCCTTCGATGCGGAAGGAAGTTGGTCGTTTTGTCTCCCGTTGTCGAGTTTGTCAGTTGGCCAAAGGAACATCCACAAATGCATGTCTTTATTTGCCACTGCCGATTCCTGCTCAGCCCTGGACCGACATCAGTATGGATTTTGTTCTTGGTTTACCCCGGACTCAGCGTGGATTCGACTCTATTTTTGTGGTGGTTGATCGTTTTTCTAAGATGGTACACTTCATCCTATGTAGAAAAACATCTGATGCAGTGTGTGTCGTGCAGCTTTTCTATCGAGAGATTTATCGTGTTCATGGCCTTCCCAGTTCCATTGTTTCTAACCGTGACACCCGGTTTGTGAGTCATTTTTGGCGCAGCTTATGGCGTATAGTGAATACACAGCTCAACTTCAGTAGTGCTTACCACCTCCAGACGGATGGTCAGACCAAGGTGGTTAACCGATCCCTTGGTAACCTGTTTCGCAGTCTGGTGGGAGATCATCCGAAGGCATGGGATCAGCGCCTACCGCAGGCGGAGTTCGCCCACAACCATGCCCTTAACCGGTCCACGGGTTTTTTTCCTTTCCAGGTGATGTATGGTATTGTGCCTCGGGGTCCAGTAGACTTGTTAGCACTGCCTAGCAAGATTTGTCTTCATACAACTGCTGAGGAACTTGTCTCACAGATTCACCAAACCCACCAGACGACTCACGATCAGCTAGTCTTGAGCACCGCTAAGTATAAGTCTAAGGCAGATTCTCATCGTCGTCCTGTTCAGTTCGAAGTTGGTGACTATGTGTGGGCAGTTTTAACAAAAAATCGTTACCCTGCTAGTGAATACAACAAACTGGCCGCCCGGAAGATTGGCCCGGTGGAGATTGTTGAGCGGATCAATCCGAATGCTTACCGACTCAGTTTGCCTAGCCATGTCCGTACGACTGATGTCTTTAATGTTAAGCATCTCGGAGATGACATTCTCGCAGCTACCAGCATCAATGATGAAGGTGCACACATTCCCGCCGATCGTGCAAGTTGATTGGAACATGTTATTCCGCAGCCAGTCACTCTGATCAGGAACGCGAGGAGAAATGAAAGTGCGACGCAGCATCAACACGGCTCCAACATCATCAGTCACAATTTCCTCTGCAACCTCAGGCAAGTCATCATCATAGGTATCAAATTTCGGAGGACCATCAAGAACAATGGGATTCGGTTCAAACGCCTCATGAGAGAAAAGACCCCTAGCACCCGCAGCATTTGGACACTCTACCTGACAATGCCCTAACTCGCCACAGCCATAGCAACGTAAATTGCTTGAAGAACGGCTTGGCGCACCATGCCCAGGAGGGATCTGATCAGGGGTTGGACGGGGAACTGGTTTGGACGCCGAAATCCCTAAAGGAGCACTGGTCCGTACGCCAATCTGGGTCTGGCGAGCCGACTGCTTTTCTGCCTGGAGGACACGCCGATGGGCTTCGGAAACAGAGCGCGGGTCGAACATATTCAACAGATCTTGAAGTTGAAGGCGTAACCCACCAATATAGCGGGATACCCGCTGATGCGACGACTCGGTGACATCCGTACGAGCCAGCAGCTGATAGAATTCTTCTGTATACTCGTCCACAGATTGGGGTACCTGACGAAGATTCTGGAGTCGCTGGTATAGTTCCCGCTCGAAGTTGTAAGGAAAGAAAGCCTTACGGATTTTTTTTTGAACTTCTCCCAACTGCGGACTTTATCCTTGCCTTCACGCTCACGGTTCTTCTTCACCTGCTGCCACCAAGCTTGTGCCCTACTGTGTAGGTGGATGGTGACCAATGCGACCCTTTTCTCCTCATGAACTACCTTGAAGTCCAGCACTTCCTCAATCTGGGATAACCAATCAATAAGCGCCTCTGCCTTAAGGCTACCATCAAAGTCCGGGATGTCTACCTTAAATCCAAGCTCCCAGCGTCGGCCGTGAGAAGTATTCTGTTCGAACCCATCCCCAAAAGGGTTATCGATACCTTCAACCTCCGTGCCTTGTTGTCTGGCGTTAAGATCAGCCATTTGACGGGTAAGATCGGCCACCTGACGGCGTAGGTCAGCAACTTCACGATCACCGAAATTACTTGTATCTCTAGTCACTGCAGTGCCACCGCGACATCTCGCACGACTGCCTGTGTCTGATACCACTATGATTCAGAGCGAAACGCAAGAGAAGCTAAAGAGGGATAAAAAGCCTAATTTTATTAATAAAAGACAACTCCCTTACAAATAGGGTTTGAGGCACCTTAAATAAGAATCGCTCAAATCCCTAATACAAAATATGGAAACAAAAATAAACGCAATAAAATAATATCACTTAAATCTGAAGGTAATCAGATTTAATTTGATATCTTAAATAGATCCTTAAAATAAAAATAAAAAATAAAACTAAAACTAAAACATTTAAATATTATGAAATATTTAAATATTATTTTGGAGAGGTCTTCCACTTACATCATCCGTTTCACTATGAATCACTATGTTGTGGTTTTATGCATTATATAGTTATTTTTAACAAAAAACGGTGTTTGATGGCCACAATTTTTTTTTAATATAAATTTTCTACTAATTTTTATTCATAGCTAATCTGTTGCGCAGATCTTGGTGATGACAGTAATCGTTGTGTGGAATGCCACCGCCATAGCTAAAGGCATACCTACGTAGTTTTTCTGCTGCTGGAGCGGGAGCCGAGACGTGTGCCGGTTTCAATTCAATTAGGTCCAGAAGCCAGACATGTTCAAATGATTTTCTTGAACTCTTGATTATTTTAAGAGATTCCGTTTCTCCAATTACTTCAATCTGATTTTTATCTTTGCCTTTTATTTGTATGGACTCGATTCCCGTAACGATAAGATTTACAAATATAGAAACAATATAAATCATCTATGTCAGCTTCGATTTGGCACACTGTTTTGTTTATTAAAATTTAAATATATCGAATTTTACATTCACCTTATAGCTTAGTTATGATTGATAGTGCTTTTGATCTGCATTTCTCGCACGGCATGAACGATCGTCATTTTTTGCTGTAAAATTCAAATGAAAAGAAAAACGTAACTCGCCTAGATATTTTAAACGTATTAGCCTAATAATAGATATGAATATACAAACAAGCAAACAATTGTAATAATAGATATCAATTGTAATACAAAGTATATAATTAATAAATATACCTTCATTCTCCTTTAGAAAAACAATTCTCAATCGAAAAAGTAGTAGTTTATAAAAAATATCGACCGATTGTATTTATAATACTTTTTTTGTTATTTATCGGAAGCAAGAAAAGCACGGTATGTTTCAAGTCCAACCTAATTTCTTAGAATATAGGTGAAGACTCTATACTAACTCACACGCTACCTTGTTAGAAGGGCCACTAATTTATAGCGCGTAGACGGGATTTTTCCTTACAGGTGATCCATCGGTAGATCCAGAGGCCCATTCAAAGGCTATTTGGAGTACAAATTACATTTATATTTCATTCAAGTCCGGTGAAATATCGTTAGTTTAAAATATTTTTCAAAATAAAAATCGATTTTTTTTATTAGTTGAATATATCATAATTTTCAGGATTAAGTACGATTCAAAGATCTAAAAGCAAAGATAGAGTAACTATTTATTGCATATAAAGATATTCAAAAAAGAATTATATTTTATGCTAAAAAAGTAAGTTAACCGGTTTTTTTGTTGTTAAGAATTATGTCTAACCTCATATTTATGTGACTGATTTTTGTAAATAAAAATAGAAAACGTTTATCTTCGAATTTGATTGCTAATGAGATACGTGTTTGTGTAAATGACTATGTTTTAGATATCTCTTATCGTCTTTCATGAATTTTTTTAGATAAAGTTAAGATGGTTTTATATGGAGATAGTTCTACTTCGTATAAACTACTTAAGAGTTATTTCAAAACATTGAAGATTCTTGATAGTAGTAGTGACTACGTACTTAAGTATAATTTGGAAACCAATGTATTTAAGCGTTGTTTCGTGGTACTTGGTTCTTGTCTCTATTGTTTTGATTCTTACTGTCTAGTTTTATTTATTGATGGAACTTTTTCAAAAGAAAAATATAAAAGGGCATTGTTATCTGATATAGCTAAAGATGGTAACAATGGTTTTTATTCTGCTTTGTTTTGTATTGCAACACATGCTATTTTCTTATGTTATATTTAAAATACGAACCATGTATAACCAAATATGATAGATGTGAAACCATATATGATAGATGCCAAACCATGTATCATAGAGATACACAACCAGAGATAATCAATAATGACAGATGCGAAACCTAACATAATCAATGCGATTAATGTGAAACCTGATATATCAATATACAAGATGCGTAACCAGATATAGTCAGTATGATACATATAAAAACGGGTATGATTTATATGATAGATGCAAAACTTGAAATAACCAGTTATAGATTGACACGAATATGATAGATGCGAAACTAGGTATAATTAATATATATAAAAATGAATCATAATATATGTTCCATAATTTTTTGTACGTATCTTTCCAATTGCATTTGGTATTGTTGAGGCTGAAGTTACTAAAAATTTGGTTATAATTTCTGGAGATGTTAGAAACCCTATCTTTTGGATCATCAACTCACATTTATTAGTGATCATCATTTAGGTATTATTAAAGTTGTATATGCTTTGTATCGAGATTGTTATCATGTATATACTGTCTTTAACATCTTATAAATAATTTAAAGTATTATTTGAGTGGCCCATCGACACCATTTAAGAAAAAGACGGTTTACATGTTTAAAAAATATGCTTATCTTGCAACTCCGGATTTTTACATTCAATATATGGACGAATTTCTTAGAGAATGAGGTCACAAAGTTGTTAGTTTTTGTGAGAATTTACCTTCAGAAAAATGTGGTTGTGTTTTTCTCAAAGACAAGAGGTATGATCCTATGGCTTCTACTCAAGATGAGTCTTTTAATCATCGGATCAAAAAATATTATAACTTACCTATATTAGAGTTAGTTGACATGATTAGAGTATTACTTGTGAGTCAAATTTCAAGACATTATGCTGATGTTGAACGTTGGACTAGATTTATGTCATGAATTCTATAAAAAGTTAAAGCCCAATATGGAAAAGGTCGTCCATGGATAATTTATTTGTCTACTCTTTTATACGAACTATTTTGTGATTCTGTTATGACTGTTGATCTTAATGTATCTACTTGTTCTTCTCGTGGCAATATGATTGTTTCATATGTTCTTACATTCTAGCTGACATGTTTTATATAGATAGGAATCCTAAGAAATATGTAGAGCCATGCTATTTTATAAGCTCTTATAAGGTAACGTATTCATATGACATACCCACGTTTAATATTTTTAGTCAAACGTCTACCTCCACAAATTCCCCATATATACTTCCTCTAATTTTGAAAAGGAGATCTGGAATACCTAAAAAAATTCCATTTAGAGGATAATTAAGTAACCAAAAGACAATGTGTACTCGTTTTTTGAATTGTGGTCATAATGGACGAATATATGTAGAGGTTTTGCAAAATCAATATAATTTTGATACTTTTAGTTTTTTTATTTTTTCTGGCTCTTTTTTGTCATAATCAAACTACATGGATAATGATAAGCTTTATACTCTTTTGTTATATTAAAAATATATGGATAATGATACATGGTAGATGTGGGCCCGTATATAATATATGAGTTGGTGATAAATTCAAAACCAATCATAACCCAATACATGCTTTATGATAAATATGAAACTTATTCATTGGTTTGTTAGATGTGGGACAAGGCTCCTGTTTGATGATAAATGCGAAACTAGATTATAGGTTTGATAGATGGAGGACTAGGCAAGTCATGCGAAACCAAAGAAATGAAACGAAACTTGTAAATGATGATAGATGTGAAACTTTAAAAATGATGTGAAATAATTTAACATGTAGTTGTGCAACCATATAAATTATGTGAAACCATTGAAAGAATTAAGGTGTGGAATCTTATAAATGCGTGACCAGAATTATATAAACTAGAGTTGAAACATTACTCTTCATAATTAAAAAATAAAAATACATCAAACTTAAAAACAAACAAACTGAAAACAGAATAACCAAAAAGAAATAAAAATAAAAATATAGAAACAAGAAATAGTAAACAATAATAGAAGCTCATAAAAGAACTTGGTTTTAGATGTGGATTCCATACATTGTGACATGTTTCCTTTTCACTCTTCTAGAGGAGGTGACTTCTTTAGTACGTTCATTATTTTTGGTTCCACATCAACATTTGAAGTTTTATTTGTAGCTTCATCTCCATCTCCATATCTTTATATGTTGCATTTGTTTCTTGAACTACATTTATATTATTTTTTTTCAATTCTGAAATGACCTGGTCTTTTTCAGTGAGTTTCTTTGTTAGTTTTGCAATCTGAAGCTCAAACTTATTACAATCAATTATATTTTTATCTAATCGATCCATCATCGATAAGTCATGATTTCTCTAGACATATACTCACTTGGTTTTAGAGATTTCATGTTAATAATATGCAAAATAGATGGGTAAACATGTTAATGATGTGAAACCATCAAAATAATGATAAATGTGAAACCTTGGTAATAATACAAAATAATCAAAATGATAATAGATGTAAAACCATGTAAATTATATGAAACCAATATGAATGATGATTGCGCAACCATGTGAATAATCTGAAACCATGTAAACTATGATAAATGCAAACCATATAAATGATGTGAATCATGCAAAGTATGATGTATAATAAACCCTATAAATAATAGACTATTGGAAGATGATAAAAAAAAGATTTTTATTTTTTGTAGATATAGTAATATCTTTAGACCTATGTTTTATACTATCAAATGGTAGTTTATTTAAGCCAATTTGTTTAAAGACTTTTCTTTTACTAATTTTCTGACTTTTTTAAATTCCTAAGAATCTGAGATATTGAACTTTGCTCTTTTTGAAATAGCAACACGTTATCTTAGAACCAGTTTTTGTTATCCTACATGACCAACTTTTATTGCGCAACCATGTGAATAATATCATCTTCATTTTTATCAGCATTAATATATTTTTCTTCGGGTTGTTCCTCCTTTTCAACTTCTTCAGCTTGTTGGAGATCTCCACCAAATTTCGTTTCTTATTTATTTATTAGGTTTAATTCTCCTTTCACAATCTATAAAATTTTAATTTTTTTTTAAGTAAATCACATATATCTAGATAGTTTATTAAAAGATAGTCGTGGGACAATAAATTAAGTGACAAATTTAAGAGATTCAATTAAACGATAGATGTGGGACATTGGATTAAGATAGATACATAACCAAATATCATGAGACATCAGACTAAAAAACAGTGCTAGACAAAATATTACATGTGTAAATATATCCATTCATATGTCATTTCCTGTAGAGTGTCACTTAAATTCAATTTTGTTTTTCCTTCAAGACCCAACTATTTATAATATTTTAGTATATTGCCTTCAATTGCATCTTCTAGATAAATAGTTGTGTGTTCCATGATGAATGACAACAATTTTAATGATAGTTTATATACAACATTTTTACTATTTTTATGATATTTTTAAAATAGAGTAAAAATATTAACCATTAATAAAGAAACACATCAAACTATTTTATCAGGTTTATTTTTATGTAGAAAGTTTACTGAATTTATCAATGTCTCCTTTATTGCTTCAGCCCAATTATAGTTATTTATTTTTTCCAAGTCTTTTATGTAAACCATTATAGAAGCTAGTACATCTCTGAATGTAAAGAGAAATAATGTTGAGCAGGCTAACGTTATCACCAATATTACAACATGAGAATGCATGATAGATGTGAGACAAGTGAAGACATGATAAAGAGGAACAAGTGAAGGCATGGTAGACGCGAGATATGTGAAGGCGTGGTTGATAAGAAAAAGGTGAATGCATGATAGATGACGAACATTTTAAGGCATGATAGACGCATGGAATGTGAAAGAATGATAGATGCGGGATAAGTAAATGTATGATAGATGAATGACAAGTGAATATATGATAGATGAAGGACATGTGAAGGCATGATAACGTGAGGAAAGTGAAAGCATGATAGATCTTGGACATGTGAAGGCATGATAAATGCGGGATATGTGATAATATGATAGACGAAGGACATGTGAAGGCATGATAAATAAGGGACGGGTGGAAGGCGTGATAGGTTATGAACAAGTAATACATGATACACGCAAAACCTTATTTTTAATAATATAAATAAATGTAAGAAAATAGGGAATTTCATACCTTTATCAATTTATTTGTGATTTATTTTTCTCGGTTTTTATTTTTATTTTTCTTGTGGTTTGAACATAAAAGTATATCTTGATAATCCTTGATTCTTCTTCTTCTTCTTCTTCTTCTATTTATGAATATTTTGGTTCAATTTTTTTATGTGTAATGGCATGTGTTCATCTCAATGCTTTAATCCAAATATAGTATTGATGTCGTTGGTTGTAAGTGGTACCAACTTTCTGCCAATTTGAAGGCTTATTTCTCATCATCATAAGTTTTATTATTTGAAATTAATTCAAAGTTTTTTTACAGAAGTGTTTTATTTTCTCAGCTCGTTCGTTCTCTTCAGAAAGAAATCGAATGGTGTTTTCTCTGCTTTTTCTAGGTGTTCATGTTTTATTTTTATTTCTTTTATCTGTTTATTAGTGCAAACATGCCTGATATGAATAAATAATATTTTAGAGGCATTTGTTTTATAAAAAATACGATATTAGACTTAAAAGATAGATGAAAGACCATAAATATTTAATTAATGAGGGACACTTTAATGCATGCGAGTCGAGACAAATGATGTGAAACGGTCAATGATGATAGATGCAAAACCACGTATCATGATAGATGCACAACCATATATATGATGTGAAACCATTCAAATGATGATTGATGCGCAACCATGTAAATTCTGTAAAACCACGATGACTTATTTACAAAGTTAATGCGTGACTAGTTGTAAAATTAATGTGAACCCATGTTATGATGCAGGAAAATGTACAAAGTCGATAAGAGATATATTTTTTATATAGATGCGGGATTGTACAAAGTTTATGAGGGATATATCTTTAATAGATGCAAGATTGTACAAATTAGATGAGAGACACATTTTTGGTAGATGCGGGACTGTATGAAGCATATGAGGGACACAATTTTGATAGAAGTGAGATTCTGTAAATTTAATTCGAAGACTAGAATTAATGCAAAGCCAAGAAGTATATTTTTTGACTTTGTTTTGTATTAATTATTACTACTGAAAGTTGAATAATGCACGTCTCATGTCTCGCTTTAGAGAGACGCGAGTAAGAAATATATATTGATAGATTAGAGACATAAATACTTATCTTCTCCAAAACTAACAACGAAAGATTTCAATGAAAACATATGTAAACGAAAAAGGTGATGAATATATTACTAACTAGTAACCAAAAATCAAAATATGTTTACTTTGAAACTTTGTTCTATGAAAAATAAAAAAATGAACTAGATTTTTTTTGAAGATGATCATATATATAATTTTGTTACTCTTTTTAAACTATATGTTGTCATAAACTAATTAAAAACATTAACGATGAATTGTTAGCTTTAAATGTTTGAATTTTGTTGAGTTAAGAGATGGAATCAAATAGTTTTTAGAATGATTAAGGCGATTGTAGGACGCGATATGTTAAGAGATAAATTTTGGTGATTGTGTTATAATATGTATGGTTTTCAAATACTTACTTATATCATGAGTAATTTTAATAGTTAATTACTTAAAAAAAATTGGGTCTTAATTAGTAACAGGGTTTGTTAGTCGGGTCTTTATCCGTAAACCACCATATTTTTTAAATATATAGTTATAAAAAAATCCCTTTATTAAAAGGCTTATTAATAGATCAAGTTATAATTGTCACCATTTCAATAAAAACTGATATATTTTATACGTCAATTGTTAAAAATATCATCAAAATGTACCAAAGGACAATTCAAACAATAAATTACATATATAATTGAATAGATAAAAATGTTACGATATTTTACGAGTCTCCAAAATTAAAACACCAAAACCTCTCTATTTTCAAACTCACATTCAAATCAAAATCGATTTCATTTTTTTTAAAATTCAAGATATGAAATCATTCATTATATCATTTTTATCTATATATCTATGTATTTTCTTGAAATTAGTTTGAATATCCTATGTTTAAATTAATGTTATTTTAATACATGTTTAGCTATTTAACTTGGGTCTAAATTAATGTTGTTATAATATATAATATTTTTTTATTTGGTCTTAATATGATGAAATTGTTAACAAAAATATGTACTTTACGAGACTCCATACTCTTATAAATAATAACGTTGTTTCCCGCCACTAGAGAATGTATGAGAACCAACATCGTATACCTACAATGTATAAATCTTTGACAAGTTTGTCCACATTCTCAGATTAGCCAATATTTCAAAAGTAATCTAAATATGGGTCATAATACCATAGTTCGTTATGGTATGTCAAAACTCATAAGATTTTATATTTTCGCAATTGTACTAGTTAATTGTAACTTATTTGACCTTGTCTGATGTCTTTAGTTTGTAATAGAACATGTGGTCGAGGAGGTAACTTTAAGCTTTTTAACATTTGTAGAGTTTGATTTGGAACACATATGCATGCATTCTAAGAACTTGAAAATTTGAAATTTTGGTAATGTTTTGTTTCATGATTCCTCGGAATGTCTAATTGTATTGGTTATCCCTCCAGATTTTATTATTGCAACTAACCACTTTTAATAATGGGCTACTTATATTATTGAATGGGTACCGTGTGCATAAGGAATTGTATTTAGATAGTTACTATTTGTTGAGTGATATTCAACTAGACTTCAGTAGTTTAATGAAATTATCCATAATTTCAGTTAATGAGAATGATGAGGATGATTATTGCCTTATCGAGATTCATGCATCTAGTATCAAATTATTATTACTGGCCTTACAGTCCTAAGAGTTTGAAAGGATACAATAACTTATAAATTTGTAGACGGTAAAGAAGGTCATACAAAAGATCCATCATGGTGTGAAAAATCACTGTTAGTTAATGTTATATCGGAATATATGTTTTTAACCCTTGGTCTATTTTTGAATATTTTTAGTTAATTTATTTTCTATTTAGGGTTTTCTGTTCTTTAAAATTTTATGAGCATGGAACTAAAAGATGTTCGTGTTTCTTATTTAATCACTACATAAACCTAACAATAGAAGTTTATGACATATGTACCGATAAGTTTTCGAACTTGCTGCAAATGTCACCTCATTTAAAAAAGATGCGTGTATATATAAGTTTGTACCAATAATAATATAATAATTATCATAACCATCAAATTGGTTGTTTCATAGTCATGCATAGTCATGAATTTTTATGGTATAAAATATTTAGGAGAAAAAATGAATGGGATGTGCATGAGATACATTATCTTATCTAAATGCACACATGACTTGTTCGCTATTAAACAATGTATTTCCAAGGATATGATACGTTTGCAAGGTTTAGTGAGATTCATGATTTAAAATGGATGTGTTCGAATTTGATAATTTTAAGAGGGGGTTACGTTCGAGATTCAAAATTTTATTTTATATTGTAAGCTTTCCATACATTGCGGTGAGGGTTAAAAATATTGTAGATGTTGTTTTTCATCCTAAGTAACGTTTGTTTGTTAAAATATTGTTAATAAAACTATTAGAGAAAACTTGTCTTAGTTCGTTTTCGATTATATAATAGTTTGAAGTATTGTTAGTGGAGAAATTTCTTTTAGTTCATTTTCAATAATGTACTTTTTGAAGTGTTCCAATGTATGTTATTTGAAGCGATGTAAAAGAATATTATGATTATAGTGATATAAATCTGTTAATTTCAATGTCTATTTAATTTTATATTTAGTTTTGTATGAGTTGAAGATTTAATAGTTAACTAAAAAATGTAAATTATTTTTGATTAAAGAGTTCGATATTAATTTTCAAATAACTACACACAAAAAACATATGAATAAGTTTTAATAGAAAAATGTACAATAACGTTATGGTTGAGACGTTATTTTTTATTATTATATATTTTTTGCAACCGATTTTGATTAAACCGATCAAAATCTGACCCATTTAATAAATTGTAAATACATTTGTTCATAAGTTACATATTTCGAAGCATTGGATCGAAAAAGGAAACGAAATTACAGTTTTTTTGGAAAATAACTTTGAAAACAAATTATTTTAACCATTAGGGTTGAAAATAGTCATATTTTTTTGTAAATGGAGACGATTTCAATCGTTTGAAACAAAATTAATGGTTTTACTGAGTTGTAACTTAAATATATAATATTTTTATTATGTGATACTCATACATTTATTTTTATTGAATTTGTGTCTATAATATTTCGGCATACCCTAAATTTAGTCATTGATCCGCCACGGGTTGTAGAAATCTTATTTTCATGTGTCAGCAATACTAGTATGGTATTTTTCGCTCTGGTTAGCCAGAAAACCTCACAAATTTGATTTTTAGTATACTCCCAAAATGTTTCATACTAGTTGAGTTGAGATATTTCATTTACTTATATATGGTTTTTGATGTACTCCCATAATGCAACATACTAGTTAAGATATTTCATTCATTTATATATTGTATTTTATTTTCGATCTAAGCAACGTACGATAGCAGGATCAAGTGAGGATCGCCTTTATTATCAAATAATATAATATTTTATGGGTCAAGCTATATATACCCAAATGTGGTTTAAGTATACCCAATTTTGAGTTTACCCAAAGGTGGTATAAGTTTACCCAAATTTTGACAAAAATACCCTTTTCTAGGTATATAAGGTTTTTTTTTACTAATCTTATCCACCTCATTTTTTCTCTTACACTCTCTAACTTCTCTCTAAGGCCTTCAAGTTCTCTCTAATTTATCCGGCGAACTAAAATCCGGCGAACTAAAATATGGAAACTTAGTCTTAGTATCAAAATTTAGGGTTATGGTTGAATTAGGTAAAAAAATCAGAATTTTAGGGTGTTTGGAGGCCATTTTCCGGCCGGAATTCGACCGGAAAATGGCCATTTGCGAAGGCTAAGCGTACCATAGGTACAGAGGGTCTGTACCGATGGTACAGAGCGTATCGTACCATAATCCACGATACGCTCTGTACCATCGGTACAGGGGGTGCGTACCCGTCGGTACGCCCCCCGTACCTATGGTACTCTCAGCCTTCGCAAATGGCTATTTTCTGGCCGAATTCCGGCCGGAAAATGGCCTCCAAACACCCTAAAATTATGATTTTTTATATTAAATTTTTAATTTTTTTAAAAAAAACTTAAAAAAAAATTGTAGTAAAAACAAGTTTTGATTTTGTGTTTTTATTAGAAGAAGTTTAAAAAAATTAAAAAGAGTTTGAATGTTCTTGAGGCAACTTTGAATGTTCAAGAACAATTTGAAGAATTTCACAAAATTGTAGTAATATGGGGTTTGATCTAGTAGAGAGTTGTGTTTTTTTGGGTATACATAACCAAATAGATTGTTTTGTGAATTGGGTGTATCTAGGATATACTTAGTGTTTTTTTTTACTTAGTGGCAATTCGGATATTAAATGAAAGTTCAAGGGTTTTTTCGTCCTAAAAAAGTCAAACAAAAGTCGACTGCGTTTTTTGGGTATACTTAAACCACATTTGGGTATATATAGCCATATGAGACTTTATGTGATAGACGCGGAACTGTATTTATCATCAAATATGAGACTTTTTTTATAGATGTGGGACGATTTTTATTTTTTAAATGATTACCGCGAGACGTTTACTATTTTTACTATTTATACTTATTTGAATTGTCAAATACAGGTACGCGATGTCTGGAAGTCGAATATGTATTTTTAAACTAAATGGTGAACTTGCAATCCATAATGCTAGTTGCTTTGGTATCAACTGTTGATACTTAGGGGTTTCAACTGTTATTGTTGATTTTGAAAGTGACGTTGTTGTTGGCGATAATGTTAGAGAAACTGCTCAAATTTTATTTGAAGCTTCAAATCAACATTTTATTTATGGAGAAAGTGCTCAAATTTTTTGTATTAATTTTATTTGTCACAAGAAGAAACAACTTGCTATTGTTGATTGGGTTAATGAAGTTAATGGTACGAGGCTTGTTTTTGAAGACGATGCAGAATGTTTAAGATTAGTTATTAGTAAGCTCACTTTACAAGAAGGTTTTACTTTCAAATATATGTATAGTAATAAAGAAAAAGTAATTGTTTATTGCACATATAAAGATTCAAAAGGTTGTTTTTAAATATTTATGCTAAAAAGATAAGTCTTTTATTATGTACAACCCCATACCTGTGTTACTAATTTTTGTAAAGAAAGTAGATAGTATTAATCAACGGATTTTAGCAATACGTGATTGTGTTATGAGAAATGTTAATGTTCTAATAACAAGTTAAAAATCACTTTTAAAAAATGACTACAATTTAGATATCTTTTATCGTCTTTTATGGACCACTTTAAAGGAAGCTAAGATGGTTGTATACGAAGATAGCTCTACTTCGTATAAACTACTTAACAATTATTTCAAAACTTAAAGATACTTGATAATAGTAGTGTATTCACTACTGGAGTATACTTTGGAAACTAATATATTTAAGTGTTGTTTTGTAGTCTTTGGTTTTTCTCTCCATGGTTTCGATTCTTTTCATTCTGTTTTGTTTATTGATGGAACTTTCTTAACAGGGAAATATAAAGAGGCATTGTTATCCGCCATAACTAAATATGGTAACAATGGTGAGTTTTTGTTATGCACTATTTTGTAACGTATAATATATAATATTATATTTATAAATACGAATTAGTTATAAAAAAAATATGATAGATGCAAAACCATGTATCATGACATATGCGAAACCATGTATTATGACAGATGAGAAACCATGTATCATGACAGATGCGCAACTAAAGATAATTAGTATAATAGATGCAAAACCAATTACAACAAAATATAATAGATGCAAAATCATATATGATATATGCGAAACTATGTATCATGATAGATGCACAACTAGATATAATCAGTATAATAGATTTTAAAATTAGTATAATCAATATGATAGATGCGAGACCTGATTTATCAACATACAAGATACCCAACACGATATAATCAGTATGATGGATGTGAAATCAAGTATAGTTAATATGATAGATGCAAAACTTGATATAACCAATTATAGATGCGCAAGGCAAATATGGTGAATGCGAAATAGCTATAATCAATATATATCGCAGTGTTATATAATATATTTCCACAACATCGTTACATGTATTTTTCCTATTGTATTTAGTACTGTTAGGGCTGAATATACTGAAAATTGGTTATGGTTTCTCTGGATGTTAAAACCATATTTGTTAGATCATCAAATCATATTTTATTAGTGATCGTCATGTAAGTATCGTTAGTGGTTGTTTCTATATTTCCATCATGCATTCTGCATTTATCATCTTATAAATAATTTGAAGTATTCTGAGTGGTACATCGGCACCATCTAAGAAGAATACAGTTTACATGTTTAAAAAATATGCTTATCCTTGCGAATCAAAATTTGTACATTCAATATATGGAAAAATTTCTTAAAGAATGAGGTTACAAAATTATTAGTTTTGTGAGAATTTACCATCAGACAAATATTCTTGTGTTTTTTTTCAAAGGCAAGAGATATGATTCTATGTCTTCTACTCTAGCTGAGTCTTTTAATCATCAGATCAAACAATATTATAGTTTAACTATATTGGAGTTAGTTGATAGCAGTAGAGTATTACTTATGAGTCAAATTTTAAGATGTTATGTTGATATTGAACATTGACGTTATGATGCATGAAAACATACAAAGTACATAAAGGACAAATTTTTGGTTGATGTTGGATATTTTTTTATAAATGATGGATTATATAGAGTAGATGAAAGAGATATTTTTGGTAGATTTGGGACTGTACAAAGTAGATGATGGATAAGTTTTTAATAGACACGGGAATGTACAAATTTAATTCGAAGCCTAGATTTAATGGAAAGCCTGGAAATATATTTTAGGAATCTGTTTTACAGTAATTATTTCGGAACTATTGAGAATGGAGTAAAAAATATATGTTGATAGATGAGAGAAATAAGTAATTATCTTATGCAAAACTAATAAATAAAATATCATTGAGAACATATGCAAATGAAGAAGATGATGACTATCTTACTAACTAGTAACCAAAAAAATAAAAATAGATTACTTCGAAAACCTAGTTCTATTAAGAACTAAAAGTTTAATGGATTGTTGAAGAAGAAGTTTATAATGTAGATATTAGTGGAAAGTGATCGAAAGTTTCTTTGATGGTGAACTTGTAGCTTTAACGACTTAAATTTTATTGATTTATGTGATAGAATCGAACAGTTTATAGAGTAATTTTGGTGATTGTACGAGGTGATAGATATGAAGACAAATTTTCTTGGTGATTGTGTTATAATTTTTGTCTTTTTCAAATGTTTACTTGTATGAGGGATAATTTTGGTAGTTAGTTATTTAAATTTTTTGAATCTTAATTAATAATAAGTTTGAGGAGATGATATTTGTATGTACTTTAGCATAGTTTCTGAAATAGAACTATAAAATATATAAATCCCATATTAAAAGGTGTATCAAAAGCTCAAGTTAAAACTGTCACCATTTATATAAGAACGTCATGTTTAATATATCTTTCTCAATTGTTAAAAAATATCATCGAAATATACCAAAATACCATATTTAAAATGACATATAATTGAATGGTAAAAAACTTCACCATATTCTAAGAGTCTCTAAAATTAAATCTTTGAAACCTCTCGGGATCCAAGATCACATTTTAATCGAAATCCAATTTCATTTTTTTCCAAATTCAAGATATAAAATTGTTCGTTACATCATTCTCTATCTATAAATCTATTTATATTATTGAAATTATTTTGTTTAGGGCTTCAAATTATGGTTTTAATTTATACCCCCAACTAAAAAAACTGATTTTTCATAGCTTTTATAATTTTAATCAATTTAAGATTCATATACTAGTTCTTTTCGTCTATGATTACCGTTTAATAGTTAATGTTTTTCTTAAATTGGGTTGGATTTGGGCAAATTCGAAATAGATGTCTTTAGGGTTTTGTTTCATTTATAAATTTTGCTTGGCTTTGTTTACAGGTATAAGATTTTGACCTCGGGGTTGAAATCTGATACAAATTTTCTATGTCTAAATTAATGTTGCTTTAATAAATGTTTTGTTATTTAATGTTTCTTGATATGATAAATTTGTTAATGAAAATTAAAAATTTATCAGACTCCTTACTGTTAAAAATACCCACGTTTTTCCCACCACTAAAGAATGTATGAGAACCAATATCTTGTACTTACAATAGAAACATCTTTAACAGTTTATCCGCATCCTCATATTAGCCAATATTCCGAAAGAAATTTGAATATGGGTAACAATAACATAGTTCGTTATATATCAAATCTCGTAAGATTTTATATTTTTATAATGATACTAGTTAACCGTAAATTATTTGGCATTTTTTGATGTCTTTAGTTTGTAACCGAACATGCGGTCGAGGAGGTAACTCTATTATTTCTGAAATTTATAGAGTTTGATTCGAAACATATATACATGCATTCATATAACTTGAAAAATTTAAAATTATGGTAAATTTTTGTTTCATAATTCTTCGTAATATCTAATTATCTTGGTTATCCTTCAAGGTTTTGTTATTATAACTAGCCAATTTGAATAATGGACTAAATTATTAAATACGTGCCCCATCCATGATGAAGTATATATAGATATTATTGAGTGGTATTCAAGTAGACTCCAGTAATGTAATGAAATTATCAATAATTTACGTTGATGAGAATGATTAGCTTATCAAGATTCATGCATCTAATCTCATTATTACTAGTGGACGTAAAATTTTATGAGTTTGAAATGATGGATGTGTTATCTTTATCCAAATTTAGTATCGAAATACAATAACTTGTAAATCTGTAAGCGGCAAAGAAGATCTTACAAAATCTCCATCATGGTGTGAGAAATTACTATTAGTTAAGATTACATCAAAGTACATGTTTTAACCCTTGATCTATTTTTGAATCCTTTTAGTTACTTTATTATCTAATAAGGTTTTTGTGCACTTTAAGCTTTTATCAACATGATAACTAAAATACATTCTTGTTCTTTTTTAATCACTGCATAAACCAAACAATTGAAGTTTGTAACATGTATACCCATGAGTTTCTTAACTTGCTGCAAATGTCACATAATTTAAAGAAGGTGTGGGTAGAATATAAATTTGCACCCATAATAATATGATAATTGTCATAATCATCAATTTTGGTGTTTCATAGCCTTGAATTTTTACAGTGTAAAATTTATGGGAGCATAAATGAATGCGATGAGGCACAAGATATATTATACTGTCTATAGGTGTGCATAACTTGTTCGCAAATAAACACCACATTTTCAAGGATACAACTCATTTGAAAGACTTAGTGACATTCATGCTTCGAAATGAATTGTGTTTATATATGAAAATTTTAAGTGGGATTACGAGATTTGAGTTTTTTTTATATTGTAAGCTTCCTCATAAATTGCGGTGAGGGTTAAAAATACTGTAGATGAAGTTTTTTTTATCCGAAATAACTTTCGTCTCTTAAACTGTTTCTAATGAAACTAGTAATTTTTTTTGTCTTAGTTTGTTTTCAATTCTGTAATTTTTTACTATTGCTAATGGAACTTTTAGATGAAATTTCTTCTAACTCGTTTTGCAATTATATATTTTTTGAAGTGTTCCAATATGTGTTATTTGAAGCGATATAAATAAAAATTATGATCGAACCAAATTTAACTTTGTTAAATCTAATGTATATTTTTTTTTTCAGTGGCACGTGAGTTGAAAATTTAATACTTAATTAAAATATGTAAACTATTTTACATTAAATCATTCGATATTAATGTTCAAATAATCATTTAAAACATCAATAAACATATAAATAAATTAATAACTAAAGAGTGGACAAAAAGTAATGGATGACACGTCAATTTGGGTTTTCCATTTTTACAACTGATTTGATTGACCTGATCGAACTCCCCCTTCTCTGACACATTCAGTGAACTGTAAATGTAAATGGATAAGATTTTGACCTCACCGATCTTAAATCTTACTCCCTCTGTTTCATAATATAGGTCGTTTAAGGGTTTTTCACAGATATTAAGGAAAGTAATAGTGACTTTGAAAGAATAGAAAAAAATAAATTTGATTGGTGGAGTTGATAACTTGTGCATAAGGTTAACTATTTTATTGGTGGAAAGTGGAATATGTGTAATGAATGCTGCATTGGAAAATGAAAACGACTTATATTATGAAACAAAAACTTTCTCCTAAAATGACTTATATTATGAAACAGAGCGAGTATTCCATTTCATAAGCTACATATGAACTATTAGATAAAAAAATGAAGTGGGTTATTATCTTTTTCTTTAAAAATAATTTTCAAAACAAATGATTTTAACCACTAAAGGTTGAAAACAACTGTTATTTTTAATGCATCTCATTTTGATCATCCGAAACAAATTAATTTTTATTCTAAATATTAGATTTCGACATAGTGGATCGAAATCTATTACCGGAAAACACATTTCTAACTCATTTTTTTTTAGTTTTTTAGAATAACTCATTTTTTATTTCTTAAAAAAGAAAAAACAAGATTTTGTATTTTGTTAGGATTAGAAAATGGGTCATTGTGTGCTTAGAGAAAATGAGTGTTTTTAAGACGAATTAATGACATGAAAATATAAATTAAATTAGTTAGTAAAATAAGATCTTAGAATCGTGAGAGAAAATTAATTTTGGATTTTTGAAATATGTTTTTATAAAGGAGATGAAATGGTTTATATCTGGAATTTGACAATAAAGAGGATATCTAAATATTCTCGAAATGATATGTTATGACTGTAGATCAATATTCGGTTAGGATTTCAAAACAATTTCATCCCAAATAAGAGTATCATCTCACTCATGTTTAGATCACTTTTCCCAAGATACATGAGTTTCTTTATAATCAAGATATCATTACCCAACTAAGGTAATTGGATTATCCTAAGCAATTTGGGTTCCTTTCAAAAACTAAGCAAACTTTAAATGTTGTAAAAGTTGGTTGGTTTTAAATTCTTCTATCCTTCAAACCCAAAAACTATAGATTACCTTTGGAGAAAATGAGAGCTTCTAGCAGGATATCATTTACAGTGATATCCCTCCTTATTACAAATATTGTATTCATTTAGGTCATAAATAAGAAACTTGTAATAAAGACTTCAAAAAAAATTCAAAAGTTACATCTAATATTCCTTTTGAGAGCAAAAATAAAACCATCCAACATAACCCTTCTTCCACTGAAAGATGGGTTAAGAAATCCAAATTTGTATCTATATCATCTCAAACCAACATTTCTGATAAAACTTCCTAATCTAATGTAGAATAGACTCACTCTGATAATCCTGATGTTTCATATCCTCTCGTACATCTTCCCTCCCATGAATCAAATCATATTCACCAGTCTTCCTTAGAACATTTTATTAATAATAACACAATCAACCATGACCTCAGATTCTCTAGTAACTCTATAAAATCTTCAAAGAGAACTGATCTTAAGGTTACTTATAAAAAAGATATTTCAGAAGCTCTTCACACAATTGAGATTAGCAACACTTTCAATATTATATAAGAAATAAAAAATTCTAACAATACTAAAATTATTAAAAATTTAAAGGCTGAAAACCTTCCAAACACACCAAAGGTGAAAAAAGCTTCTAACAGTAAGAAATAAAATTCCAAAGGATCTCTTAGATCCTCTAAACCATTACCAAATTGACCATAAATATGCTTAAGTGGAATTTTAGGGGTTTTGGTAATACCAACATCCTTAGAAGACTCAAGTCTATCATAAAAACTGATCATATTGAGTTCATTGCTCTGCGAGAGCCAATGATCTCAAATTCTTACCTTGAAATAATGTATAAGAAACTTAATTTTAATGTTGGTTATACTAATATTAATTATAAAATTTGGGCTATTTGGAAAGAGTGCTTTAATACTCAAATCTTAACTGATAGTGATCAATTACTTCACTTATAGACAAGTCACAAGTCCACCAACGTTAGTTCTTATGAATCTAATTTATGGTAAATGTAGCAGATCCCAAAGAACTGTTCTTTGGTATTAATTAAGAAATATCTCTCCTAATAATCAACCTTGGTTGATTGTAGGAGATTTTAATAAAATTACAAATGTTAATGAACTTGTTCTTCTATAAATTTGAGAGGCATGGATGAATTTAATGATATGATCGTGGATTGTAATTTAGAAGACCCTGAATATTCTTGCTCCAATTTTACTTGGACAAACAATCACAGATGGAAGCGCATAGATAGAGTCTTACACAATAACCAATGGAGGAATGTCTTTGATATTACTAAAGTGAAGCATCTGACAATAAGTGGATCAGATCATTAACCTCTTAGTATATCTTTGTCATCCTTCACCACGACTCTCAAGCCTCCTTTCAAATTCCAAAACATGTGGATCCTCCACAACGATTTCTTAAAAAGTTTGATCAGAGCGGGAAATGTAACATAATAAGTTACCATATCCTTAACTTTTGGATGAAACTGAAAAGATTAAAAAACAGACTTAAAATCTGGAGCAATGACTCTTTTGGAAATATATTTGATAATATTTGCAAATCTGAAATTGATGAGCTAACTGCTGAATCTATTCTTGAAAAATCCAATACTAATTATAATAGACTTAATCTAGCCAAGGCCAAATAAGATTATTTAGAGGTTTTGTCCATAGTGGTGAAACAAATTTGAACAGACATAGGAACTGAAACAATAAGAACAGACACGGGAACTGAAACAATTTGAACACGCACAAGTTGATTTTATTACTTGAAGAAATGAAACAAAAAAAATCAATAATTATAGAAAATATAATTCCCAATACCCACTAACATCACTTAAGTAATTGGGAACTTTCAAGCTTCTAATATTAATTTACACTACTCACTAAGGTTATTAAAGTTGGGAAGTATTGTGGGAACTTTGTGGGAACTTTGGGGACATTTGTGGGAACTTTTTGGGAACTTTGTGCTTCTTTGGGAATTATGTGGGAACTTTGTGGGAACTGTCTGCTTCTTTGTAACTGAAATTATAGGAGTAAAGAATACAATAATTTGTGACACTCCTCCTAAGTGCATTCTTCGATCAGCTAGACCACGAGAAATTTGTTGAACCTTTATCGAAACAATAGCCTGTAGTGGACCATCTATCATTCTCATTGCTGGTCCAATCAATATCAACAAACCGACATAAAAAATATCTGCAATAGTTTTGTCAAACAAACTTTGAGCTTCTTCATCGGTAATCGTTTTTGAGTGCTCTTGAACATAACTCCATTTCTAGCTCATGCAAGTCAACATGAGCATCTGGGTCAACACCCACATGGGTACAAAATATTTTTACAAAATCGAACAACCAATCATCGATTTTAATTTCCTTACTCTATGGTTCTTCTGATTCTTTTGTAACCTTTTTGTCCAGTTTATCAAAATATATAATCTCAGATTCTGAAATAGAACACCGAGGGAAAATGATCCACTTTAATTTCCTGAATCTCAAGACGCTTCTCCTCTTCTTCCTCCACCAAGGGAGGTTCTTGTTCTGGATCAACCTCAATGATATGCAACCTCAATATTGCAACCGAATCAGCTACATTTGATTCAAGTTTACTGTCCCCAGACAACTCTGCCAATCTGAGCTCATCTGTACACGTTATTGTCACCAAATCTCAATTGTTATCTTTATACTTGATCAAAACTGACTTTAGCACTGAAAATTTAGTACTCACAATCCCTCTCAGAACCTTAAAGTTATAGTTAACCAGGCATCCGACTAAGCCTTATATCAATCCCATAAACAAGCTTCAATTTTCTCCACTTGATTTGAACAGCCATTTCTGTTAGCTGCTTACGAACCAATACCGCATTCGACTCAGATAAACCCGCTTCAACTTGACCATCATAGCATGTTGCCGTACTAATACCACCTTTAGAAGACCCTTGCAAAACCTTTAACATATTATTGGACAATTTGCTTTTGCTCTCACGCGGACCATTTTCAATCACGATACCACTCTCTGGCTTTTCTACCTTATTGTTACCACCATGAAACACAACCAAACCATTTAGTACCTTCTTTGGCATGGGGCGTGCAGGTAGACAAGGCCCGAGTCCAGGAATCGGTACACCGCGGACATCATGCTCTCAATAACATTATCTTTACATTTATACGAAGTGATTTTATTGTTAGGTAGTTTTTAACTTCAAAAATAAAAACCATATGAAGCTGATTATGACTTTATTTAGTATTGTTTATTTAGTACTACTATGTGGATGGGTCATGTATAGAAAGTTGAATATAAAAACATGAGTATTGTTGTTGATGATATACCAATTTCTAGCCCCTGGTTTTGAAGAGCTAACCCAAGTAGAGACTGAGACTGAACATAACCCATGTGAATATGTGATCTCATTAACTACGGGACAATTTCATATATCCAATCATACACGTCGGTTGGACTCATATGCCCTAGTCTCTTATTAACACTGCTTCACAAACTACCTCAACTCTAGCACGCAAATTTTGTTGAAAAAGAAGAATGGCTTCTTCTTCTTCTTCAAGAAGGTCCTGGTTTTTCAAGCTTTAAATCTTATATCTTTCATCTATAGCTGTTACTTATCTGGCTGATTCTTCTTTTTCAACCTAATCTCTTATTGGTTGTCTCTTTATCTCTATCATGGAGATCTATAACAGCGAAAGTTTCGAGGAAGACGAATTCCTGGTTCTTAGTTCAAGAAACTGAGTACAAATTAAGTCTGGGAATGTCAGGAACACTTATGCTGATATTGTAAAAGATATAAATGAAGATTGTAGTGTTAAGTTGATTCCTGAAAAGATAAATTATCAAGGGGGTCATATATCCATTCAGCACACCAGCAAGGTCTATGAGTTCTTGACTCAGTCGTAAAAATCACGATCATCGACAAATTCTCCACGGGTTTGCCTAAGAAGACAATTATCGATCAGTTTCTGACTTCTTTTAAGTTTATAGGTAATTATAGTGTGTTTAAGTGGGACTCTAGACATCTTATTATAGAGTTTGATATGAAGGAAGATGTTTGTAAAGTCTGGTCCAGAAACGTTTGGCGGATAGGCACTTCTACAATGAGAGTTCTTCGCTGGAAACCTAACTTCAACGTGAAATATGAGTGCCCGATGTTGTTAGTGTGGACAAGGCTTGATCATGATTAAAGTCTTGTGTTGTAATGTTCGTGGTGTTAATAACAACTCTACTATTGGTAGATTGAAATAGATCATTTTAAAGAGAAAATTAAGATTATGGCTATTAAAGAGCTTATGGCAAAAGTTGATTTGGAATGTGATGTGGCTGTTAGATTGGGGTTTCCTAATTTTGCTGCTAATTATTCAAACAAAATTTGGATTTTCTGGGCTATGGATATTAGTATTAATATTCTGGCTAATCATGATCAATGCATCCATTCGGAGGTTTGTTATCCTCGGATTAATAGTAATTTCCTATTAACGGTGGTTTATGCTAAGTGTAACAGGCTTCTTAGGTGTGATTTGTGGGCTGAGCTTATGAAATTTTCTGCTGAAAATAAGGCTTGGCTTACCATTGGAGATTTCAATGTGGTGGCTTCTGTAGATGAACAGATTCGTTATACTTCTCTTTCCCAAAATAGTATTAAAGACTTTGTGAATACCATTAGTGATTGCGAACTGGAAGATGCTGGGGTTGTAAATTCCAAATTCACCTGGAACAACAATTTAAAATGGAAAAGATTAGATCGTGTGATGATCAACTCCAAATGATCTAACCTTTTCAATTATATACAGGTTATCAACATGGTAAGAACTTGTTTAGACCATACCTCACTTCTTATATATTCCTCTACCTTAAGTACTACTTATCTAAACAATAAGAAAAGTTTTAAAATTTTAAATGTCGTACTGCTATGCGAATCAGTTTTTGTCTTCTTTTTTCTCTAGTCAATTCCGTATATTTATCCAATACACTATTAACAATTCAATATTAATATAAAAATTTATATTGTATATTATTTTAGATTTTTTAGCACATATACTGATCGTATTATACAAATTGGATGGCTCTAGAACATGTTATATATACACATATGCCCAATCGATAATATATAAAGAATAAAATGTAATTTTAATTATATCTAGATTAAAAAAAATTAAACATAATCTATATTTTCAAATAATTAAAAATTGGAAAGGAAAAGATAGTCTCTCCTTAGCAAGAGAAGAAGAATCACTTCTATAGTGTAAATAGGAAATTATAAAAGAGAAAAAGAATAGGAAACCATATTTTATCCGGAATAAAAAAAAGAATTTTAATATATTTCTATTTTTTTGAAATAATTAAAATAATTAGAAAAAACAAACAATAGGTTTCTGTAATTGAAAAGAAAAAAATAGTCTATCCTTAACAAAAGAAGAAAAAACAAACAATAGGTTTTGTAAATTATGAAAGAGAAAGAGAATAATAGGAAACTATATTTCATCCGGAATAAAAAATTTCTTAATATATTTTTATTTTTCGAAATAATAAAAAAAATAAAAAAGAGAGTATATAAATTATAAAAGAGAATAGGAAACTCTTTGTTTCTCCGGATCGAAAAAGGATTGGGAGAACTACTTCATTATATTATATATTAGGATTTGGGAATAAGATAAACTAGCCTTCTCAATTTTCCTTACACGTTTTTCTATTTTAGAGAAAAAGATATGGATCTTCAAGTTGCTGAATGTCTTGGAAGCGGTTTTTTCGGCGTGGTCTCTCTTATGAGGACGAGGAAACTTCCCTATTCATTGTACGCAGTAAAATCAGCTCCGCTGGTGTTTTCTGGTTCGCTGGTTAAAGAGCTTCGTGTGTTAAAAGAGTTGTCAGATAGTCCAAGGATCGTACCCTGCTATGGAAGTTTGAATTTTAAAGATTTCTATGGTATCAAGTTAGAATAAACTGCTGGCGGGATGCTCCGAGATATAATGGTGAGATGCGGAGGTAAAGTACCTGATCACGAAGTTTTCTAAAGTACCTGATCACGAAGTTTTCCGATTTACTCGGATGATACTCGAAGGTCTTGCATGTATTCAAGCAAATATTCTTGTTTTTCCTTATGTGGATCCCAACACTGGTATAACCTCAAAGGAAATAAAAATAGCTGATTTTGGACTCGCTAAAGAGCCTCATGAAGTCACAGACCCTATAACGTGTAAAAATAGATTCCGAGGTACTCCGCTCTACATGTCACCCGAATCTTTTGTTGACGGAGTGATCGATTCGTCACTTGATATTTGGTCGTTAGGATGTATCCTCGTCCAGATGCTAACGGGAGACCTACATTGGCCGTACAAAAAAGGTGAGGATATCGGAGATGAGCTTCGTCGAGGGTTTCAACTACCACCAATAAGCGCTGATCTGTCAAATCTGGCCAGAAGTTTTGTTGATAAATGTTTGTCACCAAATCCGGAAGAGAGGAGGAGTGCTGAGATGCTCCTTTGGCATCCTGTTTGGTCGACCCAACTCAATCCGGATTCTATTTTGGTCAGAGCAACACAAACTCGATGGGAGACCGTTTACTTTCCATGGCAGGCACTGACCTTAGGATAACAAAAGCAACAGATATGTGTAATTGATTTCTACAGATATAGTAGATATACATGTAAACGAATCGCTTGGTACTTTTCTTGGAAACTCTTGTATTTCGGTTATTGTAAGCTACTTTGTTACGCAATGTGGTGAGATTAGTTCTCTCGCTCTATAAATAAAAGTAAAACTCGTTTATAGAATGCAAATATGTTGAAGTAAAAGAAGGTATATTTGTTCATGGTGTATCAAAGAGTATCTCTCCATATATATTCAAACCTAACCACGCGACTGATTTTAGACAAACCAGAATTATACATGAACCGTTTATTTTAGTTTTTGATATAAAGGAGGTGTCTTATATCATGACTGTAGTTGGGATAGCTATAGTTTGGCAGGTCTATTCTACTGGCGCTTAGGATTGAGATTCGAGGTTTCTTCATTTTTCTCTCAGGCCATAACTGCAATGGGTTTGCCTATTGTTCTCCTTGTAGCAGTGATTTCTCTGGGTGATTCAATCGATGGAATAAAGGGTATACCAATGGCTTTAGCTATATAGGGGTTTCCTTTGTATGTCTATCACCATTATCTCAATGATAAGAAATTGAAGACCGCAGACCCAAAGGTCAATGAAGTTCCTTAACCAAACCTGACTTTTCTTTGGTTCAAAATATAAATAGTCTATTGCTTTCAAAACATTGTGTCATAAAAGAATAAGAAAATAGACTTAAATCCGAGATAGTGGCATCATTGTTCAGTAGCCTAGCCTTACACTGCAGTCGCAAAAATCTTGAACAATTTACTCCACCAAAACATATTGTTATTTTGGTCAAAAATTTCAATGTAGATATGTCTCCATTATTTTGGTACGAGATCAATCTTTTGCTGAAATCACCGCAAACAGTGTTTCTGTGCTCCTGAGTTTCGCAGAGGCTATAGCCAAAAGCAAGAGATCACCCGGAAAACAATTGTTTCTATTGGACATGTATGAGATAATGAGAGAGCTTCAGCCAGAGGTATGTTGTTCTCACTAGTGGCAAGGGTTATTTACGCACTTAAATATCTTGAATATGTCTAATAGCAATTAAACTGATAGAGCGAGTTATATTTTACGCTAGTACATGAAGTACGTGCTTGGTATCTATGTTGTTGGCTTCAATATATAGAAGTGCTTCTTAAGGAAGCTAACAACTAGGCACCTCATTCTTAGAGAGTGCACTGATTTGACCCTAGTTGTACTTGTATATAGAGCACTCAAACACCACAAGAGTTCGGAGATGCCGATGTTCTTGTGTTGGCATGGATATCCAACTATGCAAAGGTAAAAAAATATACAACAACATATGCAGCTTGGATTCTATTATTTCTGACTGACATATATGTTCTCTTTCTCCTTTCTTTTCTTTAACTCTGGTAATTGCAGATAGAGGTACTTTTGGAAGCAGAACTTGCATCAAAATGAAAAAAATTTGCTGGGAGTTTAACAAAGCGGCTAGGTCTCATAGCCCAAGAGACTTTTGTTGATTTTGAAGTAGCGGTTGAAAAGATGCCACAATGACTGCTGTTACGGGCGGAACTGTACATCATTTGATTGGTGTAATTTGTATTTCATGCTGTACTATTCCAAGGTATATTTCACTTGCATAAGGGTCAGCAAGAGCTTGCATGGTTTGATGGTGATTAGTGGGATCGTAAGAACCTATAGGAATTTCTACCATGGTGTTTCATGTCCACTTTATAATAATTTTCATGTCCCTATTAGGAGAACCAGAAATAAGTCATAACTTTCACATATAATGTACACTTTTACACGATATCAGGAGCAATTTTATTTTTTGGGATTTTTTTTTATGTCTTGGAGGTATTGGGTTGATAAAAAAAATTTCTCACGGCGAATTTTTTTCAGAATATTTAGGAATTTTAATTTCATATTTTTTTAAATATTCGATGGTGAGATTTTTTTTGCAGAATTTAAAGATTTCTTTTTTAGATTTTTTTTTGGGGAATATCCTTGCATTAAATATACTTGACTCGTTTTATATTAAATTTATGGGGAAAAAATATTTTGGTGGATAATTTCACTTTCAATTGCATGTGAAGTGAAAAAATTATTTTGCTCATTGTTCTCGTATAGTTAAACAAAGTGTCACTAAGTGGGTTTTCTCTAAAAAGAAATCATTCTAATGGCTCTTTAGACCGGTACAAAGCTCAAATCGTAGCTCTAGGTAATAGGATTTATTATTTGGAGAAATTTGCTCCCATTGTGAAAAAGACAACGATTCAAATTATTTTTTTTCATTATAGTTTTGCAATCGTGACAACGGAATCAAAAAGGATGTGAAGTATAGTTGGTGATTTTTAGGAATAGATTTACATGAAGTTTTCTTCTAGTATGACTATTTTTTCTCTTCATGTTATTTGTAAGCTAAGAAATTCTTTGTATGGGCTCAAACAAACATCATTGGCTAGGTTTGAGAAGTTTCGTTGTACATTTCTTCCATTCAGTTTTACACAAATTTCTTATGATTCTTATTTATTTTTTACACATCTACATCGGATTGAGTCATTTTTTGGTTTATGTGGATGATATTATCATTATTGATACTTATTTTAGTTCGATTAGAAATCTTCAACAATAGTTAATGCAACTTTACGAGCTAAAAAACATGACTAGTCCTTCATGTATGTCATTTGTCTCACAATGGTCACTCGCGTTCACTTGTGTAACAAACCAGTCCCCATGTTTCCAAAATGTTGCAAATATAGACATTTGCGATGTTCTCCAAGTATTCTACCTCAGAATACCCTTCGACTCACCATGTCCGACGCCGTGTGGACGCTATAATTATTAAAATATTTATTATTTACCATTTAACTATCTATTTATCTAACCTATTTTACTATTTATAATTTATAATATATATTTTACCATCTATTGTTTAAATATTTATTATTTAATATTTACCATTTATTATTTAAATACTTACAATTTACCATTATGTATCCCATCATTTTCTTTTTAATCTCATATTTCGTTCTTTCTGTCTTCAGGAAAAATGCTTCAACCTTTTTTTTCGGTATCTTAGATTAAGTTTTTCGTTAAAGTTTTAGGATTGAAAGCAAATATTAGTACGGTGTTAGTGCTCTTTACTTTCATTTAACACAAGTTCTAGTATGGAATTTGGTGTTTCTTATTCTCATTTTGACTCTATTTTATATTATTATTCATTCAACTATTACCCTCTTTCTTTATCCAAGATTTTATATTATTCGAGTAACATAATTGACTACGCGAAACCAATTCATATGACCATATAACCTTTGTTCTTAGATGAATTATTTGTTAAAATACATATAACCCCTATAAATCAAAGTTTTAGGTTTCCAAAAATAATGATGAAAATGATTTTGACCATACGTATGGTGGAATAAAGAAGAACATGCTTAAATTATTATTCAAAACCTATACATAAACATTAGGAATATGAGTACTGCATATTCCGCTTTTGTATAAAAGTAAGAATAATTATTTCTTTATCCAAGAGTTCATATTCTTCGAGTAATAAAATTGATTACCCAAAACCAATTCATATGACCATATAACTTTTGTGCTTAGATTAATTATTTGTTGAAATACCCATAACCCTATAAATCAAATTCTTGGGTTTCCAAGAATAATGATGAAGATGTTCTTGACCATACCTATAGTGTAATAAATAAAAACATGCTTAAATCATTACTCAAAACCTATATAGAAATGTTGGGAATATAAATACGATCTCCACACTAGTATAATATTGTCTGCTTTGGACACCCACACGGCTTTGCTTTTGATCTATTTCCAAAAAGCCTCATACTAGTTAAAATATATTCTTACTTTTATACCATTGATCATTCTCATCTCTAACCGATGTGGGATGTGGTTTCACCCTAAAAAATCATCCTCTCGAACAAAGTACCACTTTATCTTACTCTTAATTGACTTATATTCGCTCACTCTAGTTAAGTTACTACAAGGTTCTCCACTTAATCTATAAAGGTTTACCGCAAATTTATCTTCTCACTTCTATCACCATATTGTCTTGCTCTTTAGCGACACTCAACTCAAATACCACCATCATGATACACTCCAATCAAGTCACACTTGCTTGATGAGACACGAGAACTCCTTAGTTGGTGATGTTAGTGATATATAGAGTAGATCATTCACATTAAGCCTAGCTCCTGGTTCAGCCTCTTCGAGATCCGAGAATTTCACCCATAGTCTTTTCCTTATAGGCCTGAAGCTCACATATTATTCGTTGTGAATCACTAGACAATATCACAAATGGCTCATACACATAATAAAATAAAGAATATGAAAGAAAAGAACAAATGTTTTTAACGTGGTTCAAAAAATGTCTAGGCCCACGAGCGCCGCCAAAGAAAATAAATTCACTATGATAGAAAAAGGTTATGTATTTTTAATACTTTGGGTTGTGGAATTATGTTTTTCAAGTAGGGGTTATGATGATGTTTACATAAAAAATAAAAACATTGAAAATTTTGATGGGGGATCCTCGCGTTGTGGACAAATAAGTTGAAATATTTATTGTTACTGAAAGGTATATTGAATAAGTTCGAGTAGAGATGATAGAAGATGAGAAGCGAGATCTTCAAGAAATGGATTTATGTTTGATTCTAATTAGTGTAATGGACAATATCCTTTGTTTGATTAATGGTGAGAAAACTGTTCATATTCATGGGAGAAGTTGCTTTACTCAGAGAAATCTGTCATGAGCCGGTTATACATTAAGGAACGTTTGTAAGATTTTAGATTGAAGAAAGGTATGTCCATAACTGAACACCTTCATAATTTTAAATCAATTATTATGGACTTGGAGAATCATTCAGGATGAGAATCAACCTTTGTTTGCCTTGAGATTGTTGCCAACTTCCTATGAGAACTTTGTGGATACTATAATGTATAGTAAGGATAAGTTATCTCTAGTGGATATCAAAATGGCGCTAAAATCAAAGGAGTATAGACAGTTGCAACCATAAAATCATCATAAGGGGGAGGTCTTATGACCAGGGGAAGATGTACCGACAAGGAGAATTCTTTAAAGAAGAAGAACTAGAGGTCCAATTCAAGAACTAATAAATCAAACTATTATGAATGCGGTGAGTATGGTCATTAAAGAAGATTTTCTGAAACTTAAAGGTAATAAAGGAAATCAAAAGGAAAATGTTGAAGCGTAGTAGAAAGTGTGAACAATTATAATGATAATATAGTATATGAGATGTATGATCTATGAGTTCGGATTGTGGGAAAAAACTAATAGTTACTCGATACTAGCGCTACGTATCACATGTATCAATTTAACAAATGTTTGATACTTACAAGCCAATGCAAGGATTTGTTTATTTGGGGAAAAATAAGTTGTTTCCTGTAGGTGGGATCAATAGTATCATGATCAAAATGTTTGATCGATTTTAAGAATCGTGGTGTGTTGGCATGTTCTTGAGTTAAATAGAAACTTGATATATCTTCGGGTATAGACTATCGGGGTTACAAGTGATAAAGGTGGAATTAGTCTGATCTAAAATATTATTCCAAAAGGGTAAAAGTGTTATATATTTAATGTATAATGAAGATTTTCACAAAATTAAAACTTGGAGGTTTTGAGGTGAAATATATAATAAACATATTTGTAGTTATTATAATAGTGGGGTAAAGTATCCAATGAGATAATTCATGTTTATTCCATGAAATTTATCACTCCTATAAATATGTATACTTTTTCTTGAGAGATGATATACAATAATTACTTTTGACTTTAATTTTTGACAACCTCTCTCTATACTATTCTTTACACTTTCTCTCTCTAACAATTTGGTTAATCATTATATTATTTTTTAGGCAAGTTACTGATTTTACACTTTCAATAATATTAGGATCGATCAATAATGACGAAAGTGGGAGGTAAGTTGGTACCGAAATATCAGATCTGAAACCAGAAAATATTATTGAAAATATACAATTGAATTAGAGCGAGATATGGATTCTAAAATACAAGTAGATTGCGGTGTTTGTAGAGGGAGAAGTAGTAGAAAGAATTCTTGGATGAATGGAAGAGCAAACTGAATCACTATTTGGAAGATCAACGAAGTCAGATGACCTTAAAAGATCGAAAAAATCAGTTATTGGAACAAATATTTGAGTTAAATGATCAACTGGTTCAAAAAGAAGAATATGTTTTTATTCAACCTGAAACGGTTCGATTCAAATTTTAGAGGGTTAATGAGGGTAGAAATTCATTTGGATGCACTGATGAGACCTAAGGTAAAATTCTTAGAGGCAAAGAAAATCTTCATGAAATTCAATTCCAAATAGATCATGACTATCGTTCTAAATGAGGGAAAATAAATCAAAACATAGGTATGCCACACCGGAATCTAGTGATTCACCTATTTCAGATTATGGTGGTTATTCTCAAATACCAGAAAGAGTTGATAGAAAAGTAGAGTAGTTTGATGGAACTCAAGATCCTAATGATCACAATGAACAGTTTAAGAACTAGATGATGAATTTTGATGATAATGATAAACTGTTGTGTTGAGCTTTCTCACATACTTTTAAAGAATCTTCTTTAAAGTGGTATAACATAATTCCACATCGAACTATAACCAACTTTAGGATGTTCTATACTATTTTCCGAAGACAATTTATTAAAGATTATGAAAATACGAGCAAATAGAGATACTATAATTCAATGTTTAAAACAAATATGGGAAATTTTAAGGGATTACACAAAGTGTTTTGTGCTTGCTAAAACTGGTTTGGATGATTCTGACAAATAATTCGCATGTGTTGCTTATCGATAAGGGCCGCTCTCCGGAAATATCTCTAATAAAATAACAAGGCGAAATGTGTTTACTTTTAGAGCTTTAATGGCTCAGGTAAAATAACATATTAAGTTTGATGACTCGGAAATGAGGAGGTTTGGGCCAGATTCCGCAGAAAATCAAGTTCAACAGAGAATGAACTCAGTTTATCAGGGTTATCAATCAGAAGCTTCTTCCCAACCCAGAGCTCCAAATAATTTACCTCAACGATCAAGAGTGTATCAATTAACAACTTCGGTTTATCAATAGTCATATACTCCAAGTTATCAACATACAATAAGATACTCATGTAGTACATCAGAATCCAAGTTTCAACCAATGAATTCGACAAGAGCACTATGTGTAGTTAATATAGAGTGATGCAATGATTTTTGAAAGAGCTCAAAACCATGTTCAATTTTGAAAGCCTCCACCTATCACAAAACCTAAGAGAAGAAATAAGTACGAGATTTTATAAGTACCACAATGATATTGGGCATGATACACCGGATTGTATAGATTTGGGCAAAGAAATTCAGACAATGATTGAAAATAAGAAATTGACAACCTTTATTAATAAACATGTAAGATCCAAATGTAAATCAACAAGCAAGACATGCAATTAATGTAGTATCCAAGCAAGAAAATGTAACGGTAATAATTGGTCTAACTGATGGTTTTGATGTATCAACGGAGTACCTTGATCCAAATCCAGATCAAAGGATTGTGTTGGTAGTTAATGAACCGAGGACGCTGAGTACGGTTAAGAGTTCATTTGAGAATTTTGAGTCGTTAACATTTTTAGAGGTGATACGATGGTTGGGAATGCTAATAATAAAGGAAAGACATATTGTGAGTTTAACAACACAATTGGTTGTGGAATTTCAACTCATTTTTACAAGAAAAAGTCTTTTACCTTGATTTTGTTTGGTGATGATGATTTGAGGGATTTTATCGGACCTCGCGAAGATGTTGTTGTAACTGGAGTGGAAATAGTAGGAAGTGAAACTCAAAGAATACTCATCGATATCAGTAGTTCGACTAATGTTTAGTTTATATTAACTTATGAAAACATGCATGACCGTCCGATAATTGTTCTATAAGAATGAACAAAAGTTGGTTTCATTGGTGTAATAACCAATGTTATTGGAGAATTTGAAGGGGAAGTCTTGTTAGTATTAGGCTCATTTAAGAAGAAATTAGGTGACTATTTATGGTGGTGGATAGTCTAACGACTTATAATGCCATTTTCGGAAGATCATAGTTGTCAAGAATGCATGTCATTGCCTCGATAGTCCATCAGTGTTTAAAATATTTGACTGGAGATTGTGTGGGAATTGTTCGGAGCAGATAACAAGTGGGTATGGAATGTTATGTTATAGCTTTACATACTAAACAAATCAGATGTGTGGAAGAAATGAGAGAATAGCAATTTGAATAGTTTGCTTTGAATATGGAAGGGGTGGATGACCCAAGGGAGACCCCTTAGATATAGATTGCTAATAACTGGTGAAAATATAAATATATACGTATTTCGTGATAGGATAAGTTTGGAAATAGGAACTTTGTTATCACCGCAGATGAGAGAACGATTGGTAGATTTTCTATCAAAATAATTAAATGTGTTTGTGTGGACTACAAAAGATATAGTGGGAATTTCATCTACTATAATTTATCAGAACTTAGCTGTAAATCCGAACATGAGACTGATCATTCAATGTGTTGATAAATCAACGACGATAGTGGTAGAGATGGATCAGTATCAAACGATGTCCATATTAGAGAGGCTCAATATTCAACATGGACAACTAATTTGGTGCTTGAGAATCACAAAGGAAGGATGTGTGTAAGTTTGACTAATTTAAACCAAACATATCCAAATGATTATTTCCATCTTCCAAGAATAGACCAATTTGTTTATTCGACATCTGATAATAAGCTACTCTTCTTTATTGATTATGTTCTTGGGAATAACGAGATCTTGATGAATCTGAAGGATCAATGAATTACAATGTGTATTATTGATAGAGGATTGGATTGTTGTATAGTGTTGCCTTTTAGTCTAAAACTGTGAAGGCTATTTTCCAAAAGTTAGTAAACAAAACTTTTGTCACCTGAATCGAAAGGAATATGGAGGCATACATTGATGATATGTTGGTACAAAACTCTAATCATGAAGATCATTTCCAAGACTTGCAAGAAACGTTCTGTAATTTCGGAACCATATGTTTGAAATTAAATTAGTGAGACTTTGGTGTGCATTCGGGGAAACATTTATGGGTTATATAGTAAATGAGAAGAGAAATGAAGATGATCTGGAATAGTTAAGTTAAAGGCTTTGATAAATATGGACCCTCCTAGGTCAATCAAAGAGCTACGAATTTCAACATGGAAATTGACAGTTTTGAACAAGTTTATTTCCACATCTTCCGATAAATGCGCCCAATGTTTCCAATTATTAAGGAAAAATAACCAATTTTGTTGGAGGTCAGAATGTCATGAAGCGTTTGTTAGAATCAAAGAACATTTATCTTCTCCATAAATTTTGACCAAGCTGATTCTAGGTGAAAACTGTTACTTTATATAGCAGCCTCAGAATTTGAAGTAAGTATAGTTTTATTAAGAAAAGTTGATAGTCATCCGCAGCCGGTGTATTACGTGAGTAAAATCTTATTAGACTCTAAACAAAACTATTTGAAATTGGAAAAATTGGCGTTAACCTTAGTCATAATGATATAGACTCATTTTCAAATTCATTCATAGTAAACTACATTCTCTTTGAAGAATGTTTATCAAAATAATAATAGTGTTCTTTCGTTATTTTATGTTGATCCAGTTTAATTATTTTATAAAACTAGATAAAAATTTTTGAAATTGAAACGTTTAAGGAATTGATGGCTCAAAGTTGGATGTGTAGGTGGACTTCTTCTGTAATAATATTGTTTTCGTATTGATTGGAAAATAGATTTGGAAGCAAAAAAAATCTATAATTTATATAATTTCATAAAAATATTATGACATCAAAATAATGGAACAAATTGTTTTCTTTTTTGACGAATTATATACTCGACTATATTATAGGGATCCTATGTTTCCGCTATTCGTAAAAACAATTCACTACATGATCGTTGGTAGGGCGGTCAACGGTTCTCTGGAACCGAGAATCGGACCGGGACCGAACCGATAAGGACCGGACCAAGAATCGGATCGAACCTTAACGGTCCGATTCGCGGTTCCAATTTAAAAACATAAAACTGATAAGGAACCGAAATAAAAAATCGGGTAGGAACCGAACCGATAGAACCGATAAGGAACCGAACCGATAAAACCGATAGGACCGAAAGAACCGATACGGAATCGAACCGAAACCGATAAACCGGTAGAACCGATAAGAAATTGGACCAATAAAACCGTTAAAACCGATTATTTATTATTATTATATATTTTTTTTATAAATTATAGTACCAAAATTAAGAAAATGAAAGATCAACTTATAAACTTTAGTTTTTATATCATTTATTTTAATAAAAAAATAATTAAAAATCAATTTTTAATTGATTTTATTTTTTTAAATGGACCGAAACCGGACAGACATGGGACCGGACCGAACTCGGACCGAACCGAACTCGGACCGAACCGAAACCGGAACCGAACCGAACTGGACTGAACTAGACCTGACCGGACCGAACCGAACCGAAAACTTAGCGGTTCGGTCCGGTTCCAAAAATTAGAACCGAAAGCTTAGCGGTCCAGTCCAATCCGAACTGATAAGCTTAGCGGTCCGGTCCGGTTCCTTCAAAATCCGGACCGAACCGGACCGATAACGGCCCTAGAACAAATTATAGTTTCAAAGGTAATAATTGTCTGGCAATGGGTAGAATTGGTAATAAGGCATGCCACCATTATTATATGGCCCAACCCAGGGCAGAATTTCTACGATCTTAGGTTTTTCAACTTCCGGTTTTTTTTCTTCCGGCTTTTTCACCTCAGGTTTGACTTCAGCGACACTGAGAAGGCTGACTAGTTCAAACTTTTTTCTTAGCATGGTCGTCAGTTTGACATCGTCCACCTCTCCGACCACCTCAATCTCGTTCACCAGGTTAACTTTTATAGTAAATAGTTAAAATATGACGTGGCTGCTTACTTGGCGTATGAGGTGGCATAGCCTAGGGAATTATTGGGTTAAATTCTGGAGGACCAAACTTGCAACAAAAATAAGGGACACGTGTCAGTTTCTCAGACTCCACATGTGTGGGGGGACTAAATTTGCAAATTTTTGGAACGAAAGGGATGGATGGAAGGAAAAAGTGAAGGAGAGGGACCAGGTTGATACAAAAGGTAAATATGGGAGACTAAAAGTGATTTTAGCCATCATACCATGAAACTGTTCGAGGAGTATCTCTGGGTCACCTGTGCCGTCACACGCCTCCATCCGGAAATAATCAAAGTTTCTTAGAAACTGGGCCTTTAAGATTTTGTCTGCAAAATGCGAATCCTTAAGAATATAATTTGACATTCGAGATCTTAACTAATTGTAATTAATATTAGCCTCCTCCCTGGCACTTTTCGAAGCGGCGCGGTGCACTTTCTTCCTCGGCGCGGTCTCTTTAGATTGATTTCTACTTTCACTCTTGTTCTCTCCTTCCTTCTTATCATCGCACTTAGACGAACGGTCTCCTTTATTAATATGGCTTGCATCAGGCCCGAACATGTGATTAGCATGGGTCGCTCCATTTGCCTTAGTTGTTAGGGCGTTGCGTGCATCATTCATCTCTACTCGGGTTGCATGCATCACCTGCTCCCGAATGTCCCGCTCGTACGCTACCTTGAGCTGTTCCTGATGGAGATTTTTGAGTTGCTGCTCCAGTTGTCGGAAAGTTGGTGCTACCGCTGGTTCTCGCTGATGACAGGGGTTGTTGCCAATCCGGCGGGGTTGATTTCTGGTTTGGTGATGTTCATCGGCTGTACCACTCTTGTGACTGGCTCCATTGGTGCAGTTGGAGCTGTAACCACAATCTCTGGCCGGAACCTGCGGTAGGGTTTGTTGTGCCTAGCCTTACTGGTTGATTTACTCTAGTTCTCCGATCCACTGGCGCTTTTCTCACTTCTGGATTCTATCTCTCAATTCCTCACCTAGTTACTGATAAGTCCGGAAATATTTGCCACTCACTGTAGGAACTGGACAGGGGCAATTCGGACAAAAGCCACCCACTGAACCATCCGAACTGGACAAAAGTACTAAAAACTAATCATCTTTTGACTAAGCTAATTGCTAATCTGCTTAATAAACTAATGGGTTTTTGAATTCGACCCGGTTTCACAAGTTTGACCTGAAAGCCTATATGGCCCATAATTAAGGATATAATTACTCAACCACTTTCATTAATGAGGGTAATGAACATTTGATACAACCAGGCAGCTTAAATCTCTCACTACAAAACACTTAAACATTAAATACCATTGAAACACCACAAAACACCTGACCAAATTACCCTCAGTCAAAAATAATCCACACCAAATTGGCGACCACAGTGGGAGAAGGTGCCTGAATCTAGCATTCGAAACCATGAAGAAAAACCAGTTCGGATGAATCCGGACGAGTAGGCAGTGCCACCAACTTTGGTAGAAGTGGTGGGAGAAAACGATGAATATATGATCGAAGAGCGAGACAGATTGAAAGCTGAGATAGAAGACTTGAGGGCTGCTAAAAGGGTAGAGATTGGTTTGAAAGAAAAATTAAAAGTGTCAGCCGTTCACCACACTGACAATCCAAGGGAGCATGACCCATCAGCAAAGACCCATGTAAGCACTAAAAAGACTCATGCTAGCTCAAAGAAGTCTCACCGGTCTAAGCCGGCGGAGAGCTCAGATTCAGATTCAGAATCTTCTAGTAGCTCCTCGAACGAAGATGAAGTTGAGGAGTTCCTGTCATCCAACAGTGATGAAGGCCGTTCTAAAAAGAAGTAAAAGTTGGTCAAAAGTATTCAAGAAAGAGGACAGGCATGGAAGGTTGAAAAGGCATCTAGGAAAAGGGTCATCTCATGGTCACAGCCATGATCGGAGACATGTAGACCGACTGTTGATGGATCCTTTCGGATTTCATAATGAACCAGGTATCTTTGCAACTCCCAATGAAGATACCGTGTTTAGTCGTGGCCGGAATTGGAGACAATCTCCATTGTCTTCCAAGATAATGTCCGTAAACATTCCTAAGAGGTTTGACAGTACAACGATGGAAAAATACGATGGGAGTAAAGATCCAGATAATCATTTGGAGCAATTTAAAAAAATTATGATGAATTTTGACGATGATGATAAGTTTCTTTGTAGAGAATTCTCCCAATCCTTTACGGGGAGTGCTCTGAAGTGGTATAATAGCCTGCCACAGGGCAACATCAGAAATTTTGATACTTTTTGGGTGGCCTTTCGGAGGCAGTTCGTTGGAAGTAAGGAGGTGAAGGGCAATAGAGACACTATTATCCATTGTGCCCAAGAACCAAATAAATCCTTGAAAGAATACATAAGTCGCTTTGTGAACACCAAGAATGGATTAGCTGATTGCTTTGAACAAGTAGCAATAGCTTCTCTAAGGCAGGGTTTGAAATCTCGCAATTTGGATGATTTAGTAACGAGGAAGAAGGCCATGACGTGGGGCAGTTTATTGAATCAGGTGGGAAAAAAATCAATGTAGATGAAACAAAGAAGACCAGGGTGCATAGGCAGGTAAGATCGGCCCCAGCTGCACCAAACCAGAACCAGAATCAGTCCGGGTACAAGGCTAAGGAAGCCAGACAGGGTCCCGGCAGGGCCAAGGCTCAATCCCACCCAGCACCAGCTCAGAGCCAACAATCTAGAAATAAGCGAGGGCCTTGGGTTCAACCGCAGTGGTTTGCCGAGTTGAAAGAGAATGTGGCAACCATCTATGATAAAACAAAAGACGAAGTACATTTTAGGAAGCCAGCTGCGCTTCAATCTCCCAGGGAAAATCGTAATAATTGTTTCTGCCAATATCATCATGATATTGGTCATAACACAAAAGACTGCATCGCTTTGAAACAAGAGGTGCAAAATTTGATTGAAAGAGGAAAGTTATGTGCTTATGTTAAAAGAAGAAGTGGGAATAGGCGTGATAATGCTCATCGGACTGGCCCAACAAACAACGCATGGACATTGGCTCCGGACGGGGCTATGGTGATAATTGAAAGATTCGATGTGGAATCAGAGTATTTGGATCTTGATCCAACCCGGAATAAGGTGGGCGTTATCACAGAACACAACAAGACGGTGTCCGGGCTCATCAGCTTTTTTGAGTCACTTACCATATTTGGGGGGGGGGGGACACCATGACTGCACCAACTGCTTCTTCAAGGAAGAGGCATGTTCATACCCTGGCTACTCAACTGGAAGGACGCATGACTTCCTATCAATCGCAAATTCCTTTTCCCTCATTGTTTTTTATGAAGATGATTTTAGGGACATAGTTGGTCCCCATGAAGATGCTGTGGTGATAGGAGCATCCATTGGGGGCAATGACATTAGACGAATTTTGGTGGACACCGGCAGTTCATCCAATATCCTCTTTTTAACTTCCTATAAACAAATGAAGAATCTAGCACTGATTCAGTGTTCAAACAGGTCAATTGTGGGTTTCACTGGAAGCTCAGCGGACGTAATCGGGGAGTTTAATGAGGAGGTTTTGTTGGGAAAGGGCCCTTTTAAGAAGATGGTCAGAGTACTTTTCATTATGGTGGATTGTCCCACGTGCTATAATGCCATTTTGGGAAGGTCTTGGCTCTCCAGGATGCATGTTGTGGCTTCAACGTTCCACCAATGTTTAAAATACGTTGTGCAAGTACAAGTGGGAGTTTTCAGGAGTAGTCAGAAGATAGCAAGGGAGTGTTATGCACCAGCACTGACCCCTATAACTTTGGGGGCAGTTCGGATCAGTGAATATTAGTAGTTGCAGAGGCCCTCTGAAGGAGGGGGTGAAATTGATGACCCCAGAGAGATCCCTGGTGTTTTAATACCAATTGAAGAGGTCGAAACTTACTCTCTGGCCGAAGGAAGAAATGTCAAGATTGGATCTAAGATGACATCAGAGTTGAAGGGAAAAATGTTATCTTTTTTAACAGACCATCAACATGTTTTTTCTTGGTGCAATGCTGATGTAACCGGAGTGCCAGCAGCTGTTATATCATACCAGCTATCCATCTGAAGAGATGTAGCACCTGTTGTACAAAAGATAAGAGCTTTTTCTAAGGAGAAAGTTGATGTCATAGTTCAAGAGGTTGACCATCTTACTAAGATGGGGCACATAAAGGAATCTCAGTACCCTTTATGGACAATCAATCTAGTGTTAGTAAAAAAGAAAAATGGAAAGTGGCGTATGTGCATCGATTTTACAGACCTTAAATAGGATTGCCCAAAATACCTATATCCGGTCCCCCGGATCGATCAGTTAGTCGACTCCACGTATGGGAACAAGTTGTTGTCCTTTATGGATTCCTTCTCCAGGTATAATCAAATTCAAGTGGATTTGAAGGATCAAGAACACACCATTTTCGTTACTGATAGGGGCCTTCATTGCTATAAGGTGATGCCTTTTGGGTTAAAGAATGCTGGGGCTACTTATCAGAGGTTGGTAAACAAAGCATTCGCTGATTAGGTTGGCAGAAACATGGAAGTCTACATTGATGATATGATGGTAAAGAGTGTGGAAGAAGAGCTACACTTGGCAGATCTTCAAGAGACTTTTGCCAACTTGATAAAAGTTAATTTAAAGCTGAATCCAGAAAAGTGTGTGTTCAGAGTGCGGTCCGGAAAGTTTTTGGGGTATGTGATAAGTGAGAAAGAGATATAGCCTGATCCAGACCAGCTTAGTGCTTTATTGCAGATGGAGCCTCCTCGGAATATTAAAGAAGTACAAAGATTGACAGGGAGGTTGGCTGCTCTAAACCGTTTTATCTCAAGGTCTTCGGATATGTGTGCCCTATTTTTCCAAACTTTAAAGGGTGCCAAAGAATTCAACTGGTCTCCACAGTGCGACCAGGCTTTTGATGAAATTAAAAAAACATGTATCCTCCCCCAAAACCTTGTTTAAACCTATTGATGGAGAGATACTATACATATATTTAGCAGTCTCTGAATGTGCCATAAGTGCAGTGCTAGTAAGAGAGGTGGATAATTATCCTCGTCCGGTGTACTACATCAGCAAAAGCCTGATGGATGCTGAAAAGAGGTATTTAAAACTTGAAAAACTAGCACTGGATTTAGTAATTGCTGTTAGTAAAATGAGACCCTACTTTCAGTCTCATTGTATTATTGTCCGAACGTCTTTTCCCTTGAAAAACATTCTTCAAAAGGCGGACATATCAAGTAGAATAACCAAATGGCTAGTGGAGTGTGGGGACTATAATATTAATTTTTCCCCTCAAAATGCAGTCAAGGCTCATTCTGTTGCTGATTTCCTAGTTGAATTCCATTCGGACAGAGACACTAAGCAAGCAACAGGTGAAAATACTAAGAAAGTATGGATTGTCCGGACTGATGGTGGATCAAGTACCATGGGTTGTGTCGCTGGGATATGTTTAACCTCTCCATACGGCGACAAGCTATACCAGGCTATATGTTTTGCTTTCAGGGCTTCTAATAATGAGTCCGAACATGAAGCTGCTATAGGTGGTTTGAAGTTAACTCTAATTTGTGGAGCCAAAAGGGTCAGGTTAATGAGTGACTCTCAGCTTCTTATCCATCATGCACAAGTTCAATCTGAGGCAAAAAAGGAGCAGTTGATTAAATATTTATTCATTCTTAAAGAGGTGGCACTTAACTTCAAAGACATCACCTATGAGCACATACCCAGAACAGAGAACACACTATCAGACTCATTGGCAACCATAGCATATTCAGAGTCCTACCTATGGATTCATGTGCAAGAATGCCCATCCATTAAACTCAATCAGAGCAAGGAAGAAGAGGAAAGTTTGAATATACAAGTGAGTCAACCTCAAGACTGGAGGTATCCTCTTTTTTAATACATTTTCAGATGGCATCTTGCCCCCGGAAAAAGCGGTAGCAAGAAAAATGAAACATAAGGCTCGTGGATTTGTGATCCTAAGAGACGTCCTTTACAAGAAGTGTTTTAGTAGACCTCTCTTGCGGTGTTTGGGGATTAAAGAGTCCCAAATAGTGTTGTCCGAACTGCATGATGATGAAGGGTCAGCATACTGTGGTTATAAAGCTCTAACCCGAAGAGTCTTGTTGGCCGGATACTACTGGCCCTCCATAATGGAAGATGCCAAGGAATTGGTAAAGAAGTGTGATCCATGCCAAAGATATGGTAATTAAATTCATATCCCAGCTGTCCCTTTGGAGTCGATTTCTGAGCCAATACCTTTTGCTCGTTGGGGGCTGGATCTGGTGGGACCTCTACCTATGACGTCCGGAGGGTGCAGAACTATTATTGTTGCCATTGATTATTTCTTGAAGTGGATAGAAGCAGCCCCACTGGCAAGAACTACTTCAAAAGCTGTCATAAAATTTATCTTATCTTATATTTGCTGCAGATTTGGGGTTCCACATAAGATAACCACAGACAATGGGCCACAATTTGATAACAAGGATATGGAGAATTTATGTGCCTCTAGAGGCATTCAATATTGATTATCTTCTCCTTTCCACCCACATGCGAATGGTCAGGTTGAAGTAGCAAACATGACCATCCTGTCCGGTCTTAAAAAATCTAGAAGGGACTGCTGGAAAGTGGCCAAGCTATCTACAAGAAGTATTATGGGCCTACCAGACTACTCCTGGGGCTGCTACACAGGAATCTGCATTTCCTTGGTATATGGTATGGATGCAATAGCTCCTATAGAGGCAACTCTTCCTTCATTCAGAGTCCACAATTTTTCCAAACAGACTAATGAAGTAGCAATCAGAAGTCAACTTGACTTGATAGAAGAAAAAAGAGTTAAGGTTCATCTTAGAGCCACCCACTATCAGGGATTGATGAGAAGTAGGTTTGCTTCCAGATTCAGAATGAGGGATTTTCAACCAGGGGATAAAGTATTGAGAAAAATCTTCCTACATACTAAGAAGAAGCAGTTCGGCAAGCTAGCTCCAAATTGGGAAGGACGCTATGTGGTCATTAAAAAGCTTAAGCCTCGGACATACATGCTTCAAGATAAAGATGGAAGGATCTTGAATCACCCCTGGAACATTGAACACCTCCGGTTGTATCTAGAATGAAAGTTATGTAAATATTTACTTGTTTAAAGTCCATGTATATATTAGGGGGCATACTCTTTCCTACCTTGGTGGCGCGGGGAGGTTTTAATGAGGTGTCCGGGCTTTTTTAAGAAACTTGATGCCTTCTTGAAAAATTCGGAATGGTTTGATTAATAGCTTCTTTAAAACTTTCTAAGTATCGCTGACAGACCGGATTAATCTAGTGGTGTGATGACCATTTAAACATTTGTCAATCGGAAAATTTAAACACTCTCACCTTAAAATACTTGTAAAATGACTAGGGGCGGGCTATTTAAACATTAGCCATCAAAATTGGGCAAACATAAAACAATGCAAGAATTGTGTAAAGTAAAACTGCCCGGCTAGCACCGGGGAATAATATTAAAACATGTAAAATGCCTTGGCCATCCAAGGACTTTGAAGTTTAAAAAGAAAAGGTTTATCCGGACAAGAGCTGAACAAGGTTACAAAAATGTCTTGGCCATCCAAGGACTTTAGTCTGACACAAGAATTAAAGAAAAATAAAAGATAGTTAAAATTTTAAGGCTGGGCTCCCTTAGATGTTCCAGCCTCATCTGGTTTCTTCTTGGGGTCTTTGGGATCCTCATTCGGGCTCTCTCCGGTCCCTTATTCTTCATCAGTGGTATCATCATAACCACTGGAATAGTTGTGTCTATCACCATCAACCATAGCGTAGAATGGGAGGTCTTCGTATTCCACATATCGCCATAAATCTCCAAGCGTCCTCTTCGGAAATATTCGATGAAAGAGCAAGACCATGTCGGATTTGACTTCATCGTACCTTTCTTCTTGGGAATCTATCACCTTGTTGGTGTATGGATCGATCTTGGCCTAAAGGCGTATTCTCCCGCTCTTTTATCAAATCGTCTTTCTCCTGGTTTACTTTAGACACAGCATCTTCGAGTGAAATTTTGTCACTGGTTAGGGTTTGGATGACATTGTCCCTGGCTTTCACCTCCTCCTCCGAAGTGGAGAGATCCTTCTTCAAGCCAGAAAACTTAGGTTGGAATTCTTTGTTAACCCTCTCCGAAGTGGCCAGCCTGGTGGCCAAGTTCTTTTTTCCCTTCTTCAACTTCTCGATATCTCTTCTTAATGCCTCAACACTCTGATTGGCGTTAAGGAGGTTGTTAGATAAAGTCTCTTTGTCTGTGTTGAGTGTGTTGATAAGGGTAGATTGACTTCTCACTTGTCTCTACATGTTGAGTACCAGTTGAATGTTGCTCAGTAAGGAGTGAGTCACCATGTCATTCTCCCCTGAAACAGAAAAAGACTTACCGTTGAAAGTATCCATGTTCGAAGAGCTTGGAGGGAAGTAAGGGCCAACAAAGTCATCTTTCTCGAGGTCTCCAAAGTAAAGGCCAATGCCTTGAAGGCCAATTCCTTGAAGGCCACTGATGTCTACTCCATCAATGTTGATATCCCCTCTGGTACCCTCTTCGGTGTGTAAATCACTTGTGATTTGCTACGCCAGTGCGGGGTCTGTTGGGTCGACCGGAGGAAGAGACTCTGGAGGCCGGAGAGCTACTTCATCCCCATTGGATATTTTTCTTATTCTTGGTTTCCCTATCTCCACCATCTGCACCCCGTTTTCGGTCTTTTTGGGAGCCTTTGAGGGGTTTGGAGGTCCACCTGTCTCTTTGGTACTCTCATCTTCAACCACTTGAAGCAGAGCAGCATCGATTCCCCCTTGGTCATGCAACTTCTAGCTTGTTGGGACGATCTCCTCAATACCACACTGAGCGACCTCAGCTGCATACTATTTCTTCTTTCCTTTTTTGCCCTTCATCTTACTTGAGGCTTTAGCTCTGGCAGGCAAGGCCAGCTTCCCATCCGTCTCCTCTATCCTCTGGAGGATGACACCTGTAGGAGATGGTGTGGTCAATTCTTCCCAAGTCAGGTCTCTCCGGTCGGTTGTGTTCCAGAGGTGGGACCTCACCAGGTTGCCGGCAGTAAAACAATTGTGGAAATGATTTCCCCATTTGTCAGCAGTCCAAGCATCCAGCTTGGCACAATTTGTCTGCCCCTCCTTCAAGTAGTCGGAGAACTCCTTCGGCAGCACTACCCAAAGAAAAAGAAGAGCAATTAAGTAAACAAACTTTTTATAAGGAAAGAAAAACCAACATGATGAAATATTTACCTGTACTTTTCCATCTAATGGTGAGCATGCTTGGGTTGACACCAACTTTAATCTTCCTCCCATTTTCCTAAGCTCCACTAATGAACAAGAATTGGGTCTTCCAATTCTTCTCCGATTCGAGCAGATCATCCATCACCTTAAAATTGTCACCTATGTTGTAATGGTAGAAGGGGATGATGTAGTTTTTGCAGAGGCTGGCCACAGCAACAAAGTTCTCCATCGGAAGCGGTATTCCGGAGAGCCTAGAGGCCATGATGCAAGCCATGAGGGTGTACCAAGTGTTGGGACTAAGTTGGCTCAGACAGAGCTTTATCAGATGAAAATATCTGAGGATCTCTGGGTCCAAGGGAAATCTGAGCCCCCAGTTGAACAGTTTTGTGTAGATAACTATCTCACTCAGCTTGCAGTCCATTGGTGTTTCCGGAGTGACCGATATCCGCACTTTGAAAGATTCAGGGATCCCCCACTTTGTCCGAATCCGGCCTAATTCAGCAGTATGAATGAAGGCGTAGTTAATGTTCTGCATGGCTAGCAGATACTTTACGCTCACCTTGTGGAAGCAAGGTCCCACTCTGTCTTCTAGGGACTCCGGCAGGTCCAGATGTTTCAAACACAGCTTCTCCCTACCCTTGCCCTTTTTATCAGTGGCAGCTTCCCCTGTTTGACCAGAGAGGTCGGTCTCATATGAGGCCTCTTCCATACTGTCCTCCATCACCTCTTCCATCACCATAGAAGGTTTGTCAGTTGTCGTTGGTGGAGGAGTTCTGGTGGCTGGCTCAGTAAGCTGTCCGGATGGTTGAGCATCACTTTCTCTTAATGATTTGGTGTCCGGCTGGGGCTCAGGTCTGAAGGGCTCATTTAGAAGGCCTGTTCCAGTGGCCTCTGAACCAGATGATTTATCCTTAGGGACTTCGATAGATGCCCCTGACCCTGTAGCTTTTTCCTTGGCCCCAGACTTAGAGGGCCCTAATTTCGGGGACTTAGACTGTGAAACAACAGCTTGGCCTTTTACTAAGCGGCCTGTTCGGCGAAGTGTCACTTTTTCTTGGGATTTTTCAGCATATGGTCCCATAGCTATGAATGGAGAGGGTCTCCCTATGCTTGTAATGGCATTTTCCCGTTCGATGGTAGGCTGTGAATCTTGAACCGATGAGCTGGAAACAATAGGCGAAAGACTTGGTTGAAATAACCGCCTAGGTTTGGAACTTCTAGCAGAAGATGAACCTCGATCAACCTCTAAAGATGGTGTTTCGGATTTATCGTTTGGAGAAACAGGAAGGCCCGCAGCAATGCGCCTTTCTCGCTCATGATTTTTCTAACTCCGAAAGATTAAGTCACCCGCCTTTTACAAGTGCGTTTCTTGCCGTGAACATAAACTTACACCAAAAGAATTTTGAGAAGAGAGGTGAAAACTTTAAGATGAAGGAATGAGAGAGTAATGAAGATGGTAAACCAGTGAAATGAAGTAATTTATATTGATAAGACAAAAGAGTTGCCACAAACCTAGGAGAATACGAAAAGACAAAAGTAATGATTGAAGGCGACGCTGACGTCATGAGTATTAAATGAATAGGTTGATTTTTGGGGTTAGTGGGAGCGCCGTTCTAGGAGAAAAACGGCTGGTGAGGTAAATCAAAAGATGACACGTGTCCTACGATCCATAGAAGAACTTTTTAACTTCTGAGAAGTTTTCAGTCCGGATACATCCTGAGCAGAGCACTTACACAGTCCGAAGAATGTTGCTAGTGTTTAAGAAAGATTTTTTAGGTCTTACCAAAGGCCTTCGACAAAACCTAAAAAAGGGGCTACTCATAAGTCCGGATATATTTACCACTCACTATAGGAACCGGACAGGGGCAATTCGGACAAAAGCCACCCACTGAACCATCCGAACTGGACAAAAGTACTAAAAACTAATCACCTTTTGACTAAGCTAACTGCTAATCTGCTTAATAAACTAATGGATTTTTGAATTCGACCCGGTTTCATAAGTTTGACCCGAAAGCCCATATGGCCCATAATTAAGGGTACAAATACTCAACTACTTTCATTAATGAGGGTAATGAACATTTAATACAACCAGGTAGCTTAAATATCTCACTACAAAACACTTAAACATTAAATACCTTTGAAACACCACAAAACACCTGACCAAATTACCCTTAGTCGAAAATAATCCACACCAGTTACTACCATAGTTTTCTTACTTTTTTGAATAAATACTTTGTTAATTTCCCACAGATGGCGCCGAATTTGTTAATGGGAATGATAAAGTGAACTTCCAAGTAGTAATATATATTATCAAAGAAGAGAGAAAAATTACATCGATCAGGGTTCTATCCCCTTATTTATACTTTCTCCAATGGTTATTTTGCATTACTCTACTATTTGACTACACTAATTACGCGTCTTAACTATATCATACGTCCTGATTTAAAGGCTGTTACATAAATGGTTTGACTGAATGTTCTATCGTGGCCCTAAACCGTTACTCTGACTACCATCTGTTATGCGAGGTGCTGAGTCAATTATGCTTGTTTAATATCCTGAGTGTTTGTCTAATCCTCCTCTTCTTAGTTATACACTTTGTATATTTCATTCACGGAAGAGACCGAGCTCCTATCCAACCGTTTCCTTTCTGTTTGATGTCCGTTTTTCTTGACATTCGTTCGACCTCAGTTAGGGTCTGGTTATCTCCTCATGACTTCATCTTTTCTTTTCCTTATTCGGCGAAGTCCATCAATCGAGTGGTTCGACTTTATCCATACTTCTGTTTGACTTTCTTACCAACTCGGCCTATGACCAGGTCTACTCGGTTATGTATGTTTATTCTCTTCGTGTGGCAGTTACCCCATTATCAATGAGATCATCGAGTACCAGTAAATCAAAAACAATGGATATGTACTTATACTTGTAGTAGGTTTCCTTCACGAAATAGAGTTTTTTTTTCTTCAAAAGAGGTTTCAATTGGTAAATCGTTTTCATGAGGTAAGTATAAGGCGAATATACCTCAAGATCCAACCATAATTGGCTCAATTGTTTGGCTTGTTATATACTCAATATGTCATGAACTTTCAGGTTCAAAGACAACAAAACAACAAGGTTCGGCAAATCCATAATAAATAAAGATAACATATGTCACGGCTAATGTAATATAATATAAAGTTCTAGTCCTCCCTTGATGCGCTCACAAGGACTAGGAGACCCTAGGAATAAAAGATTAAATATTAATTTTATTATTCTGATACTATCTTTATCTACTGCTACCGTCTCAACTATTGATCAAGTAACCACTGATTTAATCATGTTTGAGGAATAAGTAGTATAGTATATATTATAAGGTTGTTAATATGAGCTTGAGGATTTATCTCATTCATATTTAATTTTTCATATAGTGGAGAAGAGGTACAAATTCATCGACTCATGTTGTTTTATAATAGTTAGACAGGAAAAGTCTCAAACTTGTGTGGTTTTAAAGGCAAATGCAAGGTTAAAGATAAAGATTGAAGAAACATTAAGATCCATTGATTGTGCCTTATGTAAGCTGAATGCATTTTTTAATAGAAGATGATTGGTTTTGTTAATTGTATTTGATATAATCTTCATGTAACCTTCTTTTTATATGAAATTTATGCATGTTTACCGTGGATGTGAGATTTGTTTACAATCCGAACCACGTTAAATATGTCTTTTGTGATTGGTTTACTGTTCTATCTTTTTTATAAAATTTGTGTTGGAACTTTTAAAGAGGAAAATATTTACTTTCTTCTTCCCATATTTTTAAAAAATGAATCACCTAAGTTCTATAGCAACTACCTAGTTTCAGATCATATAACTGAAACCTAAAGTATTTGGGCCATTTTTGATTCACTAGAAATCTTGACAAAGCCAAATCCGGGGGAGAAGCTGTATATCTATTTGGCATTGTCAAATCACGTTGTAATTTTTGTTCTGATTTGAGAAGAGGATAAATCTCCAAGACCAGTAAATTACGTGAGTAAAATTCTTCTAGATGTTGAGAAACGATACTTGAAGTTAGAGAAATTAGCCCTTGCATTAGTCATTATCGGGCGAAAAATGAGACCTTAATTTCAAGTCCACTCTATTATCGTACGAACATATTTTCGATTGAAAAATATGCTACAAAGGTCCGATGTGTCAGGAAGAAGGACTAAGTGGTCAGTTGAGTTATGAGATTTTGATATTGAGTTTGAGCCAAGAACCGCCATGAAAGCACAAGCGTTAGCAGATTTTCTAGTTGAATTGCATTACGAGCGAACATGTACGTAAATTGATGAGGAAAACTTTGGAGCAGAATGGACTATCCAAACAGATGGAGGTTCCAATTCGTCAGGATTTAGAGCAAGGGTGCAGTTGGTTTCCTCATAAAGAATTGTAATGTATCAAGCCATCCGATTTGCATTTAAAGCGTCAAATAATGAAGTTGAGTACGAAGCTTCTTTGGTCGGTTTAAGACTTGCTAAAGTCTGCGGAGCTAAAAAAAAGTAAGACTGGTAAGTGATTCACAACTCTTTATAAATCATGAAGGCTTTAACGTTGGCTTTTAAATGCATCAGGTAAAAACATGTTCACAAGCCTGGAAATTCAGTAGTTGATTCTTCGACTATGGCTTCTTATTCAGAGGAATACCCTTGGATTATTACACAAGAAAATCCTTCTATAGTAAGAGGATCCAAAACAGTTGAAGGGTCTATTAAATCTTTTCAAATCTCTACAGATATGGCAAAAACGATTGGAGGAGTGAGATTAAATAATTTTTGGTAAACGATGTATTACAGTTGATAAAGTGATGGCTAAAAGAATACAGTTTAAGGCATATGGATATGTTGTCCTCAGAGATATATTGTATAAAAAATCTTTTAGCCGACCTCTACTTCAATGCTTGGGAAGAGATGAATCACAGATGATACTTTCAGAGCTGCACGACGGGGAAGGGTCAGCATAATGTGGGTACAAAACACTGATACAAAGATTTCTTCTTGCAAGGTACTACTGGCCGACTCTCGCCTCGAATTTTAGGGAATTAGTTCAAAAATGTGAGACCTACCAGAGATTTGCTAACAAAATCCATGCACCAAATGAGGCATTGATTTGGTTGGACCATTACCAATGACATATGGAGGTTAGCAGACGATCATTGTCACAGTTGATTATTTCTCTAAGAAAAATGAACCCCTATTAGGGACAAAATCTAAAGATAATATTAGATTTACTGTTTCTAATATCTATTATCGTTTTGGAGTTCCGATGAAAATAACAATGGACAACGGACCACAGTTCGATAATAAAGCAATGAAGGCTTCTACGCTTCTAAGGGGATACAATAGTACGTTTCGGCACCCTTCCATCCCCAAGCAAATGGCCAAGTCGAGGTAACCAATTAGGCAGTTTTGGATGGCTTAAAGAAGAACTTAGAAGGTAAGGCTGGAAAATGGACGGATTAACTAAAATAAGTTTTATGGGCTTACATAACTATTTCCCAGACCGCAACACTAGAGTCACCATTCGCACTGGTTTTCGGAATGGATGTAGTAGTACCATCTGAGACAATTTTCCCCTCGTATAGGCTCACTGGGTACTTCGAGGAGACAAACAACAAAGGAAAGCAAATATAGTCAGATATGGTGAAAGAAAAAAGAAGAATGGAACACCTGAATTCTCTACACTATCAGACCTTGATGAGAAGCCGATATGCTTCAAAGGTCAGGAGACGAGAATTTAGAACAGGGGACAAAGTGTTGAGGAACGTTTTTCTTTATAAAAAGAAAAACGACTTGGAAAGTTAGCTTCTAATCGGGAAGGTCCGTACACGGTAACAAAGAAAGTCAAGTCGGGGACATATCGACTCAAAAAATAAGGAAAGAAGAGATCTTCCTCACCCTTGGAATATTGAACACCTCGATGTTTATTTGGAGTGGATATGTAAAGTTGTAAATATTTTATGTATGAATTTATGTAAGTATCAATGGCATACTCTTTCCTACCCTGGTGGCGCCGTAAGGTTTGAATGAGGTGGCCTAATAGCCGACTTATATATATATAATCTTGTTTTCATCTTAAAATGATTTCTATAGTGTTTATCTTTTTGCACCTAAAATACCTTCCAAAGAATGATGGATGATAGTGTTCATCTTTTTTAACCTAAAAGCCTTCCAAAGAATGATGGATGACAGTGTTCATCTTTTTGAACCTAAAAGACCTTCCAAAGAATGATGGATGACAGGGTTCATCTTTTCAACCTAAAAGACCTCCTAATGAATGTTGGACGATGATGTTAATCTTTTTGAACCAAAAAGGCCATCTAACAATTGTTGGAGTGCAAGATTCATTATTTTGAACTAGAAACGATTTCCGATGAAAATGGCCAAGTCGATTCTTATAACGATCTTTGCGGTTGGCCTTTCTTTCGAGGAGAGCAGCACCACAAAGCAACCTATTAAGCTCATTTGCAAGAAAATCATTTTCATAGACATTAAAATAAGCCGAGGCACATGAGAGATTTTCACCTTCCCCAGGAATTTCTTCTTGATTTCTTTGACCAGTTGTTTACTTTGAACAAAGTCCCCGCCAGAGTCTAAGTCGTCGATGACAATCCTCTTCACATGGGGCAAACTTGGACCAATTGTGTTGTCATTGTCTTCTTCACTATTAGCAATTTTCTTCCGTTTTTCTTGAGAAGAAAATATATTTGGCCTCACAGCACCTTCCCTCCCAGCCAATCTCACTTCGACCACAGCCTCATATTCAGCATCCAATTGGTTTTATTCCCGGACATTAGCTTGATGTCCTTCCCGAACATCAACTTTTTTGTCTTCCCGGACCTCAACTGATTGTTTTTGCTGAACCTCAACCAATTGTTTTTCCTAGACCTCAATTTGTTGTTCCTCTTGGAGTTCTGTTTTTTGTACTTCTCGGACAACATCATCTGAGCCAGCATGATCCTCATTCTCTTTGTCCTCACCATCGGATTTCTCAGCATCCTGATGAATGGGAGCCCTAGCTCTCGGAAGATAGACAATATTTTCTAAGCCTTCTAAGAGTTTGAGAACAGCATCCTCCGGAGGAGGCTATCATGAACTTCTTCAAGGATTTATTCTGACCTGGATCATACCTCCAAAGATGGCTTCTAACCAAATTCGAGGGTGTGAAGCATCTATGGAATTTGTAGCCTGAATTGGAACCTGTCCAGAGGGTTAACTTCTCAAAGACGTCCTTTGCGGATTTAGCATAGTCCTTGAAAGGTTTGGAAATCCCTTTCATAGCTGTTTAGAAGAAAATGTTTTTGGTTAATTAATTCGAACAAGTAAAACATAATAAAGTATGGAAACAAATACCTAGTCTGGTCCACTCTAAAGTCAGCCGATGGGGCATCTCCTCCGAACTCTCAAAACTGGTCTCCCACAACCCATAAATAAAGATGAACTGTTGTTTCCCTTTCTTGTTAGCCTTTAAGAAATATTTTACCACCTTAATTGCATTGCAAGCCCCAGGAGGAAAAGGGATAGTGGGAATTCTCGGCCACACCTGAAATCAAAATGAGTTGTTCTATTGAGAATTCGGTCTTAGAGATCCTGGAGGCCATTATGTAGACCATTAGTGTATACCACATATGTAACCAACTTGAGATGGAAAAAGTTCGATCAGGTTCAAATACTCCAACAGAGCAGGATCAAGGGGCAAGTGAAGACTCAGTTCATAAGTTCCGTATAGAGAACCAGCTCATGGCCGCGAACAGATAATGGCATCTCTCCAACAGTTGAGAACCAAAACGTGACATTTTCGTGGATTGCCCACGGCTCATTTAGCTTCACCTCCTTAGTTGGGTGGAAGTTTTTTACTTTACCTTGTAGAATGTGAGTAAATGTTTGGCTTCGATCTCGCGAAGGTTGTTGTCTAAGATGTCCTCTATGTTCGAAGGAAAATTTGAGGTACGCTTCCTCTTTTGCTTCTTTTTTTTTAAATCGGAATTCTCTCCTCGGTGAGTAAGAGAGGTGGTGGAAATATTAGGGGGATGAGAAGAGGGTTCCCGACCTTGCACAGGATGTCCGAGGGAAGATGTTAATGCTGGAATAGCCTGAATAGGATCCGTTTCTACTAGGGCCATAAGATCCACCCCATGGTCAGTATCCGACTCGTCAATTAGCTTGTTTTCATGTGATTCTTGAATGGAATTCAAAACGTTTCTAGGAAGAACATTACTGGAGGAGGGTTTTCGGGGACTAACCTGAGAAGTAGTCTGAGGGGTTCCCTGTGGAGTCACCTGAGGGGTCGCAACAAAGGTGTCAAGTTTAATTTTGATAAATCTTTTAATAGGTGCTAGGGATTATTTTTTCTTTTGGCCCGATCGCCTCTGCCCGTCTCGGTGAGTTTGTTATTATCACTACCCATCAATAAGAAGGGGAATGGTTTGCGGTTGTTCCCGGAAGGTGAAAGGTCACCCTTATTTTTCCCTAAACAAGATTGATCGGGGGGTGGGCAATAGGTGAAACAAATAAAAAACATTGTCTGAAGCTCCTACTATGTCAAAACGTGACCGAAGAGGAGATCATTTGTCATGAAATGTTGTTTGAAAAATTTCTAGAGTAAGGTAATCTCCGGTTCCGGAAGGTCTCTTTTCTTCAGCTTTGTTTAAAATATTAAACAACCTCCAAAGTTTGTATCTTTCAAGATTCATACACTCTTTAGGCATGAAAGGGTAAAAGAGAATTCAGTTTGAAAAGTTGTTGATCTCTCTAGAATAGGCTTTCTCTTTATTTTGGCGAGCTGAGTTAAAATGTATGAAGTTGAAATTAAGAAAATAGATAAGTATTTATAAGGGAGTAGTGGTTTTTTCCAGGCGTAAGCTGAAGAGTTAGGTTTAAGGGTCTCTTCGACACATTATTCTCCTCATAAGCAGTTCTAAAAAACGTGTTGGCGTGTGTTAGGAGATGATCAACACGTGCTCAGAAGTGATGTTACCATCCTAAGCTAGTTTTGAGACCACAACTGATAGAAAAATGCATGCGAAGCTAAAAGGAATGATGGGTAGGATGAGGTGACCATAACTAAGGGTGAAGTAACGAATACAAATAAGTCTACAAGACATGGCTCGAGGAAACTCCTTGAGAATATTCTCTCAGGAAACATAAGTAAAAAAGTCCTCTGAGTAGGGTGTGAAGCAAGAATGATCTGTGGAGTGTTGTAAGAGGCCATGCAAAGAAGCTCGAAAGCAAGAATGATCCTCTTGTGTTCTTTTCTGAAGGGGTATGAGTAATTTATTGACACAATTCTCTATGAGGAATATTCCCTTATGATGGCTGAAATAAATAGTGTTTTGAAGTCAAAAGATCTTCAAAAGAATATAGTTCTGAAAAGTGAATCTGAATGTATTAGACTAAGTGTGAGGGGTATGCCTGGAAAAAGAGATTCATAAAGTGAACAGAGGAAAGTATTTAGCTAAATAAAGGATATTTATGATTGGTTCTAGGGTGTAATGTTGGTTGTGCAAGAAGGAAAGTCATATTAGTAAGAAAAGTTCGGATAAGAGAAATAGAGATATTGTTTTAAAGCATGATAGTGGAGATGTGGAAATGATCTCAGATGATTATCAATAAAATTATATTTTAATGGCTTATACCAGCTGGTATTACCACAAGTGGATGTTGGACTCATGAGTTTCATTTCACATGACATCCAACAAAAATTGGTTTGAGAACTAAAGATTGTTTGATGGTTACAAGGTCATATTAGGGAATGATGAACATTTTGTGTTAGAGGGGATGGGGAACTTCCAGCTCAAGTTTTTTACATAACTTGAGAAACTGATAACAAATATGATGAATATAGCCATTATTAGACAAATCCTTCTTTCTATTGTATTGTTAGACAATGAAGGTCTTCCATATAACAAAGAGATGACAGAATTCAGAATCTGCAAGGCTCACTAGTTGTTATTAATTTAAGACTAATGGTGTGTTAGTTTTTGAAGTGTTTGTGGTGATCAAAGGTGTGTCTAGTGTAGAGACATATTCAACCAAATTTTAGAATATTAGGTTAGTAAATGTGCGTGAGAAATTCCTTATTGAGCTTAATAAACAAGAGTTATGATATGGTAGTGCAATTTAAAAGTTTAGCTTTTGTGAGAGTTTCGCTAGGTAAAAGCAAAAGGGTTAATTTCATTCTTAGCAACCATACAACCATGGATGTGTTTGAGTATGTTCATTTCGAATCTTCGGAGTCCTGTAAGGAAACCCACCATGGGTGGTGCTAGGTACTTCATATCTTTTATTGATGACTATTTTAAAAAAGCATGGGTTATATTTTTAAGGACCAATGGTGATATATTTAATTCTTTTAGGAACTAGAAAGGCTAGTGGAAAATTAGACTAGTAAATAATAAATAAGTTGATGACTAACAACGACCTTGAATATGTGAATGAGGTATTCTTTAATTTATATTCTAAATTTTTGATTTATATACACTAAACCATGAGAGTAACTCCCCAACTAAATGTCTGGCTGCTAGGATGCACTAAACCTTTTTGGCAAAGTTTAGGTGTATGATTCTGATAATAAGAATCGACTGAAGGTTCTAGGAGAAGTCTTAATGCCAACTGGATATATCATCAATAAGAATTTATTTATGAAACTAAATTTAAATATTTATAAGAAGTATGGACTCGAAAAAAAACATGTGTTGGTACATATGAGAGTGTTCAGACGTGTTGTCCATGAACGTATACAACAATATAAGATTCAATCGAGAGCACTAAAATGTTTATCCTCGACTTTTCAGAATGAGTAAAATGTATATGGTTTGGTCTTTGGACCTAGAAGTTAGAAACCTTTGATAAACTAAGACGTGTTATTTAGTAAGAAGGTGATGTTATTGGTTAAGGCGGTGAAGATCAAACCTAATACTACCTAGAAGAGATGTACAGTTTATGAGTAGCCTAATGGAGAGAGTGAATCTGAGGATTCTTTTGCCAAAGATGATTTCATATTGTGTACATATATAGAACATATAGAGAAAGCTCACCCATTGCATGAGTTAGAAGATGACCGAGAGTTTAATGTTTCACAACCTTCAGATGTTTAGACTAATGCTCAGTATGATGATTTTGATTGCTATCAGTTAGTGCATGATAGAGCATGGGAGCTAGAAAGCCTAAAAAAAGATACACCTTGGTTGATATTATAAGTTATGCTTTGCCGATTGAAATGTTGGGATATGATCTTGAAACAGGGATTTATCATAACACTATGAAGAGTAGTGATAAGACGAAGTGTCTGAAGGCCATGAAGAAAGAACTGAGTTCTTTTAAGAAAATGATCATCTGGATTATTTTATCAACCAAGGAGACAGAATCTTATTGAGAGTAAATTGATATTCAAAATAAATAAAGTCATTCATAGAGTTGAGGTACAAAAATAAAAAGATAAGATGGTGGCTAAAGGATCCATGCAAAAGAAGGATGTTCTTTTAAATGAGAGTTTCTCCATAGTCATGCAATAGTTGTTTATGCATTGAAATACACAAGTTGATTATTTTATGGGGTACGTCAAGTATGTAAGTAGCTTTTATTACAATCATATCTATTGCAATGAGGAAACACGTATGGAGATACATATCATGTGGGATGTATATAACATATTGAGAGGTGGTAAGGACATGAGGAGACTTAAAAAAATAATGACAAAGTTGAAGAGAGAGGTTAGAACGAAGGACATGAGAGAGGGTAAAAAGATACTTGTTATAGCGATCAAAATGAACAAATTTAGAGGATGTCTATATTTCTCTCAATAACAACACATACAAAAGGATATCAATAGGTTTGGCATATTCGAATTTAAAGAGGTTGGAACTTGTATTGATACCAATTTCAAACTAATACCACTCAAGCACCAAAAAAAGTACAAGGTAAGAATTTCATGCAATAGATTACTAATGTTAATATCGTTGGAAGCATTATGCATGAAATGATATGCATATGACTTGATCTTGCCTACTTTATTATTACTTGAAGCAGATTTACCTCAAATTCAGGAAAAATTGATACTTGAATGGTTCAACTTAAGTTGGGTTATATTATATTTATAAGTACAAGGGTTATGAGATGTTGATGGGGTATGCTGACTCTAACTATGCATGCTACTTTGACATAAAAAATAAAATTTGGGCTATCTATTTGTTGTGCTTGGGCGAATAGTTACCTGGAATGTATGAATCCGAAAGGTTATTGTTTTTTTATCTACGAAAGACAAATTCATCGTTACTACTGAAGTAATTAGTAAATTTATATGGTTGACCATGTTATTAAGTGAGATTACTAGTATATAGTAATAAGTTATTATCTTATGTGATAATATAAGTGCTCTTCATTTAATGAGGAATCTCAATTCCCTGAAACAACTAAGCACATAAATGTCAAGGTACACTTCATCTAAGATATGGTGAAGAGAGAAAGTGAATGTGGCAAATATTATAAGTGCTTAAAATTCTTCAATAGCTCTGACTAAGGTGTTAGCGATTTCAAAGTTTATGAACTGGATGGGACTTGTGCATGTTTGGGAAGTAAGATGTTGGATATCTTAAAAAAGTGGTTGAAACATCAAGGAAATGGGTAATAGAGTCATCGTAATCCTAGATGAATAATTTTTAGGTGTAAGCTAAAAGTGATTGATGTGAGATTACTAAAATTTTAGAACATAAGGTGTATAAGCAATGCTTATGGGTTGAAGTTACCAAATCTTTAGAGGAATGATTCATCAATAAAAAATTAGTTGTATAAACCTTTATCGAACCTAAAGGGATAAGTTTTCCAAAGACAAGTGTTATGTTACTGATTGAGCTGAAGGTGCATGGTCAGTACATGTTGGACCGAATGTGCAGGAATATATAGTCGAAGGATTTTAAAATTACTTATTTGTTTATAGAAGAAACTGCTTCAATAATATATTGAAAAACATGACACTATAACTTTTTCATAGTCATTAATCAAGTAACCATAGTTTGAGCATTTCTAAGGAATGAACAAAATAGAGAGCCACGTGTTAGAATTGGTGGTGTAATTACCTGGTGTAGTGTACAACCACACACATGGAAATGTTTTTGCGTATTTTATGTTTGGATTCCTTGGGTACATTTTATAAGTTGCTAATTTACTCTTCAAGGTTTAGCTCACTCATAGTTGATTCTATACATGGTGGAGAAAAGGTATGAAGTCGCTGTTGAAGTCGTTGAAGTGAAGTTGGATCACATGTTTTGTTGAATTGAATATATTTTAAGGTTATTCATTATTTATGTGTTATGTGGATTGTATTATTAAGGTTATCTTAAATTTGGTAAACATGACATTAAAGCAATACATCACCCAATGATCTATGTTATTAATTGATTTATTTAAGGTTTTGACGGGTTCATGATTGTTGATACTGTGTGTATTAATGGTCCTAAAGAAGGTTAATATTTTACATAATTTGTTATAAAAATAATACTATTAATTTTCATTTAGTCACTAAGTATTGATAGAAATAAGGAATCCAACCCTAAGGGTTTTTGTTCTTGTATTAAATCGATTCGCAATGGATAAACAACGGATTTTCTAAAATCCATACAAGTACATGTTGATATGTTTTCCCTAAGGAATATCATTAGTGATGTACGATATGGTTTACATAGTGAATCCATATTTAATTATTTTCTAAATTTATATGTCAATGAATATGATGTTTATGTACTATTTGATATGTTTATGTACTATTTGATGTGTGTTGTTAATCCATCAAAATTAAATATATTTAATCCATTAGGAAATAGACGTCTAACTTTAGATGGGTCAGTTGGTTTAGAAAACAGAGAATCGTATTTGAATTGTCATGGTTTTAAACTATCATTAAAGACTCACACCCTTCCCTAAAAATATCAAATAGAGTATGTTTGGACCTCATAAAACAAGGAATACGTTCGACATTTTATGAGGTTGTCCCAACTAAGATTACCCTAGAGTTTTCCAAGAATGATAAAATGGAGATTCAAATGTTATTTAGTCATCTCTCCACTATGAATTTTTATTGCAAGGGGAAAATAAGGCAACATATGTTAAGGATGTAAATGACAATCTCAAAGTTAAATTTACTTAAAGTGGACCTTCTGATTAAGTTATGGTAGAGTTTGTGTTCCAGGCTTTTCCTAAACAATTTATGATTTTTCAAAGCTCTTATAACTGTAGTGTGAGAAGTGGACAATTAATGAACTAATGTTTCATTCCACTCAGGATGAGGAGAGGCACAAATAACAAGACCCTGAGACATATGGTTAATTCTGAGCAGGGGAAAATAAAGACACCTAATGAATCACATGTTGCGTGTAGATAGGTTTTTTTAAATAGAATAATACATCTCAAATAAAGTGTGAAAAATACCAAGTTTATATGAATGTTAAAGGTGATGTGACAATTCTGGTATGTTTAGAAATAAATTTAGTTTTAGTTGGAAAAAACATAAAATGGATCGATCCGACTGTGACCATGTTAATATTTCTATATGGAATATGATAAGTAGTTGAAGCCTTAATGATAAAAAGTTTTTTAGAGACATCCAAAGTCCATATCGGTTCAATATGAGAAGGATTAATGGTATACAAGTAATAACAAATCTAAACTATGATGCAGCCTTTTGTAAGTGGACAAATAATAAATAACAAAGAACCCTAATGAATTCTTAGTATCATGGAGCAATTTATAATACTTTTGATTTAAGAATAAAGAAACTAATTAATCAAATGTTACACGTTAATGTTTTTTTGCAATAGGATGATACATCTCAAAATGAAGTATGAAAAATACCAAGTTTATATGAATGCTAAAGGTAATGTCATAACTTTAGTATGTTCTTTATCCGAGTGTGACCATATATATCTATGCACGATGTGATAAGAAGATGAAGCTTCAGTAATAAAAATATTGTTGCAGACGTCTAAAATCCCACATTGGTTCGACATGAGAATTATTAATTGTATACGAGTAACAACATATGTAAACTACTACAAGGCCTTTTGTAAGTGGACAAAAAATAAACCATGCAGGACTCAGGCCCCAAAGAGAATAATCATACTAGTGTGGAGATCGTGTTCTTCATACATATATATGGAAAAAAATATGCGTCATCCATATTTCTAACAAATGATATCAGATATTGGCTGGTCATTATGTTTGACAATCAGGGAGTTCACCCACACGATACTCAGTCTATGCATGAAGCTCTGATACTATTTGTTGGAAATATGGGTACCAGTTATTATGCTTCTATATAAGCAATAACATATTTATTAGGAATATTTGTCTCGTATATTATGCTTCCGTATATAAGTATGAAGAATCCGATCTCCATACTAGTATGATATTCTCTGCATTGGGCCTGAATGCCTACACGACTTTACTTTTTATCCATTACTTAAAGGTCTCATACTAGTTGAGATATGTTCTTACTTATATAACACGGATCCTTCCCATGTTTAATCGATTTGGGAAGTTGGTTGTACCTAAAAAATCCTAATCTCATATAAAATATCACTTAGGCTCCTCTCAATCGACTTTCATCCGTTCACTATAATCAGGTTGTGTTAGGGCTCACTAACCGAGCCATTTAACTTTATAATTGATCCATATGCTCACTCTAATTAGACCACACTATATGTTCCTTAGTGTCACTCCAATCAAGTCACACCACCTTGATACATAGAGCCAGGGACACTCCAAACTAGGTCATACCAGTGATCTATAAAGTAAATCATTCCCCTTGAACATGGTTGTTGGTTCATCATGTTCGACATCCATGAATTTTACCCACCTCGCATTCCGTCTTGGCATTGAGTTTTGGTACCATTTTTTTAGAATATAGAAAGACATATTCCGCTTTCAGTATAAGTATGAACAACCCAATCTCCACGCTAATATATGGTCTTTGGACCAAAAGTAAAGTGGTGCGGGCTTGCGGACCTAAAGCAGGTAATATTATACTAGGATGGAGATCTGGTTGTTCATACTTATATACGAAAGCGGAATATGTACCTCATCTATATTCCGAAAAAAGAGTTTGAGCCGTGGGAAGTAGACCAAAAGCAAAACTGTGCGGGCCTTTCGACCCAAAACGGACAATATCATACTTGTGCAGAAATCGAATTGTTCATACTTATATACGAAAACTGAATATGTGATACCCATATTTTCAATAAATGGTTCATGACCAACCGGCGTGGTCGGATAAGAGTGAACGCATACTTCTATTGTAAAGCTTTATGACTCAAATAATGAACCCTGACACAATTTTATTAAAGTTAACCGATGAAAATCAGGTGAAAGAAAATTAATTGTATTTTCTTATAGAAAAAAATTATTGGAAATATTTAAAATCTTAAATTTGTTAAACATAAAAAAAATCAATACTATATAAATAAAATATATCTAAAATAATATGACGCATTCTGAAAATGGAAAAGAAATACGGAAAAATAAATCAACTTGTTCGTGCATCTATAAATGAAAGCGAAAACAACAAATTTATTTAATTTTATTGAGTATTTAATAAAATAAGATATATTTAAAAACTAAACTTCTAAACTCTCTGACCCAGTTCAACATATGATTCTCGTCCTTATATTCGGTTCATTGGCCAATAAGTCAGTTTATTTACTTCCAATAAAGTTATAATACGAGTCGTCGTTGAATCGTAGAAGTCTTCTTCCACGTCTTATATGTTGACTGAATAGTTATAAACTCAAAATATCATTATATTAATTATACTTAACATAGAATAGTTTTATTAAATCAAGATGTTAAAAGTTTGACAAAACTATCATTTGAAAAGAAAATGTCACGAATTTTCTTTTCTTCCGGATTCTTTGGTTGGTTGAAAATGGGTGGAAAACCATTTTTATTTAGACTTTTTTCATAAAATAAAAAGCCCCCTATATTCTTCTGATCTTCCTAATACTTTCTTTTAAAAGTTAGTTTGAATTTATTTTCCAATTTAAAATAGTTAAATTTTACGCGGTTAAGAAAATAATGAATTTATCAAGCTTATAATAATAAGAATAAAATAGGTTGTTAATAATAATTTAAACATGGTTTTACTCCAATACGATATGGTGTATATGTTCGTATTTTTGTTTTTGAGCTCTAAAGAGTTAGGTTTCCAAAACCGGTTGATGAATCATGGTCGTACAATCAGACCGTGATTAACGACCCTCCTTCCTCCTTCGGATAGTAGGTGGCGGTAGATGATATTTTTAGTTAATTTTTCGATAACTACTTGGGTTGGTTGCATGCATCTCCTTTTTGTTATTATTCTAGATTTCTCTTTTTCGTTGTTCTCTCGTCTTTCTGGTTATCTGTTAGCCGGCCGGAGCATGGCTGCTTGCCAAGTTCTCGCCATGATGGAATCATTTAACCCGTAGTCAACAAATGATATTCATCATGAACAATTTCCAGCACTTCAATCTTCCAAAACAATCACAATCCAAGGCGATAAAAAAATTAAGCAACAACAATAACGAAAACAATTACGAACATATTTACTCTAAACTTCACAGATCTTTCGTTAATATCACAAGATCAACATAATCTTTCTATAGTATCAAGCCAACAAAAGTTCAAGCAATGCGGGTTCACATTTCATTACAATTCCTACAAAGTGACACAGAGAAGTTGATAGCAGCCACCAAATACACATTGATAGGAAAGTTTTCCCAACGTCTGCCAAAGAAAAATCTGATCAATCAATTCTTTAGAAGCTAAGAAATTCACAGGCGAGTACAACATATCCAATTAGGATGTAAGACACATCTTAATCGAATTCTCATTCAAATCTGATATGTGTAAGTTATGAGCTAGGAATGTGTGGTTTGTTGGTGAATACTCAATGAGAATATTCAAATGGACACCAACATTTAGCCCAAGATATGAATGTCCCATAGTTCCTACTTGGATTAGAATAGAAAATGTCACTAAATACCTATACGACTATGATTTTATTCACTTTATAGCTACTTTAATTGCCCAGCAACTTAAAACATGGTTCCAGTCAGAAATAGAGCCATGTATAAATCATCCTCAGCTAGGATCGAATTAGACATCACAAAGAAGCTTCAACACCATGTATGGGTGGGTTTTGAAGACAACAATGGATGTTGGATCCATATCAACTATAACGAAATCCCTAAATACTGTAACCACTGTTATCATATAGGACACGATCAAGACACATGCAAGTAATACCTTCCAGAAACCAGAATAACAAGAAAGAAAATAAGAATGTCAGAGAGGGAGATTCTCAGCATAGAAAGGTCACTAACAAGGAGGAGATCCCTACATTAAAGTATATTACAATCAAGGAAAATCACAAAAGAAGTTTCATAAACAACCCATCAACCGAAGATCAGAAAACACATATTGAAAATAATGCATTACTAATAAACCGAACATGACAGAAATCAAAACTCCTTCGAATGAAGAGATTATAAAAGCCATCAAGAATCTCGAAGAATATTAGACTTTATCATCTAGCTGTGAGACATTTAGCCAGACTCCAAAACAAGAAAACATTGGTAGCTTGCCTCGCACTCCTTTACTAAAAAAGAAGAAGTGGATCATGATTTTTCAGAAATTGCTTAATCAATGATCGAAATAAGGTAAATCCATGAGGAAAAAAGGAAATATAATTATTACGTATCTACTTGGGGCCAACCATTACCCAAATCAGAATCATCAACATGATTAAGTTCCTATGTTGGAATATCTGTGATATTGAAAACAAAGCTTCCATGAGAAGGCTTAAGTCTATAATAAAAAACAAAAGTATCAACATTCTAGCTATTCAAGAGATCTTCATTAAAGCTGATAACATGACCACTATTGCTGCTAAGCTTAGATTTAATGATTTCAGTGCAAACTCTTCTAAGAAAATATGGCTCTTTTGAAATGATGACTTCAACATAAACATAATTCTTAACCATAATCAGCTTTTGCACACTGAAATCACTCATAAATATATGAATAAAGTTTTCTCCCTAACTAAAGTCTATGTTAAATGTCAAAGACTCAACAAAATTGTTCTCTGTAATACTCTTAAAGTTATATCTATTTCAGTTAAAGAATGGCTTGTAATTGGTGACTTTAATTTTATTTTTTCTTCTGATGAATAAATTGGATACTTTACATTCTTCTTAAATAGCTCTGAAGATTTCAATAAAACAATTGGAAAATTCTTATTGGAGACTACTAGTTATGCAGGCACCAAGTTCAGATGGACTAACAAATCTAGATGAACGAGATTAGATCAAGCTTTAATCAACTTTGTTCGGTCTGACTCTTCCAGCATTAGTAAAGTCATGCACATGGATAGAACTTTCTCAGACCATACCCCTCTCTATGTTACTATATCAAATGATAGAAGTTACTCTAAATTAGGCTTTAAATTTCTAATTATGTGGACCCTTAATGATAATTTTCTAACCATAGTGGAAACTAACTGGAATCTTAGAATGCAGGGATATCTTATGCACATATTTTGGAACAAAATCAAAAGACTTAAAGTTTCTCTAAAAACTTAAAACAAGTAAAGTTGTGGGGACATATTTGATAAAGTGTTGGGGACAGAAGAAATTATTAATAACATAAAGAGAAAGCTTCAGGACAATAACAACATTGAGAATAACAACAACCTATCTAAAGCTAATGGATAAAGGATGGAAATAGAAACACAAAAAATTATCACATCTATGTTAAGAAGAAAAAGAGGAAGAACAAAATCAAAAGCATAAAGGAAAATTCCAACTGGATCACTAATGAGAACCTTATATGCAGCTCTACTGAATCTTATTGCAGAGAGATTCTTACAAACATTGCTAATACAAATCATGAGTATGAAATCAACTTAATAAATAGTTCTATTTTTATAAAATTCCTAAGTTGATTAATGGGGATGAAAATAACAAGCTCATGAGGCCTCCTACTGAAGAAATTTTTTGAAGTATAATCAACAGTCTTAACCCATCTAGTGCAGCAGACATGGATGGTTTTAATAGTTGTTTCTACCTTACTTGTTGGTAAATTATAAAAAAGACTTCATTGCTACCTTAAATTTCTTCATTTAAGGTATGAATATCCCATATGCTATTTTGGTAATTGTAATATGCCTCATCCGCAAGTCTTGTAATCCTATAAATCGGGAAGATTATATGCATATTAGTATTTGTATCCTTATGAGCAAAATAATGTCTAAGTTTCTCAAAAGAAAGATTACTATTCTTCTCCCTAAAATTATCTCTGATTTTTAGGGAGCATATGTTTTTTATAAATCAAATCAGGAAAAATCTTGATTGTTACAGAGATGATTTAGGATCTTAATAGAAAAATTAAAGTTGAGAACATTCTGATAAAAGTGGATATGGCTAAAGACTTTGGTAGAATGTACCACAACTTCATTACAAGAGTAATGTTTTCTTTTGTTTTTGACTCAAGGTCTGTTATATTAATATATAGGTTAATCATGAACATTCATGCTTCAATTTTATCAATGAGGAGGTTGTTGGTTACTTTAAAACTATAAAGGTTTAAGACAAGGGGACCATCTGTCCTCTAGTATCTTCATTATTATTGAGGTTTTGTTAAGAGGTTTAAGCAAGGTATTTGAAAACTAAAAAATATATTACGAGAAGTTCAATCACAATTCATTGTTTAGCTTTCGTTGACGACTTGCTCATATTAACTAATAGTCCTAACTCTTCTATCTCTATTTTATGTAAATATTTGCAGAAATATCAAGACATCTCTGGCCATATAACCAATAAGGAGAAGACCAAAATAATCACCTCCAATAAATTTCCCCATACTATAGTTTAATCTTTATCTAACATTACTGGTTTTAACTCTAGGAATCTCCATACAACAACTTACTTGGGCATTACAACGCTAGTGCGTTTGATCCCCTGCTCAACAAAATCAAACAGAAGATTATTGACTGTGATGGAAAGAACCTTTCTTATGGTGATAGACTTACTCTAATATCCTCAATTTTGATGGCCTTTCCAATATATTGGATTTAAAGATGCACTCACCCTAGGTGCATCATGAACAAAATCGAGAAAATGTTAAACAAGTTTCTATGGGGCTCTTTCCGGGAAACTAACAAAATTCATTGGAATAGTTGGGCCAAAGTTTGTAAGCCTTTTAATGAAAGTGGCTTAAATGTAAGGAATCTCAAGGACATTCATGACACTTTTTCATGCAAGATTTGGGTAAGAGTTAGACAAAATAAGTCTCTTTAGGCAAGATACCTATATAGTGTCTACTGCAACAATATCCATCCTCTCTATGCTAAATATACCACTAAGGTTAGCTCTCAAGTTTGGAAAGTATTGGCTGGTATCAAGAATATTGTTGAGTCAAATATTAAATAGAAAATTAGTAGTGGGGAAATAGACTTTTAGATGGACAATTGGTTCAGACATTCTCCTTTAATCAAGCTTGATGATAACTATGATAATAACTGGTATATACATGGAAAACTTAAAAAATATTTGGGAAAACAATCAGTAAAACAATCCAAAGATTAGTAGAATTAGCATGCTTAATGACATGGAAAGCATTGACAAGTTATCAATAAAGACAATTATATATACTTTCCCAAATGGCTAAATATACATGGAATCTGATTAGAATCCGCCATAATAAATCTAGATTTTTTGGCAAGTTATGGAATAATATCACTCATATGAAATGTTCATTCTTGAGTTGAAGACTCTTAAATTACTGGCTCCCTATTGACACGATAATGTAGAAGAGACATGATCATGCTTTACTCGTCAAGATGAAGCATTAGACTCTTAATATATCTGTTGCTACATAGGTGGGGTGCTATAATTATTTATAACTCTCACCCAAATAAAGTAATCTTAATGCGGATGGTTCTTCTTCAGCTAATAGAGAGGCAAGTGCATGCAAAATATTAAGAGATAACGATGGAGAAATCATCACAGGTTATGGAAATGTATATGACAATCTTACCCCAATAATGTAAGAAGATAGATCCCTCATTGATGGTCTTAAAATCTGTACAAATAAAGGTCTAGTCAATGTAGATATTGAGTCAGACTCTCAAATTCTTCTTAATCTTCTTTCAAGAGGTAACAACCTTTGGCCTCTTGAGCCTTTACTAAAATTCTATAGAGACCTTATCACTCCCTCAATGGTTATATCTCATATATTTAGAGACCAAAATAAAGATTCCGATTGGCTAGCTAAATAGAAGCTAAAATGTAAAATGAAAATGTAATTTAATAAACTGCAAGCTCCTTATCAATTGAATGTCATTACCTTCCTTGAAAGTATTGACGTAAATTATGTAAAAAATAATATGTAACTTGCATACTTCCATGATTTATTAAATATATTTATGAAAGTGTTCTACTTAACCGTATTGATGCAGTTGGAGATAATCTAACAAGTATAGGCCTAGTTTTGTTTCTTAAACATATTTCAGGTTACAGGGTCATGAACCAATCCTAGGGAAAGCTAGAACTAAGTCTAAAGATTGAAAGCTAGAAGGATAAATTGGCTTACTTTTGTTCCTCTGTTAGCCTCCCGCTCTTTGCTCTCGAAATCCTTAATGAAGATGGTAATTTCTATCTCGCATTCCTTCCCCAACTATCTAGTGTGAAACAATTCCTGATTTGAAAGCAAATCTGTTATAGTCTTCATATTTGTTCCTGATGTATAAACATGATTCAAAATTTCTTTAAAATTAGATAAAGAATTCTTTCAGTTTTCTCTTCGCAAAGGAATTAAGCTCATCTTGACGTGATCTTTTGTAAATATTCCATCAAGCGTCTTCAAGGTTATGTTTTTTTATGCAAAAAAATAGAGCTAGAAAGTACTGATCTGTCCCTCATTCAGAATATCTTCTTCATTAATCATCATTACTGCGTCATTCTGCCAAGAAAACTACTCGATGGTTCTCTTTTATTTTGAATGTTAGATTTCAGTTTTGGTATTAACTCTCATTATGAGTACTTTGAGTTTATTAAAGCCTTCTGTCTCAACAAATTGTTTTTGAATATGAAGATGTGTGTGTCATTTTCCTAATGAAAAAGTTTAAAAAATCTGATCGGGTTATTTCATTGCCATTAATGTTACTTGGGATACTTGACAAATTCTTTTGAAGACTCCCCAATGATGATCTTTCTTCAAATGAATTCAAATTCGCTGGCGGAGATTTTGCTAATTTTTATTAATTTTAGCCTAATATCAAATTTCTTATTGTATTTGACTTTTTAAGGTCTTCTTTTGTTTAACCCGTCTTATGGGTTTTTATTTTCGGATTAATAAATAAAATTCTTTTGCTAAAAAAAAGAACAATAATTTGAAACGTATATAATTTAAAAACAAACTACCCATAAATACACTCTCAAGTAAGCAATACCATATGATACCCAAAAAAGGATAGTACCAATAGGTACATGCCCATAAAATTGAGAAAATTACCCCCGCTAGTATAAATAGGTCGATTTAGGTTGGGAAACGTTTTTTAACTATTCTAGATAGAATTTATGTCTAATAATTCTCTCCCAAAATAAGAAGTCAAATATAGACAGTAAATCCCAACCTCAAAAGCTCTAATTCGTGCGAGCAAACCAAACCCCTAGATACGCCAACGAACTACAATCGACACTATTAATACCTCCGGTTAGGGTTTGACAACGTGACGGGCTGCTAATTATTGACCAATCACTTGCAATCAAACCCGAATTATTCTACGTTTGAAATCCCAATACAGGTACATGTTTTGGATTTCTAAACTTAATGTAGCGTACGAAACTCTTAGATAATCCCGTTTAGTATGTCGTTCGTCATTGTTAGGCTCTTTAATGTTTCATAAAGTGTTCCTTAGGTTTAGTAGGTATATTTTTCTTCAGGTTTCGTTTCGGGTTTTGGCTTGACATTACGTTATGTGGTTGGTGATCGTTATTTGTTCGTTATGTTGTGGTTAGTGTAGGTTGTAGGTCGATGTTTTCTTACTCTGATTTGGGAAAAATCCTTGAATTTTGATATCAGTCAATGTCTATCTGCATTTAGGTAGTAAATCGCAATCTTTTTTGTGATGTTGAACATATATCACATCATGTACATATGGTCAAGTACATAAACCTACATATATCGCATCATGAACATATATACTTCTTTTTTACTCACAAATCGCATGATCTATTTTAATCACAAATCGTATGATCTTTTTTACTCACAAATTGCATGATCTATTTCAGACATAAATCTCATGACTTATTTTACACATAAATCTCATGACCTATTTTACACATCAATCTCATGTTCGTCGTTCCAAAATCTACACTAATCACGCATAGACGTAAACCGATTACTCCTGCTGAATAGTTCTAAAATCGTATCCTCTACCTCATGCCTTCAACAGAAATCATGGTATTTTACATGGTATTTTACAAGACTATTTACAACCATACACTTCACAAACTTGTCTTCTCCTTTGTTTTTTCATACAGACTTACTTAGGAAATTAATGCTTCAATTGCACCTAGTTGGATGAATTCCAAGTACCTTAAGATGAAGAGGAGCTTGAGGAGTCTGACTCAGAAGAGTCTTCTGATAAATGATGATTGTGGTGGTCGATGTGTTTTTTTATAGATTTAAACCTACCAACCCTAAAATATGTTGTATTTTTTGTTAGGGCCAAGTTCTTGGACAATTGTAAGACGATGTATGTTGTTATCTAATATTATAAATTTATGATGTTAGCTATGGTTTATTTGCAAAGTGGGTGGTTAATGTTTCTCGTAGCGCAAAGAAATATCAGTACTATTACTGGTCACTACAATCACAGCCATAAAATTATAAAAAAGTTAGTTGGTGATAATGTATTTGAAAAGTTTGATATTTGCATGAAGCGCAATCTATTGTTTTACTCACAATGTCGCATGATTACATATTTGTATGTAAATTGGGCTCCAAATATAAATGACAAAACTAATCTAGCATGACTTGTTTTACTCACATCTAGCATGACTTATTTTACTCACAATATATAATCCATTTTACTCACAAATCGGATGACCTATTTTACTCATAAATCGCATCATCTTCGTGTGATGTTGAACATAGATCACATCCTTTGGAATCAACTATTTTGGCTACCACAATAGTGTATTCTATCGCCCCATATGGTCAAGTATATAAACCTACATTTGCAACATTATTTACTTCCAAATCTGTTTTACTCACAAATCGTATGATCTATTTTACTCACAAATCGCATGACCTATTTTATACATAAATATCATGCTCTATTTTACATATAAATCTCATGACCTATTATACACATACATCTCATCTTCATCGTTTTAAATATACACTAATCATGCATTGACGTAAATCGATTAATCCTGCTGAATAATTCTAAAATCGCATTCTCTACCCCATGCCTTTATTGGAAATCATAGTATTTTACATGGTATTTATAAGACTATGTCCAACCATACACTTCACAACCCTGTATTCTCCTTTGTTTTTTCATACAGGCTTACTAAGGCAATCAGTGCTTCAATTGCACCTAGGTGGATGAATTCCAAGTACTTTAAGATGAAGAGGAGCTTGAAGAGTCTGACTTGGAAGAGTCTTCTGATGAATGATGATTATAGTGGTTGATGTGTTTTTTTTATTTAAACCTACCAACCCTAAAATATGTTGTATTGTTTGTTAGGGCCGAGTTAATAGACAGTTGTAAGACCATGTATGATGTTATCTAATATTATAAATATATGATGATAGCTATGGTTTACTTTAAAAGTGGGTGGTTAATGTTTACCGTAGTACAAAGCAATCTCAGTAGTATTACAGTCCCTACAATCACAACCATAAATTTATATGAAAGCTAGTTGGTTATAATGTATTTGAAAAGTTGGATAGTTGAATAAAGCGCAATCTATTATTTTTACTCATAATCTCACATGATTACAGATTTGTACGTAAATTGGGCTCCAAATGTAAATGACAAAACCAATCTAGCATGATCTATTTTATTGACATCTAGCATGACCTATTTTACTAACATCTAGCCTGACCTATTTTACTCACATATAATATGACCTATTTTACGCACAAATCTCATAATCCATTTTACTCACAAATCGTATGACCTATTTTATTCACATCTAGCATGGTCTATTTTACTTACAAATTGCATGAACTATTTTATTCACAAACCAAGCTAGCATGTCTTATTTTACCTACCAATCGCAAAATGACAAAACCAATCTAGCATGACATATTTTATTTAAATCTAGCATGACCCATTTTACTCATAAATCGGATGATTTATGTTACACATAAATATCATAACCTATTTTACACATAAATTTCATGACCTATTTTACACATAAATCTCATGTTCATCGTTTTAGATCTACACTTAAATCGCATCCTCTACCTCCTCAAGTATGTCACTATATATCCCTCTCGCTAGAAACGCATCATATTAAGTTAAGAGACAACACACAGACCACAAGAAATTAGTTTCACAGGTGCCTAACATGGTTCATATTAGCACATAAATCGAAATCTCATAATCTCACAATCCACATTAGTTTCAGCTACTGGACATCCAACCAAACGAGAAAAATCCATAGTAATTGAGTTAAATACACAATACAACCTATTTATAACTCAGAAATCAACATAAAAACTTGAAATCTTGCAAGTATGAAATCTATTTTCGGAAAAACCGAAAACAGGACACAAGTAGTCTGATAATACTACGCGCACTAACTTAAATGACTAGCAACCTGAATAAACTTGTTTCTGGATCAAAACTACTGGATAAATGATTAACCTAGATATAATCAAGAAACAACGATAAAATAATACATGAAATCAAGAAAGCAACCTTCAAAGTTTAAGAGGATACCTGAGTGTTAGTGTGCAGTTAACGGTGGCCTGAAAATCGACGATGAACTAGCTCAAGTAGGTAGCCTGGATGTCAGTTGTAATCATGGCTTGAAATCGCTTTTTGAAAACGTAATTTTTTAAAAAATCGGTATTTGTTAGGGTATGAATAGGCTGAAGGCGGTTGGTTAAAAGAATTCAAATGTTTGATATATTTGGGTGAAAACATCAACTCAAACTGGAAAAAATTGGTTTTATAGTTAGTAAAGAGTACTTAAGATATTAAAAAATAATTTGATACTGAATGGTAGCTATTTTAGTGTGATGAGTGTTAAAGAGATATAAAATATGAAAATATTGTTTGCGAGTGAATACTTTTTTGTCATCTACCTTTTAAAAAATGAGAATGATCGGAATACGTTTTTGTTTTAACGAACAATTAGTTAGTCATCGATAAAAATTAATTGTTAATATGTCTTAAGAAATATTTGTATAGTTGGTGGTTGTACGAATATTGTGCGGAAACAGTGCATATAAAATTACAGAATCCATTAGAGAAACATGGTTTTTTTATAAGTGATTTTACTTTTGATTAAATTATGTTTCAAATTTTGAAATTATTTGTTTTTTTATGTATAATGGGGATTCAATTTGATTCATCCATCTCGATAAATATTTATAAATGAATTTGAGTTATACTATAGTATATTAAAAACAATTAGTTTTTACAAGAAGTTTTAAATGAATCCGTAGTTAGTTTCATTTTGCCATCTTGTTTTTACAAGAAGTTTTAAATGAATCCGTAGTTAGTTTCATTTTGCCATCATATAAGAGCAACGTTATGGTCTATTTATAAAAAATCCATGAATTGTTGGAAAGGAAGTTAAATGTCCGACTCAAATAATATTTTCAAAAACTTAAAAGCATTTTGAGCTTGATTTGAGAGGATTAGATTATATATGATCTGAATCTTTTATGATTGATTATCAGAGTACGAACATGAATTGATCTTGAGATACCATAAGACTACTTCGTAGTTTATCCTAAATTATTCCGTTTTGTTTTAAAAATAAAATTTTTAAAACTATTTGTTTAAAGTTTTTTTAATTTTTAAAAAACTAAAACTTTATCAATTTTTATGTGTGATATTTTGGTTCCGTTGTATCAAATATTGATTTGACCAAAGTAAAACTTTAAACAATTGTTTGCCAATTGATAGTTAGCTAACATGATAAACATAATTTTTTTTGTTCAACTCTTTTGATTGAGTCTTCTTTATATTGTTTTATTTGAGTTTTGTCCATCGATTATGAGACAAGATTCATATGAATTATTTATCTTTAAGAATAAGATTAGAAATATTATATCTTTCATTTAGTATATCTTTAAATTTTGGATAAAATACATTTTTCTTGTTTGTAGACGTTGACAGAACTAAGTGTCACTGATTAAAATCTTTATTTATTTATTAAGATTTAGATAATTTACGTATTCAACCCTTATCAGTATCACCCAATTATTGTAAATTAAGGGAAGAAAGAGTGTTATTCGACTGCTTCTCTCGTGACCGAACTCTGATTATAAGTTGTTTAACTTGTAGCACTAACTTAGTTAGAACACCGTTTCTTTGACCGCAAAGTGTTTGGTTGAAGTGGAGCAACTATAATATGAGTTATGTCCGAACTACTTGACCTACGAGTTTATCTTGCACATGGTGAAGAATCATACTTCTTTAGTTCAACACAATTGAGTTACATCATGTAAGATGTTTTGAAACCTTTTAGAATGCGTGACCGAACACACGAGTTTCAATTTGAGTAGATTTGTAGGCTCGTATTTCTTGTATTTTTTCATGTTATCGGGCCAAATAGTTTTTAGTCAAACCGAGATGACTCGAGAGAGCTCGGTTTGATACTGCCTCTACTACTGTCATGTTAAAACCTTTATCGTCCAAAACCACTCTAAAAAACAAAATTTTATTTACCCAAAGAAAAATATACATGAATAGGTAGCATGTTACTTGTATAATTAGCGTGTTTGTATCTAAATTACAGAAGAAAAAAAATTATATAAATTTACTGAATGTAGGTAACCCTAGTACTTCAAAGAAATAAAAAAAATACTATTAATGATTCAATCAACTTCCAAATAAAAGGATGTACTAGTATTTTTTTTTTAAGATGAACTTATTGTGAGTTGTGAGGGTTTGTTGAACGGTTAAAAGGATGTGAAGAAAGCCACAAGGATCACATAAGTTATGCATATAATAATTTCATATAAGGAAGATAAAAGGTTGCATGTTTAAATAGAGGGTTAGGAAAATTATGCACACATAATGCATGCATATCGTATTTTGATTACTCATTTGTCTAATATTATATGCGTATTTAGTTTTTGGTTATGCGAGGGTGTAAATCTCATTTTATTTGATTCAATCTTGACAACAACATCGATATTAAGTTTTGGATAGGGTCGACTGTCACGCGCGAGTCAGATATTCGAGCAGAGTCATGAAAAACTTTAAAGAACACGCATATGGACTTATGATTCTTTCTTTTGAACAAGCTGATAAATAAAAGGCACGATTACTATGATACAAAGTTGCTCTACCACATATCAGCACAATTGAATTTGCTTAAATATGTTGTGATTAGGCTACCCATCTTGTAAAAGACTCATTTGGGTTGTCTCAGTTATGATAAATTCTTGCTTACATTTCTCTTTCATATAGGGTTTACCTACCCCAAAAATGTGAATTTTTGGACATCTTATGGTTTCGAGTATGTGTTCTACTCAACTAAAATCGATTAATTAGAGGTTTCTAATGAAATATATCATGGAGGTAAAAGTTTACAAATACCCATTATCAATGTAATAATTTAAGCGAATTACTGGCACAAGTTCTTCAAACAAGATTTTTTTATTGTAAATTGTATTTGTAAAACTAATACAAACCAGTAACAGACCTTTCACACTCTTAAAAATATTAGAAAAACGGTTTTATCTTTATTACTTAATATTGGGAGACTAGTCTTGTTATTTAATCGCTATGAAATTATCACAAAATGTCTTAAGAACAGAAGATATACGAAGGAAATACTTAAATGAACACAAGATTTAACGTGGTTCGAGAATTGTCTACGTCCACGGGCGCTGCCAAAGAAAAGTGTTTCACTATGATAGAAAATGTTACAGATTTCATATTGTGTTTTGTGTAGTCCTAGTAGTATATTTATAGGGAATTAATAAACTTACTAGACAGTGGGACTAATGGGCTCATATACACTAATAAAAAAAACCATTCATTGTATTACAGCTTGTCAATGGCACAAAACTGTACCACCGAACACGGTACAGTGTCAAGGCAATATTCGACTCATTCACAACAAATCTTCCTCTTGAGGCGAATATCCTTTCTTCACTATCAGCAAATAAACTTCTCTTCTTCCGACTCACCAAATTCCCCTAAGGAATTCACTCTATATTGCGAACACCAATCCAGTTTAGGCATTCCCTAAACTTTCGAACTGATACTGCCTTGGTCATTATATCTGCTGGATTATCGTGTGTAGACACTTTCTTCACATCAACAATTCCCTTTGATATTATATCACGAATAAAATGATACATGACATCTATGTACTTTGTACGCTCATGGTACATCTGGTTCCCTGTAAGGTGTATGACGCTTTGACTGTCACAAAACACTTTTGTAGTAGTCATATCCAAGCCCAAATCTGCCACCAAACCTTGCAACCATATTGCCTCTTTAACTGCTTCTGTTACCGCCATGTACTTTGCCTCTGTTGTAGACAAAGCTTTAGTGTCTTGCAATTGTGCTTTCCAACTGATTGAACTCCCAACTAGAGTAAATGCATATATATCCTGTCAGAGATCTTATTTTATCCATATCACTTGCAAAATCAGAATCAACAAAAACCAACCAATGACTTGTAACATCATTTAGCGATTCACCAATATCGTTCTTGTTAAAAGTTAAGCCAACATTCACAGTATTCTTAAGATACTGAAGTATCCATTTCACTGCCTGTCAGTGTTCTTTCCAAGGACATCCCATGTACCTGCTAACTATACTAACCGCATGTGAAATATCAGGACGTGTGCATACCATAGCATACATGATACTACCAACTGCAATTGCAGACAAGTTGAAATGAGTAGCAAATGGAATGCTAACTACTTTAACATCAAACATATTGAATCGTTTTAACACTTTCTCAATATAGCTTCGTTGAGATAAGTGTAATGATCCTACACTTCTGTTCCTGATAATCTCCATACCAAGAATTTTCTTTGCTCTACCCAGATCCTTCATCTCAAACTCGGCACTAAGCTGCTTTTTTATCTGCATAATGTGTGACATACCACAAGCAGCAATAAGCATATCATCAACATACAACAACAAGTAAACATAAGAATCATCTAACATCTTTTGATGATACACACAACTATCATATAGACTCCTCGTGAACCCTTTTGACACTATGAATGTATCAAAACGTTTGTATCATTGCCTAGGTTACTGTTTCAAACCATACAATGACTTTTTCAGCATACAAACTTTATCCTCCATATTAGGTTCGATAAATCGCTTTGGTTGTCTCATGTAGATTTGCTCCTCCAATTCACCATGTAGAAACGTAGTCTTCACATCCAACTGCTCAAGCTCTAAATCTTGCAAAACTACTATGGCTAACAAATCTTGAATCGAACTATGCTTCACCACTGGAGAAAACACTTCATTGATGTCGATTTCTTCCCTTTGAGTAAAACCCTAAGCGACTAGTCTTGACTTGAATCGCAATGCCTCAATCCCTGGATTACCTACCTTTTTCTTGAACACCCATTTAGTGCCTACTATCTTCTGTCGGTTAGGCAAGTCAACAAGCTTCCATATTTGATTTTTATGAAGAGATTCAATCTCTTCCCCACAACACTAATCCATCGATCTGCCTCTGAACTCGCTATACCTTCTCTGTAGCTACTAGGTTCCTGCATCTCAACTTCTTCTGCAACTATCAAAGCATATGCAACTAGATTTGCATACCTTTTTGGAAGTCTAATATCTCTTCTTTCTCTGCCCAATGCTATACCATAAGGTTGTTGTTATGGTTCAGGTGCATCATCATCACTATCATCCGATGCTAACGCTTCACCTCTTGATTCTAGATCCACCTCGGAACCACTTGAATTATTGGACCTACTAGGAATAGATTCTACTTCAAGCTCCATCTATTTACTCACAACCGATCCTGATTCAACCATTTCTCCTACTTTCTTTTGACTGTCTATCGAAGCAAACTCATTAAAAGTAACGTCCCTACTGATGAGAAAACCTGGAGACTTTGGAGAGGTACACCATAACCTATATCACTTCACTCCAATAATATATCCTAGAAATATGCACCTCTTTTCCCTTAGCTCAAGCTTACCATCTATCACATGAGCATACACACGACAACCAAACACCCTCAAATGTTCATAATCAGCCGGCGATTCAGACCAAATCTCAAAAGGAGTTTTACAATCAATAGCCTTTGATGGAGACCGATTCACCAAGTAACACGTTGTATTGATAGCTTCAGCCCAAAAATCATTTCCCACACCAGAATGCGAGAGCATACTTCGTGCCTTGTCACAAAGCATTCTATTCATTATTTCTGCGACTCCATTCTGTTGTGGTGTTCTAGTACAAGTGCGATGACGCACTATTCCCTCAGCTTCACAAAACTCGTTGAACTCACGATTGCAATATTTTAACCCATTCTCTGTCCTAAGACGTTTGATTTTTCTTCTTGTTTGTTTCTCAATCATTGTCTTCCATTTGATAAAGGTTGAATATTCCTCATCTTTCATTTTCAGAAAATAAATCCACACCATCCTTGAATAATCATCAATCAAACTCATGTAGTAACTGGCTCCGCTCTTGGATGAAATTCTGTTTGGACCCCTAAGATCTGAGTAAATGTAGTCCACTGTCCCTTTAGTCTTTCTTATAGCCAATTTGCTGAATTTGACTAGTTTGTTTACTAAACACATAATGCTCACAAAATCCCAATGATTCTGTTTTATGCCATTTCAACAAATCTCATTTTCCCAAAACAGCTAATCCTCTACCACTCATATGACCAAGCCGCCAATTTGAAAACTAATTTTGATCCTGTCTACTTTGGCTATTACTCCCTGATGATGCTACTGTAGCATCGCCCATAACAACACACCCCTGGAGAATGTAAAGACCTTTCTGCAAACTGCCTTTCATCATTGAGCCTTTTGTCACTTTGATTACACCGTCTTCTGCACGGTACTTGTAACCCCGAGAGTCTAGAGTCCCAAGAGAAATCAGGTTTCTCTTTAACCTAGGAACATGCCAGCACGTCAAGATTCCAACAACCCCGTCAAACATTTTGATTCTAACATTACCAATACCACCAACAGTCAACGAATCATTGTTTCCTAAATAGACAGTTCTTTGCATTGGCTTTTAAGTATCGAACCATTGCTTGAACTGAGACATGTTATATGTAGCCCAATTATCGAGTACCCAAGAGTTTTGCCCAAAGTCTGAACTCACGGAAAATACATCTCCTCTACCACTATTTTCACTATCGTCGGAATCATTCACATCTTCAACAATGTTTGCTGCATTTTCCTTTTGATTTCCCTTCTTACCATTCAGTTTCGGACAATCTCTCTTATAATGACCATGCTCACCGCATTTATAAAAGTTTGAGTGCTTTACCTTTGACTTAGACCTCCAGTTCTTGCTTATTAAAGAACTCGCTTTGCTTCCAGATCTTCCCCTAGTCATAAGACATTTCCCTTCAGCCTGATTGTCTGGTTGCAACTGTCTCATCTCCTTTGATTTCAGTGCCCCTTTGACACCTGCTAGCGATAACCTATCCTTACCATACATAATGGTATCTACAAAGTTTTCATAAGGAGCTAGTAACGATCTCAATACAAACAAATCTTGATCCTCATCCTCAATATTGATATCTATGTTCTCCAAATCCATTATAATTGATTTAAAATTATCTAAGTGCTCTGTTATAGACATACATTCTTCCAATCTGAAATCATACAAACGCTTCTTCGAATATAATCGGTTTACTACTGATTTCTCTGAGTAAAGATCTCCTAGTTTTTTCCATGCGCAGGAAGCAGTCTTCTCACCACTAATCTCGCGAAGCACATTGTCTTTCACACTCATTAAAATCCAGCACAAAGCCATTTCTTGAAGATCTCGTTTCTCCTCTTCTTTCATCTCTTCTGGTAACTTATTCTTCACATCCTTCCACAGCCCTTGAAATACCAATGAAGATTTTAGTTTAATCTTCCACAACACAAAGCTGGATCCCATATCAATTTTTTCAATCATGTATTTTGTTGTTGTAGACGCGATTGTGAAACCCTAATTGAAAAAGCTCTAATTTCACGAGGTGGCTCTGATACCAATTTTGTTATTTAATCACTATGCAATTATCACAAAATGGTTCAAGCACAGAACATACGCGAAAGAAAGACTTAAATGAGCACAAGATTTAACGTGGTTCGACAATTGTCTACGTTCACAGGCGCCGCCAGAGAAAAGAGTTTCACTATGATAGAAAATGTTACATATTTCAGACTAGGTTTTGTGTAGCCCTAGTAGTATATTTATAGAGAATTAATAGACTTACTAGACAGTGGGGCTAATGGGCCATATACACTAATAAAAAAAATCATCCATTGTATTATACCTTGTCAATGACACAGAACTGTACCGCCGAATACGGTACACTGTCAAGGCACTATTGGACTCATTCCCACCAAGTCCTTTTCTATGTGTTAACTTTTTCATAGTGTTTGTTTTATATTTCTCTTTTTATAAAGCTTAGTGTTATTAGGATTTTTTTACTTTCAACAGAGTATGTACGTTATTTTACAAAATTACATGAAGTTGCAAAGAATAAATGGAAGTACTTGGTCAAGATAGCCCAAAAAGTCCTCCGATAAATCACATTACAAGTTGTTATTCCCACGAATTTTATCTCTCTGGGGTACTGGCCTCCGATGATTGGGTCGTTGAACGTGACCTCTCTAAGGGATAATGTTATGAAGGCTCGACCCCTAATACCCCAATCCCCAACGTTAGAAAAACAAATATATTGACTACCAATTAAGTACTAAAGACCCTACTTTATTTTAACTTAGGAAAATTCGCTGTGTTTTCCGGACTAGGACCGGAACAAAGAGTCTAAATGGATCATATATTTAAAAGCTCCGGTTTATTTATTTTTATTTTTTGTTACAGTAAAAATTTAGTTAGATTGAAAAATGAGATTTTAAAAACTATTCACCTTCTTCAAAAAAAATTAAGTGTTCTTTAAAACTTTCATTAAAATCTACAAATAATTTCTGAATCTCCTCCTCCCAGGTTTTACATTTGTCAAATTGGAGAATTCATTTTTTATATACTAATTTTGATTTTTTTTTCAATTGTAATATCGTTTTTTTCTCCTAGTCTTTCGAGTCATACACTCAAGTAGCTATTATATGTTCTTCCAACATGCTATTTTGTTTGGTCGGAGGAGGATGGCGCTCATAATTGTCTGTGAAGGAAACTACTTTTGTTTTAATCTATTTTTAGTAGTTTATGTGTTAACACAAGTGTTAGATTTGGTCTGTTGTTCATGATTATTATGACACTTTCATGCTTTTTAAGAGGCTACAGTCTTTATGGTCTGTCGACATGGCCTTTTCATGAAAAAAAGCAAATGACATCATCCCAAATGTAAAAAACTCGGGTATGTGTTTTACACACTTTTTAATTCTTAATTCTTAATCCTCAATCCTCGTTGATTTGATGTATGCATATTATTATTTTATTCTTTTCATCGTTAGTTGAGAATTTTGATACGATGCGTATGTCTAATAATATTGTAGGCTTAACCTTAACCTTTGTTATTAAAAAGTTGGCTCATGTTTGTCTTTTCTATTCTCACATTGCTCCTCATAACTCTAGAAAAGTCAACATGGTCGTTCACAATGAAGTGTTTTCCAAGTCTTGTTGTTTTATCGCAACAAACGTCAACAATATTGTCTTAAAGCTCGATACTCTATTGTATTCGTTGCTCGGTTTTGCAGGATCATCACACTGCAGGTCCAAGCATCCTAACAAAAGCAAGACTCCTGATTCCCGTAATAGCCATAGTCGTGTTTTAAAAGTTATAGAATATGTGGCCCTTATCCTAATCTTTTCCAATTTGCTTGTAAAAACTGCAATTTTTAAAGATCTAAAATATTTCTCAAATCACCTTATGACTAATGAAACTGATGATAACTATATCAAAAGACACTATTTGGATTACCAAAACGGTTCCAATTCTTTAATTTTTGTTATGAGTTCAAATAAAATTGTTTCTCCTAATATCCAAACCACCAGCAATCATTATCAAGTTTGATAATTTTTTCTTGGTCTGTGGATATTGGAGAAGGAAAAGAAAAAGAATATGCATGTAAGTACTACACGTTTCCATCATAAATTACTCTTACATGTGGTGTTTCAACCAGTAGCCATTGGTGTCTTGAAAAATATGATATTGTGCTTTGTCTCTCTTCAAAACATGTTGACATACCCAAAGAGACGCTTTGTATCATGATATCTCGAACCAGCTTCACCAATAAAAGCGCATGCATTTTACATAATATCTCTCCTTATTTAATGCTAAGATTTTTAACTTCCAAAATCTAATTAAAGCACCACACGAAATTGAGGTAATGATGGCCTATAACTTATCCTCTTGCTTGAATTCTCTCCGTTCATGCTTCTGTTTATGTGTTAGGGTTACACTCACCCCCGCCGAGAACGCTCTCACCCTCTACAAGCATAAATACCAATCTAAACCCACCCGCACTTCCACATATCTCAATATTCCCTAACATCACATGCACTAACCTCTCACACTATACCAAGAAAACTGGAAACCTGATAAAAATAACACTCTATTTCAATTAAATCCCCAACCTAAATGTTATACATGATGAATTGATGCATATGATTACACTTTATCTTCTTGAAATCCCTTGTGACACCACTCTCTTTCTGGAAATCATACCCAAATTAGCATCTTCTTACACATCCCCAACTCGATCTATATCTATTTCTCAACCTCAATGGTTGACATGCAGCTCAATGAAAAGTAAGATCTTTTTGAGATCGAGTCCTCCATTCTTACAACCAAACTGAAGTGTCTCAAGGCCATTTACATGGTCAATGCCACTCTCCTACTAGAGAGAAAACATCTTAAAGAGTTGTATGTGAGGGAGGAAATAATCTTCTTGCCATATTATGTCAATCATTACATTTTCATGCAAACAAATAATACTCCAATCATCTCAGGTTTAGGTACCTCCCATTCTACTCAAGTATTTACTCCTCAATGAACACATAGTGGTTTCTGATGCATACATCCAGCCAATAAATGTCCAAACTTGATGTAAACCCAAACCCTAGCCATAATAAAAAAAATTATGTCCTGATACTCCTAACCCTATTGACTTTCCCATTCATTCAATTGATCCTAAGACCAAGCCCACTAATACCAGCCCACCAATGTGTCAAAGTGTTATGAATAAATATATGTTTCATCCCAACCTTATCTAGTCCACCCAACCACATAATCCTCACCCACCTCAAAGAATCCTAACAACTGTTGAAATCCAACTTCTCTAAAATCCTCCACTGATGCCATCATCATCCTTTCCATATTTCCCCTAACAAGTACCTCCACCAATATCCACACCTCAACCACAATCTCTTCACTCACCAACCAATTCACACTTGACCATCCCTAATTATTTGTTACCCCCCATCTTCATTCTCTCTATTCTTCCCGGGAAAAAACAATAGAGGAAGACTTATCACTCGTTCAAGAGGAGCCAGAGGCTACTCGACATCTTTGGCCTTAAGAATTTTTTTCACTCTGCTGTAATTTGCATCTACACAATGTTCACCTCCCACTACAATATCCAAAAGGCTTAGAAAGGGGCCAATTAATAAGAGCTTTATACATATGATTGTGTCTTCCAACAATAGTAACACTCAGCAGTCTCCTAATTATTACTTGTTGCGTGTGAGTATTGAAAGAGATGGTTGCGTTGAGGGAAACTGATGTTGTGTAAGTACAATCAGGAACCCTGGAGAAGGATCAAACTTTTAATGAAGTTACATAACCTATCAAGAAGATTTATTTACCTTCAACCTTGCATGATATTTTGAGCACACATGGGAACACCTTTTCTCCCAAGTGTTAGTTTGTCTTATGAATTATATCTTTTTTCTAAAACTTTGTAGAGTTTATGCGTATTTCCAATTGGAACGTTAGGGGCTTAAATGACCCCATTAGATAAAAGGATATTCGTGATTATGTTTTTTCAAATAACATTACTGTCCTCTGCATGTTTGAAATAAAAGTTAATATTGATAATATGGACATGATCATAAGATCCATGCTTCCATACTTGTATTATAATTCAAACCATACATCATATCATTTAGGTAAAATATTGATATCCTGAATGTGTTTAGTGTCAATATTGGCCTTACAACCCTCAGCTCATAGATTACACTATTACCTACATTGCAAGAAACCAAAACTTTAGTATTACGACTGCGTATGGGTTTAATGACCTCTAGACTATTTCCCACTGTCACACGATATATATATATATATATCCACCTCGAGACATAACAACTCATGGATTGTCATGCGTGATTTCAACGTCATTAGAAACCTAGTTGGCCGTTCAGGTAATATCGACTTTTAGACTAACTTAATTAAAGACTTTAATGAGTGTTGTCACTCTATTGAACTTAGTGATCTAAGATCATATGGATTTTAATTCACTTGAACCAATAAGTAGATTGGCAATCCAATCACTTGATTTCATGGCCTAGATGATTTGGTGTACAACTTACTCTTTTATTTTCTTAACAACAGTTGTTCACTTCGACTATTTTCTATTTTTTATGTTTGGATTATAACATAGCGGACCAATCCACTAAGAGTATAGTTGTACCCCTTTGTTTTCATTTAGACATCGAAGAATGCCCCAAAAGTATTTATATTACTAAGATATGTACAAAACGAAACATATTTGAATTTTCTTTAACAAATAAGACTTTGTTCAACAAAATATAAAAGGTTTATAAAAATACACCAGGTACTAAAGGTTACACTATTATGTAGATTGGAATGAATAGAAACACATGTGCTACCACAGGAGGTTTCAATTTTTATTTGACCCGAATGAGGAACAATTGGATTTGAATTAGTAGTTAAAAAGACACTTCTTAATTTAGAACACCTAAAGTGGAACTACCATCAGATCTTTGTATTTCGGCTTCAAGAAGAAGTTTAACTACTTGGAATCCAATTTTCTCAGCAATAGAAAGATACATGTTTTTTGTAGGAGAACTTGTCCAACTAACACCAATTTTTTTATTCTCACGTGAAACATAATACCATAAACAATCCAAGTTTAACTCAAGAAAATATTAATTAAAAGAATAAGTAAATTTTTCTCGCCTCCCAGTGCTAATTTCTCAACATATTTTTATATCTCAACTAAAAAACTTTTACAAACTCAGCATGTTCCTAGAATTTTGGTTGTGAGCCTTTCCTCCAAAATTTTATTCGCGTGCACAACTTCATCCATATTAGTCTACAACATTTTCCTCTCGGCTTTACCAACAGTCACAACATTAAAATGATCTAGTTGTTATGTTTCTTAAAGCTCGTACCCAGGTTGAGCTTTTGAAGAAATAATCATCAATTCACTAGATAAAGAAGAGATTACTAAAGCATGGACAAAGTTATCTTCTTAATATAAGCTGCAAATTAACAACTAATATACAATTAATTCTTTGTATTTTCCAGCTCACATTCCATTTTTATCTTCAGTACAACTTTAGCCCAAAGACCAGCTCTCAATTGTGTCTCGAGTTCTCTTTTGGCTTCAAGATTTATTTTTAACTTATTCTAACCATTGACTTTCAACTAGAGTTTGGCTTTCAACTCCTGATTATCCTCAAAATTCTTAGAAATGACTTCAATAATGAAACTAATGTCATCGACAACACGAGATTAATTTTTATATGTATGATATATCATCATAAATGCATTGAATAAAGTCTACAATACATATTAAAAAATCTAAGTCAGCAAAAGTATATATAGCTACGTGAAACATAATTAGAAGTAGGTATGGACAACTCACCTCAACTCATAGTTTCATTTTTCACTGTTGATGAAGAAGATATAAATAAGAAAAAAAAAGTGACGGAAGTAAGTGAATGTGCTATTATTAGGGGATCAACATCAACAAAAACTGGTTTAGGAGGATTTCACCAAAAATCCCAAGAATCTACGTTCTCTTCCGATTTTTTAGAAAAAGAAGCCCAATTGGGGTTATTCATGATATGATTATGGCTATCAGATGTTGCTCAGAAGTCTAAACACAAACCTTTTTAATTTTTTATTATTTTATTCTAATAAAATAAAATAAAGTTAAAAACATTTTTGTTTAGGCTTCTAAGCTACATCACTATCAAATTGATAAGCATGCATGTCAATAATTTCCTACAAGTTTATAGTTCTTATTGTTTATGCAAAAAAAAATGGAAACATGATAAACTGTATAAAAGTAAAATCAAGAACGATATTAGAAGTCAAATCTTTCATTATGGATAAAGAAAAAAGAAGCAACATAGGTTTAGAGCGTACAAATTGAGAGTTTTCTAAAAAAAATTAAAAAAGAAGAAAACAACATTTACCTACAAAAAATAAAATTGCATCTTAACCTTTTAATGATTTAATTAATGATCCAAATTATTTTACAACTAAAATGGCTCATATCAAATTAACTTGAACGACTGAGATAAAAACATCTCAAAAATAAATATGTACAAAAATACACTATTGTGTTACAAGTTTGCAATACGTGTAATGATTGTTTTATCACTCCAAAAAACAGACAATTAATTAATTTTAGTACTTTAATAATTGACACATTTACTTGGACAAAGTCACAAAAATATAAAACTAATATATATACCCCGCTCATAATATCTTTTAGAGTTATGATTCTCCTATAGCGGGGCTACTATCACACATGTAGAAGGAATTTCAAGCAGTTTATCAAAAGAAATTCCTCTAACTTATGGTCAATCTTAAAAATAAAAATTTTACTTATGGGATCAGTAAGTACAAGTAAATCACAATATGAGAATAGTGTTTGTATTTGTATTATTTTCTTTTTTATAATATGTTTTTTATCCTCAAAATTAGTTTGGATCGGTGAAGGGTTTTAAACGAGGTAAGTATATTGACAACAAACCTCAAGAATCTTATGAGTCAACCCATAATTGACTAAACAGTTTGGCTCAACAGATATTCAATAGGACATGGGCTTTCAGGTTCAAAGATAAGAAGACAACAAGATTCGAAAAATTCACAATAAACAAAAATAATATATGTCACAGTTGAATAAAAATATTTTAAGGTTCTAGTTCACTTTTGACGAGCTCATAAGGACTAGGCAGATCCAAATAAGAAAATAAATCAATTCGATTATAATACCTCATCCTGAAAAAACTCATCGCTCTGTTATTTAAAGACAATAAATACTTAATCAAATATATTATTATGTACGTATCTATTTGTAAGATTATGACCAAAGATATTTCTAACTTTATAATAAATATCAAAACTCGTATGCTATTTAATGATATATAATATCTTTTATTAAATGAGATAATGTCTATATTCTATGTAAGATATTTGTAACTTTATAAATATATGTCAAAACCAAAGAATAAATAATTGAATGTTAATGTTATTATTCTTATAGTGTCTTTTACCACATCTATACAAAACGCTAAATCAACATTCAGATGCACTGAGTCCAAATTTTCTTCACCATATAATTTTCCTTATTTTTAATATATATTATATATATTATATTTATTAAAATTATTATGTATTATTATATATTTATATTAAACTTATTTTGAATAATTAGTAAATAATTTCACTTCATTAATGTATACGTGAGTCGGTTTTAAATTTAAAATTTTATATGAGATACTTTTGATTCTAATAATAGTTTTTAAAATTGAATGCGAATTGGATGGTCTCATGCATCAACCATGCATTGCTCTTTGTTTGCTGAATCCAAACAACTAATTGTTGGTTATGGTTATATAATTTACTATGTTTTAATCTTATCAAATATATGTATAACCATTTTATTTAGTGTAGGTAAAAATTGAACCTTCATGCTGAAGGTACGTAAGCAAGGCTTATGGGTTGTAGCTTTTGAATCTCTAATTGGAAGATCCTCAGTAAAAACTTAAGTGTAGAGACGTCTATTGAATTTACAGGATGGGGTTTCCTAAAAAAATGTCATGTTAGTAATGAAATTGAAGGTGCAAGGACAATAGTACAAATAGTTAAAGAATGTAAAGTTGATGAATTATTCTTAGTTATCGATCAAGTAACCGTTACTTTAAGCATGCTTGAGGAATAAGCAAAATAGTAAACATGTACAATAGTGTCAAGGTGTCAAAAAATGGTGGTTTCATTACATCGTATAGTGTATGGTTTTACGAATGGCGATGTTGTAGCATCGTTTCTGTTGGCTGTCTGTGGAACATTTTCTACGTTGTTGATTTGATCTTGAGGGTTTATCTCATTCATATTTAACTATACATATAATGGAGAAGAGGTATGAAGTTATCGCTGAAGTAAATGAAGTTTTGTGAGAATAGTTAGAGAGAAAAAATGTCAAGCTTTTCTAGTTTTGGAGAAAAGCAACGTAGAAACTATACATTGCGAGAAACATTAAAATCCATTGTACCTTTTGTAAGCTGGATGTGTTTTATAACAAAAGATGATTCATTGTGTTAAGTGTGTTTGAGATAATCTTCTTGTAAATTTCTTTCATAAAATTTGTGTTTGTTGCCCATGGATGTGGGATGTCTTCACAATCCAAACCAGATTAAATCTATCTTTGTGATTTGTTTAATTTTATTTCATTTTTATAAACTTTGTGTTGGAAGGTTTACAGAGCCAAAGCTCTACATTCTTCTTGCCAATATTGCAAGGAGTGAAACACTTAAGTCTTATAGCAACAACCTATTGTCGAATCGTATATCTTAAACTTGAAGGTTTAACCCAATGTTGATTTTCTATTGTGATTACAACTCGGTGTTAAACATATGTTTTCTTGTTTGGCCGAATCCCCAACAAATTGTGCGGTGTCCGTGGATTATCTTTAACAATATTATTTTGTATGTGATATACATTAATGAAAGACAAAGATCATTTTGTATCTTAAGGCTAGATAAATGTATCTCACTAAGAAACCAAGAAAAGTCACAAAGATAAGTTCCATGAAGTTCGATCTTAATAAATTCAACAAAGAGAATAATTTTAACCTTTAGAAAATTAATATTATGGATTTCCTAGTACATAAAGTGTTTTGATTTTTATGTACTACGTGTTGTGTATGTTGTTACTCTAGCAGAAGTAAATATATGTAAGCCATTCGGCAATAAACCTCACTTTAGATAAATCAGTTTTTTCCACACACCTCACTAAAGTTAGTTTTACTGAAGAACATGATCATAACTAAGGTCATATTAGTGGTCTATAAAGTAGAGCACTAATTTTAAACATGTTTATTGGTTTGTTGTGTTCTACATCCAAGAATTTCGCCCACCTCGCGTTACGTCTGGGCATGGAGCTTTGACACTAATTGTTGTGAATATAGAAAAAGGTATATTCTGCTTCTCGTATATAAATATGAACAACCCGATCTCCACATCAATATGATGTCTTTGAGAAGTGGACCAAAAGTAAATTCGTAAGGGTCTTCAGGCCTAAAGCGGACAACATCCCATTAGAGTGGAGATGGGATTGTTCATATTATATACAAAACCGGAAAATACACTCATCTATATTCCCAAACAATAGTTTGAGACATTTGGGAAGTGGATCAAAAGCAATGATATGCCAGCATTCTGAACCAAAGCGGATAATATCATATTAGTGCAGAGATCGGATTATTCATATTTATATACGAATGTGGAATATGCGATATCCATATTCTTAATAAATGGTTTAGAGTGAGTCGGTGAATCCCGTGAGAATGAGCATATAAATATATTGTAAACCATCTGAATAAAAGATGAATATAGTGAGTGGATGAAAATCAATTGATAAAAACCTAATTGATAAAAGCCTAAGTGGTATTTTGTTCGAATTGTTTTTAGAAACTACCAAATTTTTATGTTGATTTATATAAAAATTAAAAATAATCACTAATATATAAATAAAAATCTATTTAAAATAGCATAAAACATTTTTAAAACAAATAAAAAGTAAAACCATTAAGAAATTCTGATTTAACAGAAATAATATTATATTGCTAAAAAATAAAAATAAATATTGTTTAGTTTCATTCAAAATATAAAAGTCTAATAAAATAGAACATATTTGAAAACTAAACATCTAAATTCTCAGACTACAACATTTGCTTTTGGTCTTATATATTCTGTTCATTGGCCAATAAATCAATTTATTTACTTCAAATAAAATTATAGTCCAAGTGGTCGTTGAACTGTAGAAGTCTTCTTCCGCGTCTTATATGTTGACTGAGTAGTTATAAAACAAAAATATTTTATATTATTAATACTCATAATAATGAATAGTTTTATTAAATAAAGATGTTAAATGTTTAACAAAACAATCATTTCGATATATTATTATATTTTCGTTAGGTATTAATTATTGATCCGTCTGACACAAATATTCTATGTTGTTATACAAAGTAATTTTTAGTCGAACCGACCTGACGCCAGAGAGTTTGGTTCTTTTGAGTGTCCTCATTGTCGTCATATTAAAATTTTGGTCGTCCAAAACTATTTTTGAGGAAACAAAATTTTATTTAAAAAAATAATATACATGAATAGAAAGCACATTATAACATATGTATTTGTATTTGAAATAAGAAGTATTTTTGTCTTTTTTATTAAATGTAGTAATCTTATTATTTCAAACAAAAAATATGATTAATGATTTAAAAATTTAATAAAAAGCCATACTAGTAGTTTTGTTTTATACCGAATTTATTGTGAATATTGAGGTCTCGTTGAACCAAAAGGTGAAAAGAATCACAAATCCAGATAAATCATACGTAATAATTATTACGTTCATAAAAAATAAAAGAGATAAATCATAGCTATAATGATTAGGTTTATGAAAGATAAAAGATTGTAGGCTTAAATGTTTTTGTTCGGAAGAGCACGATATTTTAATTACTCATTTATCAAATTTTGTACGCTTATTTGTTTTTTGGTTATTCGGGGGTTGTAATCCTACCATATATTGTTCAATCTTAACAGCAGCATCGGTAATAATTTTTCGGTAGATTCGACTGTCGTCCGAGTCAGATGTTCTAACAGAATCTTGAAAAACTCTGAAGAAGACAAATATGAATTTATCATCTTTTTTTTTAACAAAGTGGTAAATGAAGGTAGGATCACTATGAAAAAAATGGCTTCATACCCTAAGACCACAGTTGAATCTGCCTAAATATGTTGTGATCAGGCTATCCATCTTGTGAGAGACTCCTTTGGGTTTCCAAATTTTTACGAAATTCTTGTTTGCATTCCTGTTTAATATATGGTTTGCTTATACCTAAAACATGCATTATTGGACTTCTTCTAGTTTCAGTATGTGTCCTAGCCGACTAACATTGACTAGTTGGAGGTTTCTAATGGAATATATCATGAAGATAAATGTTTACAAATACCTATTATAAATGTAATAATTTATGACTATAACTAACATACGTTCTCCAAACTAAGAGTTTTATTGTGACTTGTATTTGTTGAACTAATACAAATGAGTAATAGACCTTCTAGACTTTAAAAAGATTTCAAAAGGTTTTGTCTCTGTTAGCTGAGATTGGGAGAAACCAAAACAAAGAAGAAAAGAAGGAGAAAGATAGTTGTAAATAATTCTAAAAGTTGTACTCAATTTTCAATTAATTGATCTGTTACATAGAGTTACACTTTATATGTAAATCGAAAGGTTGTTACACCAACCATTTATTGTTACTTCTAAGTTCTTATACTAACAATATTGAGCTTATAATAAAAGCATTGGACCTCACTTAAACTCAGCCTTTATACAATCAAATAAGTCGTATCAAACTCGGTCCAATCATCTCAACCCGACACATAAAGAGTAACACTTTACTCTTTCACCAAACCCTAGCCTTGTCTCGACTCAGCAACTCTTCCTTCACCAGCAGACTTTTCTTCATCATCAGACCTGCCTCCACTTGAGTTACGACAGCCTCCACCAGAATCAATACTACCAGTCAAATCCTGAGAAGGACTTTTCTTCACTTCCCCCCTCAAACGAAGCATAGGGTTACCCAGGCCGAGTTTGTCACGAAGGAACAGAAAATGGGTGTGACACAAGGGTTTAATGAGTAAATCGTCGAGCGGATCATGTGAGGAAATATACCGGATATCCAGCAGTTGTTGAGCCACCTCATCTCGTACAAAATGGAGATCAATTTTGATGTGTTTGGTACGGGCATGGAAACCGGATTGGAAGCTAAGGAGTTGGCTCCAAGGTTGTCGCATCATATGACTGGAGCCCGTGGAAAAGGAAACCCTAACTCAAGAAGAACCGATCAGAGACAGATTAATTCAGAGGAAAGGTTCACCAACGACATGCACTCAGACTCGATGCTGTACCTGGAGACGATTCTTTGTTTCTTCGAGAACCATGATATAAGGGAGTCGCTAAGGAAGACGCAGTAGCCACCAACAAACCTTTGATCATCCAAGGATGCTGCCCAATCAGCATCAGTGAACCCAGTGAGCTGATGAATATCATTGGGTTTAAGATGGAGTCCCAGAGAAGACGTTCCAGATAAGTAACGAAGTATTCATTTAGCAAATTGTAAATGAACTGTTATAGGAAATTGTTTGTACTGACTTAGTTTGTTCACTGCGAATGCTATGTTAGGTCGGGTGTGGAGGAGATACTGGAGTGATCCTAAAAGACTTCTGTATTGTGTAGCACACTGAAGCATGTCACCATCTATCTGGGAAATGGAGGGACTCACACGCATAGGAGTTGTGTAGGGATTGGTAGCAGACAACCCTATTTTAGCTAGTAAGTCACGAATGTATTTTTATTTTTGCGTAAGATACAACCCGTCTCATCTCTGAAGGCCTCAATGCTGAAGAATAATTTGAGACAACCCATGTCCTTAAGGTAAAATTCAAGCTGAAGTCTCTAAATAAACTATTGAGAGAAAATAAATGACTCTTTTTTACTATTATGCCATCAACGTAGACCATAAGTATAATAGAGACATCTTTATTAGTTAGGAAAAATATTGAGCAGTCTGTTCTTGAGTTGTGAAACTTCCATGATAGCAGAGTATCCTTGAGCTTGGAATACCAGGCATGGGGAGCCTGCTTAAGACCATATAGTGCTTTATAAAGATGACACATATGAGAGGGATACTTAGGATGCACGAATCCCCATGGTTGAACCATAAACACATGTTCTTAAAAAACACCATTAAACAATGCATTATTATTGTATAATTGTCTGATATCCCAGTCTTTAGACATAGTCAAAGATAGAACAAGTCTAATTGTTAAAGTCTTTAATACTGGACTAAATGCCTCAGTAAAATGAATACCAGGCTTCTGGTGGAATCCTATAGCAACCAATCAAGCTTTACAACGTTGAACACACCCATCAGGGTTATACTTCAACTTATACACCCATTGACACCCCACTAAGCTCATGTTGCAAGTGTATGGGACTAAGGACTATGTATTAGTGGCAATTAGGGCATCATATTAATTTCTCATGGCCTGAGCCCAGCTTGCAACTTTAATAGCTTTTGAGAATTTACTAGGCTCCTTGTCAGGAGCAGTAGAAGAAATAGTAAACCCTGAGTATATAGATAGTTTTAGGTTTAGTAATCCCTGCTTTGGCTCTAGTAGTCATTAGGTGAGAGTTTGATAAAGATTGTGGATGAGAATCATGTGTAGAGTTGTAAGGAGCAAAAACACTTAGCTTATGATCTATATTGTTTTGTGTAATAGGTGAATTTGCCACAAGAAAGGATATTGGGGATGAAAGAAGCAAACATGATGGACGATGCTGTAAGTAACGAAACATTAGGTAGGTTTCTATCTGAAGATAAAAAAATATGATCTCTGTGTTTGTTGTTGAGGAAGTATGTTGTGTGAAATGTTAGGAGAATCAGTAGGAGATGCAAGTAGATAGTCTGATAGTGGTCCATGTACAGAAGAATTATATGTTGAGATAGAATTAGAAAAGTTAGGTAGCTGAATAGGTTGAGAGTGGTTGACCGTACCCTTAGAACCTAGAAAATATTAGAAGGAGGGAAACTCTTCTTCATTGAAGATGACATCCTTAGAGACATATACTTTACCACTAGCAGTAAGGCATTTGTAGCCTTTGTGAACACTGTTATAGCCCAGAAAGATACATTTAATGGAGTGAAACTGAAATTTGTTGGTTTGGTAAGGCTGTACGCAAGGGAAACATGCACAACCAAAACTGCGTAGAAACCTATAGTCAGGTTGATGACCATACAAAACCTTAAAAGGAGACTTATCCTGTAGGACAGCAGTAGGTAATCTATTGATTAGGTAGACAACAGTTTGAAAAGCATCAGGCTAGTAGGAATGAGGCAAGTTAGACAGAGCCAACAGAGTCAGGCCAGTCTCAGTTACAGGCATGTGCTTCCTTTCGGCCCTTCCATTTTGGGCAGAAGTGTAAGGGCAGGATGTTCTGAGTTGGATTCTTGACTCTTTGGCTATAGTAAGAAAGGTCCTAAACTCATCTCCCCAGTCAGATTGAAAGCATTTTATTTTCCTATCAAATTGATTTTCTACTAAAATTTTGAAATCTTTGAAAATACTTCCTACTTCACCTTTTAGTTTAAGAGGATACAACCAAGTGTACCTAGTACAGTCATCAACAAATAGGATATAGTATGTGTATCCTGACTGAGATGTGACAGGGGCAGGACCCCACAAATTAGAGTGGATTAGGTCCAAAATATTTGTAGAATGAGAAGATGAACTAGAGTAAGGGAGAGAATGTGATTTGCCTAAATGGCATTCATCACAAAAAAAATTCTCATTAAAAGAAACCGTGGGAATTTTACAAGATCTCATGACAATAGACAGGATTCTAGTAGAGGGATGGCCCAACTTTCTGTGCCACCCTTTCTTTAAAGATTCTAGACTCTTAGACACAATAGAAATTTGAGAAACAGATAGATCATTGCTCAGACTTTCAGCCTTAGGAGACTTAGACACATATGATTCTTTCAACTTGTAGAGACCATTCTCAACCTTCCTCGTAAAAAGAGTCCTCCCTGACCTTTTGCCTTCACAAAACACCCAGAATTGTCAAATTCAATAAACACATTGTTATGTTGGGTAAGTTGAAATACCGAAAGGATATTTTTACTAATCTTAGGCACATACAAAATGATATTTAGGTGGATAGGTTTGTCTGTTTTAGTGTTTATAAGAGATTTACCTTTTTTTATACTCAGTTTATCACCATTTCCATCTGCTACTTACTTATTACATGTATAGTCATCTTTATCAGACAACATCCTTGAAGAGTTGGTGACATGGTGGCTAGCACCACTGTCCATGACCCAGTCTTCTTCACCATTACCAGCATCCTGTGACACTATGAAAACACTACCTTTAGCTTGATCACCAGACAACTGACCCATCACACTTGGGTCATCACTGTAGTAGCAGTGAGTTGTTCCATGTCCAAACCTCCCACAAATCTGATAAGTGGGTTTGTTGTTGTTGTTATAATACCTACCACATCTTCCTCTGTTAGGGGTTCTTCCATTGTAGTAGTTAGGATAGTTGTACCTTCCTCTGTTTAAGGATCTTGATTGCCTTCGGTTCTGATTTCTACTGTTGGAACCAGAGTTGTGTGACACAGAGGATCCAGAGTCTGACTTGTTACAAGAAGTCAAATTTATATTAGCTAATAAAACTTGAATTTTTCCCAACTGATCCAACCTGCTTTCATAGGTTAGCAGTGTTTCTTGCAAGTCAAGGCGTTCCTTGACCTATTTGTCTGCCAAATGAATATCTATAGGGTTGTATTCACTATCCAGCCCTACTAAAACCTGGGATACCAAATCATCCAGTGAGACAGGAGACCCTGCTAGACTTAAACTGTCTCCAATATGTTTCATTTTAGCTAGGTACTCTTTCATTGAAGAGTTTCCCTTCCTTGTTCTCTGGAATTCAACTTTAAAGAATGTGGCTCTTGATTTTTTATGTGAACCAGACAATCTATTTACTAGTTCCCAAAGATCTTTGGAGGTTTCTGACTCCAACAATTGAGAAGCTACTTCTAGGGTCATAGTGTTGTAAAGCCACCCCATAAGCAACTTGTATTTTGCCAACCAATTGTCATACTCGATATCGTTAGTGCTGGCGCCATCAGGCCTAACTACAAGCTTGGGAGGGCATGATTTTTCACCACTAATGAGTCCTCCCAACTTGTTACCCTTAACACCATTGCCTTCCACAAGAGGAAGTTATTTTTATCCAACCTTATTCCATTGAAGGTATTCATCTGATGTAATTGCATGTTTTTGTTGTAGAAGAAGCCATCCATGGAAGAAGAGCCAAGGTTTATCGATTCTGAACTGAAGGTTGGTGAATCAAGACCTGCCATTAGGCTTCACTGCTCTGATACCAAGTCAAAACAAAGAAGAAGAGAAGGAGAAATAGAGTTGTATAGAATTCTAAAACTTGGACTCAATTTTCAATTAATTGATTTGTTACATAGAGTTACACTTTATATGTAAATCGAAAGGTTGTTACACCAATAATTTATTGTTACTTCTAACTTCATATACTAACAATATTCAGCTTATAATAAAAGCAGTAGGCCTCACTTAAACTTAGCCTTTTATACAATCCATAAGTCGTATCTAACCCGGTCCAATCATCTCAACCCGACACATAAAGAGTAACACTTTACTCTTTCACCAAACCCTAGCCTTGTCTTGACTCAGCAACTCTTCCTTCAATAACAGACCTCTCTTCATCATCACACCTGCCTCCACCTGAGTTACGACAGCCTCCACCAGAATCAATACCGCCAGTCCAATCCTGAGAGGGACCTTTCGTTATAAAACTTCGTGTTTTTATGAGTATTTTTCCTTCAACGAAATATGTGCGCCATTTTATAAAATTGGAGAAAGTTCATAAGATTAATTGAAGTACGTGAATAAGATATCCCAGAAGCCCTTAGATAAATCACATTATAAATTGTTTACACCCATAATTTTATCTTTCTAGTCACCAAAAAGATTAGAGGAGTTCACTTATCTTGCTCGTCTAAAATGTTTTGTTTTTCAAGAAAGAAGGATGACCTAAAAATAAATTTAGGCAAAAGATAATGGGGGATGATCTAATAGTTGTGGATGCTAAATTCTTGGAAAAAGCCCATGAGAATGAGGCAAAAATATAACTTATATCACCGAGTTGCGGTAACAAATAGATGAGAAATTTGTCGAGTATAATTGATAAGAAAGAATACGTATTGAATCTGTAAGCGTTCCTTTTTAGAAAAAAATAAAATAAAGAATGATCCAAGCGGGATTTTGAATCATATCAAACCCCTTATGAGAAAAATAAAAGATTTCGTGTTTTTGTTCCAACCAAAACGGATCTTTTTGCGGCATCGCAAATGTGGGAGAATATTCAGTATGGATCCTTCGTTATTATCTCAGAGGAAAATATTTATCCTTCTATTATTCATGTTTTTTCTAGAGGAAGAGATTACTCAAATTGGTCAACCCTGTCTGTTCTGCTACTCAATGCTATAATTTAGGAAACTCAAATCTTGGGAATTCAACCATTGAAGACGTCTACCGATCCCATGCACATTTGAAGTTGAAAGAAGTTGTCTTTCATATGATGGTGTCGGTTTCTGGTCGATCTGTAGAGGCAAAATCCTTTTTTTCGATTAAGTGGCTTGATAAGGTGAGCTTTGAATTTACACAAATAAACTCGTTTTTCTTATCATCTTTACTTTTATAAAATTTCTTTCTGAGTACTTATCATCTTTACTTTGCATGTTATAATATTTTGCCAGACTAGCGAAGGTATATTGAGATGGGAAGGAAGAAGCCAGACTTTTGGCTATTTCTTTATGTTCTAATCCAGCCCTTTGAGGATCGTAAAAGGAAAATGGCCCTGATAAAAGAAATAAAACAAGAGAGAAGCAGGAGTTCTGATTGGATGGTTAAAATAAAAAATTAGTAAATTGGATGGACTTCAATCCCAACTTACCGGTCTTCAAAAAATAGTCAACGAGTTGGAAAGACTTCAATTTGGTTACTATAAGAGAATTTATGAGTTGGAAAGATAACTCTAAGATTTTTGAAAATCTAAAAAGAAGAACTTGTACTCGTTGGAAATTATTACCAACCTGGTAAGATCGACATGATGTTGAACTTCATCAACTTTTGGATATAGGTTATAAAATGCATGTAGAGTTTGAAATAAAACTGGATATTGTCTTTTTATGAGGCTATAACAAACATTTAACTTGCATACTTCTGGGATCTAGTTCTCGCGAGTAGTGGCTTGTTGGGGTATGTTTGGTCACTTACAGGTGTGTTCTAAAATACCAATTTTTTTGTTTGTACGTAAAGTAAAGATGGATAATAAAAAGTTCCTCACTCCAATGAGAATGGTCAACATGAATAGGTCCATCATTCCAAAGGCAACAGTGAAGTGGAAAATGTTACTTCTCCCATCAACCATGACGCTTTGATTTTACTTTGTCTATCTCTTCATATATTTAATGTATTAGAGTCATATGATGGAGGAAGTTTTTGTATTCTTGAGGCTATTTTATGTTCCCAAGGTTTTTATTTTATGTTCTAATTTATCTATTTTCTTTTTTTTTTCAAAAATACATCTTCGTTTATAGGTCATGTTTATATTGCATGCATTTTGTATATTTGTTTGTGTATTTTCAAACAAATATTTTAACTTCGTTATTTTTTAAGGGCCCATGCTATTATTTTTATTTTCTTAAAAAAAGAGGAGAATAAAAATATTTTTCTTGGTTTATATTTATTTGTTTTCACAAAACAATGTGTAATGTCAAATCTCTATTAGGGTGATCAGTTCCAAAAGTAGAGGTTATGTTGCTGCTCCGAAGCATAATACATTTTGGTGCTCTGGTTGAGATTTCTGGGTCGGAAGCAAAATGCACATTGGTGCCTATGGACCGAATGTCTTGTTACACATTCAATTTTCTATGAATGAAATATAAAAACACTCAAATTCAGATGACATTATAATTTTATATTTGAAATATTCCTAGTTCAAACCTATTTGTGCCATCAAATTACAAAAAAGTACACATGTAATAAAGATATAAACTAAAATAAATATTTACAAATTTTAGAACTAAGTAAAAGTAGGCAATCTTCCTGGTTATATAATTTTAGGTGTTACATATTACATAGGTGTGGCAGAGGTTGCCCTTACGTATCCTTCAACTTGTATATTTCTAGTTAAACTTTAGATGTTACTATGTAGAATTTTGCCTAGTTTGACCCTATTTTTCCAAGAGTTTTATATTTGGTGTGAATGAAGAAATTTCTCAATACTCGATCTCCTACCTGAAAATAATGAACACCGAGAACGTTTGGAAACAAGAGAAGTTGGAGAAGTTGGAGAAGTTGGAGAATAAAGAAATCTTCAAAGAGAATGTGAACAGGTTTGTTGAATCATCTACATATCGCTTTGACAAAAATGAATCGAGCATGAAAAATATCAAAGTCTCAATTTGGAAATCAAGATATAAGTCTGGAAAAACTTAGAGGTTTAATTAGAATAACTACATTCAATGATGGAATCTAGAGTTCAAGGAACTTTTCCTAACAATACAAAAAAAATAACTTGAAACAAGTTAATGCAATCACGTTGAGAATGGGGAGACAAATATGTCCTACAAATCGAAGGAAAATACATGAATTCGTACCTAATATGGACGATCCAATTGAAAGATCCATGGAGTTCTATTATTCATTGTAAACTGGATAATTTAGCATTTTATAAATATTCATGTGACTTAGGTTCTAGTATCAACTTAATTCCTCTTTCTATATGTAGCAAATTAAGAATGAGTGAACTAAACGGTACAAATATTGCACTAGAGATAGCCGATAAGTCTCTTGTATATCCTAAGGGTATATTAGAAGATGTTTTGATTAAGGTTAATAAATTTGTCTTTCGTGCTGATTTAATAATTTTATACATGGAGAAAGATAGATTTGTACCCCTCATTCTAGGGAGGCCTTTTTAAGCTACCTTTAGGATTGTGATTGATGTTGAGGATGGGAAAACAATTTTATGAATAGGGGATGAGCACATAGGTTTTAGCATATTGGATGTTTTGAATCTTCCTACGGATGATAACGGTTTTTTTATGGATGTGGTAGAGGCACTCAATGATGAATTCATACATAATAAATTTCCTAATATTAGTTCAAATAATTCGTTATGCACAAGATGTACTAGATAAAACAAGGATTAAAAATAAACAAGTTATGAATTACAATGAAAAAATATCTCATTTAATTCAATAGATGTTCAAACTTTGAAGTTATAGATAAATCATTAAAAGCCCATTCATGAGTTATCATAAGTGGTTAAATCCAACCAAGAAGAAGGAGAGAGTTGTAGACACTAATCATGGTCTGAATTGGGAGAGATATCATTTTAGGGAAGAAAACGACATTGTTTTAGGACATCGTATTCCAGATAAGGGGTCTTGTCGGACGAATGTAGATCAGTTGAACCATTGTTATTACCAATAAATAGTTGATGGTGATCGGGTGTCAACTAATCTTCATGTTCCACAATGAGAAACCCGATAGGTCGAACTATTAACTTTGAACAAAGCATTGATTGGGAGGCAAACCAATGTAAGTTTTTTATAATTTTTTTATTGTTATTTTTCAAAAAAAAATTAAAGAATACTATTTTTTAGAATATTCATGAAAAAATATGTTACTTATAAAATATAAAAAAATTATATATTATCTATTAAAAAAAGATGTTGCATAATTCTTTACTGAGTGACCCGGTCTCTTCCTAATCTGGTCGAGTTTAGCGTATAAAGAAGAGATTTACGTTAATTCTCATATGTAGCTTGTTTAGTTTTGTAGTATTTTTAGCCCGAGTCAGTAAATCCTTAGGGATACTTCATCACCTAATGCTCCTAACCAACTAGTAGAGATGTCATTGACCTTAATCTCGTTAAATAGATTAATTAAAAAAACTTAATTAGACACTAAACAAGTCATATATATATAATATTTATAACCTGACTTTTCTAAGTTTATATGTCCTTAGGATGTTTATCATCCAATGACTTAAGTAAACTCGTTTGGGATTCATTGACTATCACATGGAAAAATGAATGATATATATATTATACAATTTACAAGTTTTAAAAAGAAAATTGATATTATTTTGGTTTATTAATAAAATGTTTTGAAAAATATTTAAGTAAATAGTATATAATGGAAGTTTAATGTTTTCGAAGCATATTGAAAACGCTTTAGCTTTCTTCAAATTTTCATCTATAAATGTGGTTATAAATTTTTCACTTATTCATTGGCTTGTTTTGAAATTAAAAATTTGTTCTTAAGTTATACCATAGGATAATATCATATGATCATAATTTGAATTGTGATATATTTTATTGTTTTGCTCAAGCCTTGCAAATTAATAAGTGTGGGGTAATTTTATCAAATGATATGATCCTTGATTTTATATTAATTTTATACTAATTTAATTGTTAGTTTTAATTAATTATGAATAAAAATATTTTCATTTGCTTATCCTCGATTTATTAGTGAAGTAGGAGCACAAATCAACGAAAAAGACTAAAAAAAGTTAAGATTGCAAATAAAAGCTACAATTAAACAAGAAAATAAAAGCGATGTACTTGAAGATAATTAAAGAAAGAATGAAGGAAAAAAGAGAAAAGATGGAGACGTAATAGAAGAATGTGCAAATATTTTAGTCTCTCAAGAATATATTATAATAGGTTATTATTTAATTTAAGAAAAAATAATAATTCTTTTATTTTATTTAATGAGAATTATGATTTTATTCTTTAGAAATAAAAAGATTTGATTTTCAATAATAAATTATAATGTCTTATTATTTAATTTAAAAGAATATATTAATTATTTTATTTTATTTAATAAATATTATAATTATATTTTCTTGTAATGTGTTTTTTAGGATATTAGTATTGAATAAAAAACTTATAATTTTTTCTATAAATAAAACCTAACACAAAGAACGATAGAGATGGGGACTTACAGAGCGAAAGAAAACAAAAATACAATTTACATTTCCCTTATTCTTTTATTTTCTTTTGAATTTTTATTAAAACTATGAAAAATGGTTTAAAACCTCTCCCTCTATATATATATATTTGTTATGAATTGATTTTTAAACTGAATTTATTCTTTATATATTTTTTTGAAGTATTGTTATTCAATGTAATGCCTTCAGTTACCTACAATTCAATTGATTGATATTAGATATATTAGATTTAAGTCGAGAGCGAGAGCTAAAATCTATTTCTGTAATATAATAATACCAGTGAGTTGAATAAATAGTGTGTTACGACCATAACGCAGTGAAGTTTGAACTAGGTATTTATGTTGTATGACCGAATTGGAGAAAGTGCGGGACTAAAGATATAATCAGTGATACAAACTGGTTAGTTACATGAGGTTGAGAGATGATCATAACATTCTGAAAAAGAATCTAACTTAAAAATATGTTTAGATTTAATTTAATTAATCATTTAAAATTATAAATAAAATGTATATGTATGTTTTAATATCATGAAATTGTTTTAATATAAATCTCATTCAATTTAATTAATTGTTTTTATTTTATTTTGAAAACACCAACTTTTAATCTTTGGATCTAAATTTCATTGTTTCTTTTTAGTTTAATTTTTTATTTTATTTTTTAATTAAATTTTATTTACTTTGTATTTATTTTATAATTAAGTAGATTTTTTTTATAAATCTAGCTAAAACGATTCCTCTCTTGGATTCGATATCTTGAGTCTTAAATACTTTAAAACTAAAACATAAAGCGTGCACTTGTGTTTTTCGTATCACAAAGCTCGTATTCGACACCAAATTCAACAAAATAACTTTATTAACTAAACATACAAATATTTAGAATTAACATTATTGATATAAGAAAGCTTTTGAGATAAACATAAATGTCCGTATTAAGAATATAAATTATTCGGGACGTATATAATAATTTGAAATAAGTTGGACCGTATATAAAAAATGACCATATATAGTGGTTTTAGAATAAATCGTCACAACCTTGGATAATTCTTCTGCATTGACCTACATTAATAGCCATAAATATATAGTTAGTAAACTTTTCATGTGGAGAGTATTGTAACCACAATGAGAAACTCTTTGTATCCATAAATTTCTTTAAGGACGAAGGTTGCTTCTTTTGTTCTGAGGCATTTAAGGAGGGACATCATTAACATATGTCAGTATAATCTATCATTTGGCCATACTTATTAGGTAGCTTTTATATTCATTATTTTGACATTTATTTTGTTTATTTGTAATATTCTTTTGGTGAGGTACACCTCAATTGGTGTTTCCAAATCTTAAGTTTCATCAATAATCATGATCCTAAATGTTGGTTTAGTAGTTCAGCTTCCTTAGGTCTAGATATAGCTTGCTTCTCTTGAAGAACTACCCATAAAGTGGATTCAATAGACCCTGAAGAGACAAGAGATTCAACTACCGTATTTGTTTGCCGAGGTACTTGTTCATACTCCAATTGTTCAAATGTGGCAGTTTTGGTGCGTATCCACTTTAGGTGAAATATAAGATTATATTTATTTTCTTTAGCTTTCCCCCGAAAATAATTGAATACCAATTGAAAATTAGTATTGAGCTATACGAATCAGGGTCCATAGATATATGCGAGCCAAAGCCTCGTTATTTTTGTTTTATATTCAGCTTCGTTGTTTGAATTATAAGAACTTGATTGATTGGTACATAAGTCCCCCAAAAAGTGTGTAATTGTACCCCGACTCGAGAGACAAGATGTATGAAGCCTCATTAATTTGGACTATCGATATGGTTCAAGATTTATATTTGAGGGATTTGACATTTCTGCTTAGAAGTTAGTGAGGAAGTGTGCCAACTTTTATTCTTTGGTGGTAGTCTGCGATTCCAATATGATGTCAAAATACTTAAGCTTAACTGACGACTAGGGAAATCTTTTGGTCCTATCAGGTTTCTGAAGAACATTCCTTAGAGGAAATAAGGTCCTAACTAGAATTGTATGGGATTGAAAATCTGATCATATTTTCCTAACTGCTACCATTAGTGATAATGCAATTTTTTTAGTTGCAAATATCGAGTCCAAACATTGAAGAGGGACTTATTCACGTAGTAAATGGCTTTTCAAGTGGTTTTTTATTCTCTTACTAATAATATGCTAATAACATGGTCAGATGTTGCGAGGTACAAAAATGAGTTTTCACTACAATACTCTGGTTATAAACTCGAGAGAATCCAAGTGCTCTTTGAATTTTCTTAAGGCTATGTCTTACTCTTGGGTCCAGTTGAACTGTATGTTCCCTTTAGGATATGAAAAAAATTAGCACCCTTGTCTTTGATGTTTCATTATTTAAGCATAGCAATACTTCCTCTCATATATAGACCTCATTTGTTTCATAGAGGTTCCATAACTATTATATTGTTAGTTGTGTTGGATATGTTTTGATTTCAGTTTGAGTGACCAAATAACCCAAAACTTCTCTTGACCAGATTTGAACATACATTTTTTAGGTTTGAGTTTTAAGTTAATTGCCAATAAACTTTCAAAGGTTTCTTAAATTTCGGCCATGTTGTGGGTGTCCTATATAATTGACGTGTTATTGTAAGTTTTTTAATAAGTTGATCAGAGTTATCGTGTTTACCAATGTTTGATATGTTGCTCTATAATTTAAGCTCATAATATATATACCTTATAACATTACAACCCTCATTATGTTATGAAGGTGGATGCATGACTATTGTTTGTATCTGGAATCCATGGAGGATAGCATCATGTTGTCTAAAGTGGTATCTACTATCGAATCAATGAATGGTACTTCAAGCATGCTTAGTTCATATCACTCAAATCCAAACACATGAATCATTTACCATTTTATTTTTCACTAACACCAGATTTGTAGTCTAGATATGGTAAAAGATATCTCGCATGTGTCTGATTTTACTTATCCTATTGATTTCGGTTGCGATGATTTCAGATTTATCCTATGAGAAAGGGTTATGCTTCTATTTATTAGATTTAAATTTTTATTTATAACATTAAATATTAATTAAATATCATTATGACTAAAATCATCCAAACATATTAATTGGTCTTTCAAGCATGCTTAGTTCATATCACTAAAACCCACACATATGTTCAAGCATGCGTTTGAGAAAACGAAGAAATGAAGAAACGAGAAAAGTATAACATTACATGTTATATATATAATCTAAAATTATTATCCAATTGCCTTTAGTATATCCACAAAATCATATATATATATATATATATATATATTAAAAATAACGAATGCATTTAAGTTCAAATACAACACTAGAGAAGAAAGTTCCACAGGTTTTTAAAATCCTAATTTTTTTTACTAGACCACTTCTAAAAGTTTATTTACCCTTTCGGAAGTGCACCGAATTAGAAAAAGTATAGTTAAAAATTGATTCATTCATTGAAAAACTACAAAACAAAATTCTTTAAATTTGAAATATTATTCACTAAAGAAAACCTAAATATATCATTGGATTAAAGAAGAGTAACGTGTACAACGAGGATAGATGAAAATTTAGGATGATAACTTCAAGAAATGTAAATACTACGAAACCTAAATAAAAAAACATAAATTCTTTAAAAAGAATATTAGTACAAAAATATAAATTTCAAGAAAAAATAAAGAAATTGTTTTATTTGCGATAAAATTTTGATATATTATTAAAATGGAAACAAAGATCAATATTATGAAAAATAAAAATTTCGAACGGTTCATGTGTTGTACATATTGTTTATGAAAAATCTAATAGTAAGGCTTCATGTGTTTTACATATTGTTTATGTTCAAAAACAAAGAGAGAAGTAGGCGCAGGTTGCGGGTATGGTTTTGTGTTTATTAGAAAATGTTCCTTTTTTGTTTTATTGATGCATTAGAGATGTTAACTCAATAGTAAGGCTCTCAATATATAGAGAACTTAGAGGCCTATACAAAGAAACTTAATACACTGAATATTCTAACACTCCCTCTCAAGTTGTGTAGTGGGATCACCAATACCCAACTTGTATAAGACTGATTCGAATGTTCTTACAACAACCGCTTTTATCAGAATGTCTGTCAGTTGGTCTTCGGATCTAACAAACGGAAGTTCGATTGTCCCATCTTCAATCTTTTCTTTTATGAAGTGCCTATCTATTTCAACGTGCTTTGTTCTATCGTGCTATACCGGGTTCTCTGAAATCTTAATCGCAACTTTATTATCGCACATTAACTGAGTTGGACACTTCAGAGGGGATCTGATTTCTTTCATTATCTTCATTAACCAAAGTATCTCGGTAATCCCCTTAACGATTCCTCTAAATTCTGATTCAGCACTTGACAGTGATACTACTTTGTGTTTCTTACTCCTCCAAGTCGCCAAGTTACCTCCAAGAAGAGTAAAGTAGCCAGCAGTTGATCGATTTTCGTTAGGATTCCCTCCCCAATCAGCATTTGGGAATACTTCAGCATCAAGGTGTCCATTTTTCTTAAAAATTATGCCTCTTCCTGGTGTGCCTTTGAGATATCGAATAATCCTCATTACTGCCTCCATATGGTGTTCCTGAGGATGATGCATGAACTGGCTAACTACTCCCACCGCGTATGCAATGTCGGGTCGAGTGTGAGCCATGTAAATCAATTTTCCCACCAACCTTTGGTACCTTTCTTTACTCGCTGGTCTGGCCCCTTCAATTATCTTTAGTTTGTGATTCACAACCATAAGAGTGTCATTTGGTTTGCAATCTACCATGCCAACTTCAGCTAATAAATCCAATATATATTTCCGTTGGGAGATATAAATTCCTCCTCTTGACCTAAGAACCTCGATTCCTAGGAAATACTTCAATCCCCCAAGGTCTTTCATTTCAAACTCCTTGAAGAGGTTTTTCCTAAGATAGCTAATTTCTTCTTCATCATTCCCCGTTATAATCATATCGTCGACATATATTATAAGACAAGTGACTAATTCTCTTCTCTTTTTGTAAAGCAAAGTATGATCCCTATTACTCTGTTTGTAGCTATACTGCTTCATTGCCATTGTAAATCTCCAAAATCAAGCACGAGGAGACTGTTTGAGCCCATATAATGCCTTTTTCAGTTTACATACCTCATTTTCTTGAAAACCATCAGAGAACCCTGGTGGGGGTTCCATATATACATTTTCTTCCAAGTCTCCATGTAAGAAATCATTCTTTACATCAAATTGATGAAGAGGGCAATCTTTATTCGCGGCTATTGAAAGTAAAACTCTGATAGTGTCAATCTTTGCAACCGGAGAGAACGTTTCAGAGTAGTCTATACCATATGTTTGTGTATATCCTTTGGCAACTAATCTTGCCTTGTGTCGCTCAATGGTGCCATTTGGATTTATATTTTATATTAAACACCCATCTACACCCGACTGCTTTTTCCCCTGTGGTAACACACAATTCTCCCATGTACCATTCCTTTTTAGAGCTTCCATTTCGGTATTCATTACCTCATGCCATCCAGTCATCTTCTTAGCTTCTTGAGCTGTTTTAGGGATTTGTTCAGAGAGAATAGTAGCTGAAAACGCCTTTGCAATATTCTTCATTCCTTTCCTGTCCGTTTTTACCGGATATGTAGAAGCACGAGGAATGTGTTCCGGTGAATACCGGTCATGAGGAACTCCTCTATGTTTTCTTAGGGGAAGAACCAGAGTTTGAGTTTCAACAAATGAACTTCCTGAAATATCATGGTCAGTAGCATTTTTTGAATTATGACATTGTAAATTGTTTACCTCTTGATGGACATTTTCTTCGGCTGATTCGCTGGTAGTATCCATGGCATTTATTTCTTGTTGGACATTGTCTTCGGGAGAATTATTGGTGGTAAAAACTGCCTCGTCAGTCTCCTTTATGTTGGAAGAGGCGTGTTCGGTGGCGCCATCTACCGACTCTGTCGGCACATCCTCAAAGTAACTTTCATATAGCAACCAGTTGAGTGATTCACTTACTTTCTCCCCCTGAGCACGAGATTGGTGGTCAAAAAAATAATCGGATTCTAAGAAGTCACAGTCCATGGTGACATAGATTCGACGAGTAACCGAATTGTAACACCGATAGCCCATTTGATGGACACCATACCCAACGAATACACACTTTTCAGCACATGGATTAAGTTTGTTTCGACTAGTTTTAGGGATATGAACAAACACCGAACAACCGAAGACACGAGGTGTTAAGGTCATAACAGATGGAATTGTAACTTGGGTGGAAAGCACTTATAATGGAGTTTTATTTCCTAGACATCGGGTTGGTAGACGATTTGCAAGATACGTGGCTGTAGCAAGAGCTTCTGGCCAAAGAGAATGAGGAACTCTAGATTCAATCATAATAGCACGAGTTTTTCAAGTAAAGTACGATTTTTTCGTTCTGAAGTATCGTTTTATTAAGGTGTGTTTGGATAAGTGGTTTGATGGATAATACCATTTGTTTTGAAAAAATTATTCATTGTTTGGTTGACAAACTCTGTTCCATTATCAGAACAGAGAACATGTATTTGTTTTCAAATTGAGTCAAAATCATTTTGTAAAAACAAACAAATATTTCTCGTACTTCCGATTTATGTTTCATGAAGTATATCCAAGTCATTCTTGAGAAATCATCCACAAATAAAACAAAGTATCTGATTTGATTGTTAGTGGAATTTGGTGCTGGACCCCAAACATCAGAATGGATTAGTGAAAAAACATAATCAACTCTAGTATTACTTTGATTATATGAGACCCTACGATTTTTTGCAAGAATTCAGGTTTCACATTTCTCATGAATGAAATTATTCAAAAAAAGACTAGGAAACAAACTCTTAAGATAGCTAAAATAAGGATGACCAAGTCGCCGGTGCCATAACCAAAGTTTCATTTCGGTTGTTCCGTGAGCAAACATGGCATGTCCCTTATGAACTACCTCATCAACATAATAGAGACCTCCTTGTTCAGTACCACGCCCAATGATCTCCTTCGTACGAATGTCCTGTAAAATGCAAAAAAATGGATACATAAGAACCACACAGTTGAGTTGTTTTGTCACTTGACTAACAGATAATAACTTTAAGGATAGTGAAGGAATGTAGAGGCAGTTTTTAATTTCCATTTTTTCCGAAAAAATAATTGAACCTCCCCCTTTGACTTCACAAATTTCTCCACTAGCAGTCTCAATATGGGAATTCTTTGGAGATGAACTGTCACCAAAGTCTTTAGGATCATAACACATGGTGTCTGTAGCCCCGCAATCAAAGATCCAATTCATTGATTTCTCAAACCCTTTACCTCCAAGTTTTTCATAGGAGTTCGCCGCCATTTCTCCAACACCAGTGCCACTTCCTTGGTCATTTTTAGTCGGATCTTCACCGCCACTTGTATACGAAGCCCGTTTGACATTAGATCTGAAACACTTGTTATTTTTCTCCTTATGACCGGCATCCCACCATTCTGGATAGCCAACCAGCTGGAAACATGTCTCTTTAGTGTGTTTCTTCATCCCACAATGAGTGCAATACAACTTGGATTTATCTTCTTTCTCTTTGGATCAGAATTTAAACCTTTGTGCAGAATCTATAGCAACCAAACCCATTCCAATTTCAATCGAGTCACTATCAGAAGAACTTGATTTTAGTATATTAAGCCTGGCCACTTCCCTTCGTATTGTAGCATATGTTGTTTACACGGAATGAAGAGGATCCTTTTTCAGGACATCTCTCTTGACTTGTTCCAGCTTGTCATTAATTGCCATTAGCAATTGATAGAGTCTTTGTTCTTGAGTCTTCTTATTATAGATCTGAATGTCTTCTGGGTCTTTCATAGGGTTCGGATCCCGCATATCTATAAACATCCAGATGTTCTGTAGTTTGTTCTACAAGTCTTCTAGTGTATCAGACCCTTGCCTTAATGAATTAGCCTTCTTATGAAGGTCAAACACCTGTAACGAATCTGTACCAGAACCGTATGTGGTGGCTAACCCATCCCAGAGGGATTTTGCAGTGGGATATTGCGAGACCTTATTCACCAAGCTGGATTCAAGATTCTGGATAATCCATGTGAAAACACATTGATCATCTTGTCAGTTTTGGATGGAGGTGTCAGCTCCCCTATAATGTGAGAACCTCTCACCATTCCCCCAACTACTTTCTTCATTAGGTTTGCCCATAGGGCATAGTTGTCACCACCGAGTTTAATCCCTAGGGATAAATTCTTGGGGTTAGTTGTTTGTTGTTGTGTTCCGATACCATTTCTCAGAATGGCAGCAATCTGCATTGTTAATTCATCCGGGATTTGACTGACCACGACTTCATTACCAACCATCTTTGTTGAGGATGTTCAGAATTCCCAGAATCACACATGCTCTAATACCATGTTAAAAAACAAACAGAGAAGTAGTCGCAAGAAGCGGCTAGGGTTTTGTGTTTATTAGAAAATGTTCCTTTTTGTTTTATTGATGCATTAGAGATGTTAACTCAATAGTAAGGCTCTCAGTATATAGAGAACTTAGAGGCCTATACAAGGAAACTTAATACACTGAATATTCTAACACTGTATGATAAATCTAAGAGTAATGGTTCATTTGAAATACAAGTGTGAAACACCAACAAATTCAAATTTATAGGCCGAGGAAACTTCAAAGTCGTATGTTTATAAATTCTAAAAGGATATTATTTTAATATCTTATATATTTTAAACATAAACAGTAATATAACTATCAAACACAATAATAGATCATCCTTGGGATTATTTTTAAATTAGAATTTTGCTTAGAGGTTTAAAGAATCAAACATGATAGGTGCATCTTAATATAACCAACAAAATCCTACGATAACCTTCAAACCTACAATGTTAAGTTAAGTTCCGAAAAAGGAAAGTTACAAATTTATAAAAATAGTGCTACTATTTATAAGACAGATGAAACTTTAAGATGGATAGTAAGACATGGATTGAAAGTAAACATAAGACCACAAATCCTATATGTTGAGATATCAATTTAGTTTGAGTTTTTTAAAATATATTATAGATTGATAGAATTCCAAACTCTCGTTTATATTTTTTTGGATACATACTCATTATGATGCATGAGTGATGCTAAGAAATTTTACCTATATAATAGAAGAGAGTCCGTATCAACTTGAAGTCATTTTTTTATTTTTTATTAAATAGTGCATACAATTATATTTATATGGTGATGCCTTTATTTTTATCTTTTAAAAGAATCATTTGATTTTTATTTATTTATGTTCAACTGAAATTATTTAATTGGTATTGAAAGATTTAATTGTCTAGTTTATAATCATAGTTATGTCAGCGCATGTAATGATAATTTGTGTAAGTTAGAAAAAACCATTCATAAAGAAAGAATTCGCATATGTATATGCAAACCTAAAGGGATATATGAAAATCGAAAATACTTAAATTTACATAAGAAAATGGTTAACAAACTAGTTAGCGGATGCATTTTAAACATGCTTAGTTACTTTTACTTTCATACCTATATCGAGTGCATGAAAAATAAAAATATAAAATAAGGAAATTTTAACAAAACCCTAATTATAAAATAGGAAATCTCATAAATATGAAATCCAAATTAATTGGAAATCAAATTAAATAGGAATACCATTTATTGGGAGTATCATGCACCAGCTAGGTTCATGACACACTCGATAACTTCGGATCAACGACATAGGTAGCATGTCATCAGATAGGGTAGCAAGACTATGCATCGGCTAGGGCACCGACTATGATCATCGGCCCATGAAATCGACTCAATCTCTACTTCATCGACCATGTCTTCAGCCCAATATAAAACAACCTGCATGGGGTCTGCAATCTCCCTTTTAGGTTTTAACATACGTTTTTACATTGAAGTCTTGGTCATAGATTTATCTGAGAGAATCTAACAGATTCTTCATATACATGTCTTTGGTTGATCCATCTTCGTCCATGAAGTCTTTCAACTGTACATCTCTCTACGAGTTGCATCTAGTCTACACCTAAAAATTCTCCACCAAGCTTATAGTAACTCTCATATCTTTTTCATTCAATGTTCTACTGTTTCGAGGCTAGCTCACTTACATCCAAGACGTTCAGAATAAATACCCACTTTTCATTTTCCTCTTGATATCAATACCAATTATCTTCGTAGCCTCTCTCATATCCTTTATCTGAAACTCTTCTTTCAACTAAGTTTTCACCATTTCAATCCTCGTTCTATCTCCTCCAACTATTAGTATATCATATATATACAAAAACAATATATTTTGTCTCTTCATATGTGTTTACTCATTCCAATAGACGAGTTGTCATAACAGTTACAGACATACTTGACGAATCTCATAACATAATCGATTATTTTATTATAGTGTCTTAGTGACTATTTCATCCTATATAGAGGTCTCTTCGACAAACACACATCTTATTTATTCTCTTATTTAAACCTTTTTCAGATGTCATATGTAAATTGTTGCTTCCAGTTTACCATGGAGGAAGGCAGTAGTATCATTCATTTAATCTAGCTCAAGATCAATCCACATTCTGTCTCCTACAGTTATTAGTATATCATTTACATACAACAACAATACATATTATCTCTTTATATATGTTTCCTAATTCCAATAGACAAGTTGTCATAACAACTACAGACATACTTGGCGAATCTCATAAAATAATCGATTCTTCTATTCTACTGTCTCAATGACTATTATAGCCTATATAGAGGTCTAAACGACAAACAAACATCTCATTTCTTGCCTTCTTTAAACCCTTTCAGATGTCATATGTAAATTGTTGCTTCCAGTTTACCACGTAGGGAGGTAGTAGGATCATCTATTTAATCTAGCTCAAGATCAATCCTTATCCTTTCTCATCCAGCTATTAGTATATGATCTACATACAAGAACAATACATCTTTTTTTTTTGGCAAAATATCAATATATTACTAAATCGAATATTACAAAGGAAGAGGCCCAAATTAGAAGCCAACACAAAATCCAAGGCTCAAAGAATCAGCCCTAAATCGAAAACAAATCCCTAAATTAGAAACCCTAACACTTTCAGACTTCGAAACCTCCTCCCTCTCACACAAACCCTAACACTCAGCCAAGCCAATCGACCGATCTGAAATCAAGAAAAACCATGGACGACCTTCGAATCCACTTCCACCAAACAACCACACAACATCGCTACAATAAGCTTCAATCCCAAAATGCTAGGCGATCAGAGACAAGACCACCTACCCAGGATCGATATACCCAACTCCTAAGCTCTCAAGAACGATGATAGCAAGGAGAGGGTTAGGAACTTCATGAATAGTGAAGGAACGGTTCTTCCTTTCAGCAAGAACCCACTTCGATATCCAGTCGGCCGCCACATTTTCCGATCTAGAAATGTGGCTTATTCTCATAAAAGGGAGAAGCAGAGCACTAAAGTTATCATTACTTGAGCCATTCAAAGCACCACCAGAAGACAAACTGTTGACAAGAGTCAAACAGTCCGACTCAAGATCGACATTTCTCCAGCCTCTCCTGTGACAAAGAATGAGGGCCTCCTTAAAAGCTCTTCTTTCAGCTTGAAGAGGACTTATCTTGCCAAATCGGAAGCCAGCACCCTAAATGCAGTTCCCTTGATCGTCGTGCGCAATTAAACCACCAGTGGCCTCACCAGTGTAGCTACAAGCTCCATCAGAATTGATTTTGATTCTGCCAGGATCAGGCGCCTTCCACTTCAGGTATGTTCCTTTCCTCTTACAAATAGACAAAGCACCTATATTAGCTCCTGCATCCATAACACAAACCCAGTGCTTAGGTTTAAGTTTAGAGTCTATTCCTAGAATGAATCGATTAATCCTGCTAATAGCATTATAGAAACTATCCACATGCTTATCAAACTTGCAGTGATTTCTGTTAAACCAGATTGTCCAAACTATCAGTTGAGGAACAATGTGGGTAACATGAAAATTACTGCAAGTGAACCTAAACCAAGTAAAGAACATGTGACGAAGGTTCATGAAACGCTTCACAGGAATCTTGAACATGAGCCTGTAATAGTTCCATAAGGGCCATGCATAGTTGCAATTGATGAAGAAATGAGTTGTATCTTCGCAATTGCAGCAAAACTGGCACTTAGAGACTAAATAAAAGTGCTTTTTGGAGAGAACACTGTCAATAGGAACAAAATTGTTTAGTATCTTCCAGCTGAGAAAAGAGAATTTTGTAGGGATAAAGTGATGCCAATTTTTTTTGAAAAAAGAAAGATTTGTTACTTTTTGATCTGATGCAATCCCAAGTCATTTTGGTGTTAAACTTTTTATCTTTAGATAGGTTCCATTCTATAGTATCTTCCTGATCATGATTGATATTTACACAGCTTATGTGTTGATATCTTTCATGAGAAAGGAAAGAAATAAGAATGGAGTCCCATCTACCATCTTTCCAAAAAGAATTGATTTTAGCTGGAAGGTACCAAGAGTTTTGCTCAGTAATAATGGGAGTCATATTATGTCATGAATCTCTCCAAAAATCAATATCCCCACGACCAACATTCCAATGAACAAACTGGTCAGCACTATCTTTAACAGAATAGAGCCTCTTCCAAATTATAGAGTCATTAACACTACACTTAGAAGTAATAGGATGCCTATTCTGGCAGTAAGAATTAGAAATGAGGTCAGACCAAAGAGACTTTCCCTTCCTGAATAAGAACCAAAGCTTAAAGGAAAAGGTGAGTTGAATATCAAACAGTAGCTTGATATTTAATCCACCTTCATCAAAGGGCTTGCAAAGGTTTCTCGAACCAGCCCAATGAATAGCACTCTCATTAAACTTAGGCCTCCAAAGGAATTTATTGAAACAGAGCTCAATTTTGTTCAAAATAGTTTTAGGTATTAAACTATTTTGCATCCAGAAATAGATGATAGGGTGAAGAACATGTCTTATAAGGGACAGTCTGCCACTATAAGACAGATTCTTCAGATCCCACTCATTAATCTTATTATAGATTTTAGCTAAAAGATGAGTGTAATGCTTCCCTTTATTGTTTGCAGCAATTATGATACCCAGGTAGCTGAATGGAGCATGCTCAGTCTTGAATCCCATGGTGGAGTTAATTCTAGCAGCATTGACACTAGAACATCTAGAAGAGGTAAATATCTTAGTCTTGTCTCTATTAATTAATTGACCAGATTCTTGCTGATATTTGTCAAGCAGGTGGCTCAGACTTTTGATGGAAGAAGGAGCACTATTGGAGAAGATGATTATATCATCTGCAAAGGCTAAGCAAGGTAAGATGTAGCCAGATTTTAAGTAGTATTGCATATTATTATTTGACTCATAAAGGTTATTCAAGCCTCTCAAAAGAGCTTCCTCAACCAGGATAAAAAGGCAATGAGATAATGGATCTCCTTGTCTTAATCCAGTCTTTTGAGGGAAATAACCAGAACACGAACCATTTATTAACACAGAAATCATAACATTGGAGATCAGCCTGTGAATTAGGGAGGCAATATCATCTGAAAAACCAAAATATTTCAAAGTTTTAATAACAAAGGTGTGAGACATTCTGTCGAACGCCTTTGTCATATCTAACTGCAAAATGATATTTCCTTTAGAAGGCTTTCTTCTAATGTTATGGAGCATTTCCTTAACAATTAAAATATTATCATGAATGAATCTCTCCTTAACAAAAGCACTCTGCCCTCTAGAGATAATTCTAGGAAGAATAGAAGAGATTCTCCTATTAATGAGGGCAGAGATCAATCTATTCATAATAGCACACATGCTTAAAGGCCTATAATTGTTCCAGGTTATAGGGTTAGCAACTTTTGGAACAACCACAATCCCAGTGGCAAACACACCTGTTGGGATAGATCTACCAGCAAGGTAAGCATTTAAAGCCTTACATAAATCATAACTAATAATATTCCAACAGTGCTTAAGAAAGAAAGTGTTAAAACCATTAGTGCCAGGGGCACTGTCATTCTTCATATCATCAATGATAGCTCCGACTTCTTCCCTAGATGTAGACTTAGTAATCTCTTCATTATCCCTGTCCAAAACAAGCTTAGGAATGTTGTTTAGAATAGAATCTTGAGTATTAACAGTATTACTATTGACAGGATCATTGGAAAGGATCATCTTGAAGTGAGACACGGCAGAAGAAGCAATTTCACATTGATCATTATCTTTAATACCAGCAATGTAATTTTTCTTTCTTTTCTTGGCTACATAATTGTGATAAAGCTTTGTATTCCCATCACAATCATTTAGCCAAGAATTGAATCACTTCTGCTTCCAATAGCATTCCTCATCTTTTAAAGCAAGAATGAGAATGCTATTGGCTTTAGAAAGCTTAGATTTAAAAATGTTATCATTAGTATTCTGATGAATTAGCTCATAATTCTCAACATCAATAATAGCATCTTTAACTTTATTAAAAATGTTTCCAAAAGTTGTGAAATTCCAATTTTTTAAATGCTTCTTCAACCTTTTAAGCTTATACCAAAAGATAGTATTCTCATCACCATTACAATGCTTGGACCAATTCTGATTTACACAATTCATAAAATCAGGATGGTTAGCCCAAGCATTAATAAATTTAAAAGAGCTCTTCTTAATATGATTATTGGTGTTGGAGACATTACTAATCGAAATTAATAGATGGGCATGGTCAGAACATGTTCTGACCATGTGGAAAACCTGAATACTCAAATCATTAAGCATTTTTTGGTTGACAAGCACCCAGTCTAACCTTTTCCAAACATTGTTGTTGCTCCAGGTATAACGAACCCACTATGCCCAGGCACATCCAGCTTACAGTGCCTAATAAACTCATTAAATTCATCAGCACTAATACCATCGTAGTTTATACAATTAAGCTGGTCATCAGGGCTTCTGGTGGTGTTGAAGTCTCCAGCAATGATCCAAGGCTTCACATCAAAGGTAAGATTACCAAGTTGACTCCAAAGAAACTTTCTCTGCATTCTCTGATTCTTAGCATAAACAAAAGTAAAAAAAAACAATTGAAAGAAGCATAAGTGATTTCAAGATGTAAAAACTGATCATGATAAAAAATGACAGAAACACTAATATCATTAGGCCAAAAAAACCAAACTTTATTAGATGTATTAGCCATATAGTTATCAAAACCAATCCTCCTAGCAATCAATTCAATCTTGTCAAGCCTAGTCATAGGCTCTTGAATAATAATCATCTTAACATTCTCATTTTTAATAATAAATTTTAGCCTAGCAATAGTAGGATTATTGTGAATTCCACGGGCATTCCAACTGATAACCTTAAACATTATCAGAAACAGACCTATTGTGACCCTTTTCTCTCTTTCTCAGAGAGTTTATAGATAACCTTTTTGAATTGTTGTTCTTGTTTGCAGATTTGATCTTGCTAGAGATAACAGATTCAAAATCTTGATCAGGATCATTGTAACTAGCCCTTGGAGAAGGATTATAACTTCCAGTATTTTCACCACAAGGAGAAGCCTGCAGATTATCCTTGCCCAAAGAGTTATCTTCCTCCTCAAGATTCTGAAGAGCACTAATAAGGTCAGGGTCATTGTTTGAAACAATCTTCTCTTTCACCGGGCTTGCCATACTTGTTGAAGGACAAGAAACAAAAGGCATGTCCTTGGCTGTTATGATAGATTTAAGTTTCCTTCTGTAAACTTGAGTGAAGGTTTGTACCTTTGTAGTTTTAGGAGCTTGAACAAATGTAACTTTATCTTGTAACTCAGGTTGAACAACCTTTTTAGCAATAATATCAGAACTTTTCTTTTCATTCTTGGAATCCATTTCAAGATTCTTTTTGCATTTCTCAAAATCATGCCCCAAATGATGGCAAGTATTGCAATAACAGGGCGCATTCTTGTAACTAACACCTAACCAGCATCCATCACAATCACCAAATCCCACCCACAGTTTCCTCTTCAGCAGCCTTGAAACGTCAATTTCAACCAAAGCAAAGCAAGCGTTCACTTTAGCACGATTAATATCTGGCACCACCACCTGATGCACAAAGCCAAGAGAAGAAGCCACCTCTTGTATAACAGATCTGTTATACATATACTCAGGAAGCTTCTCAAACCTTACCCAGAGTAAGGCCACAGGGCACTCGAAGTTCCTGCTACTTTGAGGGCACCACTTAATAACACGCATCACCTTACCTTCCACATTCCAAAACCGCTTCAACCATAATCTATCAACGTCTTCCAACATAGAGAATTCCATAAGAATTTGCCTTGAATCAATGGATGCATACATAAACATCCCCTTAAACTTGAAAGAATCAAGAAAGGTTTGAAAGGCCAACCGCTTAGGGATACCATCACTGAATTTAGCTATAAGAGTAGTCCTCGATTGAGAGAAAAGATCTGCATTCGCTTGCATTGTGAACTGAATCACGTTGTGATCCTCATAAGACACAACTCTTTCCGAACGAAACCCAGCATCCTCATTCCTATTTTTCAATACATCAGTGTATAACCTACCCGGCGAAGCCACACTCGAACTGTTAAGAGGAAGACTCACAGACTTGCTGTTCAAAGGAGGAAACTCGCCAGCACATAGGGAATTTACTGCCATAACTCAGACCATCCACAGGCACAGCCTGCGAAGGCCTTGCCTTCCGAAGAAATAATCAGCACCAGCCCAAGCAACAGATGATAACAAAGACAAGAGGAAGAACAATGAAGCACGGATGGATCAATCAAAAGGAAGATAGAGAAGAGAAGATTTCTTAGAGATTAAGAAACCTAATCATTTCTTGGAGCTTTCTTGGGAGAGAAGGCATTTCTTCCAACAACAATACATCTTGTCTCTTCATATGTGTTTCCTCATTGCAATAGACGAGTTGTCATAACAGGTACAGACATACTTGACGAATCTCATAAAATAATCGATTCTTCTATTCTTTTGTCTCAGTGACTATTTCAGCCTATATAGAGGTCTGTTCGACAAACACACATCTCATTTCTTCAATTTTGATTTGTAGCAGTAGTTTCGCTATTTGTCGGAAAATAGATTTGGAAAGAAAAAAAAGTCAATAATTTATATAATTTCATAAAAAGTATTACAATATCAATGGGAAAAAAAGGTTGAAATTATACAGTCAAATTATAGGGATCCTATATATATTTCCTGTTTTGGTAAGAAAAAAATGACTACATGATTGCGCAGCTCTGGTCTCGTTGGTAATAGTTGTCTGGCAACGGGTAGGATTGGTAATAAGGCATGCCACCATTATTATATGGCACAGCCCAGGGCACAATTTCTACGATCTTAGGTTTTTCAACTTCCGGTTTTTTTTCTTCAGGCTTTTTCACCTCCGGTTTGACTTCAGCGACACTGAGAAGGCTGACTAGTTCAAACTTTTTTCTTAGCATGGTCGTCAGTTTGACGGCGTCCACCTCTCCGACCACCTCAATCTGGTTTTTGTCGTTTCCTTTTAGACCTGCGGATTCGACCCCTACAGTAGTTGATTAAAGTAGTAGCATGTTAGATCAATGTTGTAAGTCTATATTGTTGTAGACTATATATATGCAAATTGATTGATGTATACCTAAAAGACTTGTTACCATGCTCAGTGCTTTGGATCTAGATTTGTCGGAGCTCATAGAGATCTGGATGTTTATCTTTTGCTGCAAAAACATCGAAATATTAAAAAGATTGTTACGAAGTGAGACTGATAAGCCTTGGAAAAACTGAAACACTAAATTTAGAAGAATAATTGAAGTCTATGTAATCGGAAGTCGTAAATCCAAAAATACAACTAGTGATTACAGAGCTCATACCTTCATGACTCTGTTTGGTTGAAGAAGATGCAGAGACACAATTTGTACTTTTCTATTGAGCTAGATGTAATAAGCAATAAGTGGTAGTGGACATTGTGCGGCATCTACGGTATTTATAACTTATAAGGCAGTTTCTTAGGAATAGTACTTGACAAAATTATGTACTCAAGTCAAGTCAATACCCTACTTTATTTTATTTTTGGAAAATTCGATGTGTTTTCAGGACTAGGACTGGAACAGAGAGACTCTAACCGGATCTAATATTTAAAAGCTTAAGTTATTTTATTTTACAACTAAAATTTAGTCCGGTTTAGGATCGATATCTAGTTTCTTTTATATTTATCAAAATAGATAATAAAAGAAAATTAGTTGTTCGTAGTATAATTGCATATTTTATCTTTTAAAAAGTTGTTTAAATAGCTTATGATTATTTTAAATATACATTATATTTCTTGAAAATATTATATTAAAATTATTTGGGCAATTTATGATAATCAAAGAATTGAACTTTTTTTTTATAATTAAAATTAGACTTTTATTTGGGCCAAATTTTCGCTAAAAAATTCAAAAGATTACGGCAAAAACGCAAAAGGGCGGCCTTGGGATCCTAGATTTAAAAATCTGGAATCAGGCGGCCGTCCTAAAACACCTCTGGTCTATTGTTAGTAACAAAATTCACTTTATTTGGTGTGATTGGATTAGATCTGAAAAGATAAAAAATAAAAAAAATTGGGAAATTTCTATTGCCTCCTCTTCTTCTTGGATCTGGAGGAAAATCCTCCGGCTTCGGCCAGTGGCTCGTAATCTGTACAGGGTAGCTATCGGGAATGGTTTGAACACTTCCTTCTAGCACGACCCTTGGCTTCTCCCCGTACCGCTCTCAATTCACTATGGAGAGGATCCAATCAGAGACTCCAGATTAGGAAACAACCTAAAAGTCTCCGACATTATCTGCAATGGTGAATGGAATTGGCCTACCAACCTGAGATCGGCGAGAGCCAGAAGTCATAACCACCTGATCGAAATCAACAGGATTATCCTTGCCCTCCCTCCTCCTAACACTCTAATGAGGGATGTTCCTTACTGGACGACAAAGACAGGACACGTCACCTTCTCAATTAAGGATACGTACAACGCTCTTCGAAAGCCTGTCCCTGACAAGGGATGGGCGGGGTTAGTTTGGAATAAATTCAATATTCCGCGACATTCCTTTATTTCTTGGCTGGCAATCAAGGGCAAGCTTGTCACCAAAGATAAGCTTAGAAGTTGGGGTTATATTACCCCAGCGGAGTGCCCTCTTTGCCTCTCTGATCCTGAAACTATATCTCACATCCTCTTTGAATGTAGTTTCACTCAGAGCTTATGGTCCTTTTCCAGCAACAAGTTTGGATTTCCTTTTCACTCCCCTTGTTGGCCCTCTTGGATTGATGAGGCTTCACTCTGGTCAAACTCCCAAAACCACTGTATATGGCGTTCATGTTTCAATGCGGTTATATACCACATATGGAAAGAGAGGAATTCAAGATTATTTGGATCCTCCCCATCCCAAGCCTCATCAATATTCTGCCAGATCATATCGGACCTCCGATTAAGATTTATTGGAACCAAGATTAGCTGGCCATCATAAAAGCACTTGTATTCTAACTTATGTTTTTTGTTTTGTTATGTTTGTCTCAGGTACTCTATGTCTGGACTGGAGCGTGGATTGTCGGATGGGATGATCATGGAATCTCGGATGGGATGATCATGGAATCTCTTCTCAACTATCATAGCTACCTAGTCAGATAGTATTATCAGCTTCGATATTCGTATGGGAACTTTCCTATAGGACCCCCTTATGAATTTCCTTTCGCTATGTTTGTTTTTGTATTTCTAGGGGATCTACCCTAAGATTATGTATGAACCTTTTCAATTAATTTAAGTTTTTATTCACCAAAAAAAAATAACGCAAAATCTAAACCAAATAAGTTCAAATGAATCAAACAACAACATTTTGCTCCAAACTTCGAGCTGAAGAAACTTCAACCAGAGGAGAACTTACAACCCTCAATCTTCAACAATATGGTTGAGGCAAAGAATACTCAAACACGACACTGCAAACAATACTCTTTCAACGCTACACTCGATCCAAACCAGCCCATTATCGCCTTGAGACAACCAAATCATCCCCACTCTTGTGCCCAAAAGCCAAATGAGTCACTAAAAGATTATATAAGCCGTTTTGTAAAGACCAAGAATGGGTTAGCTGATTGCTTTTAGCAAGTAGCAATAACTTCTTTGAGACAAGGGTTAAACCCCACGAATCTAGCTGATTCAGTAACAAGGAAGAAGGCCATGACCTGGGGCGGTTTGCTAAATCAGGTGGGAAAGCAAATCAACGTGGATGAAACAAAGAAGACTAGGGTACACAGATAGGTGAGGTCTGCCCCAGCTGCTCCAAACCAAAACCAGTCCGGATACAAGGCCAAAGAAACTGGACAGGGGTCTAACAGGGCCAAACAGACTCAATCCCACCCAAATCCAGATCAGAGCCAGCAGTCCAGAAATAAACGAGGATCTTGGGTCCAACCAGAGTGGTTTTCAGAGTTAAAGAATAATGTGGCAACCATTTATGACAAAACTAAAAATGAGGTTCATTTCTGGAAGCCGGCAGCGCTTCAATCTCCCAAGAAAAGTCGTAATACTTGTTTTTGCCAGTATCATCATGATATTGGCCACAACACCGAAGACTGCATCATTTTGAAACAAAAGGTACATATTCTTATTGAAATGGGCAAGCTGGGAGCTTATGTCAAGAGAAGGAGTGGAAACATGCCCGACAATGCTCCCCGAACAGGCCCCACAAACAACGCAGGAACATCAGCTCCGGAGGGGGCAATGGGGATCCATGAAATATTTGATGTGGACTCAGATTATTTGGATCCTGATCCAACCCGGAATAAAGTGGGGGTCATAACAGAACAAGCTAAGACAGTCCAGACTCATAAGATTTTTTGAGTCACCTACTATATTCGGGGGGGACACTATGACTGCGCCGACTCTTTCTTCAAGGAAGAGGCATGTTCATACTCTAGGTACTCAATTAGAGGGAGGCATGTCTTCATATCAGTCCCATATTCCTTTTCCTTTCATTATTTTTTATAAAGACGATTTAAGAAATATAGATGGGCCTCATGAGGATGTTGTAGTGATAGGAGCTTCAGTTGGAGCAACGACATCAGATGAATTCTGATTGACACTAGCAGCTTAACCAATATTCTCTTTCTGAGTTCTTATAAGCAGATGAAGAATCCAGTAGTAATTCAACGTTCGAAGAGGTCCATTGTGGGCTTCACAGGGAGCTCTGCGGATGTAGTCGGAGAATTTGAGAAGGAGGTATTGTTGGGCAAAGGCCCTTTTAAGAAGATGGTTAGAGTGTTGTTCGTTATGGTAGACTGCCCCACATGCTACAATGCGATCTTTGAGAGGTTCTGGCTCTCAAGGATGCATGTTGTGGCTTCAACAGTCCATCAATGTTTGAAGTATGCAGTTCAAGGATAAGTGGGAGTTGTTCGGAGTAGCCAAATGATAGCAAGAGAATGTTATGCAACTGCGCTTGCTCCTAAAACTTTAGGGGCAATCTGGATTAATGAATATTAGCAGTTGTTGGGGCCCTCTGGGGTGAGGGTGAAATTGATGACCCCATAGAGACCCCTGGTGTTTTGATACCAATTGAAGAAGTTGAAACCCACTCTATGGCTGAAGGAAAGAGTGTTAAAATTGGCTCCAAGATGGCTCCAGAATTGAAGAAAAGGTTGTTGTTCTTTTTGGCAGGTCACCAACATGTTTTTGCTTGGTGCAATGCTGATGTGAACGGAGTGCCTGCAAGTGTTATATCACACAAGCTTTCCATCCAGAGAGATGTTGCACCTGTTGTGCAAAAAATGAGAGCTTTTTCTAAGGAGAAATCTGATGTAATAGTCCAAAAAGTTGACCGGCTTACCAAGATGGGGCACATAAAGGAGTCTCAGTATCCTTTATGGACAGCCAACCCAGTGTTAGTTAAGAAAAAGAATGGGAAATGGCGTATGTGTATCGAATTTATTGACCTCAATAGGGGTTGCCCAAAAGATCTTTATCCAGTCCCCCGGATAGATCAGTTGGTGGACTCCACATCTCGAAACAAGCTATTATCGTTCATGGATGCCTTCTCTGGGTATAACAAGATACAGGTGGATCTGAAGGACCAAGATCACACTATCTTTGTTACAAATAGGGGCCTCCATTGTTACAAGGTGATGCATTTTGGGTTGAAAAATGTTGGGGCTACTTATCAGAGGTTGGTGAACAAAGCATTTGCTGATCAGATTGGGAGAAATATGGAAGTATATATCAATGACATGATGGTTAAAAGTTTAGAAGAAGATTTTCACCTAAGTGATCTTCAAGAAACTTTTGCCAACTTGACAAAGGTTAATTTAAAATTGAATCCAAAAAAAATGTGTGTTTGGGGTGCAGTCCGGAAATTTTTTGAGTTATGTAATAAGTGAAAAGGGAATACAACCTGATCCGGACCAGCTCGATGACCTGTTAAAAATGGACCCTCCTCGAACTATTAAAGAAGAACAAAGGTTGACAGGAAGATTGGCAGCTTTAAATCGTTTTATTTCACGGTCTTCGGACAAATGTGCCCCGTTTTTTCAGACCTTGAAAGGTGTTAAAGACTTCAACTGGTCTCCACAGTGCAGCTAGGTTTTTTATGAAATAAAAAAGCATTTGTCTTCTCCCAAAACCCTTTTTAAGCCTGTTGACGGAGAAACACTTTATGTATACTTGGCTGTGTCAGAATATGCTATAAGTGCCGTGTTGGTAATAGAGGTGGACGATTATCCTCGTCCGGTGTACTACATCGGTAAAAGTATAATGGATGTTGAAAAGAGGTACCTAAAGCTTGAAAAGATGGCACTAGCCTTAGTGATTGCTGCCAGAAAAATGAGGCTATATTTCCAGTCTCATTCCATCATCATCTGAACATCTTTTCCTTTGAATAATGTTCTTCAGAATCAGACATATCAAGCAGGATTATCAAATGGTCAGTGGATTTGGGTGATTATGACATTGATTTTTCCCCACGAACTGCAATTAAAACTCAATATGTTGTTGATTTCTTGGTAACGTTTCATTCGAACAGAAGTACTAAACAGACTTCAGAGGAGAAAACTAAAAAAAAGTGGGTTGTCCGGACAGATGGTGGAGCAAGAACAATGGGTTGTGGGGCTGGGATTTGTTTAACCTCTCCATATGGTGATAAATTATACCGGGCTATATGTTTTGCTTTCAGGGAATCTAACAATGAGTCTCAATATGAAGCAGTTATAGCCGGTCTTAAGTTATCTTTTCTGTGTGGGGCTAAAAGAGTAAGATTGATGAGTGATTCTCAGCTTCTTATCCACCATGCTCAAGGTCAGTCTGAAGCCAAGAAGGAGCAGTTGATCAAATACTTATTCCTTCTTAAAGAAGTACCAGCCAACTTCAAAAGTCTTTGCTATGAGCATATTCCTAGATCTTAAAACACGCTGGAAAACTCCTTAGCAACCATAGCATACTCTGAGTCCTACCCATAGATTCATTTACAAGAATGCCCATACATACAATCAAATCAGGACAAGGAAGAGGAGAAGAGTTTAAGTGTACAAGTGATTCAATCCAAAGATTGGAGGTTTCCCCTTCTTCAATACATCTCTGATGGGATTTTGCCTCCGGAGAAAGCCATGGCTAGGAAAATAAAACACAAGGCTCGTGGTTTCTTGATCATAAGAGAGGTTCTTTATAAAAACATTGTTCAGCAGACCTCTCCTGCGTTGTTTGGGGGCTCATGAGTCCCAACTTGTTTTATATGAACTACATGATGGAGAGGGATCAACACATTGTGGCTATAGAGCTCTAACCCGGAGGATTTTATTGACCGGATACTATTGGCCATCCATAATGGCAGATGCTAAGGAATTGGTGAAAAAGTTTGACCCATGCCAAAGGTATGGTAACAAAATTCATATCCCAGCAAATCCCATGGAGTCAATTTCTTAGCCAGTACATTTTGCTCGTTGGAGACTGGATTTAGTTAGGCCTCTACCAGTGGTGTCCGGAGGGTGCAAGACTATTATTGTAGCCATTAATTATTTCTTAAAATGGGTGGAAGCAGCCCCCCTGGCAGGAACTACTTCGAAAGTTGTTATAAAATTTATCTTGTCTAAATTTTTGTTGCAGATTTGGGGTTCCACAAAAGATAACCACAGATAACGGGCCGCAATTTCATAACAAGGATATGGAGAATTTATGTGCCTCCAAGGGCATACATCATTGCTTCTTTTCTTCTTTCCACCCACAATAAAATGGCCAAGTAGAAGTGGCAAACAGGACCATTCTGTCCGGTTTAAAAAATAATTTAGAACGGACTGCAGGGAAGTGGCCAAGCTATTTGCAAGAAGTATTGTGGGCGTACCGGACCACTCCTAGATTTGCTACTTAAGAGTCTCATTTTTCCTTGGTATATGGGATGGATGCAATTACTCCTATAGAATAAACCCTACCATCATACAGAGTCCAAAACTATTCCGAACAAGCCAATGAATTGGTAATTAGAAGTCCGTTAGACTTAATAGAATAAAGAAGAGTTAAGGCTCATCTTAGAACCACCCATTACCAAGGCTTGATGAGGAGCATATTTGCTTCCAAGATCAAGAGAAGGGATTTTCAGTGAGGAGATAAAGTGTTAAGAAAGGTTTTCTTGCATACTAAGGAAAAGCAGTTCGGCAAACTGGCTCCGAACTGGTAAGGCCCTTATGAGGTCTTTGAAAAACTTAAGCCTGGGACATATAGGCTTCAAGACAAAGATGGAAGAGTTTTGAAGCACCCATGGAATATTAAACACCTCAGGTTATATCTAGAATTAAATTTTTGTTAATATTTACTTGTTTAAAGTCAATATAAATATTAGTAGGCATACTCTTTCCTATCCTGGTGGCGCGGGGAGGTTTTAATGAGGTGTCTGGTTTTTTCAATAAAATATTATGCCTTTTTACAACATTCGGTTTGGTTTGATTACAATTATTTTCAAGTCTTCAATTTAATACTAAGGATCTTTGACAGATCGGATTAATCTGGTTGAATGATGACCATTAAACGTATGTCATCAGAGATATTAAATACTCTCACTTTAAATATTTTTGAAGTAAATTAGGGATCTTTAAACATTAGCCATTGAAATTGAAAGCAATCATGGAACAAAGAAAATGCAAAAATGCCTTGGCCATCCAAGGACTTTGAGTGTTGTGAGAGACTTATTCGGACTCATACCGGATACAATTACAAAAATACATTGTCCATCCAAGGACTTTTAATAGCTACACAAAATTAAGAAAACACAAAAGATAGTTAAAGAACCTCAGGGCTTATTCCCTTCGGATGTTCTTGCATCACCTCCTTTTTTGGGGTTTCTGAGTTCAGCACTTGAACTCTCACCGGTTCCTTCCTCTTCATCGGTGGTAGAATCGATTCCACTGGAGTAGTTCTTTTTGTCACCATCTGCTATGGTATGGAACGGGATATCTTCACATTCCACATATTGCCACAAGGGACTAAGCGTCCTCTTCGGAAACTTTTCGTAGAAAAACAGTACCATGTCAGACTTCACTTCGGCATACCTTGTTTCCAAGGAATCTATCACCTCATTGGTGTATTTATCAATGCTGGCCTGAATTTTCTGTTCCTGCTCTTTCTCCAAATCTTCTTTCTCCTTGGTTGCCTTAGACACAGCCTCTTCAAGGGAAGTCTTTTCGCCGGACAAGGTCTGAATGACACTATCTTTGGTCTTCATGTCTTCCTTTAAGGTTGAGAGATCTTTCTCCAAACCAGAGCACTTATCTTGGAGCTTAGTGTTAGCATTCTCCGAAGTGGCCAGCTTAGTCGACAGATCTTTCTTATCCTTCTTCAACACTTCAAGTTCTTTTTTCAACTCTTTTATGCTTTGATTGACATTAAGGATGTTGGTTGACAGAGACTCATTGTCTGTATTAAGGTTTTAGATAAGGGTGGACTGATTTTTCACCTGCCTCTCCAGATCAAACACTGGTTGGATATGACCTAGAAGAGAATGGGCCACCGTATCTATATCTTTGAAAATAAAAAAAAAGACTTACCACTGTAGGTCACCATGTTGGAAGAGCCTCAAGGACGGAAAGGACCAGCAAAGTCATCTTTCTCTGAGTCGGTGAAGTAAAGACCGATGTCCTGAAGGGCTTTGATGTCAAGCCCTCCTCCGGTGCCCTCTCCCAATTGCAAGCCTGAAGGACGGAAAGGACCAGCAAAGTTATTTTTCTCTGAGTCAGTGAAATAAAGACCGATGTCCTGAAGGGCTATGATGTTAAGCCCTCCTCTGGTCTAAGGGGAATCCGAGTCCCCAGTTGAACCGTTCGGTGTAGATGACCACTTCATTAAGTTTGCAGTCCATCAGAATCTCCGGAGTGACAGGTATTCTTACCTTCACTAACTCTAATATCCCCCACTTTGTCTAGATCCGGCTCAGCTCGGTCGTGTGAGTATACCCATAATTTATGTTCTGCATGGCCAACAAATACTTAACATTGACTTTCTGAAAGCAAGGCCCTACCTGGCCTTCCAAGCATTCCGGGAGATCCGGATGAGACACGCCAACCTTTACTTTGCCTTTTTCTTTCCTATAAGAGACAGCATCCCCAGTTTTCCCTGAGGCTTCAGTTTTGAAGGGGGCCTCTTCAATGTTGTCCTCCATCACTATGGAAGGTTTATTAGTTGTTGAGGATGGAAGGGTGTTAGCTTCTAGTTCTACGGTCTTTCCGGATGATTGAGCGCGAATTTTTTCCAAAGGCGTAGTGTTCGGTTGAGGCTCAGATCCGGAGGACTTCGTTAAGAAGCTACTTTGGGTGCCCCCGATCCGGAGGGCTTGTCTCGTGGGGCTCTTGTAGAAACCTATGATTCGGAGGGTTTATCCTTGGATGTCGCTTTAGAGGCCTCCGATTTGGAGGGTTTTGATTGTGAGGCAGTCGCTTGGGCCTTCACCAAACGAGTTGTCTGGCGTAGATAAGATTTTTCTCGAGAATTTTCAATATCTGATCCCATGGCTATGAAAGAGGAGGGTTTTCTAACGCTCGATACTGCCTTTTCTTTGGTACTGGAGGGTTGGGACTCCTGAACAGAGGAGCCTGATGGAATTGGTGAAAGGTTTGGTTTGAACAGCCGTTTGGGTTTTGGATTTCTGGTACAGATGATCCTTGATCAGCTTCTTGGGATGTTTTATCATACTTGTCGCTTAGGGAGACCGGCAGCAATACGCCTCTCTCGTTCGACTTTCCTTGCTTTCTCTAACTCAGACAAATTCAACCAGCCGCCTTTTACAAGAGTGTTTCTAGCCGTGAACAAATTTGAAAGAGATGGAGGAAAGCTCTGAAGAAAATTTTTAAGTGATGAAGGTAATGAAACAGTAAAAAATGATTTATATATTGATAGAAAAAGGTAACTGATACCTAGGAGAATACGAAGAGGTTTTTGCAATGATTAAAGACGGCGCTGACGTGGGAAAAATTAAATGCATAGGCTACTTTCTAGGGTTAGTGGGAGCGCCAATCTAGGTAAAAAATGGCCGGTAGGTCGAATCAGATTGTGACACGTGTCCCACGATCCAAAGAAAGACTCTTAGAATTCTGGAAAAAAATCAGTTCAGACAAACCTCAACTTGAATACACAAGCAGGTCGGGAAATGTTGTCACTGACTAAGTGAATATTTTTTAGTCCTGCCAAAGATTTTTGACAAGGCCTAAAAAGGGGCTACTGATGAGTCCGAATAACTTAAACACTACCTACTGAGATTTTCGGACAAAAACTTGCCACTGAACTATCCGGACAGGACAAAAGTAAAAAATGACTAAACACCTTTTGACTACGCTATATGCTAATCATCTTAATAAGTAAATGGGTCCTTAAACTTGACCAAGTTCCATAATTCGACACGAAAGCCCATGGGTCCATAATTAAGGGTATAAATACCCCAACTACTTTCATTAATAAGGGTAATGAACATTTAATACAACCAGGCAGCTCAAATCTCTCACTACTAAACACCCAAACATTTAATACTCTCTAAACTTTCCAAAACATTTTACAAAATTACCCTCAGCTTAAAATAAACCTCACCAGCAGTGATAATATTTTTTATAAGGTAAACAAATCTTGTAGAGAAACCAAACTTCTTGATGAATTTAAGAATAAAACAATGAGTCAGCTTGTCAAATGCCTTAGACATATCAAGCTGAATCAAGATGTTATTATCCTTAATCTTTCTATTAAGATCATAAATTAACTCATTCGATATGAGAATGTTCTCATTGATACACTTGCCAGGGACAAAGCCACCTTGATTAGGAGAGATGATTTTGGGCAGAATAATAGAGAGTTTGTTAGAAATAATTTTGGACATGATACGGTTAAGAAGAGAGCAAAGATTTATCGGTCTATAATCCTTCCACCTTAAAGAGTTAGTAAGCTTAGTAATTAGACAAATACCAGTGGCAAAGATGCCACTGGGAATGTTCTTTCCAAGCATAAAATGTCATATTTAATTATGTGCCATCAACTTTTATAAAAACAATGAGTGTAACCATCCATACTTGGTGCACTTGCAGGGTTCATGGTCTTGATGATGTCCCAGATTTCAGTTTCATCAAGAGACTTAAGCATGCCTCTGTTGTCATCATCAGTGATAATGGTGGGAATGTTATTGAGTAAATCATCATTCATAGAACTCTATTCATCATCCTTGTTTGCATAAGGATAATCTGTAAGAGCTTTCTCGAAGAATTCAACAGCAGAAAGACCAATAGCCTTCTTGTCAGTGATCCAAGTATCATCATTCTTAATATCATTGATGTTATTTCTTTTACGCTTCCTTTTAACAAAGGTATGGAATAACTTCGTATTTTTATCACCCTCGATGGTCCAGTTGCAAAAACATTTTTCTTCCGATAAACCTCCTACATTCTTTGAGTCTTAATGAGCAAAGCATTAGCTTTAGCAAGGTTTTGCTTAGATTAAATTCTTTTAAGATTCTAATGACTAAGCTCCATAGTTAAGACTTCTTCTTCTAAACTATGAACTTTGTTGAATATGTTACCTATGTTATTTCTGTTCCAGCTGATCAGACCTTTCTTGAGTCTCTTTAATTTGTTCCAAAGGATGAACAAAGGATCACCTATCAACTCTTGATGCTAATTATTTTCAAAAAAAAGGAAGAAAGTTCTACTCCATAGTCCACATTTCCTGAAACTTGAAACTAGATTTTACTCTAGTAAACTCATTAGAAATAGATATGATAATAGGCATGTGATCTGAAAAAGTCCTAGCTTGATGATATCTCTTAGTATTAGCAAAATAATTAGACCATTTATTATTGATAAAAACTCTGTCTAATCGCTTCCACTTGGACCCATTAGACCAAGTATACTTTGGACCCAATATAGCCTGCGTCTTCTATACTGTAATGACTTATCATTTCATTAAAATCATTAGTGTTGTTAAGGCATAAATTACTACAAACTATCTGCTCATCAATAGAACTGACAGCATTAAAATCACCACAAATCATCCATCCCAAATCATTAGTAGCAATACTCTTTAAAAAGTTCCAAAGCTCTATTATGCTAAGCCTCTGGCATTTCGCATAAATAACAGTGAGCATTACATAGTTGTTATCATTTTTATGTTGATTTTAACATTCAGGAATTGGTTTAGATCATTAAGGATAACAACAAATAGATCTTCATCCCAGAAGATCCAAATCTTATTAGTGATGTTGTGAGCAAAGTTAACAAAACCCAGCTTATCAGCAATGATGTTAATATCATCACCATTAATTAAAGGTTCTTGACAGTAATAAACTTAGCATTATCCTTTTTGATAAGTAGTTGAGCCTTCTAACTGAAGATTTATCTTTAATACCTCTTATATTCCAGTTAATAATGTTATTAGTAATCATTAAGAGAATTGGAAGATGTAGATTTACTTGAACCGTTGAATTGCAAAGCTTTGATGATTTAGCTCATAGTTCTCTTCTTTTCTTTAGCAGCCTTTAACTTTTTATCAAAGATTTCCTTGAAGCTATCATCATGTTCATCTTTATCATGCTTCCCTTGATCGTTTGGAGAGTTATCAGATTGATCAATGCGATTAGCGGACTCCTGAAATTTTTCTTTTATTTCATGCTCGGTTTGCTCTACAAAATTTCTACAATTAGTATCTTGATCTTCTCTGTAAAATTCTGGAGATTGAGTCTTCCATTCCTGGTTGATTCTTAGATAATTTTGAAGGATTCCTATATTATCAGCTTTAAGAGAAGAATCAAAATCCATATTAATATATTCAGTATTATTATCATTGGCTCCATAAGAGAAAGCTTGAAAAGCTTCTATGATTTCTTCTTGTTCGGGAGTTTTAAATCCAACAGATTCATTCTGTTTTTTCTCCTTTTCTTGATCTTTAATTTCCAAGTCTTTTATAACAACAGATTTAAGTTTAGTTGCCTCTTCACCTGTTTCATCAGCATTTTCTTTATGAATTTTCTTTGCAGTGTCCCAGATGATGACACTGAGTACAATATTGTGGAACATTCATGTATGATATTCTGACCCATTGACCAAAGTTGGACCCAAAACCTATCCAAACATCATTTTGGCTCTTACAGGTAACATCCATTTCGACAAGAGCAGTGCATAAGAGAAATAATCTGTTTTCATCGGGACTTTCACCATCATCGTCTCACATATCATGGATGTTATGGTTTTAACCAAATTCCTATCCTACAGGTGCTCTGGCATGTGAAGTTTGATCCAAACAGGAGCAAGAGGGCTTTCCTTTAAAATCTCCATTCCATTTCAAGACCCTCATTACTGTACTGCCGATGGTCCAGACTGAACGTTGCCATATTTTGCACTGGTCTTGCTTAGCGTCAAACTCAAATATGATATGTCTGGAGTCCCAGACTTTGTACCTATAAGCTGACTGAAATTTTAATGATCCAATAAACTGAGTTAATAGATTCCTTTTAGGTAAGCTATGAGTAAACTTGCCCACAATTGAATGCTTGGATTTGGCTTTCAAATGCTCAAGAACACCATTACTATATTTAATCGAGAAATGATGAGATTTGATAGTAACATATTCTGGTTCAAAGTCGGGTTTTTCTTTATTGCTTAAATTCTTCTTTACGATTTCAGTATATGATAGAACTTTAGCATCTAGATTGTTGTTGTTGATAGCCATAACTTTCATCAAATCAGTGGATTTGAATAAGAAAGAGAAGAAAATGAGGAAGGAGAGCTTTCTTAGAGATCAAGAAAGAATCTCTCTTTTCTTGGAGAGAAATAAATCATTTATCTTTATTCAAACAGGATTTCTATTGAAGAATTGAACTTAAATTCAAAGTTTGTTGTGGAAATAAAAAGAAAGAAAATGAAAAAAAGGTTATTGTTAATCTAAATAGTAGAAAGTCATTTATTTTTTCAAAATAAGATTGTTTAAAGCAGTAATATTAAATATCTATTACATTTATTTAAAAATTATATATAAATAAATAATTTAAACCGCTTATTTTTATTGGTTTTGTTTTTTTAAGACGAACAAAACTAATACCATTCATGATATATTTTGATTTAAAAAAAATATATTTTACATTGGTTTCTCATTATATGGTATGATATGTTTGGTTTAGCATCTATCCTAGTTGGTCTGGTTTAGTATCAATCCTAGTTGTCTGGTTTTGCCTACTAGTATAAACTATAAAAAAAATCTCATCTAGCAAAAGAAAAGGTTTCGTATCTTCTTCGTAACAATCATTTTTTTGTTTACACTCTAAAATTAAAAATTAAAAAGTTCATATCTTTTAAATCGTAACTCGGAAAACCAATCTGAAAATACCATTGGTTTTGGTTTTTTAAGCTGGACAAAACTAGTACCATTTATGATATGTTTTGATTTGTTTAAAAAGATATATATTAGACTGATTTCTCATTATATGGCTTCGAATCTAACATCCAATATATATCAATACAAAGAATACACATAATCTACATTTATTAGTACTTCAAGTATAAAAGTTTCGCATCTTCCAAAACCTCATCTTCTTAATTTAAGCTGTAAAGCCTTTCTCGAATTAAACTTCCAAAAACACAAAAATACACTAAAAATGATCAAAACCTTAATACAATATAATATTTCAACTAAAAAACCAAAGTAATACCAAATGAATACCAAAAATCACAAAAAAAGAATCGAATTACATTTTTTGAAATAAAAAACACAATAAAAAATCGAGTTACCTAACTAGAAATCCAAAATAAAAATTTCAAAATCAAATAAAAATACAATCAAATCATACGAAAACAAAAAAACAAAGAAGTGAAAGGAAGTTGAATCGTTACCTATTATTGTTCGTAAAACTAAAAGAGAAAGAAACAATGAAGATACTTGAATAGAAAAATAGAAAACATTATATATAATTAACTAAGTGTATTTTTGGTATTATTGGGTCTTAGATGGTAAATATTTGAGTGAAATGGGTATTTCTAAGAGATACGTGAAAATATGGTTAGTAAGTGGATAATACTATTACTTTTGGGTCGTACTAAACCCTATATTTATTGCATTATACTATAATAAATTTAAACATGTGTGGAAAATTTATAAATTTAAACATGTACGCTATCAAATTTCATTTAAATTGAAAGAATAAAATAAGTCAAGAGGCAATAAAAGAAAAATAAAAAGTTCAAAAATTTAGAATTTGGCTATATACAGAAGTCACTTCAAATCATCACTTTTAACATGTCGTTTAAGTCTTGATTTGAATAAAATAGTTGTTAGGAAATTACTATTATTGTTAGAAAATTTGTTAGTATGTGAGATATGTACAAAATAGTTAGGAAATAACTCTGATGTAATGTTTTTTAAATGGAATTTTCAAAGCTTACCGATATTTGTTCTAATTCAAAAGGTGCATTACACACATCAAATTCACCAATTAAAAAAATTAATTTGATGGTGAAAATAGTTGAGTGAAGCAAAAATACTAACATACCTCATTTTGATTATCACTATGAACACTACTTTGGTAAAGGAGAAGGTAAAAGGATATCAAAAATACTAACATACCTCATTTTGATTATCACTAACGAGAAGGTAAAGGATATCAAATAAACATTTTGAGGAGGGATTTCGAAGTGCTACACATGAAAGGGAATGAGATTATTAAAGGATACTTTGGATAAGTTATGACATTATTAAACAAACTAAAGAGAAATTGTGAAGATATGTCAGAGTTTAAATTTATGGATAAAATAATCATAACTGTCACTGATAGGTTCACATATGTGTAATTAGGAGTCATGTGACATGAAATCTATATTAATGGATGAGTTACATGGCACACTCACAATGCATGAACTTAAACTGAACAAGTTCAAATGAAAAGAAAAAAGTATAAGTTTTGAAAGTTGAGAGCATATTTGGTGGAAGAGGAAGAGGAAAGACATGATCCAGAGAAATAAACAACAATAAATATTATAAAAAAATCATATTGAATGTTATAATTGTCATAAACTAGGATATTTCGGATATAAGTTCTTATAGACAAACAAGAAGGCATATTACACTGAGATAAGTAAATGTGAGGATGAGACAGTGTTGATGTTAAATGCTGAGAATGAAATGGTGTTAAATAAAGAAGCTTGGTTCATAGACTCTGGATGCTAAAATAACATGTGCAGAAACAATGATATGATTACCTTCATAGTTCAGAATTTAATCATTCTGTAAAACTAGCACATAATTGTAAAATTTATATGGAAGGAAAATGCGTTATGGAGATAAAAGTGAAGAAAACTACTTATGGTATTAGAGAGGTCTACTATGTTCTACTTGGAAAGCTATCAATGCATTGAAACTCATACACTCGGATATTGATGGTTTAATCAATCACACATCATCCAATGTAAAGAGGTACTTCGTTACTTTTATTGGTTATTATATTAAAAATTGTTGAATATATCTTTTATCTAACATAGATGTTCTATAAACATTCCAAACTTTTAAGACCATGGCTGAAAAGGAGAGTGATTGTAGTATCGAATGCTTAAAAACATATAAGAAATATGAATACACATCATCAAGGTTTGATAAATTCTATATATTTCAAAGAATCAAAAGGCATCTCCCTACAACCTACACTTTCCAACAAAATAGGATACCAAAGAGGAAAAATAAAAGTGTGATGAATATGGTGAGGGCCGTGTTATCATGCAATAATATGCCAAATAAATTATATTATGATGCAATATTTTGTGGTTTCATGCGTTGAACAAATTTCCCTCATCTTACATATAAGATTAAACCTCCATAAGAAGCATAGAGTGACAAAAAACTTTCAGTTAATCACCTCAAAGTTTGAGGAGTCATAAGCCATTTATAAATTCCAAAAGTGAATATGGATAAGCTGGAAAGAATGATCAATGTTGCATCTTGGTTGGATTAAGTGTAGGAGACACATAGATATAAATTTCTTGATAGTGAAACAAAACAAAATTGTGATAAGAAATGATGTGGTGTTTGAGGAGGATAAGATGTGAAATTGGAAAAGAAGGGAGAGTGAAGTGGTGAAAACAAAATATTAACAAGCAACACATAATATGACCAGAATGAGCACTTTAACACTGCCCCTATAGCCTAGTTCAGCAGATAGAAACATATTTTTTTACTGACGAATTCTAGAAGTGTGAGAGTGATAAAAACTTGTTCACTAACAAGAATGAATAATGAGTTGTTATGATGGTGATAATTCATATGGATGATTTGATATACAATGATGAAATTGAGAGATGATAAAAGAGTCCAAAGAATCTATAGTAAAGGCTTTTGAAATGAGTTGTTATGAGCATTTTTTGTAATCGTTTGATTTGAATAAAGTAGTTGTTATTGTTGTTAGGAAGCCTGTTAGTAATGGATTTATAAAGTCATGAAACTTGAAAACGGTTAGACAACTACTATCAGATGACATTTTCAAAGCTTGTTGAATGCACATTCGAATATGTTCTTTTTCTTTCTAATTACAATTTATTTTAAATACTTGTTGTGATTATAAATATATTTTATAAACATTATATTCAACATTAAAACTATTAGACGACATAAGTGTAACATTTTCCAAAAGACGTCTTCTTTGAAGACGAATGCTTATTCCAACAGCTAAGGATACAACTCTTCAATGCACATCATCAATGCTAAAGGCGACCCAGTCGGCCTTACATATAAGGTTCGTGTTAGAAATAGACAAACAATCGTATACAACCAAGTTCTTCTATCATGCTAAATGACATAAACTAATCTTTTTAATAAAATAAAATAAAACTGATTGATTTTTATGGTGTACAAATAAAAAAATATCCTACCCATACGAAATGTAATTCTTCAATAAAAATCGTCCTAATCAAATGACTTAAAAATTTAATTCAATTAGAATGTATATAAAAAAAAGGATATATTTAAAATTATGGGAAAAAAGACCTAGAGTTTCATGTCCGAAATGCTAACTAGGCTACACTTCTCCTATTATCTTTGACCAGTCCAATATTTCGAACTACTTAATCGCTAAGCTCAACTTCTAAAATCTCTGACCAGTTCAATAGATGCCTTCAATTCTGTTCACCCATTGGCTTAATAAATCAATTTATTTGTTTTATAGGAAATTATTGTTGCACTCGGTGTGGACCCCTACAAGTCTTCTATAGACACAGAAACTTCTGTGTCTTATATATTGACTCAATAGCACGATATAACACTAAAAATATATATCAACACTTATAACACATAATAGTTATATTAAAAAATTAATTATATATGTTTAAATTTTTATTATATATATATATATATATATACAAATAAAAAATATATGCTCATTTTTTTAATATAAAAAATTATAAATTTCTCAAAACTTAAAAAAAATCCAATAAGATAAAAACAATATTTAAAAAAAATCAAATTAAAAATAAACAAATATTTTTTTATAGTTATTTAACTTTTTAATCAATTCTTTGTTTAAATCATATTTATTTATGATCGAGATGGTATAGTATTTTTGAAAATTTACAAATGTTTAATTGTTGATTTTTAAAATTATAAAAAATTATTTGTTATGGATGTATTTTAAGTTTATAAAAATATTTTGCTCATTTTGGTGTGATACTGAATTTTAAACGATTGCATCAAATGTAGGTTAGTCGACAATAGAAATCATGTTAATTGGGCGTAACAATGAAATAAAAATCATGTCAACATAGGTGTTTATCATTGCAACTAATGTCAACTCGACGGAGTCGACATTAGCCGATTTGATGACTTATAAATACCGATTTGATGTGGACATCGATATTAGAGGTTGATGCATTAATTTTTCATTTGAAAATATATAATCTATTCATTGGCGAAGTTATATTATAATTTTTCACAATTATATCATAAGATTATTCGATTTTTTTCTAAACTTGAATCTAATTTTTATTCTTGAAGTTCTTGTGTTTGATTTTTTAGGTTATTAATTTTTACATATTTTGTGTTTCATTTTAATATAGAAACGCTAGTTTGTATTAGAAAAAAATTGGATGAAATGTTTGTTAGATGAAATACAAGTGGTATAATTTTTTAAATATAATAAAAAAATAAAGGTAAAAAGCATAACTTCAACCGAAAAAATAATTGAGTAGTAAAATGTGATGCATTTATAGAAATAAAAATATATATCACTATTATTTTTATTAAATTAAGTTATATACAGTATTATTTTTATTTAATAGAAATAAAAATATATACCACCATATTATTTGGTAATCTTTACGATAATTTTCATTATTATAATATTATCACCCAAGATTAGGATGACGATACTATTTTTAGATAATCTCCAATCAAACAAGACATTTATGAGTTAATATCACATGACACAAATATCAACATTGTCTCGAATGATCACTGTAAACTGGATGATCACTCTAAACCAAATGAACTTTTAGAGTTAAGTTGAACATATCCAAAAAACATGATAATTTGGATCACAAATGACTAACTTTTATGTATATTTATGTATATTTGTTCATTATTGTCAATTTTCCACCATAAGTAAATTTGGTGGGTTTCTTTTTATACGTTATTATATGATATATTATAACATTTTTTAATGATGGTCATGATATAATCATTATTATAATATATATTTTTCAGTGCGAAGCTTTTTTTATCATTTATCTTTTAAAATTTATGAATTTTTATATATTTAATGATGTATTTAACTGATTGTCATATACGAGTCAATTGATAAGTAATCTATTGATTTAAATAATTGGGATTTAAGCGAATATATGAAAGCTCACTAGGGAGGTATTTTGTAGATATTAAGTTAAGTTTGGGTTTTATGAAGATTTTAACGCAGTGTTTTACACTTAAAACTAAACAAATGGTTTATGGACTAAATTGAATAAACCAATTTAGTTAGGTTATGGGTATTGGCTAAAAGAGAAATTTTAAAGTTTTTACTGCAATAAGGATAACATGTAAACCTAATTGCATTCACATATAAATATACATACGTTGATGTTCCTTCGATCTATTTTATACAATAGTCTGTCGCTCAATTGGTTAGAATATTATACCTTCATTTTTTTTCTCAATCGTCTTTTTATATTCTTTTTATTGCATACAAAATGAATACTATAGTATTTGAACACTAACTTTCAAGACCGAAGAACCTAAAACACAAAACTTTACAAAAGAATTCATGCTAGAATGTCAAAAATTTCAAGTAAGTTATTTTTTTACATTTCTAATAGTAGGTTGGTTCTTATTCGTGGAATCAATTTTTTATTATGATATAGACTAATTTAGCGATTAAAATTACTCTAGCAATAAGTATCAAACCAGTTCCTTGCAAATTGATTAGTAACGATTGTACGCTTAATCAGTTCAAGAGCACGTTATGTAAATTTCAGTAAATAATCCATACCATTTAAAAATAATTGTTGTTTGAATTGGTTAGAGTATGGATTATGATTAAAAAGCATGTACTAATTGATATTTTTTGGAAAATAAGGAATTTTTATTCAAGTTAAGGTTTGTTTAAGTTTCAAGTTTTATGTTTATGTTTTAATTTCAGTCCAAAGTCATGAATTTTTACTCAAGTTAAGCGTTAATTTCCTGTTATATGATGGGTATTTCAAAGCAAACAGCCCTAAATCGGGTGAAAATTTTAGACAACGCGAGTTTTCCACGACAACCCTTTGATTTTTTCACAACGAATATATTTTCGAGCGGTGATTGTCACAGTAACCCTTGTTGTTGCCACGTAAATTTGTCGTCTCACCATAGAAATGAAATCGCTTTTAACAACAAAAACTTACTCTTGTTGAGACAATTACATCGATGCAGCAAAACACATATATGGTGTTTTGTAAGGTCTTTCTTCGGACTTGTGACCATGTAATATGTATGAATATGATCTTTTTGTATGTGGTTGATTGAGAGGTTTTTAAATGTTAATTTAAATTACATGATTAAGATTATTCTGACTAAGGTAGGTGAATCATGAAACCAATTAATCGGCCCAAAGGAAGATTGTTGGTGAACTAAGAAATTTAAGATCTGGAAAATTTATGGTTTAATCACATTTCAAACATTTTTTGTCTAAGGAAATATTAATGTTTGGCATATTTAATCATGAACGACATATTATATTCTATGATTTAATCAGTTGGGATTCAATCTACCATAATTAGGTAAATTAAAAGTGGATGAACAATGTTTTAAACATATGTATAAGAATTGTATGTGAAATAAAGTGAATCTTATATTTTTCTTGTTAGGCTAAATTTAGTGAATACTCCATCGATTATCCTATTTTCTTCCATTTAGTCTCTCGACTTCAAAATCATCGATGAGGGTCCATGAACTTTGCAAAATATATAAATATAATCCTTTGACTTATAAAATCTATAAATTTAGCCCATGGAATTTGAAAAATCTATAAACTTAATCCTTCGACTTGTAAAATTTATAAATTTAGGCCTTTGACTTGGCAAAATTTATAAATTTAATCATTGATGAATGGTCTTTTCTATGACGCCAGAGACTGAATTAATAGATTTTGCCAAGTCCATGAACTCTCATCGGTAGTTTTAAATTTGATGGATTAAATGAAAGAAAATGGGATATTCAAGGGATTATTCATAGATTTAATCTTTTTTTTGTTATGTGTAAAGTTGTAGTCGGTACCTTTAACCAATAAGACAGTAGACCCCCAATTTTATATGTGGAAATGTTTTCCAATGAATGAATAACGTGGAATTTTATTTAAACTATTATGATCTTTTTTAGCATTAAGGACTAAGAACTCCAAACCCCTCACTAAAGATAGTTCTTATAAGGATAATAATAATAATTTAAGGCATTGAGATTGAGAAGTCAGTGGGTTATACTTGACAATCATGAAACAATGAATACCTTTGGTATTCCATAAGGTTGTCCTGACTGGGATAACTCATGAAACTAAGTCTCTTAAAGCAATTGAGAAATGTTTTACCAAAGTTTAATAAGGTGATATTAAGATGTTATTGTTACAAATCTACACCATGAATTTTAATGGAAAAATGTCAATAAATAAATATATAATCGGAGTGTCAATAATCGCCTCAAATTTGACATTGTTAAAACAGTTGAGATATGGTTTGTATTTTAGTGTTTGCCTAACGTAAGAAGTGTGTATTTATTAAACTAACTTCTCATACTACTTAGGAGGAAAAGATACTGCGACAAGAATGTCATAAGGTTCATATGTTTAGTTTTTAATAGGGAAGGCGGAGAAGAGAAAGTATGATAGATAATTGTATAAGGCTTTCAGTTCATGAGCAAAAAAATCTAAGGAATCACCTGCTGCAGGTTGATGTTTCTTTTACAAAAAGATTGAACATCTCAAAAATAGTTTGAAAAGTATTAAGCTTATATAAAAGTTAATGGTAATCTCACAACTCAGTTTTGTTCATAAATCAATTTAGTTTCAGTTTCCAGAAACTCATTGTAGGTTAATACGGTTATCAAAACCCATGTTTGTAAATCTATGAAAGATATGATAAAAACCCAAAACCTTAGTGATGGTTAAAGATACATCCATCGAGTAAATGGAAGTTCGTGTTTAGTGTATGTCATTTATGATGTTCATTTGTCGCTTTCTAATTAACATTTTTGTATTTGAAAGTTGTCACTTGGAATTTGATATTTGTTTTGCAAAATAGACATTAGAATATTCATGTATTTTTTAAAATAATAAAATGATGTTTTCTTGACATGATAATGTGATAGACACTAGATATTTAAAAATTAATAATGAGTTATTTTAATTTAATACTATTAAGCATCATAAAAAAAAGAAACGAACATACAAATATCTAATGAATTAAACTATAAATTAAGATTTTGAATATCTTTGTCACAAGCACTTAGATAATATCTCTAAGGAAAATTGGATAATCTTTTTCTTGAAAGGTTTATTAAGTTCACTTAATTATTCAGACAACAGTGGTTGTAATGAATGTATCAATGGATAATAGACAATAATAAAATGTTAGGTGCACAAAAACCAAAAAAAGTCTTTAAGTCGATATATACCAATGATTACAGACAGTTCCCAAAAGCATCATAGAATAGGTAGTGCTATTGTATCTCACTATATGTCACTTATCTTGGTACGAGTATATATACCTTATTCATGAGATATCAAAAGTCCTAAGAAAAATGTATAGCTCTTCAGACCGAAGTTGAAAAACAAGTAGGTAAAAATATTAAGTGTGTTAGAGTTGATTGTAGTAGTGAGTGCTATGGAAATTATAACGGTTTGGATGAACAATATTATGGGTTATTTTTAAATATACATAGAAGAGTACGGTATAGTTCTTTATAACACAATGTATGGTTTTCTTAACATAAAAATGTATTCGGGAACGAAACCGTGTGCTAAAGAATATGGTGAGAATATTGATTAGCCATTCAACTATACCACTATCATTTTGTGGTGAGCCCCTCAAACTTTGGACTTTGGAATGGACGTAGACCTAACTTTAAATCATATTCTTATTCGACGATGTAAATTTGAATCCAAGAAGCATAGGCTGAATCAAAGTAAATTAGACACTAAAAGGGTTAGGTTTTATTTCATTGAATATCTAGAACATTCAAATGGATTTAAGTTTTATGATTATTCCACTATAAATTTTTTGTAGATGAGAACATCAAGCTTATTTGAAGATGATGAGTATGGGAGGCAAGAATTTAGGAATAAATGTTTATTTTGATGAGGAATTCATAAAGATTCATAACGGTTTTTACAGATAAAAGTAGGTCATGAAACCAACATATCGACCCAAAAGAGTGATGTTTGATAAGCTCATTGATATAGTCTATCTTAGAAAAAACATCATATGGCTATCTAACATATGCTTATTTGAATATATATAATATGAATGCGGATGACCATATGATATTATAGATTAATTTTGAGAGCCATTAATATTTTCTGTCGTTTGGATATTGATTGTCATATGTACATATAACTTCTAAGTAATATTTTTATTCAATATAAATACCGACCCAAGATACAAAGACAGGGCTAGAGTTCCTCTAGAGTGTTAAAATAAAATCAAAATTAAGGGAAAAATTGAACATGTAATTACAAGAGTTATATTCCCCAATAGTTGAACCAAACCTAGTATGTTTGGAGAAATTACAAGCTTGTGGATAAGAGAGATCCATATATGTTGAAATTATCCAAGATGAACTTAAAAGTAAGAATAATAACATCATCTGGATTGCTCAAAAATTAAAAAAACAAATATAATGAGTACATTGAGATATATCATGAGGCATATCTGAAGTTTACAAGAGTGATATGACTTGGTCTTCTCAAAATGAATATGATAATAAAGATAAAAATAATTAATGGGCAATTATTTTGGATAACTTTTATCATTTTTGAGTTGTAGAACATTAAAAATAATGTTAAAAGGAAGAAGATTATATTATTGAAGAAAATGATGTAAAAACAATTATCCATTAGTCTATTGAATTATGTACCAATGACTTGTTTTATTATTTTATAAATGTTTTTTATGTTGATCTTGCTTTTTGTGAATGGAAGTATTTTTCAATTTTCATTATGTGATATGATGATGTAACACGTTTATTTTAATTCTAAATGATATAGTATGAGGTGACTATATGTACTACACCATATTTGACCATTTAAATATTGTAGTATTCTTACTCTTTTTATCTATGTCAATACTATTATTTTTCTTAATTATATTTTACTAGTAAATGTATTTTTCTATGATTGTTTAGTGGTTTAAATTTATTTATCGAGGTCCTTTGCAATTTTTACAATTTAATTAGTGCTAAAAAATGGTAGAGTATATGTGGAAAATCCATTGATCGCCTAGGATGACTCAATACTTTTTCTATGATATACTTCGCGCACTAATGTATTGAAGATATATTGTTAACAATTTATTACGTCATGTCTTCCTAAAGATATATTATAAGATTATTATGTATAGAAACCATAAAATAAAATATGACTTGCTCATACGAATATCTTATATATTGATAATTTTAGCCGTAGTCTAAAAATTATCTATGTTTTATGTCAAAATAATTTGTACAAAATTATGTGCGATGATTTATAAGCATGGATTTAGATATCTAAGTAATAAATTATATATCGATGATTTTAGTCTTAATCTAAATATTACATATGCTTTATGTCAAAACAAATTATACAAAATTGGTGATTTTATAAGCATGGATTTAGACATTTAAATATACATATCATTCTATAATATATTAACTACTTTGTATTCGTTGATCATGATTTGATATATATTAGTTCCAAATATATTTATAAAAATGATTACAACATTTTTGTAAAGATATATATACTACTCAAATTGTTGACAAAACCAAATGCGGATTTAAATATTTATATATATATATATATATATATATATATATATATATATATATATATTATGACTTATATATTCAATGAAACTCAGGATTTTATTTTTCTATTAAAAAAAATAAGTTTGTTCCAATAAATTTCAATTATGTTTTCATATAAGTATTTATCCATCGTAATTTTTATATTTATAATTATCTTCTTCTTTTTTTTCGGAGGGAACCCGGAGCCGTTACTCAGAGTGCAATGAGTGCGCACAGGATAAACCCTCAGTCTGACGCGATAGCCTGCAAACCAACGGCAGAAGGTAAACCACACAAGGTGACAGGCTCAGCCGAGAAAGCGTATGTAGAGGGACTCGAACTCATGACCTTTTGGTCATAAGAATGCCATACTCAACCAACTCGGCTACCCCTTGGGGGCATATTTACAATTATCTATTAGGTGTTGGATGAGGTTTTTAGCAAACAATAATACATGGTGAATCATGGTCACGATGATATGTAAAAAATATTTATTAATTTTTGGTCTTGATCCGCATAAAATGTGTTTGTGCATATTTGAATGAAAATTTAGTGTTATTATATATCTCCATAATATTTTTGTTCTAGAAATATAAGAGGTATACCGTCGTTTACTATTATACAAGCAATAATTCAAAGATTATTATAGCTCTTAGTCGAGCCTACAACATGGTACATTATTACTTTAAATTTGGTATGAGTTGAGATAGAAGATGCGTAAAACCTAATGTAGATGATTAGATTATATCAATACATTACTTCTAAATGTCATGAAGATGGTTGTATAAATAATACTATTTTTGTTTTCAAGATCAAGAAAATCGATGCCAAATTGTTTGATGTAGTGTTTGGGGTCACTGAACTTATTAGTGAGTTTTGACTAAGTATTTTAACTATTATAAACTTGGATACGACTTTAAAGTTTGGTTCCAAACTTTGTGACAACACTTTGGGTTGTCATTTTACACTATGTGATCTATCAGTTTGTTTGTAAGTGTGAATTTTTGAACATTTTTGTGAGGGGCCTAACTATCAAACCTAATTTTATATGTATTGTCAAATTGATATTGTATATGTTTTAGACGATATTGTTTTCAACATAATTAATGTAATTATCCATCCTATAGACTTTATGGTGTTGGATGAGTTTTTTAACAAACAATAACACATGGTGAATCATGGTTATGATGATATGAAAAAACATCAATTACTTTTTGGTTTTGATCCGCATAAAATGTGCTTGTGCATATTTGAATGAAAATTTAGTGTTATTATATATCGCCCTGATATTTTTGTTGTGGAACTATAAGAGGTATACCGTCGTGTACTATTATACAAGCAACAATTCAAATATTATTATAGCTCTTAGTTGAGCCTACAACTGTTGTTTTTTGTTTTTTTTTTCTTTGGCCACATCCACGGTACATTATTACTTTGAATTGGTATGAGTTAAGATAAAAGATGCTTAAAATATATTTTTTATAATCGCCTCAATCAAAGTGTTATTGATTGGATTTATAATCATCTAAATTGTTTTCCAAATTAATAAATTTTGGGATATATTATGGTGATCTTTCATTGAATCACTCTCTTAGAGTGGTGATAAAAAATGCATGTTTTATTATTTTGTTATCGATCAATCGATCTCAAGATGAGATCGATATATGATAAAACTTCATGTAGATGATTAGATCATATCAATACATTACTTCTAAATGTCATGAAGATGGTTGTACAAATAATATTGTTTTTTTTTCAAAAAACAAATTGATACAAAGTTGTTTGATGTAGTGTTTGGGGTCATTGAACTTATTAGTGAGCTTTCACTAAGTATATTAACTACTATAGACTTGGATACGTTTTTAACCTTGTGACAACACTTTCGGTTGCCATTTTTTTTACATTATGTGATCTATCAGTTTGTTTGTAAGTGTGAACTTTTTAATATTTTTGGAGGGGCCTAACTATCAAACCTAATTTTATGTATTGTCAAATTGATATTATATATGTTTTGGACGATATTGTTTTCAACATAATTGATGTGATTATCCATCTTATAGACTTAGTTGTTAGTCTTTAAATCTCGAGCTTATATTTTATTTTATTTACTCTACTTATACAAACAATATATATTTTTGACATCTATTAATTATTTCAGCTAAATAAATATTTTTACCCCACGTATACTGATTATATTTTTTGAATTATTATTATAATAAAATTTCATTATATATTTTTAAAAACTGTACTTCGGTAGTAAATTTATTTTCTTTTGGAAAAATTGTATATGAACAAACAAAAATCATATAAAGCTTATCTTTTTTAAAATTGATCGTGTTCTAGTCAACAATGACTGTGATGAATATTTTCTCATATATTCCGTTCATTATGGTTTCTCTCGATCTTCTAATCACACCACTGTCACTCTTAACATATGCATTATTTGAAAGCATTGGAAACAACCTTTCAAAAAAATTCATATGTCAAAATATTATCTTAAATTCAAAAAATGTCTCAAGTAACTAGAACATTTCCAGCCTTATGCAGGGTATGAACATGGTCTCCCAAAAAATCATCGGCCTTCAATTCGTTGCAAGAGGATAAAATGGAAAATAATACAGTGACATAATCACACGTGTATCTAATTCCTAAAAATACATTTTCCAAGCACATTATCTCCTTGCTCAAAACCCCACAAACTCTTCTCTTGTCTCTAAATAAATTTAGGCTTCCTCTAACTACATTTTCCTCAACAGAGCTGAAGAATAATTTCTTAAGCAAAAATCAAAAAAGAACTTGCTCAAATTTGGTGATAGGAACACTAAATTCTTCCACAACTCATATCTTACGTACACAAAATTATCTCGATTTCAAGTAATTGAGGGGATATGGTTACCAATCCTTTTGAGGTTTCCAACCTACTGGTTAGTCACTTCAATGAAGTCTTTGGTACTAGGAAACCTATAGGTTACTCAATCTTGGAAAGAGTTGTGATCCTCATAATGTCTACAGTCAACTGACATGACAAGTCTTCTATGATTCGCACGGTTACGTGTGATGAGATTAGAATCAATTTATTCAATATAGATATCAACAAATCTTTGAGAATGATGGCCTTAATTCTAGTTTCCTTAAGAACTCTTGGAACATTGTGGGTAATGATATATGCAAGAGAGTCCACGAGTTCTTTAACTCTGGTTGTCTAGAGCCATCTTTGAATTCTACCTCCATCGCATGTATCCCTAAAAAGGACATCCCCTATTATACTGCCGATTTTAGGCCTATTACATTATGAAATGTTGTTTACAAGATTAATTCTAAACTTATAACTAACAAAATTAAATAATTTCTTCCTTATTTGATTGAAAAATCGCAATCAACTTTTGTGGCCAGAAGAAACATCTCTAACAATATCATGTTTTCGAAAGAAATTTTCATAGGTTACCACACTAACATCAAAGGCAATAGAGTTTCTCTAAAAATCGACCTCATAAAAGCTTTTTGTTGTGAATGAGTCGAATAGTGCCTTGACAGTGTACTGTGTCCGGCAGTACAGTTTTGTGTCTGTGATAGTGATATTGTGCCTTGACAGTGTACTGTGTTTGGCAGTACAAATAAGTGTTGTGACATATTCGTTGTTAGTCTTGTGGTATGAGCCCATTAGGCCCATTATCTAGTAAGTTCTATGTATTCCCTATAAATAGACTACTAGGACTACACAAAACATAATCTGAAATCTGTAACCTTTTCTATCATAGTGAAACTCTTTTCTCTGGCGGCACTCGTGGACGTAGACAATTGTCGAACCACGTTAAATCTTGTTCATTTAAATCTTTCATTCGCATATGTTATGTGCTTGAGCCATTTTGTGATAATTGCATAGTAATTTAATAAAAAAAATGGTATCAGAGCCACGTGCTAAAATTAGGGCTTTTGCAATTAGGGTTTCACAATGGCGTCTACAGCGACAAAATACATGATTGAAAAATTTGATGGGGGGTCCAGCTTTGCGTTATGGAAGATTAAACTGAAATCTTCATTGGTACTGCAAGAGCTATGGAAGGCTGTGGAGAATAAGTTACTTGAAGAAATGAAAGAAGAGGAGAAGAAAGATCTTTACGAAAGGGCTTTGTGCTGGATTTTAATGAGTGTGAAAGGCAATATGCTTCGCGATATTAGTGGTGAGAAAACTGTTGCCTGCGCATGGAAGAAACTAGGAGATCTTTACTCAGAGAAATCAGTAGTAAACCGATTATACTAGAAGAAATGTTTGTATGATTTCATATTGAAAGAAGGTATATCCATAACAGAGCACTTAGATAATTTTAAATCAATTATAATAGACTTGGAGAACATAGTATGAGATCACTACTGGATTGATATGAGAGGAATCACCAAATTCACTATCAAGGACACTTACAAGGTCATTTATGTACCCATCCCATATGTTAGGTGGGCGGGGTTAGTATTACATAAATTTAATATTCCTCGCACTCATTTATCCTTTGGCTTGTTGTTCAGGGAAACTTTTCCATTCGCGGCAAGCTTTTGAGTTTGGGTTTAAATACCCCTCTCTCCGAATTTGTCTTATACAATTCTAACTTTGAAACTACTAATTATATCCTCTATTATTTTACTTTCATTCAGAGAATCTAGGGATACGTAAGCTCTAAGTTTAGGTTTTTTATAAGTCACGATAACAATTGGATCTTCTGGATCCAAAGCTGTCCAGTTGCCCTCTCTCCAGTTTACGACACCTATGACGTTCATGATTGGGTGCAATTTTCTACCATGTCTGGAGTGAGAAGAATACAAAAATTTGTAGCTCATCTCCTACCCTTGCCTTTGTGATATGCTTTCGCATGATCTGTGACCTCTGGTTCAGATTCATTGGTACTAAGGTTGTCTGGTCAATTCAATCTCCATAATTACTAACTTAATTTTTTTTTATTGATACAACCACCTCTTCCTGCTTGTTTGTTGTCTTTGCTCGCTTAATTTTTTGACGATGTTGTCTAGCATATTTTGATCAATTGGGTCTTCTCACTTTCCTTGCTTGTATGTACTTGTTTCCCAACTTAGAGTTAAATGTTATTGTACTATTGTTTTTACGACTCTTTATGTCACTTCTCAGTATATGTCCTATTTATTTTGTAATTTTTTATTTATTTAATGCATTTATCAACCAAAAGAAACTCTAAAACTTTTAATATTCAATTAAAACAGCCTTTATTTTTTGAAACAATAAAGAATCATACATATATTATTCAATGATAGATTAAATATTTTTCATCTAATTTTTTTTAAACAAAAATAATAATATGAAAAATAATTGGTACAATTTATTCCTTTTGGTATCAATTATACCTCAAGTAAAGTTGAAAGGTAAATAAATTCTATAATTTTATAATTTATATAATTTTATAAAAAATACAACGGTATCAAAATGATCGAATAATTTTATACTTTCTAAAGTTATATACTCAAATTGTCTTTTTTGTAAGAAAAAAGTACTATATGAAAAACATCGGAACCACTCAGGATCAATAACAACAACTCTGGTTGTAAGCCCTTTTGTCCGAAAAACAATCAAGACATTTCTTTATAACCATGAGCAGCTTATGCTCAATAATAACCTATCGAGATTAACCTAACACTCCATCCAAATCAACTGAATTTTCTCTAATAATTCGGATCGGCTCTAGTAGGTGTACGCTAAATAGCATGTCTGAACAACTATCCGGCCTCAATAGCCAATCCAGAGTAAGCCCGGGTAATCATCAGTATCCAACGACTCTCATATCACCATCGTATCCACAATATTATATATTCTACATATGGCTTATCCATATATGCAATTAAGATACTCACCTCATTTTATAACAATTAATGACAACTATCCATATGGGCCTGCTCTAGCTTGCATGGGACAACAAGCCCCATCAGGATATCATCCCAGCATGCAAAATTACCACTACGTGGCTTATATGTACAACAACAAAGCTTTCGACGATGAAAGAAATGGATCTGGTTCTCAAAATAAAATGTGAATTGCTACCACCTTTCTTTTAATATCCAAAACCTAAACGATGCAAACAACCACGTGGAAAATTTACGAAGTGAGAATTTAAGATACCCTAAAGCGTATGGTATTTGGTGCAAATAATTTTATCTTTACACTAAAAAATGCTTTAATATGGTTGAAAAATCTACTAACTAGTAGAATTATAAGTTTTAACATATTGCACACGATTGTCTGAAACCACTATATTCGTTACAAGACTATGAAAGGAGACATAGACTATATCTTCCTTTGAAAGCATTAACCTAGTGAAATTATGCGAGCATACACAAAATTATTTGTCAAAACTAAATATGCATTTTTAGATTACCTTGATAACATATCATATCTTGCTTACCGTGAAGGGATATTATCAAGACCCTTGTACAAGACAATCATGAAAAATACGCACCACGTCTTCGGTGACATATTAGCGCAAGTAGAATTTCATATTAAGGTGGATGAAATGGAAAGAGTAATATTTGAAGGAGACACGACTACCCCAATGGTTTATCCGAAGTCACGGAGGGATGGGCCATTTTTTATGGCGCATATTTGTTCCACGCTTTCTCAAGGCACCACCAAAATAACCATCACAAAGAATCATCCAAATTAAAGTACTATAACGAACAAAAAGGTATAAAGAAAGGTTCAAAAGTAACGACAACATTTAATACAACAACCATGATAGAATCTGAAGGTCTAAGCGACCCACCCCCATTAGGGCCCATTCACTGAGTTAGCTGAGAACCTCACAGTTATCTATGGAAGAACTAAGAATATGCTCAGATATTTAACAAAAAACCCGAAAGATTTTACGTACCAATTGAAAACAAAAAATTCAATTTCAAGTATTGCAAATTCCATAGCGATGTAGGACATTATACAACGGATTGATGGGTATTGCATGACCATGTTCAAAATAGGTTCTTAAGGAAAATATATTTGAGGTTTTAAAGAATAAAAAGAATAAACGAGCACATAGGTACCAAATATGGCAAGGATCCATCGACAAAACAAGACAGATAAATGCAAGAACAAATTAAAGAGTTGATGATCTCAATCAACAATCTATTTGTGTCATTACTGTAAGAGACCCTTTTTTAATGAATCACTAATCGTTGGAGAAAAATATATCTTAAAGATTTAAAAGCACAACACCACAGATAAATATATCACTACACTTGTATAAAAATTCATATCTAATCCTAATATTCTCTAACCACAGATAATCGTTGGTGATGCGATACTTATTAACTTCGAATTAAAAAATGTGAAGGTGAAAAGAGTAATGATCGATATAGGATTCTCCGTTAACATTGTATATTTAGAAATATATGTATATTTATAAAAATAATTAAATTAGTATTGAAAGATATAAAGTTATGAAGGTTAAAAATAACTAATTGTTAAAGTTGATATGTTTTGTGTGTTTAAAAGTATCGTTGGAAAAATTTATGTTGTAATCGAACTAGTGAGTCGAATTTCAATTTTAAATTTTATTTGAAGTTCTTTCAATTTTAAAAGTAATATATAAACTTGACCCATATTTGACCAGACTCACATATGAATTGAGCTTGGTAGTTGAGCTGAGACAACTTGATTAATAATTTTTTTTAAATATTATTTACAAACGGTCAAAACTACTTTGTAGAATTATATTGTCATAATTTTTAATATTTTTAATAAAAAGTTAATAAAAAATCTATCAAAATCTATAAATTATTTTATTCCATTTATTTATGTTTTATAGAAAATTATTATCCATAAAAAAAACCTATAAAATTAAAAAATTATATTTATTTATGTTTTGTATTATTTCAATAGTTTTAGTTGTCTTTTTAACCCTTCTCAAAAATTTAATATATATAATATATAACTATTATAATAAGATTGGAATTATCTACGATGTAATATATAAAGGGCAATGTTATATTGGGACCCCTTTTGGCTATAATGAGATCCCAAAATAAATAAATAAAATCTGTTTATGTGAATTGACCAATTTACCCTTCATATATAAAACCAAATTTCTAACAAAAAAATCAATTTTTTCTTTTTCTTATAACTTTCTATCTCTAACTAAACAAGAATTATAAAAACAGTAAATAATATTATCGTATTTAATATACCTAGTAAGTCCTACCATTCTTCGTTAGATGACATACCCCTTTGACTCAGGTGAGCTGGGGTTAGCAGTTTCAACATTGATTATATGATTCACCAAGTTAAATCTATAAACCCTAGCCTCCAAACTCCCAAGAACCCTAATCTCTCAAATCTAATCCAAATTCAACAAACAACATACCAAAACGTCGACAATCAATAGACTAACACATATCTAGAACTTATTTTCCAAAAAAAACAACAACATTTAGATGAAAATTTGACTTTTTTCGGCAAAACCTATAACTCTAAATATCATTAAAAATACCTAACTAAATTGCAAAAAAATTACACCAATAAGTATATGATTCATACCTTAACGTTGTGAGTTCGGATTTGAGAAATCTTGAGTTTTGTTTTTTCTGATTTTGAAAACTATTTATGTGGAGAATGGAGAAAATAAAAAGTTTGGACTGAAATAGAATTTTTATATCAAAGGTATTTTGGTCATTATTTGAGGTCTTATTATAGAAAAAAAAGGTCTCATTATAACCAAATAAGATCTCATTATAAAATGGTCTCATTATAGCAAAAATGGACCCCTAAATAGTCTTGCCCATATATAAATTAATGTTTTTAATAAGTTTTTGAAAAGAAAATTTAATCAGTATATAACAAATAATAGAACGGACTATATTTAAAATTATGGATAAAAACTACCGTTTGGTGTTCGAAGTGACAACTTACTTCGCTCAGCTAAAGTTATAAAATCTCTGACCAGTTCAATAGATTCATAAATACTGCTCACCAATTGGCTAGTAAACCGATTTATTTTACTTAAAAGAAAATTATAATGTCTCACTCGGCGGAGACTATTAAGTCATCTTGTTTATTCTAAATTAATTTTGGTTAGTTAGAGAAAGAAACTTTCGTGTCATATATGTTGACTCAATAGCGTGTTAAAAGACTCAAATATATTATTGACAGCCTATGATAAGATGTAGCTTTATTAAAATAAGATGTCAATTAACCTTTTTTTATAATATTATCCACTCTATTGAAAATGAAACATATTTTGTTTTAAAGGAGAGCATTTGTTTTCCTAATTAACTTAATTTATATTAATAATCATAGTATATATATATATAGCATTCGAATATAAAATATTTATATTAACAAATATTTACTTTTATTAAATTGATTGGAATAAATGTAATCTCGTTAATAGAAGAAATATAGCATTAGAATATAAAATTATTTTGAGATTGAATTTCGCATAAATTGAGAATGTTTTGTAAAATCGAAAAAGATTATCTTATTGATGTATAAAATTATTTTGAGATAGATATGTTTAGTAGTGTGTTTTATAGTGTGAAGTAAATTGTTTTGGTTGATGTAATGTTTATTTTTTGGGTTTTAAAAGTATTAAATTTATAATAAAAAATTCACAGTGCGATATAACATATCCTAACGCATTTACAAATAGCGGAAACAGATTTTGGTATCTAAATACTACCACCTATAAATATTTCGGCACCTAAATACATCAGAAATACAATAGAAACCGATTCTGGTACATAAATACAACGGAAATACAATCCATACAGATTCTGACACCTAAATACAATGGAAAAACTAAACATCAATTACTTCGGAAATATAGAAGATAGATTAGGCCACATCTGGAACAAACTATGAAAAAGTTAGACATAATCTTGCAGCAGACACAAAACACAGCACCGAACGAACCAGATTTGAACCAGATCTGATGGAAACTATCATCTCAGACTTCCGATCGAAGAGTACCGCGCGAAACGTATCGAGAAATCGTTGGAATCGCCTGTTTTACTAGTGCATACACCTTTACGGCAAAACCACGGCCAGCAAAGTCTCCAAAAATTGTGATAATTATCAATCCCTGCTCAGAGGAGTCGCTGGAAACCAAGGCTATGAAATCCAAAAAGTAGGAAGATGAAACAAAAAGAAACATAAGATTTACCAAGGAGATGACCATAACTTGAAAGAGGAGGAATGGATAAACTCAAGATTCCAAAATCCAAAAAAAAAGAATCTGGATTATAAAATAGAGAGATTGAATCGCCTAAAAATAGCTATTGACGGCTGGATTCTCAAACCATAATTAGGGTTTGTATAGCATTAATAAATAGGTTAGGTTATATTTTGTAAGGTGAACTATAGTTGTTTTATTAGTACAATATGTGTGGGACATGAATAAATATGTTAATAGTGTGTTTTGTAATACATATGATTGTGTGGATGTGATGTGATGCGTGTCTATAATATATAATAAAATTAATAGTATATTTTAGAATATCAAATATGAATTTTTTATTGGTGTAATATTTGTATAACGTGAATAAAAAGATTTAGATTATATTATGTAATGTCCAGTGAAATTTCTTTTGTTGGTGTAATGTTTGTATAACATAATTAGTTCTCTTATCTGTGGTTGTATAATGGAAATAGTAATAATATTCATGATTGTATTGTTATATTTGTGAGGCACCTGGTTGTACATCACTTGACTTCCCGGTGGGAAATCAAAATAGACATTTTTAAGAGTTTAGTTTTTCTTCTACTAGGGCTTCTGTCTTATTAGGGTCGTTTGTCCTATTAGGTTTTTTCTCTAATGTCTCTACACATATTCCTAGTTTCCATATAAGGGTTTTGTATCTTTTTACTCATCTATACATTATTCCGTAAACATAGTAGAAAATTGTCGCCTCGCATTGGATGTAGCATGTATTGGGTGAACCAAGTAAAATTCTTGTATTTATTTTATTTTATTTTATTTTATTTTATAGCATTGATTCCAAACAACTAGTATCATAGTAAGGTCTGTGAATATTTAAAAAGAATTTATGGTAAAAAAAAGATGATGGATACTAGATAAATAGATGAAGACATCATATGCGCTTACAATTGGATTTGGAGATATTGCAATCAAATATGGAGGTTTTATAATATGAAAGTTTGACGGGTCAAACTTTGCGTACTAGAGAATGCAGATTGAAGATTATATATATGGGATAAACTTGAATCAAGCTCTACTTGATTCAACGAAGTTAGATGGGATGTCCAAAACAGTTTTGGAATTTTTGAATTATAAAGTTTTATGAGTTGTTCGATTGATCATAGCCAAGTCCGTTGCACATAATATTGTCAAAGAAAATATCACTACATGTCTGATGGAGACCTTAGTTAATATCTATGAAACGTCTCCGATGAATAAGGTACATTTGATAAACAAATTGTTTGGATTGAACATGTTATGAGGTGTTTCAGTTGCAAAGTAGTTGAATGAGTTCAGTAAAATTATGAATGCTCTATCATATGTCGATATCAAATTTGATGATCAAATATGTGCCTTAATCACTTTGTTTTCTCACCTAATTGTTGAGAAATTACAAGAATTATCGTAAATAGTTCTGACGGTAGGAAGAAGTTAAAGTATAATGATATACACGACTAGAATCTCGGGGAAAAAGTTTGAAGGAATAATATGAAGAGTATTTGAATATTTATGTTACCTTTAATGTAAAATCAAGAGGTGGTTCATCCTAAAACAAGCAGAACAAAAGAAAATTTGAATCAAGAAGCTCATAAAGTAAAAAACAATCTAAAGGTCCACGGGGTTTGCCTTGATGTTGGAAATACGACCAGGTGAAACACATACAGAGGTATTGTAAAGAAATTTAGAATAACCGTACTAAAATGCAAATATCATTATAGAAACCTTAAAATATGTCTTGATGCAAACTGTTGAAAGTCTCATAGACTCTTGGGTTTTCGACTCATGAGCTTCTTTGTATACCACTTGAAACCGATAACTTTTTGTAAATTGCATGTAACTCTGGAATTATTTATTTAGATAATAATAAACCACTTCAGCTAGTAGATTTTGGAGATATCAAGCTTAAATATGTCAATGGATATGTTTTTATAATCAACAAGGTTAAACAAGTTTTATAGTTAAAGATAAATTTTATTTATATTGGGTAGCTTGATAACAAATGACATACTATTTATATTGATGGTGGGTAATGAAATGTGGCTAAGGGAGTTATGGTAGTGTCTCGTGGTTACAAGATGGGAAATTTTATATGTATTTTGGCTTAAGAGACTTGTTTATTATTGGTATGACAACAATAGATATGCGTGCAATAGGTACGGTAACAGTTGTTGACTATAGTGATACTTTATGGCACCAAAGGCTTGTGCATACGAGTGATAAATGCATGAAGGTACTCAAAATAGAATACTATAATTTACGAACATTTATATTGATATGTGTGAGAGTTGCATCATTCGAAAGAAAAAAATCAGTTTGGTAGAGCTCCACGATTAGAAAAGCTAGAGTTGGTGTATATCCAGATTTACGGAGACCATATCGAGTTTCAGCACTTCGTGGCTCCTTATACTACATCAAAAATATTTATGATTCTACTAGAAATGTATGTTTTTATTTAAAAAATAATAAAAGTAATGTATTTGATATATTTAAAAAAAAACCTTAATAGAGAAAAAGATGTTTAAAACTAAAGTGTTTAATATCAGATAGTGGGGGTGAATATTTTGATAATGTGTTTGAGGAGTATTGTGTTATAAATTGAATCAGAGTGGAAAAAGATTATCATAAGGCCAACACAACTGAATGGTTTAGTGGAGTACATGAATCAGACCTTAAATGAATGTACTAGAAGTCTTAGGTTTGATGTTAATCTGCTAAATATTTTTTAGGATGACGCAATCAATATAAAGAGCTTATTTGATTACTATGGAACCATAAGTCCATTAAATTTCAAATTTCCAAAGGAAGTATGAGTATCTAAGAGGTAAATCTTTCTTTCTTGAAAGTATTTGGTTGTTCGTTATATGTGCATGTTGATTCAAATACTAAAAACAAACGTGATCCCAAAAAATGTTTCTTTATTTGTTATGGAGATGATGATTTTGGCTATATATTTTAGGAAGCATGAAATAAAAAAATTATAGAAAGCATGAATGTCATATTCAATGAGAAAGTTATGTACAATGATTATGCTTATATGAATTTGGGTGAACTTTTTAAAATCAATGTGCATGCCAAGGTTGTCTAGAACCAAGAATATGTAATACATAATCTAAATCAAGGTAGTCTAGCTTTTCGAAATCCGAATACTTCGGTTCCCACTCTTAAGATAAATAGTTGTGTATTCAAAGCAGTCGAATTTTGTTCACCTTTATTTCATAACAGTGTTGTTAGATGGATGCGACCTAAAATTTATATTGAACATATGTATTTTTAAAATTTGAGAAAGTGAGAGTTAGCTATACAAGATAAGATGAAAGTATTTTCTCAAGAATCACACTAGGTACCTTACTAAAATACTATAATACAAGAAGGTTTTGCATACAAAATTGGTTTACATGGTAAATAATAGTATGCTAGGAGATTACACTACAAGGCTAAGGTTGTTGTGAAATATTTTACTCAAAAGAAATATGTAGACTACGGTGATATATATTTTTTCTGGTTGTTGATCTAAATACACTCATATTGGTTAAATATTTTGTGGCTGCACATAATTTATATCTTGAGCATTTAAAAGTGATGACTGCATTCCTTCACGATAATCTCACAAAAAGACATTTATATGGTGCAACCATATACTTTTGTAACAAAAAGAAATGGAAATTTGGTTTACAAATTGATAAAAATCTTGTATGGTTTGAAAAAAGGCAGTGGTATATGAAGTTTGACTCTTTGTGGGTACCACCAGTTTTACTAAATGTAATTCAGATCATTGTTTCTATATAAAGTGGAATGAAAATACATTTATTATTTTGTTGTTGTTTGTAGATGACATATATAAGGACCTAATAATGACGAAATAAATGTGCTGAAGAAAAATTTGTCAAAATAACTTGCAATGAAAGATTTATGAGCTACAAAATAATTATTGATATAAAAATCATGAGAGATATCAATCATGGTACCTTAATGTAATAACAATTATAATATATCAATAATATTTTGGATAGGTTTAATACACAGAATGTCAAAGCAGTGGCACGACTTTGGTTAGTTACTTTAAGCTATCCAAATCCTGGTCACCTAAAACAACTAACGATAAGGCTTATATGAAGAATATTTCTTACTCATCGATGATTCAGAGCTTTATGTATGGCATGGTATGCATTGATGTGGATTAATTTCAACTGAGGGTAATTTTGTCTGAAGTTTAGAGGTATTTCAAGGGTATTTAATGTTTGGTAGATTGTAGTGAGCAATTTGAGTTGCCTGGTTGTATTTAATTCTCATTACTCTCATTAAATGAAAGTGGTTGGGTATTTATACCCTTAACCTTGGGCCATATGGGCTTTCGGGTCGAGTTCAAAGACCCATTAGTTTTTAAGTAGGTAGGTAATTAGCTTAGTCATGAAGTGATTAAGTTTTTAATACATTAGTTCAGTTTGGACGGTTCAGTGGGTAGATCTTGTCTGAATTGCCCCTGTCCGGTCCTCATAATCAGTGGTGATAAAATCTGGACTCATCATCCACGATACCATATATTACACATGAAGTGGGAGTTATGAGCATGTACATGAGTCATCTAGAAAAGAGCCAGTATACTAGGTATGTATATATTTTGGGTACTACTCTTGCAAGTTGGGATTTTAATTTGTAGAATATAGTAGACTTCTTTATATTTGAGTCTGAATACGTGGTTATTACTGAGGCAAGCAATGAGATTATATGGAGATATCGTATATTTTGTGAATTGGTATGAATAAATAAAATAAAGTTAGCGAGTGTGCTAATTTTTGTAAAAAATTAAATATACCATTTGAGAACCAAGCATGTGATCTTTGATATAAGATGGTTAGTTGAGACTTGAGAAAATTTATGAAGTAAATAATCCAACATACATGTTGAAAAAACTTGTGACCCTTGAGAAACTGAACTTGTGTGCAACTTTAGTGAGATCTTCGAGCTTGATGATTAGTTAAGTGAGTTTATGCAGTGATCGGTATATTCGAAGTTTGTTCATATTCAAGTTAGTGAATCTTGTGATGGGTGAGTCTTCAAGTGGGAGATTTTTATGTTTGTGTGAAGTGTGGTAGTACATGACCTAATTCACACTTAACATTATCTGACTAGTGGCCCATTGAAAACTTCAATGAGACTTTTCACAAGTTTATTTGTTGACTTATAAAAAAAAGTGTCATGTTTGTTTTTTGTACTCCTTTTAAACATATTTTCTGAATATAATGAAAACCTGCTCTTTGGGTGTAGCATATTTTTGGTGTACCAAAATAATATTTTGTGTTATTTTTGTATCGATTCCTATTATGTAGAGAATCTTTAGTCCCGATATGCATAGTCGTATAACAAAATTTATACAATTATTTATTAATTTATAATGCAAATAATAGTATATACATTTTTTCAGCAAAAATCACTTATTGAAAAAGGGCTAAAACCATAGTCTTGGGTACAATACAACTATTAAGAAAATAAATTAAAATTAAAAAAGTGCCAAAAAATTATGGAACCCGCCAAAATATTGAACAAAGATTCGAGTGGTGCCACCACCGAAACCCAAATTCTTCAGCTTCATTTTTAAAAAAACTAGTTTTTTCAGCCAGCTTGAGCTTCAACGATTTTTCATGAAATAAAAATTCTAATGATTCTGTAATATCTTTCTCCATTGATCATGGGACAATACTACCAGATTTAGATCTGATTATCTAAGACTCTGAAGAAGCACTTGAAATTCAGATTCTTAGATAGAGGATTTTCTAACCTAGAGGTTGATTATCAGAGAGCATGGAAGTTTTGAGTTTTCTGGTTAAGAGGGATGCAACATCAAGAAAACCGTAACCAAATACTAAAATAATTAATTTTGGAATAAGGATCTTCAAAGATAAGTATGCTTAAGCAATTGAGATAATATATCAATCATAAATCGAGTAAATAGTTTTCCAGAATCTCGATCCTCTTTGAAGCTGAAGAAATGATTTAAATCAATTTGGAATTTGTGATCCAAAAACAAGTCTTCCCTAATCAAGTAAGAAATAATTGATAATACAGTAAGTTGATGTGAATATTGGCATGATATAGGATGCGAATCTTGATGAATATCCTTATGCACTACTACTTGAAAATATTGTTTCGACGAAAACAATACTATAAAGGCATGTAAATTCCAGAATAGCTAGTTGAATTACATTTCAAATGAAACCATCAACTATTAGGTCTTAGGAAGCTCATGCCCAAATTTTCTAGAAAAATAATGGTACTAAGAGCATTAGGAATCTGTGGATGATTGAAATCAATTTTCATTTTACATTTTAAACTCCATTTGGTAAGCCAATCAACTGCATTTTTAGAGTCTAGACGATATGTTTTAGGTTCATATTAGAGGACATCATACTTCTATAGTAAGACATGTAAGACTCAATAGTCCAGGGAGAGTTACCCATAGAGAACAACTTCACTGGAATTTTGGAATCATATTCAATATTAATGCAATCAATGATTAAACTCTTGCACATTGAAAGGCCATCAAGGAGAGCTCTAGCCTCAGCCACCATATGGTTAGATGTTTCATATAGTCTACCAAAACCATTGACAATGTCACCTTGACTTTTCCTAATCAGACCACTCCCACTGACCTCTCCATTAGGCAAAGAAGAGTCATTTATTTTTAGTTTGTGTCTACCTTGGATATGAGGGGTCCAGTTAAGGATACCAGATTTTTTCGAAGTGGACAAATGGTTGTAACAACCAATAATAGAAGCATCATGCTCAACATTAGACCAATGAGAGTTATTGAGAAGAGAAGCATGGTCCATGTTAATGATCATATGATTTATGTAATGAATAGCAAAGTTAGAATTTAAAATGACATCTTTAAATTTGGCTTTACTTTTGAACTGCCAAATAGCCCAACTAGTTAGAGCAAGGATGATGGTTCTTATGTGCACATCATTTCTGGAAGACCAAAACCAACTTCTCAATAGATTAGGGCAAGTCATGTAGTTAGTTATAATAGTGTTAATCATTTTTGCATAGTAAATCCAAATATTCCAAGAAAACTTGCATTCCACTAACACATCCTTTAAGGTTTCAGCAGACTCGCAAAATTGACATTTAGAAACTAGAATAATATGTCTTTTTTAGAGGTGATTATAAGTAGAAATTCATCCATTCAGAGCTCTTTAATAAAGAAATGAACATTTCTTTAGACAAATATTATTCCATATTCTTTTCAAAAGATCTGAAAAGTTATGCTTTTGTCTTAAAAAATGCCAAGTATTTTTAGTTTTGAATGATTCATCCTTAGACAACAACCAGATTATTTTATTCTCCACAAGGTTATTTACTTTAAGGCTTTGAATATTAATACTTGAAATAAATGTAACTTTGTTTCCAAGATGAATCAAATTCCAGTTATCATTATCATAGTCCCAATAAGGATTCACATGGTATTTTCTAAACCAACCATTGTCAATAGTTTCAGAGAGCTTTATAAATTGGGAGTTCTTGCACCAGTTATCAAGCCAAAAGTCCACACTGCATTTTCTAAGCTTCCAGAATATGTGATGCTTAACAATGTGTCTTATGAACATCAGACTTTTCCAAGTAAGGGAAGGATTCTTCACAACATTAACTTCTAATGAATGTTGACTATATTTACAATAGATACTAGCCATTAATTTAGCCCAGAGATTGGGATCTGAATTAAACCATAACTTGTAAAAGAAGATATCTTGCAACTCATTAATAGATCTAATATTAAGACCACCCTCTCCAAATGACTTAGTAAGATTATACCATTTAGTCCAATTAATGTTCTTAACGTCAGAAAAAAAAATCTCCATAAAAAGTTATTAAATATGATTTCAATCATATAAATTACAGTCTTAGGTGTCAACAATTTTGAATCCAGTATCATGGTAATGACATTAAAATAGTATTAATAAGGGTGAGTTTACCACCATAGGACAAATGCTTATCATCTCACTCATTAATTTTCTCCCTAATCTTAGTTATCTGAGGCTCAAAGTTTAAAATTTTATTATTGGTATTGAGAGAGCCACCTGAATAAATGATAATAAAAGAACTTATTGTGAAATTAGAGAAGTCATCGATAAATGATATTGTTTCCCATTCTACAATTTGTGTAGAAATGGTCCATCGATGTCAGTATGTATCAATTCTAAGACTTATGTCACTCTATATGCCCCTACCCTTTTGGTTTTGATTTGTTTCCATTTGATACACTCGACACATATACCAAAATCTGCGTAATTTAGAGACCCAATAAACCTTCAGCTACAAGCTTATCCATCCTAACTTTGTATTTGTGACATAGCTGCATGTGCCTTAGTTTAGAGGATCTATCAGACTTAATAATTTTATTTATTATATGTTGTACAATCATGATAATATTGAGATTATTAACAGTATTTAATAAATACAACTTATCCTATTTTACAAAAATACAATTTCCAACAATCACCTTATTTAATGAGATTGTAGAAGTGTTGTTTCCCGATAAGATATGAATTATCCATAAAAGTTCAAAACTAGAAAGGAAATCAAGTTCCTCCAAGGATTGGGAACTAATATTACATTATTAAAAAATAAAGTATATCCATTGGTAAGCTATAAAGTAAAATCGTAAATAGCCAAAACATGACATGAGCTATCGTCTGTCGTGAAGATAAATCTTTCATCCTCACTTAGCATCCTGCTCCTTGATGTACCCTACAAAGAAATGTAGGCATGATTTGTTGTAGTCGAATAAACCCACCAAGTATTCATTTTCATATAAATAATATTACTTTATGAAACAACCAAAATGTGAGAATACCTTTTCTTAACATGTAAGCTCGACATTTCTCAAAATCCTTCTTAAGATGTGTTTTTCATTTGCACAAACAACATTGACCAACGATCGATTTCTCAGAATTTTGCTTCTTTACCCAGTCCTTTGTCATTTTCATTCCGCTTAGGCCCCGACCCCTTTGAAGATGTTTTCACTGAGCCTAAGGCATTGGCACCTTAAGTTTGTCCTCTTCATGTGCACCGTGGGAAAACAACTCATTGATATTCCATTTTTTCTGCATGCTATTATAAGTAGACTAGAAATAGTTAAATTGTTGTGGTAATGACTTTAATGTGAATCTCACGAAACATTTCTTAGGAGGGTATACCCCGATTGCCTTGAAATTTTGGGCAATCGTAAACATTTCAAGAATGTGCTTATTGATTTTACCTCTGCTAGTTTACTTCTTGGTAAAGATCTCGTTTATAAGATGTTTCTTCTCTAACTTTTCGTTCTTAGCAAAGGCTTTCTCGACCTCTGCGAGAAATACTTTGGCGGTGGTAACATCTTTCGGGACACACAAAGTGCTACTGGTATTTGATGTAACATATGGCCCATGCATAAGTTATTTGACCTCACCTTTTTTTCTCATGTTCCTTAGTTTCCAGTGTAATTTCTGAGCTAAGGTAAGAGGGTTTGGGATGGGTGATAGCATAGACATAATGATGCACAGACAAATATATCAGCGTGTCTTCTTTCCACAATGTAACATCTAAACAATCTAACATGGATGGACGATTCCCTAAAAGATTGTAACTCATATGCACTATAAAAAATAACAAGAAACAAACAATACATAACACATTAAGAAGCATGACATATAACTTAACAACGTGTATGAACATGACATATAACATGTAAAACATAAAATACTTGGTAATAGATATCGAATGTCGAATCTTACTAGCATGCATTTATGAGTTTGTGAAAAAATATCATGATCATTACTTTAATTTTCTAAGTACCAGTGAGACCTTCCGGTGAACCGATGTCACTTGGTTAAATTAAAATAATCATAATTTAATTTTCTTAAGTACCGGTGAAACCTTCCGAAAGATTGATTTCACCTACTTAAGATTAAAAATTTACAAAGATGAAATATAGTTTTCTAAGTACCGATAAAACCTTCCAGATGGCCGATTTCACCTATTTATAATTCAATACACCACGAAGATCATTTTGACTAATTCCCTCCAATCCATGATTGATCTAAACCCAACGTTAACCTTCGGGACGATCAATAATTTCTTAATTAGATTGATTCTAAACCATTCGAAACCTAAGATCTTCAACCACATTAATTTAACCTTCCAGATGACCAATTAAATTAACTCTGAAATTCACATATCGGTGATCGGATCCTTAGTCATTCATATCAATTGTACATTCAAGCTTATACCATTTATTTCATGAATTATACATACAATAAATAGAATGCTCAAACACATAAATTTATGAAATAAAATTTGTAAAAAGTTATAATTAATTAACAATTAATTAAAAATTATTTTCTAGAAATTATTTTAAAAAAAATTCAATAAATAGTATCTCTGATGAATAGTGGTTTCAAAAAAATATTATTCACTTTCTAAAAAACATTGTTAACAATAGTGTTGATCTTCCAAAAAAGAATACTATTCATAACACTTCTGCTATTCTCATTAGGCGATCCACCTAACCAGCAGCACACCTACCATTGTTATCGCGACAATAGTGGGTTCCAAATTACCTCGCAAGTTGCGGTGTTTATTCACAGTGTCAAACATTTGCTAGCCATGATGAACATCATTGCACAACCTTCGATCAATGTTAATATCATAGGTTAAGTCGTCGATGAGCCGGTGCTCCAATAGTTTGATTTGATTCGTTAAATTAAGGTTGATTGGATGCCAATTTTAAGAGAAACTTTCATATGATTTGAACAGTAACTCGTCCCTCGACTATCGATTTTGATGACTGACTTTCACCAAGGACTATCCAGTTTGGATGAAGTTAGTCCCCCACATCTGCTAATTAATATAAAGCTTCCATATGACACCATACTCAACATAAATTTGTATCATTAATCGTCCATCGACTTTAGGTCGAAATTCAAATGTAGTCAAAGGTAAAGTCGATGGACTTTTAGTCATACCAGTTTATGTTGAGTATGGTGCCACGTGGCAACTTTACATTAATCAGCAGATGCGGTGGACTAACGTTATCCAAATTGGATAGTCTAAGAAATATCAACGGATTTTTGAAAATCCAGGGACTGGCTATGGACGAATTACTGATCAAAACTAACTTGCATACATCAAGGAACCCTAAATTCAATCGAAATTTTTTCCCAAACTATAAAAAAACAAGTTATTCTTACTTTTATCAAAACAAGCATAAACAAATTTTTCCAACAAGAATAATTCACCAAACATGTTTTTCATACAAGTTTCTAAATCTATGTTCTAACCAATTCAATTTCACATATAATCTCAATGACATCGATTCTTTTCAGAAACAAAAAACATACATGATTCAAGACATACAATTGATTATTCAACTAAATCAAAAGATGACTTTTATTAGCTTTGATACCAATTGATAAATCAGGCATCAAACCACAGATATTATATAAAACTCTTTTACATGATTCACCTAATCATAATAAAGAATGTATGTATTCGGAAATCTATTGTTTTCTACTTGGTATTCACAATCTGATGTTGATCTTGGTATTCACAATCTGATGTTGAAGATCTATCATTGAATACTTGGAAATAGGGTTAGAGGATCTTCCAATCAAACAAAACGGCGCGTGTGTTTTTTGAGTTTTGGGTGAATGAATACTAAAACCCTAATCATTCTTTTATATAGACTTTACAACCCAAAATCCTAAGTTGTAAAGCCCATAACATTTTCCCGTGATCGAAGACGACAGTCCAATAAATCGATTAAATCGATTTACTCTCAAATACTAAATCAGATTAAGTGTTGAGATTTAGACACTCAGTTTCATAGTATCCAAATTCAATATGGTTAATGCACTTACACCCTATAACGTTACTCTAATACAATTAAACAATTAATTATATATAAAATAATTAACTCAATTATATTTATTACTTATACTAAAAATATCGGCCCATAAATAATTACTTCTAATTCCATATACATTTTAAAAACTTAATAAAAATAATTAATTTAAAGATTTTAATATTTTATTATTATACATAATAGAAAGTGTCGAGTTTCATGACCCACTCATTTTATTGTCATGGATATTTTCACGGGTTCGGTCTCAGAAGTCAGAAGTGTCCGCGTTAATGTTATACTCCCGATGAAATTGAAAGCACGCAAAATTCCATGACACGGAATGAGTTTTGTAGACAAATTTAAGGTTGTTATCATTGAATGTTTCGTAGGTCCGGTCCATTCTAGAAAGTACCCGCATTAATAATATTATATTCTCACGAAATTAAAAAGGCTGAAAATTCAATGACAGCGAACGAGTTAGGAAATATATTTGTTTTTATTATTGTGGTTCACATTTTATTTTTTAGTTTATAAATTGATTTTGTTAGTTCGTAACATTGGATCAAAATCAATATTTCATACCAAATAAGATTTTATCAATATTTGGTACCAAGCACTAGACAAAGTACTCTAATACGTAATATTCTACATTATCTTCTAAACAAAAAAATGGATTTTTTTTAGAACATTCGTATCTTTTTAAATATAATTTTAAAAAAAATTCTAAAACCACGGGTGTGTTTCTTTTCTCGAGACGAATTAAACAAGTGGTGCAAATGATATGTATTGAGATTTTTTTTTAAACGGTTAAGAAAACCTTGTTTGCTAAAAATTAAAACTATTAAAACCTAATTGAACTATATAAAACTGTTAGAACTGTTAATTAGTAGTATTAGAAAACTTAAAACTGTTAAAACTTAATTAACAGTTTTAAATTTTTAACAGTGTTAGTTTTTTGTTTTTTAGCAGTTCTAATTTTTTGTTCGAAACATATCATCTAGACCACTTGTTTGATTCGTCTCGTAAATATAAACACAAATGTGATTTCGATTTAAAAAAAAATTATAAATCAAAAGATACGAACTTTAAAAAAAGAAAAAAAAATACAATATTTTGTTAGAAGTTACTGGATTATAATACAAACAACTGTTAGTAAAGTAGTAAGGAATTAGGTATTTTTGAAATGTTTGGTATTAAAATGACTTAAAAGACTTTTTTAGGCCATAAAAATAAATAGGTTTTTAGGATGGACTAAAATTGGATTATGAACTTATTTTGGTATTATAATGGAAATAACTCTTTAGTTTTTAAAATAAAATATTAAAAATGAAAAATATTTAAAATATTTAAAAATTATTCATAGAAAAGGAAGACATACAAAAAATTATCATCGGAACACATCACCTAATTAACCAATAAGGTAATTTAATCTTGTTTTTTAGTTTTACATTCATATAACTTGAAAATCCGTGTTAATAAAGACTCATTTCAAAATTCCCGATTTGTGCAGGTTTTAGTGGAAAACAACTGATTCCGAAAATCGGAATCATATGTTTTTGCACAGAACAACTAATTCTGAGATAGTACTTCAAAATCAGATTTTAGCAGATTCTGAGATACTATCTCCAAATTAGTTGTTTTCCGCTAAAACCTGCACGGATCGGTTGGTATGGTGGTAGAAATTATTGGAGTAGCTCGAATGAATGAGTTTGTTGTAAATGGTTAGGATAGTGGTAGAATTTAATGGAGTTATTGAATTTAATGAGTTTTAGTGTAAAACTAAACAAAACGTTAATTTGGTATTTCCTTTACGGAAAAAAAAAATCAAAGTGGAGTTTTATTTATTTATTGAGCGAAATAAAAAGTTTGACTGAAAAAATTCACCCAACAAGTTTTATAAACAAAATTAAGTCAAATGTGTGCAAAAATTTTATGTACCAATCAAATTTAGGTAATACATATCTGATGAAATTTCAATGTTTTAAGTACAATCGTAGAAATATTTTCGACTATTTTGCTAGTGTTTAGTTTTACAAATATTCCTAAGAACTAATTTTATTGAAGATAATTTTCTTATTAATTAGAGAACATCAAACTTATTTATTTATGAATAACGTTTTAAAATTTAATAAAGTAGTTTCAAATACCTTTTAACACTTTTTATTTATCCTTTATCTTTTGAATGTTATGTACTTAAGATTATAGTTCGAAAAAATCAGAAAATATCATTGGTTTTATTTTTCAAGACGAACAAAACTAGATCCATGAAAGATATTTTGTTTATTTTTTTAATTCCGTAATTTCTTGTGATTGGGTTGTAAAATAGGTCTGGAAAAAACAAGTTTGTTTCAGTTGTAGAATGATGTGTAATTTGGTTGTTAAAAAACTTTATCTTCGAATTGCGGAACTACGTGTAACTGGGATACAAAAAACCAATTATGTTCCTGTTGTGGAATACGTGTATTATGGGTTGCGTAAATAAGAAGAAAATAGTTGTGAAAATATCACTTTGGTTGGTAAAGAAGTCTCATGGTGTGAAGAAAAAAATACAACTTGTTTTTGGTGTGAAACAACTAACTTTTTTGTAGTTGTAAATATGTATTTTTATGTTAAAAAAAACTGTTTAAAAATTTAAACTATGTTTCAGTTATGAAAATACGTGTAATTTGGTTGCTAAAAGCATCTATGTACTAGATGCGAAATTACGCGCATATGTATTACGTTAATAAGAAGAAAATAGTTGAAAAATATGAATGTGGTTGCTAAATAAGTCTGATTGTGTGAGAAAATGAAATACAGCTTGTTTGTTTTAAAAATAAGTGTTAATTGAGTCTGAAACAACTAACTTTTGTTTGTTTTGGTTGCAGAAATACATGCTATTTGGTTGCGAAATTAGTCCGGAAAAACATATGTGTTCAAGTTAAAAAACTACGTGTAATTTAGTTGCTAAAAAACAATTATCTGGTTGCAAAAAAGCAATTGTGTTTCAGTTGCGGAATTACATGTAATCTGGTTGCAAAAAAATGAAAAACAATCTCTAAAAAAATCACTCATTGATTTCGTTCTATTCGTCTTTAAAAATAGAAATATATGCATTTTAGGATTATTATCTTTTGAGTTTGGGTTTGAAAGATATAGAGTTTCAAGGTATTTGGAACATTTTTATGTTGTATGTGGTTTTTCGTAAACTTCAAACTCGAATGGTTATCGGTAGTTTAATTTAACTCTCGTGGTTATTAGTAACTTACCATTTTATTTATTTTAGATTTCACTAATTAAAATTATACTGGGAGTTGTATGTTGTGAAATAACAAATATAAGTTTAATTTAGTTTTCATGTATTAAAAAAGAGAGATATATCGATAACCATCTTAGTAAAATTAAAATTACGGATAACCGCATCGATTTTGAAGTTTACCAAAAATCACCACCAACATAAATACTTCCAACAATACTCATGGATACACAAGCACGTACAACCTTCAATAATAAATTGTTTTTAACTTTCAAAACTTTATATGTTACACCATAATTCAAAAAATCCAAAAACACATATATTTCTAAAGATTTTCTATCAAAAAAGTTACAATTACTCCGTGAAATGGTACTAAAACTCAAATTACTCCACAAAGTTCTTATTTTTTTTACAATTTTACTGTTAGGGTGGCGACCAAAGCCCCACATCCCACATCGGTTAAACATAAGAAAGATCAGTGGTATATAAGTAAGAATATATCTCAACTAGTATGAGGCCTTTTGGTAGTGGACCAAATGCAAAGCCGTGAGGGCCCCCTAATTCACAACACCCATATTCCCAACATTTACCCGTGTAAAAAACATATATAAAATAAATTTCTCCGTAAAGTCATCATTTTTTTCCTAAAAAAATTAATTTTCTCACTTTTTTCTCAACTTTATCTCTCTTAAAGATAAATTGCCTATTTTAACTATTTTTTTCTCTAAATAATTTTTTTTATAGTTTTCTACTAATAATTTTGAACTAATTGTTTCAATTAATGGGATAATATTTTTTTCAAAAGCAACTAATTTCAAAGCGGGTTTGGCTAAATTAGGGCCCAATTTTTGTTAACCATTCCCAAAATATAGAGAATCTTTTTAATTCAATAGTCAAAGACGGTTTTACCCTTTGACCAAGAATCTTTATTTTTGTCTTGTAGTGAAATGTGGGTATGGTTAACCAAATGTAGAAGAACACAAAATTACTCCTCCAAACAACCCTCTTATACTCAACACTTAACAAAAATTTCAAAAACTCCCAAAAATTCAAAAACTCCAATTATTTCAAAAACTTCAAAAACTCACAAATAAACACTTGAACCTCCAAAAATCAATAATTGTTTTTGTAAATTTGAAATAATCGAAGGATGGACTCGGAATGTGAGAAGCTTGCTGAGGAGCATAGGACTCCAAATATGGTAGTTGTTCTAACCAATCTATTTAGAAAAGTTTCTATTTTGGTAGACCTTCTAGATTTAGAAAGGTAGAACCCGAAGTGCTCCGCCGGTTTCACCCATCTCAACCGACGGGGACTATGAACATTCATAATATTTTCTGTGAAGGTTCCCCGCCGGGGCACACCATGTTCGCCCGGCGGGTTCATCGAGTCTCACCCGGCGGTTGGGACACCCTTACCCGGCGGGGTTGTTACTCTGTACCCGGTGGGGCCAACTCCTTTGTTTTGTGCACATTTTGAGTTTCATTTTGTGTTTGGTCCCCGTCGGGTATAGTATTGTCACCCGCCGGGGAAGGATTGTTCCCCCGCCGGGGAAGGATTGTTCCCCCGCCGGTGTGAGATTATTTAACCGCCGGGGTAAACCCCTGTGTTTTATGCACAATAGGAGTTTGATTTTGAGCTAGACCCCCGGCGGGTGTTATATTGTCAACCGCCGGTTGACAATATCCCCGCCGGTTTGAGAATTTTTAACCGTCGGTGTAACAATGTCCCCGCCGGTTGTAACCGTCTAGAACCGGCGGGGCAACCTCCTTCAATGTGTGAATTTTCTAACCGTTGGGGTTGGTTTATTTTGTCCATGCTCATAATTTATGGTTTTGTTTACACAGGGTGAAGAGTTAAAGACTGGAGATAGAGAGTTAAAAGATGAGTCAAAGGATGATTTGTCTAGTTCGTGCATGGCGAAGGTGGAGGAGGATGAAATACCGGTGCCTTGCTCCGTCGATTATGGCGAGTTGTTTAACACCAAATCTCACTACTACTCCCAGGCAGACCTGATTGAATGGGTTAAGGAAACCGCATTAGATAACGGGTTTGTGATTATTTTACGTCGATGCAATAGACATGATCTTAAAACTCCGAGAGTAGAGTTTGTGTGTGAAAGATCAGGAGTTTACACAAAACTGGTAGATCTGAAGGATCTAAAGAGGAAGTCTACTGGAACGAAAAAATGCGGATGCCTGTTCGCACTTAAAGGAAAGAAGATGGGTGATGATTTATGGAGAATAGAGGTTGAGTGCGACCTTCACAATCACGATACTACATCCTACAAAGAAGGTCATTCCTACGTGGGACACTTTAAAAAAATAGAGATGGATTTCGTGGTTAGTTCTACGAAAATGGGATACCGTCCTCGTGATATTCTTGGTGGAGTGAAGAAATTGAACCCTAAGAATTCTTCTACATTGCGCACCGTGTACAACGTATTACTAAAACACCGCAAGCTCAAGAAAGACGGTCGATCGCAATTCCAATACTTGTTGGGTGAACTAAAGCGACTAAACTACTACGAATTGCATAGAAAATCCGAAGACGGAAGCGATATCATAGGCGAGCTTTTTTTGCGCACCCGGTTAGTTTGGATTTGTTACGGACATTTCCAAACGTCATTTTGATGGATAACACGTACAAGGTGTCAAATACGGGATGCCGTTGTACGAGGTCGTGGGTGCGACTTGTACGGGGAAAACATTCTACATTGGATTTGCGTTTATGTCCAATGAAAAAATCGAGACCTACAAATGGGTGTTAGGGTGCTTACATTTGTTGATGGTAACTCACTCCATCGAATTACCATCCATTGTTTTGACGGATAGAGACTTGGCGCTTGTGAAGGCGGTGGAGGAAGTGTTCCCCAATGCAACGCACATGTTGTGTCGATGGCACATCAACATGAACGTCCTAGGAAAAACGAAAAAGATCATAAAGGAGAAGAAAGTGTCCAACGCCTTTTTGAAAGTATGGAATCAAATGATTTTGGCGGAAACGGAATTAGCCTACGAGAACTACTGGTCGGAATTGCACCGCGACTTCAAAGAGTATCCGGAAGCAATTGAGTATACCAAAAGTTGGGTAATTGTAATGTACGAGAACTACCGGTCGGAATTAGCCGTACGGTGACAAGTTTGTAACGTGGAGAACTAACAAGTGGATGCATTTTGGTAACCAAACCACAAACCGCGTGGAGAGCGCTCATTCGAGCCTCAAGCGTTTCATCGGTACGAGCAAAGATAACTTTGAATCTTTTTTGTTGAAGTTGCATACTTTGATCGAATTGCAACACGGAGACATCAAGGCTTCTTTTGAAAAGAGCCGATTGTTGGCCCTACATAAATTCACAAACATTGTGTACGGTAAACTAAAAAGCAACATCTCCCACTATGTTATGGAACTTTTGGCCGACGAAGTCGAATGTGCTAGCAACATGACAATCGCGCCGGATATGCCTTGCGGTTGTGCCATACGAACTACACACGGTATGCCTTCCGCCCACGAAATCTATGAGTTTGTTGCGAAAGGCTTAGAGGTGCCGCTAGAGTTATTTCATGAACATTGGAAGAGGTTAGACATCCTAGTTCGTACCAACCTCTCGACGTTCGAGCAACTTAAAGCCAAACTTGACAAACTAGTATGCGATGCCATAGCGTCCAATGACGAAGCACGCATAGAGCACGTTTATAAACAATGGTTTGTCGTCGTCCATCCCGAAACAACTAACATTTTGGAGCCATTGGTTAAACAAAAAGCGCGCAGTCGTCCACCTAACAAACGTAAGTTATCTATTGCCGTTGATGATACATCCACTAAACGCGACAAAAGTGCACACGAGTATGTGCTTCAATCAGAAAATGCTAGTACGCCATCCTTACTTGGAGACTTCAAACTTCCAACCGCAACCTCAAGTAAAGGGGAAAAAAAGTTGGGGCCTAAACGTGGTTCGGAAAGCACCCCCGCTTGTACGAAAGGTAGCGCTATTCCAACGCAAGCAAGTGGGACAATTCTTTGTAGTGGAACGGTGGGTTGTAGGTCAAGCTCTACGATGCCGGTGAAGGCTAGTTTTGTAGACCCCAAAGGATACATGAACTAATTCCCCATCTATTTTAGGCCTTTCATAGATTCCATTAGCGATGTTAAATCCGATGGCCATTGCGGGTACCACTCGATAACGTACGCCTTGAACGGGCAACAAGATGGGTGGAGGTTGATAAGGGATGCCCTTTACAACGAGCTGATGGATTACACATCTATCTACGTTAAGATATTTACTAGCATGGAGGATTTTATTGATGTTGCGGAGCGTGTCTAATGTTCTAGTGATGTGGGAACTAAGGACCATTGGATGTCCATGCCCGAGATGGGAGTGGCAATTGCATCTGCATTTAACTGCATACTCCATTTTGTTGGGCTATTCCGAAATATGGATGTCGGCTTCACTTTTCTTCCGCTAAGAAGTGCACCTCCTCAGATGTAAAACCGGTTGGAAATCGGATTGGGTTGGGTCAACTCCAACCATTTCGTGAACGTAAGTATTCATGCAAGGGGTATGTTAATGGTAACTTTAATATCAAGAAATTTATTTTATCGTCTTTTCTTTTTGTAGCTTGGGATTAAGGCGGAGGCTCCATGTGCTAGGATACATCCTTGTTACTTAAAGTTGCGTTCACCAGAAGCAGAAGGTTGGGCATTGCCGATTGCATCTCGTTGCAAGAAATACGAAGAGCTTAAAAATAATTACCCTGAAGTAACCGATTTATCCGCTTTTGCTTGATGACTAGACGATTGTAATGAATGTAAACTTTGGATGGTTTTTATGTTTTTATGGTTTTTATGTTAAAAACAATAACAATTAAGCTTCTTAATATGCCGATTGCATTAAAACATTACACTTTAATCAAAAGCATTACATAATTAGAAATACATAAACACATAACATAAACCAAATGATAAATAAGCTAACCCTGAGTTAGCATTGCACACTTAGTTTTATGGAGTCGGATAGTTCATTCCATACTCAAAGCGTTTCTCGAATGAATATTCATCTTCATCACTACTTCCTTCGGGAGTTGAGTACGTTTCAACGACGCTGGCTATTGCGTCGGCTATTTCTTGCTCCATTCGCTGTATCGCATGTGACACCATCTCCTGCGTAATTGTACTTTGCAATCCCATGTCGAATACCTTTCGGACTTTGGTTCGGACTTCCCAAGGAAGTGACTCGATATGTATAGTCACTATTTTAAGATAAGCTAGCCTATCAGCGACTTCTTCGCGTCCACGTGGTCGGGGCATTAAACATCATGGAAACGATGCCTCCCTACCGTGGTTGAAGAACATTATGCACAAAACTGCATCGATGAAACCAGGAATCTCCTCCTGCATCGTACCTCTGACGAAGTCAAATGCGCTTAGGAGGCTTGCATCTTCGTGCACATTCGAGCCAGAATCACCCATGGTTATAACTTAAGTGTTTAGTTTCATAGTCGGATTACAGTATTTATAGAGTAGATGTATGTGGTTCAATTCTCAAATAATGAGCGGGAAAGGGTGTTATTTTCCCCGCTTATTATTTGTTTTTTGGTGGGAGTCTCATTTGGTTGGAGTTCGAATTTGGCGGGACGCCGAATTTGGAGGGAATTTAAATTTGGTGGGACTTATTTTGGTGGGAGTTTCTGTGGCAAAGTATTTGGCGGGAGTTTAATGTCTATAAAATAAATGTTCTGCCCACACATTGAATGGTAAACAACAAGAAAAACCCTAAAATAACGTGTCTCTGGAACGAGTTAGAAGATCAATATCTAATTAAAGCATCAATCGAACTTGGTAACACTCACATGGAAGAGGGGCGTAAAGCGTACTGGGAGGCATTGCTATGCCAGATGTACTTATTATACGGAATGGATGGTGTCCAACCGCCAAAAATTTCAAGGCGTGTTGATGAGGTGAAGGCTAGGTGGTCAGTCCTACTCACACTCCGCCTTCATCCGGTTTCTCTCCTCACCGAATCAGAACGTCGTGTTGCGAGTAACTTGTTCATGTCAAGGCACGGATTCGATAACGGAGGATCAACTGGATAGGGTTCGTTCTGACATTATCGACATCCGCTTACAGGAAATGAGTGATTAACTAGATAGTGCATGTTTGTATCAGTTTGTATTTCGGTTTAATTTTCTTTAGATGAATGTATGTTCTATTGTATGAGGTTGAGGTTTAATGAATGTATCTCCTTAGATTAATGTATCTTCTTGGAATGCGGTGATATGTAAAATACATTTATATTGAACAACAAATAGAAACCCAAACATAACAACTTAGCATTACATAAGAAACGAGGACAATACGCAACATAAATAATAAAAACATAACAACTTATAACAACATTACGCAACATAAATAATAAAAACACGTTCGAATACGACAGATTGCACTATTAGTAGTCGTAACGCAAGCTGTGTAAAACATCGTCGCCATCCTCCCTTGCCATAACCATATCCTCCAGATATGCTACCATATCCCTAGTGATATAGTCGCAGACGGTCATGTCCCAGACCTTTACCGCCTCCTCTTTTATTCTTCACGGTATGAACAACAACTTCGTGAGGGGCTGGACAAAAAGGTACCGTCTCTTGATTTCGTCACGGTTGCGCACAACGACACTTCCAGTTTCTAAATAACCGTAGTTGTAATACATATGACATAAAAACCTTTCAAAAAATGCATCACTCCTATCTTCACCCAACTCGGTCCGGGAATCCTTTACTGCTACAAGCATATAGTAGTCTTCATTAGCGGTAAACTCCATTTGTTTCGAGTGCTTGATGGATGTCATGTTGCACGTTAATACTTGTATATTTATAATGGTATTCTTTTGTTGGCGGGAGAGTCATATGGCGGGAATTGATTTTTGACGCGGGAATAATTTTGTCAAGGTCCCCGCCGGTTCAGTAATTGTCAACCGGCGGTTAGGATACTCCCCCGGCGGGGTCGAAACTTCCCCGACGGGTCACAATTTTCAACCCGTCGGGGAGGATGCCCACATTTTGTTGTAGATGGAAACTTTCACAGACTAGTTGCCCCGCCGGGTCATGTATTTTCGCCCGCCGCGTCATGTATTTTCGCCCGCCGGGATATAATTTTCATACGGGGAGGGGGGGGGGAATAGACCCATCCTCTAGAAATTGTGAGGATGGATTATCGAAGGGTTCCCACCCGGCCACACAATTTTCAACCGTCGGGTAACAATGTCCCCGGCGGTTGAGTATTTTCCAACCGGCGGGGATGTCAAGTGGAAAAATTTAATTTTCCACTCGACATCAACCGACAGTACAACGAACCTACCCCGGCGGGTAGTTTATTAACCCCGGCGTGGGAGGTATTTTCAACCGCCGGGGAATTTGTCAACCGGCGATTGAAAATTATCACACCGGCGGGGAAATGGTAATGTTGAAAAAAAACAACAACGTGAGAATTTAATTTGGAACTTACTTTGGGGGGAAACTATCTCAGCTATTACATTTTTAAAACAAGAGTGTGAGTGAAATATCGAATTCGAAAACGGAAACCACAATAACAAACTTAAATTAAACGAACAACAAATGCGTATTAAAACTGAATTAGATCAACAAACTTAAGGTTTAGAATAACAAAACAGCCCAAATATCAACAACTAGAAACAGCCCAAATGTCAACAACTAGAATAACATACATATCAAAACGCCAACCATGATAATCAAAATCCACGGACCGGTGATCTCCATCACCGTCCTCACAAACGACACCATCTCGTCAGTCGAATCGTCTAACGGCCGAACACGATTAATCGTGTTCACCACATCGATCGCGGACGCTTCCGTAAGAATCCGAGGCATGATGTTAAACCACTTGTACATCTTCACGTATGCCTTGTACTGGGGGGATGACGTGTGAGTACTCCCTTCTAAGAGCCTCGAATACCTATCAATCACGTATGCGTGCTCCCTCTAGTTAGTCCAATGCCTACCCTGAAGTGCATAGCGAAGATGGTCTCCTCTACCAAGACCGGTTCTAGCAACAAGGGGGTCCAGCGACTTCTCTTGGATCCAACCAAACTGGCGCATCACTCAGTCCGGGTGATATGCCTCGCTCACGAACATAAGGCGAATAGGGTTTCGGTACAACCCTATTGCCTGCTCCGGCCACACCTCACGGACATCCTCGTAAGGTCGGAATATAACCTACAAAAAAATCAATTACTCGTACTACATTTTATATAGAATAGATGTATATTAATAAACGTAAAGAAGCTAACTTACATCCCTTTCTCCTTGAGCCACGAGGATTTCACGATAGTACGGCTTCCCGCGAGCTAATGATACCGGGATCTTTTTGGGCAACCACGCTAGCATTTTCGGATTCGTTGGGCTATAACCACTATTCACTGACGCGCGGAAAATAGGGAAGTGGTCATAGACCCAACACTCAAACAAGGCCGAGAACCCGACCAAGCTCTTCAAGGAGTGTTTCGAAATGTCTCCCAAGCTCTTGTACAACCACACCAGTGTACAAGTACCCCATGCGTACTCACCTACCTTCGTCAAGTCCTCAAGGTGATGGAGAAAATCGCAGTGGATGTTCTTCTGGCTCGTGTTGGTGAAGATAGTACACCCGAGGAAGAACAAGATGTATGCCCTAGTTGTTGCCTTCTTCATATCCGTAGTCAGGGCGACATTGGAATCTAAGTACTCGTCCCCGGAAAATGTGGTCCTAAGCCATCGGAGGCCGAATCCACTCTCGTCGTGCGCCTCCATTTCCCGCTGCACATCAGCAGCCGAAACTCCCAATAACTCCGCATAGCGTGCGTACGTCTCCTCTATCGGATCCGGCCTATAGACATCGAGGATTCTTCCCTCAACCGGGAGGCCAGTAATCACGTAGAAGTCATCCAATGTCAAGGTCATCTCCCTAAAGGAAAACTGGAACGTGTTAGTCTCTTGGTGCCACCTCTCACTGAACACCTCGGCCAACTGTATGTGGTTGTTGAACTTTGGTAGATGTCGCATCAACGACCAAACGGTGTCTCTTCGAGGTAAGCCCTAACCCCCATTTGTTTGCTAAGGTCCCACTGACCAATCAAACCGTACTTGTAGTGGACCGTGATACCCGAGCGCGCCTGTAAAAAAATTCAAAAATATATATATTATGTTAAAACAACCATTTAACTAATCAAACATATAATTAATTCGATAACTTATGTCGTTTTTGAAGGCGTAGTATGCCTCATGTTGGGCATAGTCGGGGAAGAGAAGGACGCTGTTTTGGGATAGAAATAGATTTTTCCATCCCTCCGGATCGGTTGGACGCCATTCCGCACGGACCTCTGTTCGAGGTGGTGGCATAGGGACCTTCGTTTCCTCCTCTGTGTCCTCCTCGTCTACTAGGGCATGCCGCTGTCGACTTGGGAGCACCTCTCGTAGAGGAGAGGATTGTTCTACGGCCTCCCTTGTGGCATCGTGATCTCTTGTGGCGTCATATTTCCTATGCCGCAAGGATCGTTCTGTGTGGCCCTCGCGCACCTCGCGCTCTGTCCGACCACGCTCGGTCCGCTCCCCACGTTCGGGCCTATCGACCACTGGCCGTCGGTTACCTTCGCCTTTCTTCGCCGCTTTGACCGCCTTCTCCTTCGCGCGAGGTGCATCGTGTCTGCAAGAACAATCACAACAAAATAAGTTAGAACGAAGCAAAAAAAATTAGTAGTTTTAGAAAAATAACAAGTCTCCCCACCGGGTGACCAAATTTCACCCAGCGAGGAGAAAACTATATTTTGAAAATTATTTTCTACCCGCCGGGTGACAATTATTCACCCGGCGGGTAGAAAATTTAATTTTGAAAATATAGTTTCCTCCCCGCCGGGTCAATCGGACAACAGCTAGCGGGGAACATAAACAAGGGTTAGATAGTTCATCCTTCCCCGCCGGGTCAATCGGCCCAGCACCGGCGGGGATGGATGAAGTTTTGGAAAAATGTATGTTCCCCGCTGGTCTAAACCCTAATACCCGGCGGGGAAGGATGAATTTCTGGAGAAAAAAATGTCCCCCATCGGGTATCCAAACACTCAACCGCCGGGGGAGGCTCGAAACCGCCATTAACGACCTGAAAAAAAAACTCAGAAATCTTTCTAAAACAACCAAATCAACCACACCAAATCTACCCTAGCATCAATATACAACTATAAACAACTACACAACCTTGCTTCGCCTAATCTAACACCCAATGCATATCAAAATCAACAAAACTTAAGCAAAACCAAATATACAAAAAAACTACATTTAAGAGTAAAAACTTACTCTTTTCCCTTTCCCATAGTAGTTATTGGCTTGGTATTGATGTAGTATAGTTCTTCGAATCTGATTTTGGGGCTGATTTTGCAAGGTTGTAGAACTTTGGAAATGAGAGGGAAAGTTGGGTTGGGGCTGGTTTAGATTTGGGAATGGTTAGTGTTTAGGGTTTTTAGTTAGTAAAAAATGAAAGGGTGTTTTGGATATAATGTTGGGGCTACTTAAAATTTGTTTGGGTATGGTTAAAATTGGGGCTGGTTATCCTTTTGGGCCCTAATTTAACCAAACCCTTTCAAAGCACTATAAGTTAGAGGACCAAGCCAATCTTTAATACTCAACTTTAAGAGTCTCACATGCTTTACTCTTAACCCGTTTAACTCTTCGCCAAGTACGAAACAAAACCAAAGTCTTCAAAACCCCATCAAGCATGTTGAATTAGTCTTTGAAACTCATCCAATATCACCATTGAACTTGTTGAAATTTCCATAGTAAGACCATCAACGAGCACCATTGAACTCGTTCAAGTCTTGTGAAACTCGTCTGATAGCACAACATCATCGAACAACACATTCTTTTGAAATTTGTCTGATAACACGACACAATAAAATGACACCATTGTCTAAAACTCTCGTATGAAACCGTGATTAACTCTTCATCAAACGAAACCATGGAACAACCATTATTCGATTACCAGTACCACCCTCCAGTCTCGAGCATCGCCCCAGTCGTCCATCCAGTCAATCTAGGTTTCCAATCTCTCGAAATATTTATTTTTGTTTCCTAAGCTTAGATGTATTTAGAGTATATTTTTATATTCAGGTTCTCAAAATGGTGATTATTATTGGTTTATGGTAGGCTTTTAAGGTTTCTATAAGTTATGCTTTCTTGGCCAAAACCAGACGAAGAACACATGGTTTCTGTGAAACACTGACCGAAACCATGCATAACGCACCAGAGCGGAGGCTAGTGTACGCACCAGAATTTTGGATCGTACACTAGCCTTAGTGTCACATGTTTGATGCGGTAGAGCAGACTCGCGTCAGACATTTGGCATAGGGTAGTTATGGGAACCAGAAATTATCAGGCCTAGGTTTTTATATTTTGTTTGGTTATGTTGGCGAGATCTGTATTTTCTTAAACAACTTGTCCTCTAAGAGTTAGTATTTTCAAATAATTTTACGTATTTTTTTCATATTGTGAAATCAAAGGAGGGTTCCCGTTCTAGTGATGGTACGCGTATAAAGAGAATTAAAGGGATAGAGAAAAAAATGCTTCTACACATGATGTATCATTTCATGTTCCTATCGAAATGCTTCCACATCCACTTCCACCTTCACCCGTATTTACTTCGTAGAGCTTTACCATCAGAGGAAGACCACATACACCTCGTTGAACTCCATCCATGATCACTTCCCTGATCTCTTTTGCACAATGTTCAGAGACCATATTTCCTACTCTGTTTGGCATATAGAGGTAAGTTTACGATTTTATTATTATTATTGGTGTGGATAATTATCGCCTGAGGGTAGGCTTGTAATTTGTTTTGGTATTTTATAGAAGTATGGGGGTATTTTATATCTAGAGTAGAGAGATAATTAAGCAGGCTGGTTGCAGTTAATTCTCATTACCCACACTTAATGCGGTGGTTGGGTATTTATACCCTAATGTTTGGGCCCTTATGGGCTTTCAGGTCATGTTTAATGGACCCGGGTCATGTTCAAAGACCCATAAGCTCTAAGTAGGAGAGCAAGTAGCTTAGTCAAGTAGTGTTTAGGTTTTTAGTACTTTTGTCATAGTTCGAACAGTCCTATGGGGTAAGTGTTTGAAGTGATCTGTCCGGTCCGGAGGCCTTGGACCGATCTGTCCTTGTCCGGGGAGCATGCAGAATTCAGACTCATCAGGAGCCCCTTTTTTAGGGGTTTGTGCAAATAATCTTGTCAAAGACCTGAAAAACAGTCCGACATCAGGGGTAGTTTTAATCCGGACAGGTCTGTCAATTTGGGCTATGGGTTTATCCGGACTGATAAAGCTTCACGGATTCAAAACGGTTTTTGCCAGAGTTCGTGGGACACGTGTCACCCTCTGATTGGTTGCTTCAGCCGTCTTTTCACCTTGAATTTCGAACCCACCTTCTTCGAAAAACAACCTCTTAATTAAAGGTGGTGACATCAGTGCTGTCTTTAATCATTACCAATCTTTTCGAATTCTCCTAGGAATCAACTTCTTTTTTCAGATTTACTATAAATTCAAACTCACTTTCTACTGTTTTACCATCTCTTTCATATTTACTCTGCAAAATCTCTCAAAGCTTTCTCTCTCTAAAGGAAAAACTTGCTCAATAGTTTATGTTTACAGCGAGGAACGCTCTGATCAAAGGCGGGTGGCTCAACCTTTCTGAGTTAGAGAAGGCTCAAAAAGTCGAAAGAGAAAGACGAATTGCGGCAGGGTTACCCACTTCGCCTGTTGATAGACAATTCACCTCTGCCACAGAGTCAGATCAAGGCTCTTCTTCTTCTAAAGGCATCAAGCCGAGAAAGCTATTCCAAACTAGCCTCTCCCCCATTATCTCTGGTTCTTCGGTTCAAGAATGAGAACCTGCTGTCGAGCCAGGAGTAACAGCTACTAGCCTCAAAAAACCCTCACCCTTTATAGCAATGGGGTCAGATACGGAGCACTCCCCTCAGAAGCTAGTCGATAGGAGGAAAGGCCGGTTAGTTAAAGGCCAAGGGTCTAAAAGCACTCCTTCAAAGTCGGGTGCTAAAGATAGCAGCACTGGGTCAGAAGTGCCCATTAGAGCCCCCAAGGACAGGTTGTCCGGTCCAGAGGGCACCAGTCCAAGTCTTTAAAGAGAAGCATCTGCTCCAGGAACTCTACCGGAGACCAGAAGCCAAAAGAACATTGAGGCCCAGCAGTCCGGAGACAAGGCTGAGTCAAGTTTGAACCCTCCCCCCACTACTGCTGCTGAAAACCCTTCAACAATTATGGAGGATGTAATGGAGGACTCTGTCGAAGAGGCCCCATTTGAGTCTGAGCCCTCCGGTCAGACCAGTAGTGCTGCAGTTGCCAAAAAATAAAAAGGCAAGGAGAAGCTGTGTTTGAAGCATCCGGATCTGCCGGAGAGTCTTGAAGGAAAGGTGGGGCCTTGTTTTCACAAGGTCAACGTCAAGTACCTCCTTGCCCTGCAGAAAATCAACTACGCATTCATTCCCACAGCTGAGCTGGGCCGTATGCGTACGAAATGGAGAATACCGGAGAACGTGAAGATCAGGATCCCCATACACCCGGAGACTCCTATGGACTGCAAACTGAGTGAAGTTGTCATCTTCACTGAGCTGTTCAATTGGGGACTTAGACTCCCCTTAGACCCTGAAATTATCAGATACTTCCATCTGATAAAGCTTTGCCCGAGCCAACTGAGCCCTAATGCCTGGTATACCCTCATGGCCTGTATCATGGCTTCAAGGCTCTCCGGGATTCCTCTGCCAATGGAGGAGTTTGCTGTTGTGGCCAGTCTGTGCAGAAACCCCCACATCCCCTTTTACCATTTCAATATGGGGGATGATTTCAAGGCTGTGGATGATTTATTAGAGGCGGAGAGGAATTGGAGGACTCAGTTCCTGTTCGTAAGTGGAGCTTGGGAAAATGGAAGGAGAATCAAGTCCGGAGAGAACCCAAGTCTTCTCAGAAGCAGGTGGAGGAGTGATCGTAAGTCTTCCGCTTTATACTTTTGTCTTTCTCTTTTTTTTAGAAGTAGTTCGAACTAATGGGTCTCACTTTTGCCTTAAAAGTACTGCCCAAGGAGTTCAGTGACTACCAAAAAACCGGGCAGGCTACTTGCACCAAGATCAATGCTTGGACTGCTGAGAGGTGGGGGAACCGGTTCCACGATACTTTTACCAGAGGCAACTTGACAAGGTCTCACTTGTGGAACACCACAGGTTGGAGAGACTTGACTTGGGAGGAGCTCACCACTCAGCCCCCTCCGGATGTTGTGCTCAAAAGAACCCATGAGCCAGACGGGACACTTTACTTGCTAGGCCGGGCCAAATCCCCGAGCAAGATGAAAGGCAAGACGAAAGGCAAGAAAGTGGCCAACCCTGGAGATGTGGAGGAGGATGCTCTCATACAACCGGAGGGGTCAGTCCCCGATCAAATTGATGCTGCACTCCTGGAAGTAGTGGAGCAGGAGGCTGAAAAGCAAGAAGTTCACTCCCCAGTCCCTCCAAGGGCTCCCAAAAGAGATTGTAAACGGGGAGGTGAAGGCAAAGATAGGGAGGCCATGAAGAAAAAGACCTCTAAGGGTGACGAGCTCTCTATCCGGGCCCCGGAGCCTCCTTCCCAAGCTGATCCTACTGACTCGACACTAGCGGAGGAGATACCGGGCGACTTCCATACCGATGAGGTCGAAGGAGGAGGTATCAATATTGACGGGGTAGACATCTCCAGACTTGGTGGGCTTGGTGAGTACTTCATCAATCTTCCCAGAGACGATTTTGCCGGACCTTACCTCCCTCCAAGTACCTCAAACACGGTCACTTTCAATGGTAAGACCTTTATCGTTTCTAGTGAAAGGGACGCTATAGCCCACTCTTTCTTAAGCAATGTTCAGCCCGTACTTGCGTTGGAGAAACAAGTTCGGAGTCAGGCAGACATCATCAAGGATCTTAAGTCTGACGAAGAGAGGATGTCCGAAGAACTTTGCACTGTCACTTCAAATGTTTCCATTCTAAAGGAAGAGAACGAGGAGTTGAAGAAAAACTAAGAGGCAAGTACCACCAAGGTTACCACATTAGAGGACACCATCACAGAGCTCCGGGGGAAGCTGTTCGAGCTGGAAAAAGATCTTGCCACCTCAAAGGGGGAATCTAAAGCCAAACACCAGATCATCACCAACTTGAACAATGACAAAGTTTCTCTTGAGAATACAGTGTCTAAGGCTGCCGAGGAGAAAGCGACTTTGCTAAGGGAGCAGGAGGCCAAGATTCAAGCCAAGATCGATGCTTATGCCAATAATGTGATCGACACTCAGGAGGAGATGTATGCCAAAGTGAAGTCTGACATGGTCCTACTCTTCCATGAGAAGTTTCCGAAGAGGAACCTGGGGGATTTATGGCTTTATGTTGAGCCTGAAAACCTCCCGTATCATACAATGGCTGAAGGCGACAGGTATGGCTACTCCAGTGCTTCCTCAGATGACAAAGAACACACCAGGGAGAAACCTGACGAAGAGAAAAATGATCTCAAAGGGAAGGAAAAGACAGATGAAGGTGAGCCATCTTCAAAGACTCGGCCTTAATTCATGATTCAGTTTTTACTTGTTTATCCAAACTAAAGTCCTTGGAAGGCCAAGGCATTCTTTTTTGTAATTGTGTTCGGTATCTGACCGGACAGGTTTTTGTTCTGTTTTGACAATTCCAAAGTCCTTGGAAGGCCAAGGCACTTTAAGTTCTTTTAATGAATATCTTAGTTTTGTGCAATTCTCATCTTCTTTCATAGTCTGTTCCAACTTTGATGGCTAGAGTTTAAACAGCCTTTAGTTATTTCATAGTGAGAGTGTTTAAATTCTCCGGCTAGAGTTTAAATAGCCCTTAGTTATTTCAGTCCGGATAGTATGACGAAGGACAAAACTTAAAATACTTTAGAAATTTTTTAAAAAGGCATCAAGTTTTATTAAAAGCCCGGACACCTCGTTAGAACCTCCCCGTGCCACCAGGGAGGAAAGAGTATGCCCCCAAATATTTACATGGATGTTTAAACAAGTAAATATTTACACAAATGCTATTCCAAGTACATCCGAAGATGCTCGATATTCCAAGGATGAGTCAAAACTCTTCCATCCTTGTCTTCTAGCCAATATGTTCCAAGTTTAAGCCTTTCAACAACAATATAAGGACCTTCCCCAGTTGGGGCCAGCTTTCCGAACAGCTTTTCTTTAGTGTGTAAGAAGACTTTTCTTAATACCTTGTCCCCCGGTTGGAAATATCTTCTTTTAACTTTGGAAGCAAACCTGCTTCTCATCAAGCCCTGATAGTGTGCAACTCTAAGGTGAGCTTTAACTCGTCTTTCTTCTACCAAATCAAGTTGACCTCTGATTGCCACCTCGTTAGCGTGTTCGGAGAAGTTGTGAACACGAAAGGAGGGGAGAGTTGCTTCTATGGGAGCTACTGCATCCATCCCATAGACCAAAGCAAAGGGTGATTCCTGTGTTGCAGCCCCAGGTGTTGTCCGGTAGGCCCACAAGACTTCTTGTAAATAACTAGGCCACTTCCCAGCAGCCCCTTCCAAATTCTTCTTTAACGTGGACAGTATAGTTCTATTAGCCACTTCAACTTGCCCATTTGCTTGTGGGTGGAAAGGTGAAGAGAAGCAATGTTGTATACCCCTTGAGGCACAGAAGCTCTCCATTTCCCTATTGTCGAACTGTGGCCCATTGTCTGTTGTTATCTTCTGTGGGACACCAAATCTGCAACAGATGTTGGATAGAATGAATTTTATAACAGATTTTGATGTTGTTCCTGCTAAAGGGGCTGCTTCAATCCACTTCGAAAAGTAGTCTATGGCAACAATTATAGTTTTGCGTCCGCAGGGAGAGGTCCTACTAAATCCAACCCCCATCGAGCAAATGGAATAGGCTCAGAAATTGACTCTAAAGGAATGGTTGGGACATGAATTTCATAGCTGTACCTCTGGCATGGGTCACACCTTCTTACCAATTCCTTAGCATCTTTCATGATAGATGGCCAATAGTATCCGTCCAGTAAAACTCTTCTTGTTAAAGCCTTGAATCCACAATGGGCTGATCCCTCACCATCATGCAATTCAGAGAGGACTACTTGAGACTCTTCATCCCCCAAACACCGCAGGAGAGGTTTACTGTAAGATTTTTTATACAACACTTTTCTCAATATGATGAAACCACGAGCCTTGTGTTTCAATGTTCTGGCTAGTGACTTATCCGGAGGCACGATACCATCGGAGAGATATTGCAGGAGAGGAAACCTCCAGTCTTGAGGTTGTTTCACTTGCACTTCAAAAATTTCCTCTTCTTTACCCTTACTAAGTTGAATGGAGGGGCTTTCCAGCACATGGATCCATGGATATGACTCTGTATATGCTATGGTTGCTAATGAGTCTGCTAGCTCATTTTCTGCCCGGGGAATGTGCTCATAAACAACACCTTTAAACTTGAGTGCTTCATTTTTAAGGAGGAGTAAATATTTCACAAGCTGCTCCTTTTTAGCCTCAGACTGGCCTTGAGCATGGTGGATAAGAAGTTGGGAGTCACTTAGTAGCCTGACCCTCTTAGCCCCACAAATGTAAGCTAACTTTAAACCAGCTATAGCTGCTTCGTATTCAGACTCATTATTAGATGCTCTGAAAGCAAAACAAATAGCCTGGTACATCTTGTCTCCATATGGAGAAGTTAAACACACCCCTGCACCACATCCCATAGTGCTAGATCCACCATCTGTTCGGACGACCCATACCTTTTTATCTTTTGTGTCAGTAGTTTGCTCTGAATCTTTGTCGGAGTGAAATTCAACCAAAAAGTCTGCCACAGCTTGGGCCTTGACTGCTGTTCGAGGAGCAAAGTCTATGTCGAAGTCCTCCAACTCTATTGACCACTTAGTCATCCTGCTTGAAATGTCTACCTTTTGGAGGACATTCTTCAGGGGAAAAGAAGTCCGGACGATGATGGGATGAGCCTGGAAATAAGGCCTCATCTTCCTGGCAGCTATCACCAGGGTTAATGCTAATTTTTTGAGTTTCAAGTAACGCCTTTCTGCATCTATCAAACTTTTGCTGATGTAGTACACTGGATGGGGATGACTATCGACCTCCCTCACCAATACAGCACTGATGGCACAACTTGAAACTGCCAAATATACGAAGAGTGTCTCCCCATCAACTGGTTTAAACAAAGTTTTGGGGGAGGACAGGTGCTTCTTGATCTCATTGAAAGCCTCATCACACTGTGGGGTCCAATCGAATCCCTTTGCACCCTTCAAGGTTTGAAAAAAGGGGGCACACCTATCCGAAGACCTCGAGATAAATCTGTTTAAGGCAGCTAATCTCCCCGTTAACCGCTGTACTTCTTTAATATTTCTAGGTGGCTCCATCTGGAATAGAGCATTGAGCTGGTCCGGATCGGGCTGTATCCCATTCTCACTTATAATATAGCCTAGAAACTTTCCGGACTGCACTCCAAACACACATTTTTCTGGGTGTAACTTTAAATTCACATTTACCAAGTTGGCAAAAGTTTCTTGGAGATCAGACAAGTGCAATTGCTCGTCCACACTCTTCACCATCATGTCATCAATGTATACTTCCATATTTCTTCCAATCTGATCAGCAAAAGCCTTGTTTACTAACCTCTGATAAGTAGCCCCAACATTTTTCAACCCAAACGGCATTATAGCAATGGAGACCTCTGTCAGTGACAAATGTGGTATGCTCTTGATCCTTCGGATCCACTTGAATCTGATTGTATCCGGAGAAGGCATCCATAAAGGAAAGCAACTTGTTCCCAGAGGTGGAGTCTACTAACTGATCAATCCGGGGGACCGGATACAAATCTTTTGGGCAAGCTCTATTGAGATCTGTGAAGTCAATGCAGATGCGCCACTTGCCATTTTTCTTCTTTACCAGAACCGGATTGGCAGTCCACAAAGGATACTGGGACTCCTTGATGTGCCCCATCTTTATGAGCCTGTCAACCTCTTGCACAATGACATCAACCTTCTCTTTAGAAAAAGCTCTTCTCTTTTGAACCACTGGTGCTACGTCTCTCCGGACGGATAAGTGATGTGATATTACTTCTGCTAGAACCCCAGTAACATCAGCATTGCACCAAGCAAAAACGTGCTGATGATTCTTCAAAAACTTTAACATTTCATTTTTCATATCGGGTGGCATTTTGGAGCCTATCTTAACACTTCTTCCTTCTTCCAAACAGTGTGTCTCTACCTCTTCGACCGGTATCAACACTCCAGGGGTCTCTCTGGGGTCATCAATTTCACCCTCACTCCTAGAAAGCCCCTCAAACTGCTATTGCTCGTTGATGCGAACTGCCCCCAGCGTCCGGGGTGCCAGAGCAGTAGCATAACACTCTCTTGCAATCTTTTGACTGCTCCGGACGACTCCAACCTGTCCTGAACAGCATATTTCAAGCACTGGTGGACTGTCGAAGCCACTGCATGCATCCTAGAGAGCCAAGACCTCCCTAGAATAGCATTATAGCAAGTATGACAATCCACCACAATAAAGAGTATTCTGACCATTTTTTTGAAAGAGCCCTTGCCCAATAGAACTTCCTCTTCGAACTCTCCGATCACATCTGTTGAGCTGCCTGTAAAGCCCACAATTGATCTATCCGAACTCTGAATTACAGCTGGATTTTTCATTCTCGTGTATGTGGTTAAGAAAAGGATATTGGCTGAGCTTCCAGTATCCACCAAAATTCGTCTTATGTCGTTGCCCCCAATAGATGCTCCTATGACAACAGCATCCTCATGAGGACCAACAATATCTCTTAAATCATCTTCATCAAAAACAATGAAGGGGAATGAATTTTGTGACTGATAGGAAGTCATGCCTCCTTCTAGCTGGGAGGCTAAAGTATGAACATGCCTCTTCCTCGAAGAAGCAGTAGGAGCTGTCATAGTGTCCCCTCCGAAAATTGTAAGTGACTCAAAAAACTTAATGAGTCCGGAGACCGACCTAGAACATTCCTCAATTGTACCCTCCGAAAATTGTAAGTGACTCAAAAAACTTAATGAGTCCGGAGACCGACCTAGAACATTCCTCAATTGTACCCACTCTGTTTCGAGTTGGATCAGGATCCAAGTACTCAGATTCCACATCAAACCTCTCAATTATAACCATGGCTCCCTCCGGAGCAGCATTACTTGGACCAACCCGGTGAGTGTTGTCAGGCCTGTTACCTCCTCTTCTTTTGACGTAAGCTCCCAGCTTTCCCTTCTCAATCAAGTTCTGAACTTCTTGTTTCAATGCTATGCAGTCATCAGTGGTATGACCAATATCATTGTGATATTGGCAAAAAGAGTTATTGTGATGCTCTCTGGGAGACTGCAATGTGGCTGGTCTCCGATAATGCACCTCTTCCTTTGTTTTATCAAAAATGGTGGCCACACTTTCTTTTAATTCTGTGAACCACTCTGGTTAGACCCATGGCCCTCTCTTGTTTCTGGATTGCTGACTCTGAGCAGGAGCAGCTGGCTGAGACTGAGCTTTTGCCCTACCATGCCCCTGTCCGGTCTCTCTTGCTTTGTTCCCGGACTGATTTTGATTGGGATTTGGTGCCACCGGGGTAGACCTCACCTGCCTGTGCACCCTGGTTTTCTTCATTTCATCAACATTAATTTGTTTTCCAACCTGATTCAGCAACCCTCCCCATGTCATGGCCTTCTTTCTGGTCACTGAGTCAGCCAAGTTGCCAGGGTTCAAGCCCTGTCTTAGGGATGCTATTGCTACCTGTTCGAAGCAATCAGCCAACCCATTCTTGGTGTTCACAAAACGGCTTATATATTCTTTCAAGGACTCATTTGGTTCCTAGGCACAATGGATTATTGTGTCTCCATTGCCCTTTAGTTCTTTACTCCCTACAAACTGCCTTCGAAAGGCTACCCAAAAAGTATCGAAATCTTTAATACAGCCTTGAGGCAGACTGTTGTACCATTTTAGAGCACGCCCCGTAAATGATTGGGAGAATGCCCTACAAAGTAGTTTATCATCGTCGTCAAAGTTCATCATGAAGTTTTTAAATTATTCCAAATGATTGTCCGGATCAGTACTGCCATCGTACTTTTCTATTTTGGTGTTGTCAAACCTCTTAGGGAGGTTACCGGACAGAATTTTAGAAGATAATGAAGATTGCCTCCAATTTCTTCCACGACTGAACACAGTATCCTCATTGGGAGTTGCAAAGATACCTGGTTCATCGTGAAAAGCGAAGGGATCCATCAGCATCCGGTCCGCATGCCTCCGGCTGTGAGATGACCCTTTACCAATATTCTTCTTCATCCTTCCATGTCTATCCATTTTTCTTGAATATTTTTTAATCTGCTTTTGCTTCTTTCTAGTTCGACCCTCATCGCTGCTAGAGGATAAAGATTTTTCAACTCCTTCATTGTCCGAAGAGCTATTAGAAGATTCTGAGCTTGAGTCAGAACTCTCCACTGGCTTAGACTGGTGAGACTTTTTGGAGCTAGCATGAGTCTTTTTGGTGCTCATATGAGTCTTTGAAGACTCATGCTCTCTGGGGTTGTCGGTGTGATGAGCAACTGATGCTTTGGACTTTCCTTTCATGCCCATCTTAGCCTTTTCTGCCCTCCGAGCTTCCATTTCACCCTTTAGCCTATCACGCTCTTCGATAGTATACTCATCGTTCTCTCCCACCACTTCGAGCAGAGCTGGTGGTACTTCTGGATTGTCCGGATTCATTCGGACAGACTTTCTTAGCTGGTTTTGAATGCTTGATTCAGGCACCTTCTCCTCCCACTGTGGTCGCCAATTTGGTGTGGAAAATTATCGCCTGAGGGTAGGCTTGTAATTTATTTTGGTATTTTATAGAAGTATGGGGGTATTTTATATCTAGAGTAGAGAGTAGAGAGTAGAGAGATAATTAAGCTGGATGGTTGCAGTTAATTCTCATTACCCACACTTAATGCAGGTGGTTGGGTATTTATACCCTAATGTTTGGGCCCTTATGGGCTTTCAGGTCATGTTTAATGGACCCGGGTCATGTTCAAAGACCCATGAGCTCTAAGTAGGAGAGCAAGTAGCTTAGTCAAGTAGTGTTTAGGTTTTTTCGTACTTTTGTCATAGTTCGAACAGTCCTATGGGCTAAGTGTTCGAAGTGATCTGTCCGGTCCGGAGGCCTTGGACCGGTCTGTCCTTGTCCGGGGAGCATGTAGAATTCGGACTCATCAATTATCAGTTGACATATGTATTATTACTCGGTCGTTTTTACTAACTCCAAACATGCTATTATTTGTAAGAGCGTGAGATACATTCGTACGTCCACTACGCCATGTATAGGAGTTGGAGTTTGGAATGCCACAATAGGGTAAACGTGTTGTTGGATGCCATACCTTTCAGCAAAATAACTAATTTGTTATTCTCCATGCAGTCACAGACTATCATTACGAAGGTGTCCATAGAGTGTTGGCATAAAAATTCGTTTTCATGTCAGTTTTGGTGAGGTGAGTATCATACTTTTCGATGTCCATAGGATCACGAGTCTGAAGATCGATGGTGATGTCGTTTTGCTTTCGTTTAGAGTTAACAAGATGTAGTCCATTTTGGATATTGCCGCACTCCTATGTGTAGATCAAGGTATGCTTATAGCTGAGATTGAAAACCGCAAAAGGGATTAGGTTGGACCATAATTTTCTACGCAATAGGTTTAGCAGCAAGGCTTATCACGATAACAACACTTTTCTCACTGACAAAATAGTTTATTAGGCTATACATGCTTATATTCTTTACATGTTTAGGTGTATTATGTTTGCTCGCATGAACAACACGTACGTCAATTACAAGTACATTTTCCTCATATAAGACTTGACCGGGAAGGTTCAGCGCTACGCTTGGTGTACTGTGATGTTAGTATATCTGTATCAACATCTCGAAGAGGCCTCCTTGCAGTTGATGTAGACCATGGGTGGCTATATCAAGCTCTTCTACACCTGTATATGATATCATTTTCACCTAGTTTGTCCATCTATGTGTGCTGATTACATAGAGAGACTATCATCTATTTCTTGATGGTATGCAGGTGCGTCTAATTCTGTGTCCTAGAAAAAATTAAACTGGAGGATTATGTTCAGCATGTTACAGGAAACCGATGTAAGTTTTACCTTTTGCACATAAAGTGATTATATAATTAGTTGTTTAATATATAAAAGTATGAAATATTAGTGTGCAGTAACTACTTTAAATGGAATATAATATGTGATTGGTTTTCCGTTAGTATAGCTAGATGATTAGTTATTTAATATTTCAAATTATAAAAATGTTTGATATGCAATTAGACTTTTGCGAGTAGGTATGCAGTTATTACTATAATGGAATATAATGATTAATTGTTTTATTGTTTAAGTGTCATAGACTCTTTATGACTTGTTATTTTCTACTTAAATATGTGGTTGGTTACTTGAATTAATGGGTTGTATGTTCTCAATAAGATAATTTACTTCTAGGTTTACAAGAATAAAAAAATTGTTTTGATATTTTTTTATTGGAAACTAAAATTAGGTTATAAAGTGTCGATATTAAATGATAGAAAACTTAATTTGTTTTATTGTTACATTGTTTTGTTTTGAAAATTTATTTTGAACCCTAGGAGCCTATATGCGATCATTTTGTATCTATATTTTTTTTATTGTGTTAAGCTTTTATCAACATGGAAACAAAGATGTGTATTGTTTCTTCTTAAAGAACTTCAAAAGGTTAATAGTTTAAATGGGTGACCATTTATTTACATGTTGCTAAAGTTTCTAAAATTATCACCTCATCTAAATAATTCAAGGATTGATATAAGTTTGTGTCGGTCATAAAATATTAGTCATATTCATTGATTTTGATTTTTATTCATGAATTATTGGTGGCGTAAATTAGATGGGAAAGCGATGAATAGAGTTGGGTGCAATGAAAATTCTCTTATTTTGATTCACACCTAACTTGCATTCACGTTCTAAAACATATTACAAATTTAAATGACTTACTAAAATTTGTGTTTTGACATTCTAGGGTCCGCATTAAAATAATTTCCAATGGGGCTTGACATGAGATTCAATATTTTGTTCAAATCTATCACAAAAAAATTCTAAACCTTGAACTAAGGTTTATAAGTGGTATCCATGAATCTTTTAACGTGTAAAATATTTCAATAAGTTCATCTAACTAAATATTCATACCTATGGAGAAGACTTGTTTTACTTCGTTTTCAGTTATTGTAATGCACATTTTTCAAAGTGGTAATAATGAAGCTTTTGATGTGTAAATTATTTCAAAAAGTTCTTCCAACTTAATATTTGTATTCATGAACAAGACTTATTTTAGTTTGGTCTCAGTTATTGTAATGTATGTTTTTTAAAATGGTGTTAATGAAGATTTATGTGTACTCGTTTATGACCTTCATAATTCTAAATGACAGAATATTTTCTAATCATATTATATTAAGAAAACTAGTCTATTAAAAAAATTAATATTGCATCATTTAAGAGAGTGGAAATAATTTAAAAATTGTATGTTGATTTATCTAAAATTAAAAAAAGACAGAAGGTTTGACTTGTATGATCAAAATAAAAGGCAAAATGCTATGTGTCGCCGTTGTTTAAAATATATTAAAAACACACAATTTCGATCCATGAACATGTGGTGTGTCTTGCATCAAATCTCGATCCTCAAAACTGAAATTATGAGCTAGGAATTCAACACTATAGATTTCAATCTAGAGGGTCAATATATGTAGTTTTTATACTAGTTTTGGGGTCCGTAATTTTTTAAAACTTCATTGAAATAAATGCTAGAACAGTGATAAAAATGTGGCTTATACAAGCATTATATATTGTAAAGGTTCATTTAGGTTTGAAACAATTTTTTCTCGTTCCATTGACACCATTTTAAATAATGGATTTTGAAATTTGTTTTGTTTTTTTTAAGAAAATTGATCAAAATATGTTCAGTTTGGTATAAATTAGGTCGTATTATATATTTTTGAATAAGAATAAAGTTTTAAAAAATAACATTGAAATTTAAATTAAATAGACTAAAGAAAAGGTATTAACATAAAATAAGAGATCACAAAATGTTAAAAGCCATTCTAAAATAAAATGCAGATGCTACTGCTACCAAATCCACACATTTATCCGAGATCGGTGCATTTCGTAGTTAGAGTAAGTTACAAATAGTTACCCATTTAATTTTTTATTATCACTAGGTACCCAACTAGTAAAGTTAGTAATAAATATATAAACTAAACATTGTATTATAAATATATTTAGTTTTTAAAAAATATTTATTTTTCAAATCGTAGTCGGAGATAATATCCAAAAATATAACTGGTTTTATTTTTTTTAAACGAACAAAAAATAATTTATAAACGATATTTTTTAAAATTTTGTTTTGTATTTTATTTTCGTCACACCAAATTGCAAAATAATAGTTTAAATAAATTAAATAAATGCATTTCATTTCAAATTTTAACCATAAATTTAACTCTTATTTTGTAAAAAAATATTTTGCAAATGAATTAACTCATATTTTGTAAAACAAATCGAAAAATAAAATAAAATAATTAAATTATATTTTATAGTTCATTTTAACTCATTTTTGCATTTCATTTTGATTTTATTTTGTTAGTTAATTTGACGGAAAAAATTATTGATGAATCTAATTTTGTTCGTCTTAAAAAATAAAATTAACAATATTTTCAGATATTTTTTCTGAATTATGATTTAGATATTGCAGATATTTTTAATTTAAAACACAAAATATATAGTATAAAAAATATTACGAAAAACCTAAGTATTCTATGGTAATAGATAACTGATATTGGGTATGAGATGATAATAACCTCCGATAATTTGATGCAATTTTTGAACGAGAAACTTGTCGTATTTTGCGGAGTATAAAAAAACTTATCATGTTCTTTCTATCCTCATATAAATAGACAAATGGAGTCAAATAACCGAACAATAAAAAAAATAAACCATCTAAAATAAACTACGAGGCCAAATCCATCGACGAACTACATGATTGGTGAACACCAATTTGAAGTTACCTCACGCGAAGGACAATCTCAGTTAACAAAATCAAAAATTATTTTTATTATGATAAAACTTATCATTTTACAACATATTATAATATATTATAATATCCGTAAAAAATGAGAGTAATAATATCGTGAATGAGAATAGTTTTTAATAGTAGTTAATAACTAAATGCTACTGAAGATAAAAAAATTTGGATGGTGGTACATCACATTTTCGTAAACCCATTTGTCCTCACTTTTTCATATTTCATTAAATTATTACATACTTATTTGCGATGGGACATGTTTCTTCCATTAAATCCTCAATGATTTCCATTGAAACAACCCATCCAAACTGCATAATTCTCCACTTATGTCTTAGATATATTCTTGATACATCTTGTTTTGTATGTACTAACAATATTCTAAATGTTCAAAACATGAATATTTATATGGTGTAATGGTAAACGACAGTGTTGTTTCCGTGAATCTATAAAGAATATTCTCAGATGTGGATAACATTTAATGATTGTTGAAAGATGAAATCACCCTGAGTACTTGTTCTTAATAGATCACGATGGAGATACTGGACAAATGTTTTCATTCCCCGATTTACTTGTGGAGTATAAAATTTGTGCAATCCATGCAATAATGATTGGATAATTTTGCACAGGTTGTTCAAATTTTCATCTTCTTTCGTACAAATATTTGCAAAACTTCGTATTCCAAACCTCAAAAATAACTTTCATGGTATAATGAATTGAACATAATTCACTAAATTATTAATGAAGTAATGTAAGAAATTCCACAGCAATAACGGGACACCGGTTCAATAATGACCTAGAATAATGGGTTTGGATGTTTGAATCATGTGAATTTTGCAAGTCCAACAATACATATAATTAACTTTGTAAGTCCACAAGTTTGAAAGTCCAACAATTCCCAAGCATGCCCGTCATTAGCTTTGCAAGTCCATAATTCTACAAGTCCAACAATGTCCATCATTAAGTTTGTAAGTCCATAATATTAGATTTGACTGTTTGAATCATATAAAAAAAATATTCCATTTGATTTTTAATATCTGCGTGATATTACGGTTCCATTATATTAGAATCAAGTGGTTCGTTCTTAGAAATTCGGACATTGTTTTCCCTTTTCTTATAAATTAGTTTATTAGTTTTACAAGACAATATATTTAGGTTATATTGTATAAATCATCTATATTTTTTTATTCCACCGATTTTTTGATATCTACTTAATTTACGGTTTTGGTGTTGAGTAACTGTGGTTATTCATCTCTAGAAATTCGGACATGTTGTTTTCAGATTTTTTATTAGTGTTGAAAAGCCATAACTTTGGGTTTGAATTTCTAAATCATGTGATTTTTTTATATATATTTATGTGATGATACAGTTTTGGTGTGAGTAAACCAGTAGTTCGCTCTTAGAAAAATGTACATACTTTTTTCCAGTTTTTTTATTTAGTAGTTTTAATAAGTTTTGCAAGACCATAACTTTAGGTTCAGTGGTCTGAATAATGTGATTTTTTCATTTATTTTTTCGATACTATAATCGTGGGCGTAGTTACTGGTTGAAAAGCTTTGTTTATTATATGATCTTTTGAAAAACTTTTACTTTTTTAGCAATTCCACGAGTTCCGTGAGTTTGTGTATAAAACAAAATATATGTTCGCTCCACGTCAAGAGACAATGAACTGTGTGTTACCGCCACATCACCTGTCAGTGGCTTAACATTTCCTACCAGCTTGCGCCTTATTTCCCAAGAGTTTTCCAATATTTGTGCAGTCGTGGCCCATAAAAGATGTCACACTTCCTTGAGTTTGTGTCAATAGAAATAGAGAAGAAAAGTAGATTTGTATATACAATGTAAATAATTTATTCTTATATTATTCAATTAAAATGTTGTTAGAGTTATTATTCATATTTATACATTGAGTTGTTTGTTATACATGTAACAAAATTTTGTTACACTTATTCTTGCTATTAAATGTTTGTTACATTCTTATTTGGGCTTAAGTAAAGAGAGGTCAGCATATCTTTGTTGGGCTTGGTCTTGTTTTATATGTCGACCCGATCTATCACAAGACCCGGCGTATAAAACACTCGTTAATAGAAATAGACAACTTTTTCACTATTGTTCAACTCGACCAAAACCTAGCCTTTTTATTCTTGACTCACTACTTCACCTTCTCAACCCTTTGCTTCACCACAACTATTGTCTGGTTTAGTCAAGTGATACCCATATTTCTTGACTTCCTCCCTCAAACGAAAGAAAGAAATCCCGAGACCGAGTTTGTAAACATGAAGCAAGCTTGAGACAGAGGTTTGGTGAGCAGATCGACAACTTAGTCATGTGAAGGGATATACCTTATGTCTAGAAAACCTTGTACAACTCGATCTTGTACAAAGCTTAGTCCGAGCATGGAAGACTAGATTGGAGGCCAACGAGCTTGCTCCAAGGTTATCGCACCAGATAGCCAGAGAGCGATGGAGAGGAAATCCAAGTTCTTAAAGTATTGAATACAACCATATCAGTTCTAAGGAGAGATTGAACAAGGGTTGATACTCAAACTCAGTACTAGAGCGTGAGACAACTCCCTGTTTCTTAGAGGACCAGGAGACACGAGAATCTCTGAAGAAGATACAATACCGCCTAACTGGACGACGATCATCCAAGGAGACAACCCAGTTAGCGTTAGTAAACCCAGTTAGCTAATGAGAATCACTGGGTTTTATATGAGTCCTAATGAATAAATCTTAGATAAGTATCATAAAATTACCTTGACATATTATAAATGGACATTAGTCGGACATTGCTGAAATTAACTCATCTTTTTAACTACAAAGGCAATGTCTAGGCGAATGTGAAGCAGATGCTATAAAGATCCTAACATATTCCTATATTTTGTAGGACACATGAGACTATCACCATCAAACTGGAACACAAAGGGACTTACATGTATTGGAGTGAAGCAAGAATTAGCAATGGATAGCCATTCTCTGTCAAGTAAGTTTTTAATGTAATTTGTCTGAGTCAAATACATGCCTGATTTATCCATGTAAACCTCAATACTTAAGAAAAGCTTAAGAAAACCCATATATTTAAGAGAAAATTAAGAGTTGAGTCTCTGAATAACCATGTTCAAATAGGAAGGAGTATTTCTATTAACTATAATATCATCAACATAGACCAATAGAATGAGATATACATATTTAGTCATTAGAAAAAACATAGAGTGATCTGTTCTTGAGTTTTGAAAACCCCACAGAAGCAGAGTGTCATTTAGCTTCAAGTACCAAGCACGAGGAGCCTGCTTTAAACCATATAATGCCTTGTGCAAATGACACACATGAGAATGATACTTAGGATCCACAAACCATTCTGGTTGCACCATAGATACCTGCTCATTTATAACATCATTTAAGAAGGTATTGTTGATCTCTAATTGTTTTATACCACAACCTTTAAAAAACCAAAGTAAAAATAAGTCTTATAGTAGATGCTTTGATTATTGGACTAAAAGTATCAGTAAAGTCAATACCAGGTGTCTAATGAAATCCTTTAGAAAAAAATCTAGCTTTACAACATTGAGCATACCCATCAAGGTTGTATTTTAGCTTACACACCCATTTACAGCCACCAGACTCATATCATTAGTGTAGGGAACCAAGGCCCGTGTATGATTTGCTATTAAAGCATCATACTCATTTTTCATAGCCTGAGCCCATAGTGAAACACCTATAGCCTCAGATAATTTAGTAGGTTTCTTGTCAGTAGTAGTATGAACAGTGGTAACACCTGAGTATACAACCTTAGGTTAAAATATACTTTATTTGGCTCTAGTGGTCATAGGATGGCTATTAGGTAAGTTATGTGGTTGGGATTGAATGTTAGAATTTTCAAATGGTAGGTCAATGATTAACTGATTTTCTTGTATTGGTTGTGTGACATAAATTTTATTTGGCAAGTATATGGCTCTAATATGTGTAGTTGAAGGATTTATTTGGTCTATCTACAAGCTGTTGTGATTGGAATGTAAGTTATGTTGTAGGTTGTTTAAAGTGTCTATATGAGGTATAACTTGTTGGCTAAGATTATGTGTAAAATCATTAGGGTGACCAGTTAGAGAGTCTGAGAATGCCTCCTGTAAATTAGAAGAATCATCTGATTACTTGTCACTAGGAAACTTAGGCAACCAGGGACAGTTATACGTAGTTACAAACACTTTTGACCCTAGAAACCCAGAAAAACAAGGAAACTCTTCTTTATTGAAGATAACATCCCTTGAGACATAGACTCCCCCACTAACACTGAGACACTTGTAACCTTTTTTAACATTACTATAGCCCTAAAAAATACACTTTGACAGAATAGAACTGGAACTTGTTTGCCTGATAATGTATTTGACAAGGAAAGCAGGTAAACCAAAAACTACATAGAAACAGATAGTCAGGTTTATGACCATACAACCTTTCAAAAGGTGAATGATCTTGTAAAACAACTATAGGTAGCCTATTGATTAGAAAAACTATTGTTTGAAAGGCCTCGGACCAGTAAGTATATAGAAGGTTAGATTGAGCCAAACAGGTTAAACCAGTCTCAATAACATACGTCTGCTCCATTTCTGCTCTTCCATTCTGAGTAGAAGTGTAAGAACAAGATGTCATGAGCTGTATTCTTGACTCTTTGTCTACTGAAATAAAATATCTAAATTCATCCCCCCCCCCCCCCCCCCCCGCAATCAGACTGAACTATTTTATTTTTCTATCAAACTGATTTTTCACCAAGGTTTTAAACTCTTTGAAAAAAAATTATAGACTCACTATTATGTTTATTGGGATACAACCAAGTATACCGTGTATAATCATTCACAAACAAAGCGCCAAACTTGTAGCCTGACTGGGACTCTATGGGGGCATGGCCCCATAAATCAGAGTGTATAAGATCTTGAACATTAGTAGAGTAAGAAGATGAGTTAGAATAAGGAAGAGAATGTAATTTTCCTATTTGGAAATCATCATTAAAAAAAATTATTTACCAGATACAGTATGGAGATTACAACTTTTCATAACAATGGACAATACTCTAGTGGAAGGATGACATATTTTTATGTGCCATCCTTTCTTTAGAGAATCAGAATTTCTAGATAATATTAAAACATTAGAGACACTAGGTTGACAACTTAGAATTTTTGCTCTATGAGGACTATGAAGAGATGAATCTTCCAATTTGTACATGCCATTCTCAACTCTCCATGTAAGTAGGGTCCTCGATGTTGTCTTATCCTTCACAAAACACCTAGAGTTATGAAAATCAAGAAAAATATTATTGTGTAGGGTTAGTTGAAAAACTGATCAAAGATATTTACTAATTTGTGGTACATTCAAGACACTGTTTAGATTAATATGTTTGTTTTTTTGGTAGATATGATAGACTTTCCTGGATGTTTTATACTCAACCTGTGTCGTCTGTCTTTTGAGTGATCATCTTTGCTGAGTTAGTAACATGGTGGCTAGCACCACTATCTATATGCCAGTTATCCTCACAACTTCTAATGTATTGTGACCATTTCTATTCTAATCAGTAAGCCTTTGACCCATCATATTTGGATCGTCCCTGAAATAACAATAGGCACCACTATGCTTATACTTCCCACATATCTGACAGGTAGGTTTGTTGTTAGTGTTGAACCTGCCTCATCTTCCTCTGAAAATTCCTCTTTTATTGTAGGCATTTGGGTAGTTATCGGAGTACCTTCCTCTAAAGTCTCTCTCGTGTCCTCTGTTCTAATTTCTTGTTACAGAACTGTAGTAGTAGTTGTTGTTGTTGTTGGTCCCAAATGATCTAGGATCTGACTTGTTTATTGAAGTCAGATTCATATTTGCCATAGAAATTTTTATTTTCCCGGTATATCTAGCCTACTCTCATAGGTCATAAAAGTGTGTTGAAGATCCAACCACTTATTCACCTCCTTATCAGCCAAATGTACAACAATATGTGTATATTCAGTGTCTAACCCAACCAACACCTAAGGCACCAAGTCATCCAAAGTGACTGGAGACCCCACTGATGTTAAGCTATCTCCAATGTGTTTTATTTTAGCTATGTATTCCTACATTGTGGAGGTTCCGTTTCTTATTCTTTGAAACGCATCCTTGAAGAAGATAGTCCTGGACTTAGTCTGAGAGCCAGACTATCTTACTATGGCATGCTAAAGTTCCTTGGAGGTTTCTTCCTCCATCAACTGGGATGCTACTTTTGGGTCATGGTGCTGTAAAGTCACCCCATAAGAAATTGATCTTTAGAATTCTGATTGTCATATTCGATATTTTCAATGATAGATCCCTCTAGTCCATTAATCAGCTTGGGAGGACATGGTTTCTCACCATTGATGAATCCTCCCAGCTTGTTACCTCTTATAATAGGTAACACCATTGTTTTTTAAAGAATGAAATTGTTTATATATAAACTTAGATTGTTGGTTTATTTGCGGATTCTTATTGGTCATCAAGTTATCTGTTGGTGAGTAGCTTTGGTTAGCAAACACTAAGCTGAAAATTGGAGAATTTGTTCCTACCATTGAAGCTACCCGCTCTGATACCAAGTAGAAATTAAAAAGAAGACTAGATTTACAAATACAATGTAAATAAATCCTTCTTGTATTATTCAATTGAAATGTTGTTACACTTTTTATTCATATTTACATTGAGTTGTTTGTTATACATGTAACAATTCTGTTACACTTATTCTTGTTATCAAAGGTTTGTTACACTATTATTTGGGCTTAAGTGAAAAGGGGTCGAGGGACCTTTGTTAGGATCAGTCTTGTTTTATATGTCGACCTGATCCATCACAATCCTCGACATATAAAACATTCGTTAATGTAGACGGCTTCTTCACCCTTATTCAACTCACCCAAAACCTAGAAAAAATGCTTCACCTTCTCGACTCTCTGCTTCACCACAGCCAGACGATACCCTATTTTTTTTATTGTGTCCTACCGTTTATAGTCCAATATCCGGTATCTAAACCCCGACAATTCTTTCTAAGAATTTTAAGCTAGCCATCAGCAATCCGACTATTGGAGCCACACTACCCATCAATGGCACATGAGTTGCCCATTAGTCAGCACCACACAACTCTCATCTACTCCCTCTGTCTCATAATATGTGTCTTTCTAAAAGAATTTTTTTGTCTCATAATAAATGTCGTTCTCATTTTCCAATGCAGCATTGATTACATATATTCCACTTTCAACCAATAAAATAGTTAGCTTTCTGCACAAGTTATTAATTCCACCGATCAAATTTACTTTCTTTTATTCTTTCAAAATCATTATTACTCTCTTTAATATTGATGAAAAAACCTTAAACGACTAATATTATGAGGCGGATGGAGTATTTCATAAGTTAAAAAAATACCCAAAAGCCTGTCAAACGAACATAAAGTTGAATAAGGTCAATTCATCCGAGAAAGATCTTGTCACATAGTACAACGAGCTCAAGAAAACCTTATACACAGAAATAAATCTCAAAAACCAGTGAACATAAAATTAAATAAGGTCACATCATCGAAGAAAGATATTGTCGCAGAGTATAACGAGCCGAAGAAAACCTTACACGAAGGAAAGTTTCTTGTAAAACCGAAGTTGAGCCCAAAATTTATTGCTCCAACAGAAAGCAAACAAGGCTAAACCCGGAAACAGATCACTGAGTGACCCTTGGCAAGAAGTCCCTAGAAAATGTATTTTTCCTTGGGCATACAGATCCACAAGAATTAAACTCGCCTCTCGGTCGTCCAATTGCTGAAATTTGGGCCGTCACCAAACTCGATAGGTAATATATCCGAACTTCGACATGATAAATTACTTGGATAGTACCGAACGTTAGTTTATAAAATATTACCGTCAAATTGTTCGTATTAGAAAACGAATAAAATAACTTAGTAGTCTTAAGGAATAACTACATCACATAATTACCTTTTTTTCATACATACTCAGCATGTCTTTAGTAAATTTCATCATAATGGTATGATAACCTAAAAAAACTTACGGGACTCCTTTTGGTAACTTTATGTGGTACTAAAAAACCAATCATGTCTGTGCCACCCCAATAAAAGTACAGAAAACATAATAAATGTCTAAGTATTAAGACAGAGAAGATCATGCATCAAATTACTCTCTTAACAACTCCTTAGTGTTAGGATTTTTCATGTGTCTGGTCAATACTATTACTGAGAACATGATGTTAGCTCTAGTAGTACTTAGACACAGCACTCTGACCACAATACTTATACACAAATGCGCACCAACTGACTAAGAAGTCTATTGTTCATTAAACTTGCCACCAGTTAGCATAAGAGTTGAAACTGCTTTTGACTCACTTAGCCCAAATTTATCAAGAACGCGTTTAATAAATTTCTTTTGAGACATAAAGATCTTTACATCTTCTAACCTATAGATTTTAATTCCTAAGAAGTAACTTGATCTTCCTCTTTTTTCATTTCAAATTCATCCTTAAGATGTTTTTTAACTCAATATATCTTCATTACCACAAGTTATTAAGATCATAAACTTATATTTAGATAATCAAGTTGTCTATGCTATTAGAGCTTTTCACATACATTTTAGCCTCCCTTAGTCTCTTTAAGAAAATCTTATCTGAGAAGAAAACCCTTCTTCCATAATAAGCTTTTGGAGCTTGTTTTGAGACCATAAAGAACCTTAGCCATCTTTCAAACCTTATGTTTCTCACCTTTCTTTACATAACCAAGCGGTTGCTATGTATTCAAGAAAGTCGACTTCACATTTTTATTTGGTAGAGTAATCATTTGGATTGAGCAACAACTGCAATTAAGAACTTTAATATGTAAAGTCTAGCTAGCAACATGAGTATTTGTCTCATTATAGTCCACTCCGTTTTACTATAAAGTTTGGCTACAAGCCTTCCTTTATTCTTCAGACATGTACCATCTTAGTTATATTTGGTCTTGCACAAGCACTGGACTCCTATATTAGTCTTTAACGTTTATTTTGTTGGTGAGTTAGAGTAACCATTCGAATTCAGCAACAACTGCCATTAAGAACTTTAATATGTAAAGTCTAGCTAGCAACATGGGTATTTGTCTCATTATACTCCACTCCGTTTTACTATAAAGTTTGGCTACAAGCCTTCCTTTATTCTTCAGAAATGTACCATCTTAGTTATATTTGGGATGGTTCAGCTTACTCCTTCCATACGGGGATATCGAACCGGTACTAACACAGCTGTGACTTTTTTAGGTCTTAATCAGCAGCCCTTGACTCCCGCGGAACTGGATCCTGAACGTGCCTGTCGAGAGCAGGACGAGGCCCTCCTGGCCCAAGCCGGTAGCTGTTCCAACCCTGCCGACCATGTCGTGCGAGAAACCGACCCAGGCGCGGCCATCGCCCTTAGTTCAGATAAAATCCCGGCAGCGAGTGCCGAGGAGTCGGATGCAGATGCCCTGCCTGCTGGTGCTCTGCCTATTATGGATGGTACTGCTGCTCTGCGCCTCCTTATGAGCCACTTCCCGAGGAGATAGAAGCGTTTGTTACCACTACTTACCACCGTTGGCTGCCCGCGGACTATGTCATTTCTCTGTTCGAAGGCAAGTATCTATACTTCACCGCTCAGGAACAGCCAGAGCTGCTGATTCGGTGGGGCATCCCCAAATGCGTCACTGTCAGATTTCCGGTTCCCGGGGAGACCCCCGTACAGGTTCGGTCACGAGAAATCGTGATTTTTACCGAACTATTCAATTGGGGCCTTAGATTCCCCCTGGACCCCGAGATAGTTATGTACTTCAGAACGCTGCAGATCTGTCCCTCTCAGCTGACGCCTAACGCCTGGTACACGCTGATGTCTTGCATAATGGCGTCACGTCTTTCTGGTCGGGTGATGCCCATAAAGCAGTACATTGCCATGTCCGGGCTGTCCAAATCCCCGAAGTCGGCTTTCTTCTACTCTTCCCTTGCCAACACCTGGAAAATAGTGAATGATTTTCTTGAGGGCGACAAGGGTTGGAATCACCGCTTCGTCTTCATAAGTGGCTGCTGGGAAAATGGTCGACCTTATAGTCGGGAGAATCCGAGGACGCTGCTGCGGACATGGGTTCCTAATGGTATGTAACCATCCAGGGGCTGAAAAATGACCATTTTAAAGCGGGCAAGGATACCTTCCAAGTGTTGAAGGACTATGCCAAAACGCACTAGGGTCGGGCCATGCATCGGTGTTTCAAGAATACAAATCTGATCATGAGCAACCTCTGGCGTTGTTCATCAGAAGTGCTATCGATTGAGCAGCTGCGCCAGCCCCCAAGTATGGAAGACTTGATTGCCAAGATCGAAGCTCATGACGCGCATCTGTTTCTACCGAAGCGCAACAAGGCGCCTAGCAAGCGCCCAAAATCCGACGATGAGGTCGAACAAGTTGCTACCGGTGCTGAAGAGGCTGATGCTCGAGGGCCCTAGGATGAAGCTGATGCTGAGGGTGAGGAGGCGCCACCGACCCAGGAACTGGTTCTGAAGCGGAAGGTAAAAGTTGGCGCAGGTGGAAACCATGGTAAAAAACCCAAGCGGTCAAAGAAAGAAGGCAGCTCAATCCCTGCTGTCGAAAGTGCCACTGTTCCGGAGCTCTTCGATCAGTACGAGAGGGTCGGTGGTTCAGAGGCAGCCCCCGTGGTGGTAATTCCTGATGATGTTAGCCCATCCAAAACCTCGGACCCTGCCGCGGCGTCATCGAGTGGTATGAAGTACTCGGTGCTAACTATTCTTGGAAGTCCGCATACTTTCCCGCTGCATGGAACCGAAGGACTGGCCTTATCCCTGTACAATTTGTTTATACCAGCGGCTATGAAGGAGCATCGGGCGATTGAGCTGGGCCAGAAGCTAGAGGGCGCAGAGGCAAAGATCGCTGGTCTGGAAGAAGAGGTGCAGAAGGCTAAGGTGGCTCAGGCACTGGCGGAGGGGCGGGCTTCAGAGGCCGATCGGGTCGTAGAAGAGACAAAGAAGGCCGGGGAAGATCGCACCGCTATCTTGACTCGGGAGGTCCAAGAGCTGAAAGCTTCGAACACTACCTTTGCTGACAAGTGCAAGAAGTGGATGGAAAAGGAAACAGCTGATGCTAAAGCCGCGTATGTGCTGTCGTTTCATAATCGCTTCCCGGACCTTCACCTCGGGGCGATGTGGCTGGACGTGCCGGAGGAGGACCGCCCTTCTGATATTGTCTGTGAAGACGAGTCGGATGACACTAAGTCCGAGGAGGATGACGAGTGATCCGGACGCCCTTTCTTTGTTGTTTTGTTGTTTTATTGTATTTGACTTTTGGGGGCCGCGGGGTCCCCTATTAATTTTCCCTGCGAACAAAATTCTCAATTATATTACTTTTATGTTTACATGTTATCGGGTATTTCTTGCTATAATATTTTAATGGATGTTTGAAAGTTTTTTGTAAGTTTGGTGATGTAAACTGCCGGTTAGTTGAAAACTAAACAACCCATAGAGGTTCTGTTGATTGATATAATAGGTCGGGAATTGGAAAATATAGATCAGTGCGGAAACTGAAAAACCAAAGAAGGTTTTGTAGATCAATATAATATTGAAAATTCCTTATGGGATTGGGAATCGTAAAATATGGATCAGTTCGGAAACTGAAAAACCAAAGTAGGTTCTGTAGATCAATATAATATTGAAAATTCCTTATGGGATCAGGAATCGTAAAATGTGGATCAGTTCGGAAACTGAAAAACCAAAAAAGGTTTTGTAGATCAATATAACATTGAAAATTCCTCGTGGGATCGGGAATCGTAAAATGTGGATCAGTCCGGAAACTGAAAAACCAAAGAAGGTTCTGTAGCGCAATCAAGGTTAGCAGGGACAAACGCCGACCAGCTCGTCAACTGATCAAGTTTGTAACACTTCAAATATTGGAAGGAAAAAGAAAATTTTGATTAATTCAATCAGGGGGGTTGGGTGTTTATGATGCCTCATTAAAACCTTCTCGCGCCACCGAGGTAGGAAAGAGTGCATCCCCGACCAATAAGTTCTTACATACCATGTCTAACGAATTACAGGTACTTATAACTATTCTAAATACAACTTCAAATGTTCGATGTTCCATGGTAGTCTTAAAGGGTGCCCGAGCTTGTTTTGCAGGCGATATGTCCCGCTCTTGATTTTTTCTATGATTTTGTATGGTCCTTCCCAGTTCGGGGCGAGCTTGTCGAGGCATTTGTCTTTGGTGTGCAGAAAGACGCGCCTCAAAACCTTGTCACCGACTTTAAACTCCCGACGGCGTACTTTAGATGTGTATCGGCTTCTCATCAGGGTCTGATAGTGCAAAGAGTTCAACTGAGCGCGACTGCGCTTTTCTTCTATAAGATCGAGAGCGAGTCGTCTGCTGCCTTCGTTTGTGTTTTCATCATAGTTACCGATTCTGAAAGATGGGAAAATGGACTCTGCTGGAGTAACCGCATCCATACCATACACCATAGCATAAGGTGATTCCTGGGTTGTTGTCCGGGGGATGGTTCGGTAGGCCCATAACACTTCTTGTAGGTAGTCCGGCCATTTACCATCCTTTCCTTCGAGGTTCTTTTTGAGTCCGTCCAGAATGGTTCGGTTGGTGACTTCGACCTGCCCATTTGCTTGAGGATGGAACAGAGCGGAGAAACATTGTCTGATCTTGTGAGTTGTGCAAAAAGCTTTCATTTCTCCGCTGTCGAATTGTGTTCCGTTATCCATGGTTAGCCTCTGGAGTACCCCGGACCGACAACATATGTTGGACTAGATAAACTTGATGATATCTTTGGTCTTGGTAGCTGATAACGGCTCAGCTTCAACCCACTTGGAAAAATAGTCCACTGCCACCAAGATTGTCTATCTCCCGCCAGATGTCATTGGTAGTGGTCCGACAAGGTCGATTCCCCATCGATCGAAGGGTGGTCCCTCGGATATGGACTCTAGAGGAGCTGTGGGAACGTTTATCGCGTTTGCGAATCTTTGACACGTGTCGCAAGTTTTCACTATTAGCCGTGCATCCGCTGTTATCGTAGGCCAATAAAACCCTGCGAGAAAAATCCTTCTAATTAAGGACTTGTAACCACAATGTGCCGCACCCTCACTGTCATGTAGTTCGGATACAATTATTTGTGACTCGTGGACCCCCAGACATTTGAGCAGAGGGCGGCTGAATGATTTCTTGTATAGTATGTCGCCTAATAGCATGTAACCTCGGGCCTTGTTGCGAACCTTTCGAGCCAAAGCGCCATCGCTAGGTAGTCGACCTTCGGCTAAGAAGGCTATGATATCACGCCGCCAATCCAAGATTGTTACCGAGGAGACCTGGCAAGCGATTTCAGGTCGGTTATCAAGCTCCTGTCGTTTGATGATGGATGGATTTTCTTGCTTGGTTACCCAGGGATAGTAGCTCGAGGAGGAAGCTGCTGCTAAGGAGTCTGCCACCATGTTTTCGCTCATCGGGACGTGCTCGTACGTGATTTTGACAAACGAGGCAGCTAGCACTCTTAGCGCTACTACGTACTGTACCAGATGCTCTTTTCTAGCTTCTGCAATTCCCGAGGCTTGGTTTATCAAAAGTTGGGAATCACTCACGAGGCGTACTTGCTTTGCACCACATACTTGCGCTAGCCGTAGCCCGGCCAGGGCAGCTTCATATTCAGCCTCGTTGTTTGAAGTATGGAAACCGAATCGAATGGCCTGGTGCATACTGATGCATGTTGGGGTGATTATCTGTATCCCCGCTCCGCATCCACTGACATTCGCCCCCCCGTCGGTGCGGATGGTCCACTCATTTAGTTCGGCCTCTTTAGATGGTGCATCCTGATCGGGACGTTTGGAATGGAACTCCACTAAGAAATCAGCCAGAATTTGGCCTTTGATGAATGTCTGCGGTTCAAAGTTGATGTCGAAATCGCCTAATTCTACCGACCATTTGGACATCCTCCCGGACATGTCCGGTCGCTGGAGGACGTACTTGAGCGGAAACGAGGTGCGGACTATGATAGAATGGGCTTGAAAATATGGACGCATTTTTCATGTTGCGGTTACTAAGGCGAGAGCCATTTTCTCCAACCTTAAATACCGTGTTTCCGCATTCAGCAAGCTTTTGCTTACAAAGTAGACCGTTGTAGGGGCTGGTCCTGACTCACTGATTAAGGCCGCACTAACTGCAAAGTCAGTTGCCGCAATGTAAAGAAAAAGGGTCTCGCCTGTTAGGGGCTTTGTTAAGAGGTTCGGGGACGACAGATATCGTTTAATCCCCAAGAACGCTTCATCACATTCGGGTGTCCACACAAAATTCTTGGCTTGTCTCAAGACCTGAAAAAATGGAGCGCATTTGTCAGATGAACGAGAGATAAAACGATTTAAAGCAGCCAGATGCCCAGTTAGGATCTGGACTTCCTTGATGTTCTTGGGCGGGGTCATGTCGGTAAGAGCTCGGAGTTGGATGGGGTCGGCTTCAATCCCTTTTTCGCTAACGAAGAAACCTAGAAATTTTCCTGACCGGACCCCGAAGGAGCATTTTTCTGGGTTGAGCTTAAGGTTTATACCCCGTAGGTTATCAACAGTTTCTCGTAGATCGGTAAGATGATCCTCGTCAGTGCCGCTCTTGACTAACATGTCATCAATGTACACCTCCATATTCCTCCCAATTTGGCCCTCAAACGTTTTATTAACTAGCCTCTGGTATGTTGCCTCGGCATTTTTCAGTCCGAACGGCATGACTTTGTAACAATACAGACCTCGACCTGTTATAAACGTGGTGTTTTCCTGATCTGTTGTGTGCAATTTGATCTGATTATAGTCGGCGTACGCATCCATGAATGAAAGTAGTCTATTTCCCGGAGTCGAATCTACAATTGGTCAATCCTCGGCATCGGGAAAGGGTCCTTCGGACACGCCCGACTGAGGTCGGTGAAATCCACGCACATTCTCCACTTCCCGTCTTTCTTCTTGAACAGAATGGGATTGGAGGTCCACAACGGGTAACTTGCTTCCTTTATGTGCCCGACGTTGATCATTCTTTCGACTTCGCGTAAAATAATGTCTGCCTTTTCCGGGGAAAAAGCCCGACGCTTTTGAGAGATCGGTCTGACGTTTTTGTTGACAGTTAGTCTGTGAATGACACAAGACTCCGGGACCCCGGTTACGTCCCTTGAGAACCATGCGAACAAATATAGGTTCTCCCATAGTAGAGACAATAACTATTCCCTGAAGATTGGTGACAAGCAAACCCCGATCTACAGAAATTTTCTTTCGGCAAACAGGTGTTGTTCACATTCTTCGTCGGTAGTCAGATAGCTAGGAGCTTCCCTAGGATCATCAACAGGTAACGACCCCGGGGGGAGCCCCTTTAATTGCTATTCCCGTGCTTGAACCATCTCTTGATCTTTTTTAGGTGCCAATGCTGCTCGATAATACTCCCGTGCTGCTTTCTGGCTACTTCGGACTATACCCACGTTGTTTCCGACCACGTATTTCAAACACTGGTGGATTGTATAAGATACCGCATGCATTTGTGATATCCACGATCTGCCGAAAATTACGTTGTGGGAAGCCGGTGCGTCTACTACCACGAATAGAACGATGACCTCCTTCTTAAATGGGTCGCGGCCCAATTGAACGACGCCCTCAAACTCTCCGATGACATCGGCTGCCGATCCCGTAAATCCCACAATAGTACGATCGGACCGCACGAGGACCGGAGGTGTCCTAAATTTTGTGAAAGTGGATGCGAAGATTATGTTGGTCGAGCTACCCGTGTCCACTAAGACGCGTCTGACTTCCTCCCACGCAATGGCTGCCCCGATCACGATGGCATCCTCGTGGGGGCCGGCTATGTCTCTCATGTCGTCGTCGTCGAAATACAGGATCGGGGACGGGACGCTTTTAGAGTGTTGGATCGGTCGAGCCTCTAACTGAGTGGTTTTATTCACTATGTGCCTTTTCCTGGAAGAGTGTGTGGTACCTGCCATAGAATCTCCACCGAAGATAGTCAGGGATTCAAAGAATTTACAAATGTTTCTCACGTTACCGACGTGTTCCTCAATCTCTTGTTCGATGATCCCGATGATGTTGCGGTTTTCCTCGGGGTCGAGGTACTCAATGGAGACATCGAAAGGGTCGGTCACCTCGGAGATGATCATAATGGTTTCGGGCTTTGGAATCACCACGACTTCTTTCGAAGTTGCACTCTGCTGGGCTTTCTTGACATACTCCAGGAGGTTACCATGCTCTATGAGCATCTGTATTTCTTTTTTGAGAGCAATGCAATCCTTAGTATCGTGCCCTACGTCTTCGTGATAGCGACAGTAACGATTATTCCTCTGCTCCCGGGGCGTTGGTATTGGGAAAGGTCTTCGGTACATCCCGCTTTTCTTGGTTTTTTCGTAGATGGATGATACGCATTCTGTGAGATCCGTGAAGTAAGCAGGCCGGATCCACTTGTTAGACATGGATCGCGAAGTCGTCTGACTCGTCTGCTTTGGTTTCTGGCTCGGTGGAGCCGAAGGTTTAGTGGATACGGACTGGATCGGAGGTATTGTGCTGACCGGTTGGGCTGCCCGAGTGTAGCTCGATTGAGTCCCTTACCTTATCACTACCGCTGCTTGTGCACTCTCCTGAATTTACGCAGCCAGCTCGGATGCTTTGGTTTCTTCGATCAATATTTGATTTTCTACTTGAGCCAGAAGGGCGGAGAAAGTGAATGCTTGCTTTTTCGTTACTGCTTGCTTCATAGGTCCCGGGAGTAAGCCCAAACAATACGCGGTTAAGGCCACATTCTCCTCGCAGTGGTCCAGGTCGGTTTTAGCGTCAATAAATCGCCAGGTATACTCCTTGAGGCTTTCCCCCAACCTCTATTTACAGTTCATAATGGTGTCTCCGTTGGCTCGGAAACTCTTACTTCCGACGAAATGTTGCCTAAACATCGTCCAGAACATCCCGAAGTTTTTGATGCAGCCCTGTGGTAAATGGTTGTACCAGTTGGACGCCCGATCTCGGAAGGTCATTGAAAACGCTCTACACAGGAGTTTATCGTCATTGTCGAAACTCAGCATGAAGTTTTTGAAAGCTTCCAAGTGGTTATCCGGATCCTTCTTCCCGTCGTATTTTTCTAATTTGGAAATATCAAATCGCTTCGGGAGCTGCCCCGCTAATATTTAGTCGGACAATGATGAGGCTCTCCAATTAACTCCGAACCCGAAAGCTCCACCTCCGAGTCCTTCTGTCTGAACTCCGTAGAGTCCTTCGTCCCCTGGGTTGATAAACTGGCTGCTGGTTCGGTAACCTAGGTTCTGGCTGTTTGATGGTTGTCATTGCACGTGAGGCAGCGCTGCTCGCTCTTCACGACTGGCTGCGGGCATCTCTTCCTTTTCAAACGACACCGGATTTTGTTTCCCGGTGCTACCCTTTTTGTACTTTGGAGAGTCTGACCTGGGTCCTCGGTGGCGTCGGGAACGATTTTTCTGTGCGCGCTGTAGGACCCTTTCCCGTCGTCGGTACTCCCTACCCGATGAGTCATCTGAAGTGTAGTCAGCGGAAATGCCGCAGTGGCCCTCCGGGTATCGCTGCGTTCTGGTATTTTGCCCTTCCTCGGGACGAGGCTCTCGGTAATATCTGACAGGTCGGGCCTCGATGCGAGGTCCAACAGTTGGATTGCCCTCGCTGCGGTCCTCCAAGAGCGGTTCTTTGCCTTTTCCTTCCCGAACCCTTTTCTCGTCTAGTGCCCGCTCTCTTTCGGCGTTTAGCGTGGCGATGTCTTCTATGAGCTGTCTTCGGGTCATGATAAGGGGCGATCGTTTGTCCCGACCCTGATCGTAGCGCCCCCGACCTGGGGCTTCTTCGCCTTCGGATACCAAAACAGCTCGGATTACTTCTCTCCCGACCCTCTCTTCCACAGCCTCGTCAATCATCTTTCAAAGCGTGATTTTTAAAGAAAAAGATTCCTTTTTGGTATCACGTGAATAAATGACTTAAGGATTATTTCGGATCTTGAATCTGATGTGACTAGAGAGAGAGTGTAGAGAGAGAAGGTGCAAAAAGAATACAATAATAATGAATGTCCCACCTACCAAGAATAAAGAATCCCCATTTTATAGTGTTGGAAGGTGGACCCATTTTATATTCTTGGTGGGCTTGCTTTATTACCTCTTTAGTCCCTTGTTGTTCTTATTGTTTACCAATCATTCTCTAACTAATAATAAATACTCAAATAAATACATTAGTTTCCTTTTATTAACAATTGGCTCCTTGTTCTTATTACCGGCGAATTATTCCCTTATCAAACACAAGTTATAGTGAGCCGAGATGTTCGTTCTATTAAAAATGAGTAATGGAATTGGAAAGAATCAACCAAGGTGAACCATATTTTTAATTCACAAAACAGTTCAATCAATGGTAGCATGATAGAATAAGAAGAACCTAGATATGAGGGGCAAGATGCTTCAGTTGATGATGCTCCGGTAAGAGGTACTAGGTGTCTTTCTAATATTTATCAAAGGTGTAATGTAGCTGTTTGTGAACCTACAGGGTTCTGTGATGCAAAAGATAGTCAGCATTGGATGGCTGCAATGCAGGAGGAGATGTCTATGATCATAAAAAATAAAACTTGGGAGTTGGTTGATCGACCTCTAAACAGAAAATAATTGGTGTAAAATGGGTTTTCAGAACAAAGCTAAATCCCGATGGTTCAGTTAACAGATTCAAAGCAAAACTTGTTGTAAAAGGATATGCACAAGTGTTTGGAGTGAACTATTCAGAAACATTTTCACATGTTGTTAGGCTTGACACAATAAGATTACTACTTGTTCTTGCTGCTCAAAATAGTTGGAAAGTGTTCCAACTTGATGTTAAATCTGCGTTCTTAAATGGAGATTTGCAAGAAGAAAATTTGTTGAACAACCTGAAGGTTTTGTAAGCAGAGGGACTGAAGATAAAGTCTATTTGTTAAAAAGGCTTTATACGACCTAAAACAAGCTCCGCGAGCATGGTACAGCAAGATTAATGATCATTTGGTGGGTCTTGGCTTTCGTAAAAGTCAATCTGAACTCACATTGTATGTCAAGAATGAAGGTACAAATACCTTAGTCATTTCTCTTTATGTAGATGATTTGTTAATAACAGAGAACCATCTTGACCAAATTAATCAGTTCAAAGTGAAAATGGAAAAGGTCTTCGAAATGACATACCTTGGTCTGATGTCGTACTTCCTCGGCATTGAGATCAAGCAAAACAAAGATGAATTGTTCATATGTCAAGGAGCTTATGAAAAACAGATACTTAAAAAATTTCAAATGAAAGATTGCAAAGAAATGAATACTCCTATGAATAAAAAGGAGAAGCTAGTTAAAGATGATGGTTCCACTAAGGTTATTGAAGCTGAGTTTAAGAGTTTGGTAAGTTGTAAAATGTATTTAACAGGAACCAGACCTGACATCTTAAATGATGTAAGTATTCTCTTCAGATTCATGTTTGTCCCAACGAAACTCACATGACAATTGCGAAAAGAGTTATCAGATACAAAAAAGGGACTTGGAATTATGGAGTTAAGTTTTTAAAGCAGAAAGAGATGAAGCTAATTGGTCTCTCTGACGGTGATTGAGGTGGCTCAATTGATGATATGAAAAATACATCCGGTTACTATTTTTGCCTTGGATCAGGTATTTTTTCTTGGAGTTCAAGGAAGCAGGAAACGGTAGCTCAATCCACTGTTGAGGCAGAATTTATAGCATCAGCAGCTACTGTTAATCAATCTCTTTGGTTAAGGAAACTTCTAGTTGATCTAAACATGGAGAAAGAACAAAGAACTCAAAATACTAGTTGATAATCAAGCTTCCATTGCGCTCCAATAATCCGGTCTTTCATGGAAAGACTAAGCACTTCAATATCAAGCTATTCTTTGTTCAAGAAGTTCAAAAGAGTGGTGATGTGAGTCTGTGTTACTGCAAATCTGAAGATCAAATTGCAGATATTTTCACCAAACCTCTGCCACTTAGCAAGTTTGAAGATTTGAGAAAGAGACTTGGAGTTTTCAGCTTCTAAACAAGGAGGAGTGTTAGCATTATTTAGAAGTTGTTAGATTATGTTGGTCCAGTTTATGGGTCTTTCTTGGGTCTTCTGTTGGTCTTTTGTGGGTCTTTTATGCCAAATCTCAATAGCACAAGGTCTGGATTTAAAATTCATCTGCTCCTTTTCTATTGGATTTAGAGCAAAACTTTTTGCTTTCATTTTAACATTGAACAATTTTTTGTCGCTAGCATCTTTGATCAGACACTGTTTATTCTCAAACAATACTTTGTAGTCTTTATCAAGCATTTGACCAACACTTAGCAGATTTTGATCAATTTTCCGTACAAATAAAACATCTGAAATAAATTTTATACCTTCATAGCTTGTTATATCTACTGTACTTTTTTCCTTGACTTCCAAGTGTTCACAATTTCCGATTTTCACTCTCTTGACTTCAGTGTCTTTTAATTCCTCAAAGAGATCTTTATCACATGTTATATGATTTGTGCATCCACTGTCAATCAACCAACTCTCACTCGATTCTCTGCTTGGAAGACAAGTGACCACAAACAACATATCTTCTGCTTCTTGATCAGCTACCTGTGCATCTGCATCTGATCCTTGACTTTACAAATTGCAGTTTCTTGTCCAAGTTGATTACATTTGGAGCATTTAGCATCAGGTCTCCTCCAATACCTGTTTGGTGGATGACCTTTAATTTTACAATGGCGGCAAGGCGAGTAGTATTTTCTAACATCTGCTTCTTTTCCTTTTTGAAAATTTCTAGATAAATCCTCACTCATTGACTTGAAAGTTTAATTCTTTTTATACTTGTTGCTGTCTTGATACTTTGCAGGTAATGCACCTTCAATCACCCCTTCTTACCTCATAGACCTTATATGCTCTTGTACTTGTAAGGCATTTAAGAGCTCTGTAAGGGAGATATTTCACATATCTTTGGTGTTCTCCAGAGTAGTAATGGTTGCTTCAAACTTCTCTGGAACAGTCACCAATATATTTTCAAAAATCTTGGAGTCTTTTAATTCATACCCAAGCAATCTCACATTGTTGGCAATGCTGAGAAGTAGGGATGGCAATGGACTGTCCGCGGGCCGGGTTCTGGCCGGCCCGCTTGAGCCCGCTTTTTTTTACACTTGAGCCCGAAACCGGCCCGACCCGCTCCCGGGCTCATATTTTCAAACCCGAGCCCGTCCGCTAATGTCCGCCGGTCAACCCGGCCCGACCCGCGGACATTAATTTTAATATTTTTTAAATATTTTTTAATTTATTTTAAATATATTAATTTATTTTTTAAATATATTATTTTTATTATATATAGAAATATTATTTATATATATATATTATAATTTACGGGCTGGAACGGGCCGGACAAATTTGAAATCCGAACCCGGCCCAGCCCGGTTGCGGGTTACAATTTCTGAACCCGAACCCGGCCCGTTCTAAGTTCGGGCCAGACAATACCCGAATTGCCATCCCTACTGAGAAGTCTGTCTGAATACTCTTTCACGCACTCATACTCCTTCATCTTCTGCAACTCAAAACCCCTAATTAAATTTAGGACTTTCATTCCACGAATCCTTTCATCTCCTTCGTACTCAGCCTTGAGATAATCCCAAATTTCTTTGGTTGTTTTGAGAGACATTATTCATGTGAATATCATCTGAGATGCAGCTGCAAATAGACAAGCTTTTGCCTTTGATTTTATCGTCTTCTTTTCCTTATGTGCTTTGATTTGTGCCATAGTAGGATTTGCTGGAAGTTGAGGGATTTCGTAATCCTCTTCTATTGCTTCCCAAAGATCCAAAGCTTCCAAGTAAGTCTCTATACGAACTGCCCACAATTGATAATTGTCTCCATCGAAGACTGGTGGTGCAGTGATTGAAAAATATTTTTCCATTTTAATCTCACAAATACCTTAAGAAAAGGGCTCTGATACCACTTTGGTTGTGAGTGCACGGACCTCACGGACTAGCAAGATATTGTCCCTTCTTGGCCTCGGGCTCGCACGGATTTTCTCTTTGGGATGACACTTCCAAAATGCCTCTTGCTAGTTGAGGTTGAGCCACAATTATAAAGACGCACTTATTTTGGATCTTACCAATATGGGACTGGGGGTCCTCTATGGGATGAAGTTTATACTTCAACATATTTTAGGTAGGTATGTCAAGAACCATGTTTCATTATTCTCAATTATATTAATCTCTGCATATGTTTAACCTACCTATATAGATTCTTCATAAGCTCCATTACAATGTCTAGTTTCATTTATCCTAAAGTGATTTGACTACATGTCAGATAGTATTCTAATTTTATGCACATAATTCTCTCTAATTTCATGTTCATATTTTGTTCGATGGTCAGCTTTAATAAGCATATCAGCTCCAGCTAAAGCAATAGCATTTCTCTACTTTCCCTCGTAAAACTGATTCTCTAGTGTTGTTATGTTCACATCATTTCTAACTTCATGACTGCTATGGAGCTATAACATAACACATGTGTCTAATTCACTTTAGCTTCCTCTTCTACTGTAGCATATATTATGTAAATCCCTAGTTTCTTGCTTTGAACATTAATAATTTGTAGTCTTCTATAGTTTCTCTATAGCCCAAAATGATACCCTTTCTACTATTTCTCTCAAGCTATATTCTTTTGATCTGAAGTTTATAAACAGTCTTAAAATTTGAGAAGCAACACACATCAATATCGTGTACAACGCTATACAGTCAACCTCATTTTAAATTTTTCGATTCGGATTAATTTGTTTCTCGATTCACATCAATCTCAGTATCCACACCTTATTTATCTTGAAATTTTTTTTCTTCTCTTACTATTCTTCCATAATCTTGAAGCTTTGAAGGTATACTTCATTACGGTTGAAACAAATTTGTAATTCTCTCCCATGAACACTGGAGGACTCAATGTCTTTTTATTATTTCTCATTGCATAACTCAACAACATAGAGAATAATTCTCAAACATAGTGAATAATTTTTCATAGAATCCATACTTCCTTAATATCGTTCGAACAATCTAGAATCAATATTTCCATACATCTTTCTCTTGTCTAGCTTTATAATTACATATTCATCTTCGTTTACCATCTATTATCCTTGTCAAATCTTGGGTCATTAACTCATTATCATGGATGCCTCTGGCTCTACCATTTATAAAGCTATCTTGTTTTTCTAGTATAAGAGGATCTTTCCATTAAGTAACCTTGTAACTATCTTAAATAAGAAGTTGTTGGTTATTTTACTGAAATTGGATTGACTAGTCGACCAATGTAGTCGTAATATATTATCGAACAAGTCGAAGAGTGTGGAGTAGACGCTTGTTAGAATATATTATGATTGGTAAAATTTATTTGAATGATAAGGTTATTATGAAAATTCATAGAAATTTGAATTTGAAAAATTAATTCGAATTTGAATTTTTGGTCCGTTTTATGATTTGAAATTTTAACCGTTTTTTTGACATAAAACTATTTTACAGTTGGAGTATTTTGGTTGAATAAATAAGTATGGTTCTGTAACAAAGGCGATAACAACAAAATTATTCATTCTCATTGTTCAAAATAAATTCTTTGATTTTATTCGCTTGAAAATTTTGGAGAACCACCAAATTAATTTCAATCTGAAATTGTTAAAACAAGACTTTAGAGTTTATCCGAAATTTTTTAAATAAAATTCCCAACAAAAGAGTGAAATTATATATTCTTGTTTTGTGAAGAGATTTGTATGAAGATCTTCTTGTTTTATGATTTGTATGAAGATTGAAATGAAGAGATTTTTTGTCATCTTTAAAAGAATACATGATCAAGTATTAAAGCATTAATGTTTCTATGGTATCAACGTCCTCTAAGTTTTTCTCCTTTTTTATTTGATGACTTTTAATCATGCATATCTAGTTTTGAGATTATGAATATGGTGATAATCTTTGTATTGTTTTAAATTCTGTAAATGATACACACATTGGATTAATTGTTGTTTTGGTTGTTAGGAATGTTATCTATGATTGAAAATGTATGCAATTGAAGTGGTAGAGTTTAATTGTGTAAATTTTGCATGCACATCATTGTTGGAAAACTGTTATTTTAATTATTGGAATTTTAAAAGAAATTAAATGATGGAGGCTATGATTGTTTCCGAATAAAAATCAGTACACTTTTTTTAAAGGTCTGTATTTGACTCCGGGTCAAAATGCTTCTTTATAAAAAAAACAGTTTACATTTAGTTTCAAATTTTAAAAATAACTAAATATAAATATTCAAAATAGTTTATGCATTTTAAATATGTAAATGGAAGTGACCTCTTGCATTAATTAAGTTTTATATGGAAAGTATGGTTTACATGGAACATTGTTTCCATGTATTAAACAACTTATGGCAGAAATTTTTATTTTTTTTGCACGGTTCGAAATCCATTTTTATATTTTCATGTCGAGTTTGAAAACGCAATAAATAACTTGAAATCTATCTTTGTATTTTTCATGCCCATTTTGAAAATAAATAACTTCTATAACTGTTACTGAAGTTATCTGAATTTAATGTGGATTTAAGTGGTACACGTAAAACTATACAACAAATAATTCACACTTTAACAAGAAATGGATATATGACTTTATTAAAGAAATAGTTTGTGGTTCCTTGTTCTCTTTTAATTAGAAAATGAAGATTTTCAATGTCTGTATAATTGGTATAAAGACGTGCACGAGTCAAACCGAAAGAAATTGTACGTATTAAGCAGTTATCCTTTATTTAACCTATATTTAAGAGTTCTGCCGAAATTTAACGGTTTATGATAAGGTTGTAGTTAACACTTCTACATGTGTAAGAATTATAGTAATGTTGTTTGTATTAATGTATATTAAAAAGGAATTTGCTTGGCTTGTCCTTCGCTATACGGCTCCCGATTAGTAAATTTTTATATATGTTTATATAATTAGAATTTATATACTATCTAAAAAAAATTGTTTATTAGTTCGATAATTTATAAAAGACTACTGTTAAATAATTGTCAAATGCTATTATGTCCACCCATTGTAAAGTTTGTGGCATAATACAAGTAGCGAGTTATTGAATTGTTTATGCATGAATTGAGTATAAATTTATATATAATATATAATATAGTTTATCAATTTGGTAAATTTTGATGTGATTCAAATATAATATAATTTACGATTTTGATAAATTCTGATGGTATTGGTAAATGAAGTATGATTTGTTGATACGTGAATGACATGTTGATTTTTGGTATTGACCAAATCAAGTTGATGAAACTAATACATTCTTATCATCTAGTTTTAAGATGAAACATTTGGAGGAAGCTGAGAGGCTTCTTGGTATATGTATGTTATTACTAGTGCTAAGTTGGATATTACATTTGATGTTCGAAAGCTTAGTAGGTATACTAGCAATCCTAGTTCACATCATTGACAAGCTTTAAATCGATTATTTAAGTATTTAAAAGAAATAATCGATTATGGTTTGACTTATATTAGTACTTGAAGGATATTCGGATGCGAGTTATATTTCAAATATGGAAGACCACTCTTCCACAAGTGGATGGGTATTTCTACTTGGGGGACGTGCTATCTCTTGGGCATCTAAGAAATAATCTTGTATTACTGATTCAACAATGTAATCAGAGTATGTGGCATTAGCAATAACTAGTAAAGAAGCTGAGAGGCAAATAAATTTAATGTATGCAATTCCGTTGTGGCTCAAACCGATATCACCTATATCATTTAGATGTGATAGTAAAGCTGTATTAGTCAATGTTTATAGTTTAAGAAGGTAGGTCTAGACACTTATGTGTTAGACAGAGTATGATTCGTGAGCGCACCACGCATGATGTTATTTCAGTAGATTTTGTGAGAACTCAATATAATTTATTCGATTATTTAACCAAAGGGTTGAGTAAAGATTTTGTGCACAATCAGTTATTAGGATGGGAAATTCCATTTTAAATCTCTCATGTAAGATACCCGATTCCCATCTAATATGACATTAGATGCTGAATTCAATATGGAAAGCTTAACAGCTAGAGAGGGAACACATTGGTAGTATTATCCCAAAGTATGTGTTCAGACATGCAAGTTGTGGAGGCTGAAGTTTATCTTCTTAGTAGCTCTTTTGAAAAATTGCATATTCATATGCAAGAGTAAAAGATCTACATATTTAAGCATGAAGTTTAGCCACTTTAAGAAGCTAGCACTTGGCTTTGATATGCTTAAGAATGATAAGGACACGAGACTAGTAAAAGATAGTGCCACGTAGAACATTTGAGAATGTAAATTTATGCGCATATTATCTTCGATTATTCCTTATGGATAGTAAAGGTTCAATCCTTATTGATACCTTGATATTCGAATATTTGAAATGTGTAAAATACTAATATGAAATTCAATCGTCACGATATTTCATTTATGCATAAATTTGTTATTTGTTATGATTTTGTTTTAGTTAATCATTTATACATATTTTTTGTTTTCATAACATAACATTTTAGTATGTTATTAATGTGTGTCTTATATATAACCCCCACAAATTTATCAAGACTAATCCTAATTATTCTTGTGTGTCTTATGTATAACTCATCATTTAGTCGTGCAACGATTATCTTAAAATAGTAATTTCAAAATCTAAAATAAAGGTTATCTTAGAATGTCATTCTGGCATATTCCAGAATCATGCTATGATCTCCTCACTTGTGTGATATTGTTTGTATATAAGTAATAATGCTATGATATTGTCCGTTTTAGGACCAATGGCATGCACTGATTTGCTTTTGGTCCACTTACAAAAGGATTCACACTAATGGAGATGTATTCTTAACTTATATACTGATCTTTCTTTCCATGTTTAACGATGTGGGATGTGGGACTTTAATCGCACCTAACACATTCTATTCACATTGAATGAAACTTGTTTGGTGTAAGACCTTCTAAATATCTCGACTGAATTATCTTACATCAATTTTTATTTTTTACTATAATAGTCCAAAATTAAACATTAAAAATCTGAATGTGATCATATAGAAGCTTAAACTGAATTCTCCATTTACATCAAAATATTTCTAATGTTCCTATATAACTATTTATAGTGTTACAAAAGTTAAAACTTATATTGTTTTTCACTATAAAAGAACTTAATGTTCTTGTGGAACTTTTTATGATATTACAAAAGCTAGAACTATATTATTCTATTGATCATGAAGAATCTTAATATTGTTGTTGAACTTATTTAGGACATTAAAAAAGATATAAAATTACTTTGTAAGCTACTTAACTTTGCAAAATTTCTTAAGGATGTTTAGTATGTCCTTCATGAACAATTAAAACTATTAACCTTAAGTGAAAAAATGAATATTGATTCTTGTAGGGGAATAAAGAGATGATTGGAACATAATGATCAAAACATTATCGTTTGAATCTAAACAATTAACTTTTGATTCTTTTCTAATATCAAGGTTGTTCATTGAATATCTTTCCACAAACTAAATATCATCAAAATAACTCAATTATTGCATATCTAAAGTTAGGTATTGGGTTTCCAAAATAAGTGTTATATAATAAAATTTATTCCAAATGGAGATAATTATTATATCAAACTCCAATTCCAAATGCATAAAATTCTTAAACAATGCTTTCGTTGTGTTAAAGCTTATTGTACTCGTTTTACTATTTATCTTTGTATGAATTTTGGTTAATACATAACTATTTTACATCATGACTGAATGGATCAAAAAATTGAGCCATGAAATTATTCACTAAACTGCCATACTTCCCTTCAGTAGTAACCACTAAGGAGAAATGTGATGAATTATTTATACTTGTCAATTGACTTCATCTATATTGAAATATGTGCATAGAATAGCCAAAATATCAATTAACAAAATATCTCATGTATAGTTATCTCTGAATAAGAATATTTTCCTAATAACTGTCTAATTTTGTTCAGAGAGCTCTAATGCTCTGTATACATCTAATTTCCTCATTTAGTATGTTCCAATGTGTCAACCATATATGAATATCAGGACACCAAATGGGTTCTGAAACATATTATCAACTAGATTGTCTACCTCATTTAGATAGATATGATAGGCATTTTTTTGATAAAAATGTATTTATTATCCTAGTGTTTCAATTTATTTTACTTAATGATACATAAATTTGGATAGCATTATTACAAAATTTATTAACCGTACATACTACAAAACACAAGAGAAATGTGCATAGATATATACACATATATATATATATACATATATAGATATATACATAGATGCACACATACATATATACATGTTAATATATATATATATATATATATATATATATATATATATATATATATATATATGATATCAACATTATTTGAATTGGTTAATTACACCTCTGTATGACATACTGTGCAACAACCACACACGAAGCATAAAAACGAAACTAAAAATATTTTATGAGGCTGGCCTATTTAATTATTTAAAAAAATAATTGAATGATCGTATAAATCTCTCAAATTTAGATAAAATAAAATAAAAACCTAAACAAATAACCAAATGCTAAGTTATGCCATTCTGAAGTCAGACACCAAAACTACCAAAACATTTCACCTACAATATGAGTTCATCACGATCACATCGAGGGTGGTCGTGGCAAAGTGCTACTGTATCGAGTTTTTATGAGCAACCCTTTGGTCATGGAAAACTCCTTTAATTCGATAAATTAAAACCCTTTAAATTGTTCTGAATTAGGGTTTCATCTTGAAAATCTCAAAATCGAAACTACATATAAACATAAAACAACATATATCCATTTACGTGCTCTCGTTTACACCAACCAAGCCTTCAACATGCGATTATACGTTCCCCTACAACCTACTGATAGGGAAAATTATTTCTCAAAGGTTGAACCAAAACAGGGACAAATAATTAGAAGAGAATAATTGATAATATATAATAACTCATTATTTTTTCTCCAAATATGATCATTTACATTATGAGATTTGTTTTCTATATATATATCACCCACCCACTTCCTTTTTTACACTTATTTTGTTACTTTTATAATAGTTCTTGTTAGAATATTCAGTGTATTAAGTTTCCTTGTATAGGCCTCTAAGTTCTCTATATATTGAGAGCCTTACTTGGGTTTGCATTATAAAAAACAATTCAATACAAAAAAGAACATTTTTCTAATAAACACAAAACCCTAGCCGCCTCCTGCGGCTACTTCTCTCTTTGTTTTTTAACATGGTATCAGAGCATGTGTGATTCTGGGAATTCTGAACATCCTCAACAAAGATGGCTGGCAATGAAGTCATGGTCAGTCAAATCCCTGATGAATTAACAATGCAGATTGTTGTCATTCTGAGGCAGTAATGAGGATTATTCGATATCTCAAAGGCACACCAGGAAGAGGCATAATTTTTAAGAAAAATGGACACCTTGATGTTGAAGTATTCACATATGTTGATTGGGGAGGGAATCCTAACGACAAACGATCAACTGCTGGCTACTTTACTCTTCTTAGAGGTAACTTTGTGACTTGGAGGAGTAAGAAACAGAAAGTAGTATCACTGTCAAGTGCTGAATCAGAATTTAGAGGAATCGTTAAGGAGATTACCGAGATACTTTGGTTAAAGAAGATAACGAAAGAAATCGGATCCCCCTGAAATGTCCAACTCAGTTAATGTGCGATAATAAAGTTGCGATTAAGATTTCAGAGAACCCAGTACAGCACGATAGAACAAAGCACGTTGAAATAGATATGCACTTCATAAAAGAAAATATTGAAGATGGGACAGTCGAACTTCCGTTTGTTACATCCGAAGACCAACTGGCAGACATCCTGACAAAAGCGGTTGTTGCAAGAACATTCGAATCAGTTTTATCCAGTTGGGTATTGGTGATCCCACTACACAACTTGAGGGGGAGTGTTAGGATATTCAGTGTATTAAGTTTCCTTGTATAGGCCTCTAAGTTCTCTATATATTGAGAGCCTTACTTGGGTTTGCATTATAAAAAAACAGTTCAATACAAAATTGAATAATTTTTTAATAAACATAAAACCTTAGCCGCCTCCTACGGCTACTTCTCTCTTTGTTTTTTAACAGTTCTTAACGTGCCTTTAATATCGGTCACGTTCCTAACAAATACATGAACACGTTTATATGTGTTTTTTTACGCGTCACTTCATGGTGTCAGTTAGTTTGGGCATCAAGTTTGAGTGCTCGGTTAGCACTTTATTTGTAGACTATATTATCGGGTATAACATTATCTACCTAGGTTTCAAGCTAAGGTAGCCGGTTAATGCTTTCATCGGGTAAAATATTGATCTCGGCTTGGAGATCGTTGTTCTCCTCTGGTTATTCTCATTTTACTTGTCTTGTCTATGATGTCTTACCGAGATGGTTGCTTCGTCTTATTGTTCATCTTGTCCTCTTTATTAATCTGTTTGTCTCGTCCGTATTTGTCTTATAGAGATAGTTGCATCGTCTCATTGTTGGTCATTCACTAATCAGATAATTTTGTACTACGTGCAAGCTATTTTTCATATAATTAGTCTTTATTATATTTTACCTCATCACTATAAGAATCATACCCAGCTCGTATAGTCTTATTACATACTCGTGCATAGGATTTTTAAACAGAAATCATAAACATAACAAATGGGGTTTCTTCTCCCAATTGAATCAATTAAGAAAATCAGTTGCATACACTTTATTTTATAGTTCTCATTCTTACATGAAGAGGAATCATAGTCGGCTCTGATACCACTAGTTAGAATATGTGTAATTCATCGAGGTTATTAATACCCAGGATTTTAATCGAATAATCTAATTCATCCACTATGTATAAACAATAATAGCACAAGATTAAGAACTTATTGTTAGCCATCATTTATTCTCAACTATATCTAAGTCTGCAGCAGAAGTCTCTGTGATTTCTGCTTTAATACTTACGAAGACGATGGATGATGATCTTCTAATAACTTGTGAATTGTTGAAAGATCAATCATCTTATGAATATGTTTAGATCACTAAAAAAACGTTGTAAGAATAGTATAAAAAAGGAGACTTAGACAAAGAGATAAAAGTATTTGAAAAAATAGCACAAACGCTTTAGGATACATGTTCACTTAATAGCATTAGAAACTTTTAAACTCTTACATTAAACTCTTACATTTTACTTAATTAGGTTTTTTTAAAATCACTCATTTACAATAATTCATGATAAATTCACCAATCCATGATATGTTCATCGATATTAACAGCTAAGAGAAACGCTAACTCTTATTAAATTTTTAAAATTTAATACCGAATTGTCACTAAATGATCTTCCTCTTATATACGATGTATTTTTATTGGTATCCACGCGTTATTTATAAATAATAAAATAAATAATATAAATAATAATATATTATTTGTTGATTTAGTACTTCAAAGATTATTTTAATGAACGTTGATACGTAGATATCCTAAATTAATGCATGGATATCCTGAAATTATTGTTGATACATTTTTATATAAAAATTGCTTACTACGCCTTTCATATAAGCACCAAAACTGCTTGCTAACCTTAGCAGGACCTCTTTCGACACTTTTGTGTACAATCATTTTACAATTTCCAAAAGAGACAAAATAAAATTAATCCTTATAACCAATTTCATAAAAACAGTACAAACTCAAAATGATGGTATACAATTTTTTCTCAATATTTTAAATTTTATAATCCCAAATTCAGATTACCTAGATGCTACTACTACTATGAAGTACAATAATGATTCATATTTCCTCTTAGATGAAAGAGTTTACATAATTGGGCACATCTGGTCTTATTGATAATAATTGTACACCGGGTATACCGGTTGATACAAATGGTAATCAAATATGCCACCATTGTAGTCGTACTGCACATTACGGGACACAACTTCTACAATCTCCGGTTTTTTATCTTCTTGTTTTTTCTCCTCCGGTTTGACTTCACTGACATGGACCAAATCGGCATCTTTAAACCTTTTCTGCAGCAGCGTCGTCAGTTTAGCCGGGTCTACTTCTCCGACCACCTCTATTTCACTGTTGTTTTTGTTTTCTTTTAGACTTACCGATGCGACCCCTATAATGTTTCATCAAAATATTATAGTACGTTAGATTTGATGTATATTCTGTTGATTATACAAATTGATGTTCACCTATTAGACTTGCTGCGATACTGATTGCTTTCGATCTGCATTTATCACAGTCTAGGGACATTTGGATGTTCATCTTTTTCTGCAAAAATAAATCAAATACGAAGTTTAGAATAAAGTAATATTAATTAAAAACTAAAGATTTGGAAGCTCATACCTTCATGATTGTTGAGAACTCTTAGAAGATGGTGTAGTTTATATGGTTTGGCATGTGTAGTAGTGTTTATATAAATATTTGTGTTTGGTGTTGCTCCCATAAATTTATGTAGGATTTAAGGTAGTTTCTTGGAATATCAGTTGACGGACAAAATTATATATCTAAATAGCTATTTACTTTGCTTCAAAGAAAATTCCGGTGTCTCTCACTCGGTTTGGACTCTTAAACCTCTTCTTTTATATATATGGCAATTTTAATATCATTTGATTGATACTACTTTGAAGAAAATTCTAGTGTCTCACTCGGTTTTGACTCTTAAATCTCTTCTTTTACATGTAAATGCAAATTTTAATATCATTGGATAATGTATCGTCCTTTCCCCTTTATGTTATATTTAATATGAAAATATCGTCCAATATAATATTTATATATATATATATATATAAATCTTAAAATTTAAGAAGAATTTTATAAAAAATTGTGGCAACCATATTTGTTATTTCACCCTATATTTTTATTTTAGCTTGTCCATTATTAGTGTTTTTGCTATTAAGTGACAAAAAATATTATTTCGAAATCAATTTTAAAACTGTATTGTTAAATTTTACAAATTATTAAATAAAAATAATAAAATAATTTTTCTCGAAACCTTTCGCTTATTTTAAGCGTTAGAAGCCTACGCATTATTCTTAGAGGAGAGGCTGAAAGATATGTTTTCTGGGTTCCACGCAAGGGTGAGGATATTGATTTTTGGCTGGATAGATGGTGTACTGAGCAGCCATTCATTTCCTTTAATGATCAGGAAGACAGACAGTGGTACAATCAAACTAAGGTCAATAGCTATTGGATTGAGGGAAGGTGGGATGTGGAAAGGCTGAGAATGGATGTCACTCTGCCTATTCTTTCAAACATACTAAAGATGAAGCTTAGTTCTGAGCCTGACACAGCTAACTGGTCTTTATCTACTAATGGGGAGTTCAACGCAAAACTTACTTGGGAAGCTACAAGACAAAGAGGTAACGTTTCTAACCTTTTTAAGAGCTGTTGGAACCAAGTTACGCCAAGGAAATGCTCCTTCTTTCTATGTCGTGCCATTATGAATTGGTTTGCTGCTGACACAAATCTTCAGAAGAGGAATATCTACATGGCATCAAAATGCAGCTTCTGTGAGAATGTAGAAACTCCTAAACATGTTCTAGTTACCTGTGATACTGCCTGGAATGTGTGGAATCATTTCAACACAATTTTTGGCATCAATGCTGTAAGAAGCATGTCTTTAACTCACCTGGTTCGTTCCTGGTTCTGGTCCTCAACAACGGTATGCAGCATAAGAACGATCCTGCCAGCAATCATCACGTGGACAATCTGGAGAAATAGAAACATAAAGAAAATGCAGAATGAGCTTCATTCTTCTTCATCCCTAGTTGATCAGATAGTTAAAATGCTGAATGGTTTATGTAACGCAAACTTACTCAAGAGGAAGCATTGGAATCGTGACGCAAGGGTTGCTAGTCAACTAGGTTGTACTCTGAGCCGAAAACCGGTGCCGATTTTGTTAAAATGGAACTGCCCAAAGCTGAACCGTTTCAAACTCAATGTCGATGGGTCTTCTTTGCTTTCTGGTGAGGCAAGAGGTGGTGGAATCATCAGGAATCATTCTGGTGACATTGTTAGAGTCTACGGTAGATTATATGGAAAGTGTTCTGCGATTGCTGCGGAGGCTCGAGCGTTGATGGATGGGTTTGCTTTATGCAGAAATTTGAGCATCAACCAGCTTGACATCGAAGTTGATTCACTGGTTTTGGTTGAGCTGATCGGTAATGGAAGAAGCCTTTGTATCTGGACCCTATTATTCGCTACTGTCGAAGGCATATATCATCGAATATGTCGATCAAGCATGTCTTCAGGCAGCAAAATAAGGCTGCTGATTGGGTGGCTAAGCCAACCACAAGTTTGAAGGAAAGTCTCGATTTTAATCTGTTTACTGCGTCAAACGAGCTTAGGGCCATTATTTTGTTAGAAGGAATGGGTATTGGTTATCTCAAAAAGGTTGATTAATGGTTTGAAGAAGAAAGAAGAGGTGCCTCCATTGTTAGGGTTTTCAAGGTCGTAATTGAGGTTTTTTACCAAATGTAAACCGGGTCATAAATCTGGTTCGATTCTCTTATTGTAAACGCTGCGTTTCTTTTAATGGAAGGGAAGTTTAACTAAAAAAAAACCTACGCATTATTCGGTTGGTGAGCGGTTTTAGGATTGTAGTTTAGGATCCAAGATTTAAGAATTTGGATAAATAGTTTTTACTATTGGTTTAATTCTTATTTATATTATATATCCGAATATTTATTGATTGGACGCGTTATCAAGAGTAGCTAAATACATTATTCAACATGGTGATCAGTACATTTTCAACACCTTCTTATTTGGATCATAATAATTTTTCATGCGTTTACTTAATATAATTGCTAATTCTCAAAAAGAATTTGATGAAATATTTAGAGGTCTTGAAGAGTTTACCAGCCTTTCGATAATATTAAATGTTTGATAGAAACATCATTTAAACCTTTATACTTTTATAATAAATTACAGGTAGATATATTTACATCTAAATGTTTAATAATAAAAATCTTTCACGTGCAAAAATCGATCTAAAACAACTTATCGTATACATTCATGTCATTACATTGAATAGATTTAGAAACAAGCTATAATTTATAGTTAACTAAGATATATGTTAAATTAATATAACATTTTTATTTGCGAAATATGAGTTCAAATACGTTACAAAAGTATTATTATTTTAAATATTTTTTTACCAAAATAAGAAAAAATATACGTTAAATTTATTTTTAATATTATATTTTTTATAGTTAAACATGACAAAGCTCTTCGAAAGACAAATATTTATTGGTGCTTCTTTCTCCATCGGCAAAACACACAACTAGGAATAGTAACAAAATTATAATAGTTTTTAATTTAGAATTCGATGTTTTTAGATATTTTCAATAAATATCCAAAAGCAAAGTTATTATCTGTTTATTACCTTTATTATTATATGCTAAACACCTTTATTATTATATGCCAGTAGCGAAAATCTATTTAGCTTTTCAATTGACTATCTAATACCAAATTATCTTTTATAATACCTCAAATATTCTTATTGATTTGCGAATCGCAAAATATGTTATAAATATAAACACGGAGTGCGAAACACAAAACATTTTATAAAAATTACATAAATCACGAAATATTTATAAAAATAATGTACAAAGATATAGGATCACAAATATGATTTATTTTAGAAACTTTTCTAATTACATAATATGTGAATTGCGAAACGTATTATAAATAAAAATATGAATCGTGACACATAAATAATTGTAAGCGTAAAATATTGATTATAAATTACACGAAACATTTGTAAAGATAACACAAAACGCATATAAACGTGAAACGCGAAACGCACGAGACGTGTAAATAATAGCAATACGAAGAGTGAAATATAAGAAAGTTTGCCAAAAATATAATATAAGTATAAGTTATTTTACAATAGTTACTTATTATATGATATCCAACCAAAAAATAAATTAAAAGTCAATATAAAATCTTTTGAGTATCAATACATAATTTACAACCAATATTTGTTTGTTTGAAAAATATTTTAAAAAATATAAAACATAAATGCTATCTTGTTTGTACCAATTTTTGGGTTAAAAATATAGGTTATTTTTATATTCTAAATAAAATCTTTAGTATACTAACAAATAAGTATCCCACGGTCAATATTCCTTTTTTGTGCAATATCTCTTGGGCACTCCATTTTCATTACAAGGCTTGATTTTGTATATTTTTTCTATGACCATGTAATCTAAATGTAAAATAATAATTTGTTAATCAAACACATATATTATCTATTAGAATATTCAATGTATTAAGTTTCCTTGTATAGGCCTCTAAGTTCTCTATATATTGAGAGCCTTACTATTGAGTTAACATCTCTAATGCATCAATAAAACAAAAAAGAACATTTTCTAATAAACACAAAACCATAGCCGCTTCCTGCGGCTACTTCTCTCTTTGTTTTTTAACATGGTATCAGAGCACGTGTGATTCTGGAAATTCTGAACATCCTCAATAAAGATGGCTGACAATAAAGTCGTGGTCAGTCAAATCCCTGATGAATTAACAATGCAGATTGTTGCCATTCTGAGAAATGGTCTCGGAACACAACAACAAACAACCAACCCCGAGAATTTATCCCTAGGGATTAAACTTGGTGGTGACAAATATGCCTTATGGGCAAACCTGATGAAGAAAGCAATTGGGGGAAGGGGGAGAGGTTCTCACATTACAGGGGAGCCGACACCTCTATCCAAAACTGACAAAACATATACAAGGTGGGAACAAGATGATCAATGTGTTTTCACATGGATTATCCAGAATCTTGAATCCAACTTGGTGAATAATATCTCGCAATATCCCACTGCAAAAGCCCTCTGGGATAGGTTAGCCACCACATACGGTTCTGGCACAGATTCGTTACAGGTGTTTGACCTTCATAAGAGGGCTAATTCATTAAGGCAAGGGTCTGATACACTAGAATACTTATGGAACAAGCTGCAGAACATCTGGATGTCTATAGATAGGCGAGATCCAAACCATATGAAAGACCCGGAAGACATTCAGATCTACAATAAGAAGACTCAAGAACAAAGACTCTATCAATTGCTAATGGCGATTAATGACAAGCCGGAACCAGTCAAGAGAGATATCCTGAAAAATGATCATCTTCCTTCCGTGGAAACAGCATATGCTACAATACGAAGGGAAGTGGACAGGCTTAATATACTAAAATCAAGTTCTTCTGATAGTGACTCGATTGAAATTGGAATGGGTTTAGCTACTAAATATTCTGCACAGAGGTTTAAATTCTGATCCAAATAGAAAGAAGATAAATCCAAGTTGTATTGCACTCATTGTGGGATGAAGAAACACACTAAAGAGACATGTTTCCAGCTGGTTGGCTATCCAGAATGGTGGGAGGACGGTCATAAGGAGAAAAATAACCAGAGTTTCAGATCTAATGTCAAACGGGCTTCGTCTACAAGCGGCGGTGAAGATCCGACTAAAAATGAGCAAGGAAATGGCACTGGTTTTAGAGGATTGGCGGCGAACTCCTATGAAAAACTTGGATGTAAAGGGTTTGAGAAATCAATGAATTGGATCTTTGATTGCGGGGCTACGGAAACCATGTCTTATGATCCTAAAGACTTTGGTGACATGTCATCTCCAAAGAAGTCCCATATTGAAACTGCTAGTGGAGAAATTTGTGAAGTCAAAGGGGGATGTTCAATTATTTTTTTGGAAAAAATAGAAATTAAAAACTGCCTCTACATTCCTTCACTATCCTTAAAGTTATTATATGTTAGTCAAGTGACAAAACAACTCAACTGTGTGGTTCTTATGTATCTATTTTTTTGCATTTTACAGGACATTCATACGAAGAAGATCATTGGGTGTGGTACTGAACAAGGAGGTCTTTATTATGTTGATGAGGTAGTTCTTAAGGGACATGCCAGGCTTGCTCACGGAACAACCGAAAGGCAATTTTGGTTATGGAACCAGCGACTTAGTCATCCTTCTTTTAGCTATCTTAAGAGTTTGTTTCCTAGTCTTTTTTTGAATAATTTCATTCATGAGAAATGTGAAACCTGCATTCTTGCAAAAAATCGTATGGTCTCATTTAATTAAAGTAATACTATAGTTGATTATGCTTTTTCGCTAATTCATTCTGATGTTTGGGGTCCAGCACCAAATTCCACTAACAATCAAATCAGATACTTTGTTTTATTTGAGGATTATTTCTCAAGAATGACTTCGATATACTTCATGAAACATAAATCAGAAGTACCAGAAATATTTGTCTGTTTTTACAAAATGATTTTGACTCAATTTGAAAAAAAAAATACAAATTCTCCGTTCTGATAATGGAACAGAGTTTGTCAACCAAACAATGCATAATTTTTTCAAACAAATGGTCTTATCCATCAAACCACTTGTCCAAACACACCTCAACAAAAAGGTACTTCAGAACGAAAAAATCGTACTTTACTTGAAAAAACTCGTGCTATTATGATTGAATCTAGAGTTCCTCATTCTCTTTGGCCAGAAGCTCTTGCTACAGCCACGTATCTTGCAAATCGTCTACCAACCCGATGTCTAGGAAATAAAACTCCATTACAAGTGCTTGCCACCCAAGTTACAATTCCATCTGTTATGACCTTACCACCTTGTGTCTTTAGTTGTTCTGTGTTTGTTCATATCCCTAAAACTAGTCGAAACAAACTTAATCTGTGTGCTAAAAAGTGTGTATTCGTTGGGTATGGTGTCCATCAAATGGGCTATCGGTGTTACAATCCGGTTACTCGTCGAATCCATGTCACCATGGACTGTGACTTCTTAGAATCCGATTATTTTTTTTGACCACCAATCCCGTGCTCAGGGGGAGAAAGTAAGTGAATCACTCGACTGGTTGCTATATGAAAGTTACTTTGAGGATGTGCTGACAGAGTCAGTAGATGGCGCCACCAAACACGCCTCTTCCAACATAAAGGAGACTGACGAGGCAGTTTTTACCACCAATTATTCTCCCGAAGACAATGTCCAACAAGAAATAAATGCCATGGATACTACCAGCGAATCAGCCGAAGAACATGTCCATCAAGAGGTAAACAATTTACAATGTCATAATTCACAAAATGCTACTAACCATGACATTTCAGGAAGTTCATTTGTTGAAACTCAAACTCTGGTTCTTCCCCTTAAGAAAAAATAGAGGAGTTCCTCATGACCGGTATTCACCGGAACACGTTCCTCGTGCTTCTACATATCCGGTAAAAAAAGGACAGGAAAGGAATACCGAAGATTGCAAAGTCATTTTCAGCTACTATTCTCTCTGAATAAATCCCTAAAACAGCTCAAGAAGCTAAGAAGATGACTGAATGACTTGAGGCAATGAATACCGAAATGGAAGCTCTAAAAAAGAATGGTACATGGGAGAATTGTGTGTTACCACAAAGGAAGAAAGTAGTCGGGTGTAGATGGGTGTTTAATATAAAATATAAATCTGATGGCACTATTGAGCGACACAAGGCATGATTGGTTGCCAAAAGATATACACAAACATATGGTATAGACTACTCTGAAACGTTCTCTCTGGTTGTAAAGATTGACACTATCAGAGTTTTACTTTCAATAGCCGCGAATAAAGATTGGCCTCTTCATCAATTTGATGTAAAAAATGTTTTCTTACATGGAGACTTGGAAAAAGAGGTATATATGGAACCCCCACCAGGGTTGTTTTATGGTTTTCAAGAAAATGAGGTATGTAAACTGTAAAAGGCATTATATGGGCTCAAACAGTCTCCTCGTGCTTGGTTTGGGAGATTTACAATGGCAATGAAGCAATATAGCTACAAACAGAGTAATGGGGATCATACCTTGTTTTACAAAAAGAGAGGAGAATTAGTCACTTGTCTTATAATATATATCGACGATATAATTATAACGGGTAATGACGAATAAGAAATCATCTCTCTTAGGAAAAACTTCTTCAAGGAGTTCGAAAGTATTTCCTAGGAATCGAGGTTCTTAGGTCAAGAGGAGGGATTTATATCTCATAACGGAAATATATATTGGATTTAGTAGCTGAAATGGGCATGGTGGATTGCAAATTAAATGACACTCCTATGGTTGTGAATTACAAACTAAAGATAATTGAAGGGGCCAGACCAGCGAGTAAAGAAAGGTACCAAAGATTGGTGGGAAAATAGATTTACCTGGCTCACACTCGACCCGACATTGCATACGCGGTGGGAGTAGTTAGCCAGTTCATACATCATCCTCAGGAACACCATATGGAGGCAGTAATGAAGATTATTCGATATCTCAAAGGCACACCAGGAAGAGGCATAATCTTTAAAAAAAATGGACACCTTGATGTTGAAGTATTCACATATGTTGATTGGGGAGGGAATCCTAACGACAAGCGATCAACTGCTGGCTACTTTACTCTTCTTGGAGGTAACTTGGTGACTTGGAGGAGTAAGAAACAGAAAGTAGTATCATTGTCAAGTGCTGAATCAGAATTTAGAGGAATCATTAAGGGGATTACCGAGATACTTTGGTTAAAGAAGATGATGAAAGAAATCGGATCCCCTCTTAAGTGTCCAACTCAGTTAATGTGCGATAATAAAGCTGCGATTAAGATTTCAGAGAACCTGGTACAGCACGATAGAACAAAGCAAGCTGAAATAGATAGGCACTTCATAAAAGAAAATATTGAATATGGGACAATCGAACTTCCGTTTGTTAGATCCGAAGACCAACTGGCAGACATCCTGACAAAAGCGGTTGCTACAAGAACAGTCGAATCAGTTTGATCCAAGTTGGGTATTGGTGATCCCACTACACAACTTGAGGGGGAGTGTTCGAATATTCACTGTATTAAGTTTCCTTGTATATGCCTCTAATTTCTCTATATATTGAGAGCCTTACTATTGAGTTAACATCTCTAATGCATCAATAAAACAAAAAAGAACATTTTCTAATAAACAAAAAACCCTAGCTGCTTCATGCGGCTACTTCTCTCTTTGTTTTTTAACATTATCAATCACAAAATGTGAAACATAAACTAAATATAACTCGTGAGATATTGTGTATATTTGACGCGGATTGCAAAATAATTACATAACTCAAACGCGTATCATGAACCGTTATATAAATTGAAGCGCGAATTATGGAAATTTACACGTGAATTTAACGTGAAGCATGAAACATCATATACAGTGATGCACAAAATATCATATAAAGTGAGGTGTTAAGAGTAAAAGATCATATATATTGAGGCGTGTAACATCAAATATACAGAGCGTGAAACATAAGTAAAACCAAATGTGAATATAGGTAATTTATAAATATTTATGTTATCTTGTTTGTTTTATTTTTTGTGTATTTTTATTTTGCCACGTGTGGGGTATAGTTTGTGTAACTTCTGTTATCGAAGTCTATCACACATAATGCTTAGTGATTGATTCCATCTTTTGGTGCTATAATGGAAAATAGAATGAATACATAACTTGTATCATGAAAATTTTATAAGTAAATATTATCAATAATATATGTAACATCATCTCCATTCATTATCGATGTCTACATGAAGAGATAAGTTTTATATATATTTTTATAATTTCATTGTTGTTATAACAAGGAAAACCTTTTACCATTACATGTTAAAATAATGCTAATGTTTTACCATGATCTGAAAAGGTTCCATCAAATCTAATAGTGGGTATTATGAGTTTGTTTATTAAAAGTATCTAATAGATATACGCATCAATCATCTGCCAAATTTGAAATTTTGTTAAACATGATTATGAGCTACAAAACACCAGGTGAATGAACTGGAGAAAAGATGTTGCATTATACTCAAGTTGATCTTCATATCATGTTACTCATGACAAGAAGGATCAATAAACTTGGAACTGACCATACCACGAGATCATTCTAATTTTCTCCTTTTTGAATCATTCATAATTCCATAGCCTCATGATGTCAATCAAAGTTTTTGTTAATGTTTTCACATTATATCATTACCAATTAAGACATATTTTTAAAGGTTATTACTCTTTTATCACCTATTAGAAATAAAAAAAAACACATTAGATCGCACATAACAAAACGTGAATCGTGAACCATGTTTGAAGTAAATGTGAATCATAAACATAACTTAAATTAAATATTAATTATGAACCATATATTAAAAAAATGTGAATACAAAATTATGTTTAAATTAATCCTGAATCGTGAACTGTTCTTTAACTAAATACAAATCATGAATCGTACATTAATATAAATGCATTGTGGACCATGTTTGCAACAAATATGAAGCGTAAATCATGTATTGACATATTTATCCTTCAAATCCACTTGTGCTTTATTCAACCACAAAAAAGCAAGGACCACCACCTCATCTTATACTTCGATGACATCAATATGTGCCTTTTGTTTAGAACATAAGGCGATGTATTGTTTACTAATTTGTATCTATTGGAACTTCAATCATAATAATTAGAATTGTTTACAATATAGGAAAATTATAAGTTACCTTTAGCCTATATTGCTCTAAATTTTATGTCATTGATGTTATGAGTTCATCTTTCTCGATAACTCGCCGCGAGAGTATTTGGATCTTTGCATAAAAAGTCACAGTAATAGATTCGTCATCAGCAAATGCCATATGCGAAATAAAGCATAAGAATAAATTGAATCATGAAACACAATATAAATCCAGTGACGAATCATAATTTAAGTTATAAAAAACTAAAACGAATACTAAATTGTAAATCACTCGATAAGACTAATGCAAAGCAGAAATAGTTGTTCATACAAAGTTAATGGGAATCGAGAATCACGAATCAAATGATGAAACCACACAAATCATGGCTATAAAAAGCTAATGTTAATAAATTATAAATTATAAAACCAACCCGAATCACAAAATGTTGTCTATACAGCAAACGAGAATTGTGAATCCACATTAACTATCATGGTAAAACAAATATGTGGAACTAGTTTTTACATTTTCTCTTGTGAATGCTTTCACCATATATTTGTAGTTTTTTTTAAATGTCAATCTAATCTATAATATTTTGTTTAAGACTTGACTTAATAAGTGAAGGCTTTAGCTACCTACAAAATTATAAAATATTTCTTTTATTTGTAGTATGTCTCTTGATAATAGGCCTTTATTAAGTATAAATAATTGTTCATAAAATAATTTATCTTCTTAGAAGTTAAATCTCTTTGACGTATAGTATATTTGTTCACGGGTCGTTGAATAAAAAACCTGCTTTGGTCCTCAGATTTATCTAAAAATCATATTTTTTATATTTTTTTGTTCCATAATTTATCAAATCAACTCCATTATCTTCATACTTTATTCTTTACGTGATCCCTCTTTAGTTTAGTATTTGTTAAAGTCAACCACCCGATCATAACCTACATAAATTATAGATTTGTTTGTTTGTATGCAAAACACAAAACTAATGTAAATGTGAATAGAAAATTCGTATAAAAGCAAATCACAAAACATTTCTAAAGGCGACATGTGAATCATATTATAATATAATATGAACCGCAAAACATTAAAATTACGAGAGATAGAAAAAATATAAATCTGAAGTGTAAAATTAAGATATAATACATACATGATCATTTATGATATTTGTAAGTTCCTTAGTCAAATTAATATCTCCACCTGTTTTAATTCCTAACCATTTGAAACATCTAAGGATCAAGCATTTTCTTGTTGTTGTTTACGAATTGGTTGTTCAATAAAAAATAGTTGCATGTAGTTTATATCAGAATGGTTATTTATAAGTGATTTTTCATTCATTTAAAAAATGTAGTAAGATACTAACCATCAATATATCAATACATCTAACCCTTTCATATTTGTTCTCACGCCTACTTTTCATTAAACTCATAAAGACTTACATGATTGTTGCATCCCAATTGTAGTTGTTGATTTTGTCCATGTGATTGATGTAGTAAACCATTATCGAAGCCAATACATCTCATGATGTTAAGAAGAAAAATGTTGATCTTGTTAATAGAATATACAGTATAGCCAAATATGTTACTCTTTTTTGTCCTCTATTTTTTAGAATTTTGATTATTTCATCCTAAAACAGAAGAAATAATGACTTCAATAAATGATAATGAAATCTAATGAGAAAATCATAACACTATAAAATGATAAATTCATAGCGCGAAACATACCATGAAAGCAAGACATAAATTGTAAATGTGGGAAAAATATTATACATAAAATACGAATTAACGCTTAACTACTATCACAAATTGTGAAATAATAATAAGTTCTAAACGCAAAACACAAAATGCAGATCACTAATACGTGTTTAATGTTAAGCGTAAAAGTATTCAAATTGTATAAATAAACAAATGCGAATTATTGATAAACAATTATTTAATCATTAAAATTTCATACATTTATCTTTAAATTTGTAATTTGTGGTGATTTATCTTTGACTGGTTTTGTTTCTTGGTCGGGGTGGAGAAATGTGTAATTATTATTCTTGACTTGGATAATTTTTTCTCGTAAATAGGTCGCAAAGTTTTAACATTTAACAACATCAACTATTCATCATGTTTTAACCCAAATATAGTATTTATATCTTTGGTTATATATTGTAAGAATTTCGACCTTAATTTCAAAGTTTCTTATCAAGTGTTGTAGGCCTTAATGATATCTACCATAAAATCCTATTTTTTTAATAATATTTTTTTCTCTTTGTTTCTTAATAGATCATATATAACCTTTTAAAATGGTATAGAAAAGGTTTATTCTTGCTGATTTGATATGAGACTCCTTTATTTTTTGTCTTCATCTTCTTAATAAGAGGTAATAAATAAGATATGAAAAAAATACCCATTTTTATTGCAACAAACCTTATTTCGTATGAATGCGAATAAGGAAACACAAATAAATACAAAGTGTGGAACACAATCAAGCGCGAATTCTGGAACATTAACAGGTCAAAACGAGAAACAATGTAAAGTATGAAACGGAAAAAAACAAAAAAAAACTCAAGTGCTTCTCATAGTGGCACGCACGAAGCTCGAATTAGTGCCAAGCGCGAAACACTTGTCATGATAACATATGTGAAGCGTAAATCATCGATAAATGGGAGCCAATCACAAGTGTGAATCGCAAAACCCATTCTAAATTTTAGTTTTCAAGCACTGATCCAATGAGTCTAAAACAATCTCACTAAAAATAACATAGAAAAATGTATTCTAACTATGCCACACCATTGTACTAAAATTTTGTTTCATAAAACGTTAAAAGTTATATATTTCATCTTCTAACACTCTAGTTCAACCAAAATCATAAAATTGAATCCTTAAACCTAATAAAATAAAGTCTAATTAATTTTTCATCTTGTCAAAATTTTGAATCAACAATGAGTCGAACCCTCATCATCATGTAATTCAGACAACACCATGTGAGATTCATTCTTTCTAAACCTCGTAATAATGGTATACTTAAAGTTTTTTTGTATAGAATATCTCTGAGAATTGTAAACCCATATGCCTGGAATTCCAACTTCTTAACCAACACATCATCAATTTGTAATCTTCATTTAACCAAGAATTCTTTAAGGTCATACCTCCAATCTTTTTCCTCATTCACCGAAATTTGAAAAGATTCTTCGGAATACTAACATTGTTTAGATTTCTCTCTTCTTATTTCAATATATGGCATCTCCGAATGAAATTTAACTACGAAATTAGTCAAAATCTGAGCTTTAATCGTTGTCATCGACATAAGATAAATATCATAATCTCATAACTATATATACCATTTTTTAATTCTTCCTAAAATATCAAGCTTTTGTAAGACACATTTTAATAGGAAAGACGTTCAAACTACAATTGAATGTGCTTGAATATAAGGGCGCACTTTTCGAGAAACTGTTACTAAAGCCAATACAATTTTTCCAACTAAAAATACCTATTTTTGGCATCGAGCAAGCTTTTACTCATATAATAAACTGATTCTGGATAACAATTAAATCACCCCATCAGAATTGCGTTTACTGCAAAATCTGAAACCACAATGTAGAAAAACACATTTTCACCAAAACCCGACTTGGTTAAGATCTCTAGAGTTAAAAAATATTATTTTATTTTGAAAAATATTTAATCACATTATGGGGTCGAGCAAAAACAATTGGTTTTCTTTAACACTTGAAAAAATGAGGCATATTCTTCTAAACACCTGATAAACCTGTTCAATGTTGCCAACCTTCTAATTAGCAATATGTGCATATTTTATTGATCTAGGAGGGTCTATGGTTGTTAAAGAATTCAAATACTTTGGGTCAGCTTCAATCCCATTGTGACTCACAACATAGAACTTTCCCAACCATATACCAAAGGCATAATTCTCAAGATTTAACTTTAAAATGATGACTTCAAGTTATAATTTTTTTTTATTTTATGTCATACAAATGATCTTCATCAATGTATACCTCCATATTTCCACCAATCTGGCTAACAAAAGCTTTGTTTACCAATTATTGGTAAGTAACTCCAGCATTTTTAATACCAAAAGGCATTACCCTGTAACAATGAAATATTTGTCTGTGATAAATGTTGTGTTATCCTAATCCCTGATCCATCTAGATTTATTTATACTTCTGCAAAAGTATTCATGAAGAAAATAAGTTATTACCCGATGTCGAATCCACCGGGTGATATATTATTGGGACATGGAAATGACCCTGTGGACGAGCTCTATTAAAATGCGTGAAGTCCACATACATTTTCAACTTGACATTCTTTTGGTTTGCTCTCTACACTAGGTATTGAGCCCCTAAAATATGGTGAACCTTTAATAATTGATCCACCTTTGCCACAACCGCCTCAGAATTTTTAGTATAAAAAACTATTATCTTCTGAGTAATTGGTCACTCGTTCGGTTTTACAGCTAAACAGTGACAAATTATAGCCACTAATACCCAAACTCATCATCAGTACTCCAAGAAAACATGTGTAATGTTTTTTGACATAAAACGTATCAGTCGTTCTCTCATCTCTTGTGATAACAAAGTATATATCTTCAGAATTTTTTCCATTAGAAAAAACAAAAAAAATATATTTTCATCAGTTATCAATGTACGGTCTCCCTCAGATCATCCACTCTTTCGAACTATGAGGCAAACATCTTTAATTGCTAGTTTTATTTCCATTAAATATTTCTGATTTGTTTTAAATGTAGCACAATATCATAACATTCCATGACCACCCATTGGCTACTCCGAACTGTTCCCACTTGATCCCAACTATAAACTTTAAACGTTGATGAACTGTAGAAGCAATGTCATGCATTCTTGATAATCATAATCTACCAAAAATTGCATTATACGTTATTGGGCATCTAGCACTATAAATAATACCCTTACCATCTTCATAAATGGTCACTGACACATCAACATCTCCTCTTCATATTCCCTGATGACATTAGTTGTTGCTTCGATAAAAATCATTATTGTGTATTTTATTCGAAGGATAACTGGAGGATCTTGCATCTTTTCATAGGTTGACATGAACAAAATATTATCCAAACTACATGTATTAATGAGTATCATTCGGATTTCACCTCCTGCAATATCTGCTCCAATCACTGTTGAATCCTCATGAGGTCCAACTACCTTCCTGAAATCATCATCATAAAAAAATGAATTAAAAATAATGAATTTTTCCAATAAAGATTAGTTGATATTTCACTTACCAATTGCGTTATTAAACTTACAATATGACTTTTACTATAACATCTAGTGCTTCCGACCATTGTGTCTCCTCCGAAAATCGTCAATAACTTAAAATATTCACACAAACTTTTGACCTTACTTAGAGGACTCGATTCATTTACTACAATAACAATGATCTGAACACGATTGGGATCAAACATCAATAAGATATATTATCACTATAATTTTTATTGCTTATGAGCTATGATGACTATCTGCCTCACCTGTTAGTTTACATTCAAAACATGTTAGGGCCTTACATGTTTTTTAACAAAAGTTTTCAATTTTCCATTCTCAACTAGTGTTTGAATCTCATTGCACAAAGCTATATAATTCCCTTTATCGTGTACAATATCATTGTGATATTTACAAAACCTTGTATTCATGTCTTCAATGGGCTTCGTAATAGGTAGATGATTTCTCAATTGAACATAATTTTGAGTTTTATAAAAATATATATAGCAATATTCTATGTCAATTCAACGAAGTGATCTATCTGAACCGACTGGTTTACTTTCGATCTCTACTACATAGCTTAATTTTTTTTTGATAAATTGGGACTTGTGGCTATTGTTAAACCAAATATGTTAGTTGTTAACCTCATGACCGTATATGCAAATGACATTGAGCTTCAGGTCGAATATAAGTCTGTGATTGATAACCCTAATGATTTGACATTGTCCCATGTTGAATCTATTTTTAAGTACCCTTTTTAACTCATCAAATTTAATATGTTCTTCCACCTGAGCCATTACAACTCTAAAAATAAATGATTTCCTCTTTGTTGTTTCATTAGCCAGATCCCAAAGGAGTAATCTTTGTCTATAAGCCATATATACAACTTTTTTATCATATTCATTTACCCCAGTCATCGTGAGTACAAAGTGCTTCGTATAATCTTTCAGAATTTCCCCAATTATCATTCGCACCCACCTTTTTACTTCATACAAATTTTCTCTTGAAAGTTGTATCAAATATCCTGAAATTTGTAATAGTACTCTATGAAATCCAATTATACCACTTCAAATAAGTACCCTTAAAAGTCTGTAAACAAGATCGACATTAAATTTATCATCATCCTCAAAATTAATCATATAGTTATTAAATTTTTTGATATGATCATTTAGATCGTACATTCCATCAAACTTCCCTACATTCGCAAGGTCAAAACGTTTCAGAAGTATATTAGACTGAAATTATGCAGACAAAATAGACGTCCTCCAGTCCATTCTTTTCATATACTAATTCTCACCCATGCCTTCATTTACTATAACACAAAGTCCTTCTTCAAAAGGTTTCATGAATTGATTATTGACCTTGTATTCAAGACTTGGATTCCCAAAAACACTATGAGAGGCCACATAATCTGCTTGGAGCACCACTTGATCATTCTGGCATTTCTCAACTGATATTTTATTTTTTATTTTAAATATTATGGAAAACCTTCAAAATCTGAAACAGGTAAATCATTAGATTTCGACAGAGCATATTTTTTTTTTCTTTTCCCTTCTCAAAGAACAATAGTTTTGATCTGTCTAGAACTGAACTTCTAAGTAATTCTTATGGTCTCGTAAAGTTTCAAATTTAGCATCGTCATTACCTTCTATTGAATTTATATCACTACTTACTCTTTGAGCCTCAGATTGAACCTTCATTGGTCGTACCAACACAAAATGCTCTTTATAAGCTAGTTGATCATTTAAAGCATCACTTTGTTCTAACAACAAATTTTTATGGTCTTCAAAAGCTAGTTGATTTTGTTATTCTTCCAATTGTTGTTCGATTTGAGTAATTCATTCTAATTGTCCAAATATTACGTCGACTACATCTTCTTTAACAAAAAGCGTAGGGTCTGCTTGCATTTCAGAATCCATGTCTCGCTATAATTCGAACGTGAGTCTTCAACAAGTTTAGTGTTTTGTGGTTTTGGATTTGATATTCGAGTACCAAGCGTACCTCCTACTATGGTTGCCACTCGCGACTCTAAAAAATATTTGAAGCATGAAATTGATAATTTGTCTAAATTACTTTTAGAATGGGTAAAATTGATAATTGATCAAAACTATTTTTGGAAGGGGTAATCAGATTATCAGAGAGAGAAAATGAGTTGAGTATGCTAAAAAAAGAAAGTTCTCAAAAGTAATAGTCAAGATAATCATTATGTCGTTCCCAAAAAATAGTACACCTATTTATTGGTAAAAGTACTTACTTGTTGGGTTCACATGAATGGTTCATTTTTATTACTTCACCCTAATATTCTACCGAGTATAAACATATTTACTCTTTATTACATTACATACCCTTTATATTTCTCATATACTACAATCAGCTTTTACATATTAAATATATACCATTTTATTACATTGGACCAATATGCGGTCAAATAAATCATATCCTTATCAATAATAAGACTCAAACTACTATAAAAACGGGAGAACAATTTATAAAACCCCCACATATTTTTAAAAAAGAACCAAACAAGCCTCGTAAGATTCAAAAGAAAAATAACCTAAAATGTTAAGATCCTATAAAATAGATCTTTAAAGAATTTACTTCCACTATGTGGAATAAAATTGTGAACAAATTATTTAGAAAATTTATGTGGTACGTTATTTAATAGATGATATTAAAAAATATAACAAAATAATTATATTTTGAGATTTTACGACCGAGAGCCATCAAATGACGAAATAGACTCAATCATGTTTTATGCACAATTATAAATTGATTTATTTATCATTGGATCAAAACCAAAAGTAAGTATTTAAAAAAATATCACACGGGTGAAACGATATAAGTATTCAATGCTAAATTAATTATGAAAAGTTTTTGGTAAAAAAATAGATATTATTTTGACACATATATTTTTGTTCCGAGAACTACAAACATAATAACGTTATTTTATTATTGCATCAATGTGAAATCTTAAGTTTTACCAAATGGATTACAAAAATGACATTTTAACTAAATATTTCAATGAGAAGGCAACTTTGAATGACCTATTAAATTTGTAATCTCGAGACATTAATCGAATGCGTATAATCTTGTGAAATTATTATATGAATCTGAATTATTATTTTTATTGCAATCTCTTTTCCCACTTAGTTTGTTATTTTCATTATTTTTATCTCAACTGTTTGTCTTTTTGGTTATTTTTAATTTTTTAGTGTTTCAATTTACATATTTTATTCGTATCATTATAGCCATCTAAGACCAATCTCTCATTGTTTCATTTTTTTATGGTTTTTAATACCACTCTACCAAATATGAGCCATCTATGCATATATATAAGAACTATTAATATTATATGTATATATATTTTAAATCTAAAAAACACATATTTTCTAATTATATCATTGTATCTCAATGATTTATGCATAATAATAATTCATAGTTACCCACTAAATATATAGTTGGTTGGTTTTTTAACGCCTAAATGATTTATTTATTTTATGCAATAACAAAAAGAAATATTATTAATAAAAGTTATTTCAAATTTGAGTTTTTAGAATTATTATTTTTAGATATGAATAAAAAACGTATCGTCCGATCCAACTTAGATAAAACTTAGATAAAAAGTTGTGATTTAATTTTATTAATTACATTGGTTTAGTTTTTAATTTTTGAACAAAACAGAGCGCGACTTTGGGGGCTTCTTCTTCTTTAACCCATATTTTGGCCCATCCAAAAACCCTAATTACCTTCGTCCCCTTCAAACCCGAGAGTAAAACATTCAGGAACAAGGGTTCGATTCTCAGTGCTTCTCCGCTCGATACAAGGTGCTCCATTCTGTTTCAAAACCGGTAATCTCTTTTCCGACGTTGCTATGTGTAATTTTATTCTTGTTGAAACTTTCTATCAAGCTTTAGTTCGATAGTTTGTATACTGAGTCCTAGGTTGTTTCACCTTTATGTTCGCTACTTCTGTCTTCCGAAATTGCTTTTCTTAAGTAACAATTAACGAGAATTCATACAAAAGAGGAGAGTTGTATAAGAACTGTGACGTAAAACTAAACTATTAATAGGCTGAAGACTATGTTAAAGACTTTCAAAAATTTTGAATCATAAAGAGACTGTTTCTATTTGGTCGCCTTGTTTCTTTATCTATAAAGATAGTTTGTATAGAATGTTTTTGTTGTGAATAGTGATGTGTGGTTATTTTGTTTCTACCACTGTAGAGTAGAAAATGGCTATGTAATATAGGTAGAGCTGACTATGATGATGACTGACTATGCTGTTATGTATTCGTAGAGCTCAACTAGATTATTATGAGTGAGGAAGCTCAATTACCGATGGCCGATAGTGGTCCAAGGAAGAGGAATATAGGTAGTAAAAAAGGAAAAAAGGGAAAAACGGCACCCCGTGGTGTGTCTGATAAGGTTAGAGTAAGTAGGAAAATGAAACAGCTATTCCAGAAGAGGGCACGGGATTACAACTCGGATGAGGAGGATGCGAATGATAACAGTGATGAAGAGTCAGGCCCTTTGGTTCGAGATAAGAAGATGAGGCCTGCTGATGCCATGGAGATGGACAGCGGAGGTTCTTCGTTTGAAGATGATGATTGGAAGAATGGTATTGAAGATGATGAAGAAAATGACGAAATTCAGTCAGGAGTTACCAAGTTAATAGAAGGTAACAGGGCATTCAAGATGGCATTCAAAAAATTAATAAAGAAGAGCAAAGGGACGGATTCGCTGGTGAGCTGCTTCGTAAATCAAAATGTGTGGTAACTGTTGTTACCGTTTTCAGTATTTTTAGTTGAACGATATATAACTTTTTTGCAGGGACCAGTTTTATCTGCTCACAAACAGCTCATTGCACAAAAGCTAGCTGAAGATGAAGAGGAAAGGAAGGTCAAGGGTGATGCTAAGAAAAAAAAACATGAGGTATGAAATATTTAATCTTTCTCTAGTTTCTGATTGGCATTTGTGATCTGTAGTAATGTACAATTATATGTCTTTCCGTGGTTTATCTGTACAAATAGTTTTATTACTAGTGTTGATACGGGTTTCATGTGTAGCTTGCAGAAAAGGGGCATGTCAAACCTGCTAATTACTTAGACGCACATGAGAAGTCTCTTATAGGTTTTGCTACAAAAGGAGGTACCAATTATAACTTAAAATCAAATTTCTCTCAGTATAATTGTCTGTATCCGAATACTAACAACTAAGATTATGGTGTCTTTGCTTGGATCCAGTGGTCAAGCTCTTTAATGCGGTAAGGATCTTAAATTTTTGATTTGGTTGGTCATTTGCTCTTTTTAATGAATTCTTGTAATGTTCGTATGAAAAACCTTAATATATGTTAATGTTCTTTTCCAGGTAAACAAGGCTCAAACTGCGCAGAGAGGATTGGACCCTTCAAGGACACGAGATGCTAAAGGTAACCTAGTATTGTTTCGTTTTTATACCATAAAGCTGTAGTCTGGCTATAAAATTGTTTTTTATGTCAACTATTTGTCATGATTCATGATTATTATATATATTTTCTTTCTTATATAGACTTTCTAGGTTTTTTTTTACCGAACTTTCTCATCTACTAATCTAAACTTGATTTTTTACCCAGTTATTAAAAGGCAAAGATACCAAGCTTTTTACTCTGAGATACGGAAGGCACCCGCAGCTGAGGCAGCAATAAAGGTACCTCTTTTCTATTATGTTCTGTATATTAATTTTCTTAAAATTATTTACTTTAATATTAACTCCAATGGCGATATGGGTTTTGATGCAGGGGTCCATGGATGACGAAGGGCCGGCTTGGGCTCCTTTACGTGAAAATTACATGGTAACAAATCCCAAGCTAAAGAACTGGGATAAACAACAGGTATCAACAAACTCTCTTCTGAGCCATATATGTACATCCTCTCAGTTATTACGTGATTTTCACGGGTCTCGTCTCCCTTTCTGCTTGCAGGATACAGGCGTGGCAGATGATTTGGGAAGAATGTCTGAAGGTGGTAGTAGTTCTGGTGATGATTGATTTTTTTACCAAAAGGAAAAAACAAGGCTGTATTTGTTGTTTAAGGCATTTTTGTCGTCTGCCATTATTAAAAGAGAAGCAATTTTCCTTTTACTGACAAGAATGAAGCAGAACCTGTGTTTACCCTTGTATTTAGCCAAGACTTGAGTTGTTCACTATCCGAATCTACAAGCATTCCTATTTGATACATTCTTCAGAAACTTAAATTCCTTAGATAAAGGCTGTTCTTTTAGTTCTCTGGAGTTTGGAGTCCTATTTTTTATTTTTAATTGTAATCATGGATTTGCTTTGAAGAAGCTAGATAGATTATTTGTGTTTACTTGTATATTATTTGTGCTCACTGCTGTATTTGGTGACTTGATGGACTATCAGGGGTAGCTGTGGCTAGCTTACAAGTAAAAAATATAGATTTAAACACGTATATAAAAGAAGCAATTCTTTTTGGAAAGTTGTTGTTTGGTGTCTAATAAATAATCAACTTTTAAAGATCACCCTATATTCATTTTTGTAATGAAAAACAAAGATAAAGGCTAAAATATGATCAAAATAAGAGACCACGCCAAAATTAGTCCCAAGTAAATGTTTGTAACATCAGATATCTTGTAAATATTAGGCTGGTAATATACTCCTATCTAATAATCGTAATTCTTTTCATGGGACTAAAGGCGGAATTAGTTAGTCTTGCCAAACACCAGATTGTAACCATAGGTCCATGACTGATTAATGGTATATGTCATCAAAGTATAGTTCATCGACTTTAAATTTTTTGATCTGGGTTTTTGGATTATATAAAAAATCTATAAAATTTGGTTTCTAGCGTGTGGTTTTTTTGATAAAATATATGTTTATATAGTCTATTTGCTACTTGACCCATAAATAATTTTTGGTTTTTAAATCAACCATAACTTATGATTCATAACCATTTTAAACATCATTCTTACCTCTATCACTTAGCTATGTGAAATGGCTGATAAAAATTCCTTCCTTGGTCGAATGGCTCTTGACCAAATTTTTTAAACTAAGTCTGATTGTAATAACCTAATTTCCATTTGAATTAAAACTCAAAATTTCTAATTTCCAATTGGTTGTCATTACATTTTGTCGATATTTCTAATTTCCATTTCAAATTTACTATTTCTATTTTCAAAACTTTCAACTAATTGCAATAAGATCTTTTTAATTTCCACTTTTGTTTAGTTTAATCTTAAAAAATTTCATCTCACTCGATTTCATTCAATCGTATGGATAAGAAACAACAATATAATGAAACGTTCAAGAAAATAAAAATAAAAAATCCAATATTAAAGAGTACAATTTCTTTGAAATGTATAAAGGTAAGATTGTGTTTCCATCGTTCAAATGTTTTGTGTGCTTCGTTCTAATGTTAATTATTTCTTTCGAATGTGTTTATTTTTGTCCAAATGCGTCTATTCATCAAATAGGTTGGGTTTGAAATTATGTTGAAATTTGTTCAATACCTATACAAAATGGTCTTATTCATTCAAATAAATATAACATTGATGAAAAATGCTATTTTGGTAGGGTGTTCAATTCGTGTTATTATTTGCTTAGAGCATATATTATTGGTAGCTTGAATTGTGTTCAAATTCTTTTAAAATTGGTCAAATCCTTTTAAATGAGTTAACGTTGATGTGAAATTGCTAATTTTGGATAATACTCAATCAGTGTTTTTATTTGTTTATAATGTATATTATTTGTTAAGGTTTATTACTAGTAGCGAATGAATGTTATTTTGAATAATAATTAATGAATTATTTCTATGCAGGTGCAAATTCACATTTGTTTACCCTTATTGAGGGTAAATTTACGGAGAAATATAATTCATTATGCTACCATGGCGGTAACAAAAGTTTGGTGGACAACTCAAATCAAGACAAAATTTTGTTTATATATCTAATTGAACAAAAATATTTGTCATGTGGACCATCAGAAAAATTTGGTGTCTTGAACATTGTATTATTTTCCTTGTTTTCAAGATGATAACAATTTAACTCATATCCTCACTGATGGAGATGCGGTACGGATGTGCTAATTACTTGATAGTCGAAGATACTTGAATGTATACATCGAGGTTCTCTGTCCTCTTGAAGTTGTATTATCTCTTTCGCGAAACCAACCAAGAGATGTACCAATCGTAGAATTGTCCTCAGAATCAGGATCCTAAAGTGATGATGAAGATAATGATGATGGGTTGGATAGTGGTGCTGGTATTGGGATATTGGCTCTAGAATAGACAGTGATAGTGTTTCTAGAATAGATGATGTGGATGTTATTAGAAAATAGAGGCTCAATTTGTTAAGAACACATGGTGCTGGTGCTTCCAGAAAAGATGATGTGGATGCTGTTAGAATAGAATAGGTTGCATATGTTATAACAGATGGTGTAGGTAATATTGTTGATGAGGTTGATGAATTTGGTGTTGGTAATACTGTTGGGAATTTTATGGATGAAGCTGGTGGTGTTAGACTTGGTGAGGATAATTATCGCCTGAGGGTAGGCTTGTAATTTGTTTGGTGTTTTGTGGAAGTATGTGGGTGTTTATTATTTAGAGTAGAGAGTAGAGGGAGAATTAAGTTGGCTGGTTGCAGTTAATTTTCATTACCCATATTTAATGCAGGTGGTTGGGTATTTATACCCTCACATTTGGGCCCTTATGGGCTTTCGGGTCATGTTCAATGGACCCGGGTCATGTTTAAAGACCCATGAGCTCTAAGTAGGAGAGCAAGTAGCTTAGTCAAGAAATGTTTAGGTTTTTTAGTACTTTTGTCATAGTTCGAACAGTCCCATTAGCTAAGTGTTCGAAGTGGTCTGTCCGGTCCAGAGGGCTAGGTCCGATCTGTCCCTGCCCGGTGAGTAGTCAGAATTCGGACTCATCAGGAGCCTCTTTTTTAGGTGTTTGTTCAAATACCTTTGTCAAAAACCTGAAAAACAGTCTGATGTCAGGGGTGGTTTTAATCCGGACAGGTCTGTTTGTCTTATGGTTTTGTTCGGACTGATAAAGCTTCATGAATCCAAACGGTTTTGTGCCAGGGTTCATGGGACACGTGTCGCTTTCTGGTTGGTTGCCTCAGCCGTTTTTTCACCTTGAATTTCGAACCCACCTTCTTCGAAAAACAACTCCTTAATTAAAGGTGGTGACATCAGCGCCGTCTTTAATCATTACCAATCTTTTCGAATTCTCCTAGGAATCAAACTTTTTTTTTCAGATTTACTATAAATTAAAACACTTTCTACTGTTTTACCATCTCTCTCATATTTACTCTGCACAACTTCTTAAAGCTTTCTCTCTCTAAAGCAAAAATTTACCCAGATAGTTTATGTTTACAGCGAGGAACGCTCTGATCAAAGGTGGGTGGCTCAACCTCTCTGAGCTTGAAAAGGCACAAAAGGTCGAAAGAGAAAGACGTATTGCAGCAGGATTACCCGTTTCACCCATCGACAAGCCAGTAACTTCAGCCACATAATCTGATCAAGGTTCTTCTTCCTCAAAAGGTACCAAGCCGAAAAAGCTATTCCAAACTAATCTCTCCCCCATTATCTCTGGTTCCTCGGTTCAGGAATCAGAACCTGTTGTTGAGCCAGGAGTAACAGTTACCAGCTTCAAAAAGCCCTCCCCCTTCTTAACTATGGGGTCAGACACTGAAAACTCCCCTCAAAAGTTAGTCGACCGGAGAAAAAGCCGGTTGGTCAAGGGGCAGGCCTCTAAGATCACTCCTTCCAAGTCGGGTGCCAAAGACAGCAGCACTGGGTCAGAAGTGCCCATCAGAGCTCCCAAGGACAGACTGTCCGGTCCGGAGGGCACCAGTCCAAGTCTTCAAAGAGAAGCATCTGCACCAGAGCCCCAACCGGAGGTCAGAAGCCAAAAGAACACTGAGGCCCAGCAGTCCGGAGACCAGGCTGAGCCAGATTTGAATCCTCCCCTTGCCACTGCTACTGAAAATCCTTCAACAATTATGGAGGAAATAATGGAGGACTCTGTCGAAGAGGCTCCATTTGAGTCTGAGCCCTTCGGTCAGACCAGTAGTATTATTGTTGCCAAAAAAGACAAAGGCAAAGAGAAGTTGTGCTTGAGGCATCCGGATCTACCGGAGAGTCTTGAAGGAAAGGTGGGGCCTTGTTTCCATAAGGTCAGTGTCAAGTACCTCCTCGCCTTGCAGAAGATCAACTACGCATTCATCCACACAGCTGAACTGGGTCGGATGCGTACGAAGTGGAGAATACCGTAGAACGTGAAGATCAGGATCCCTATACACCTAGAGACTCCCATGGACTGCAAACTGAACGAAGTTGTCATTTTCACGGAGCTGTTCAATTGGGGGCTCAGACTCCCCTTGGACCCAAAGATCGTCAGATACTTTCATCTGATAAAGCTCTGTCCGAGCCAGTTGAGCCCCAACGCCTGGTACACCCTCATGTCTTGCATCATGGTTTCGAGGCTCTCTGGGATTCCTCTGCCAATGGAGGAATTTGCTGCTGTGGCTAGTCTTTGCAGAAACCATCACATCCCCTTTTACCATTTCAACATGGGGGATAATTTCAAAGCTGTAGATGATTTGTTAGAGGCGGAGAGGAATTGGAGGACCCAGTTCCTGTTTGTTAGTGGTGCTTGGGAGAATGGAAAGAAGATCAAGTCCGGAGTGAACCCAAGTCTTCTCAGAAGCAGGTGGAGGAGTGACCGTAAGTTTCGCGCTTTATATTTTTGTCTCTCTCCCTTTTTTTAGAGTTAGTTTAAACTAATGGGTCTTACTTTTGCCTTAGCAGAACTGCCTAAGGAATTCAGTGACTACCTGAAAACCGGGCAGGCTACTTGCACCAAGATCAATGCTTGGACTGCTGAGAGGTGGGGGGAACCGGTTCCATGCTGCTTTTACCGGAGGAAACTTGGCAAGGTCTCACTTGTGGAACACCACAGGTCGGAGAGACTTGACTTGGGAGGAGCTCACCACTCAGCCTCCTCCGGATGTTGTGCTTAAAAGGACCCATGAACCAGATGGGACACTCTACTTGCCAGGCCGGGCCAAAGCCCCAAGCAAGATGAAGGGTAAAAAGAAAGGCAAGAAGGTGATGGGTGGAGATAACCCTGCTGAGGCGGAGGAGGATGCTCCTATAAATCCAGAGGGGCAGTCCACAGTCAAATTGATGCTGCTCTCTTGGAAGTGGTGGAGCAGGAGACTGAAAGGCAAGAAGTGCACTCCCCAATACCTCCAAGGGCTTCCAAAAGAAATCGTAAACAGGGAAGTGAAAGCAAAGATATGGAGGCCAAGAAGAAGAAGACCTCTAAGGGTGACGAGCTTTCTCTCTAGGCTCCGGAGCCTCCTTCCCAAGCTGATCCTACTGACCCAACACAAGCGGAGGAGATACCGGGTGACTTCCATACCGATGAGGTCGAATGGAGAGATCTCAATATTGACGGGGTAGACATCACCGGTCTTGGTGGGCTTGGTGAGTACTTCATCAATCTTCCCAGAGACGATTTTGCCGGGCCTTACCTCCCTCCGAGCACCTCAAACACAGTCACTTTCAATGGTAAGACCTTTATCGTTTCAAGTGAAAGGGATGTCATAGCCCACTCTTTATTAAGAAATGTTCAGTCTGTACTTGCATTGGAGAAACAAGTTCGAAATCAGGCAGACGTCATCAAAGATCTTAAGTCTGACAAAGAGAGGCTGTCCGATGACCTTCGCACTGCCACTTCAAACGCTGCCATTCTAAAGGAAGAAAACGAGGAGTTGAAGAGAAACCAAGAGGTAAGCACCACAAAAGTCACCACATTAGAGAACACCATCACAGAGCTCCTAGAGAAGCTGTCCGGACTGGAGAGAGATCTTGCCACCTCAAAGGGGGAATCCAAGGCCAAAGACCAAATCATCACCAACTTGACCAATGACAAAATTGCTCTTGAGAATATAGTGTCCAAGGCTGCCGAGGAGAAAGCTACTTTGCTAAGGGAGCAGGAGGCCAAGATCCAAGCCAAGATCGACGCTTATGCCAACAACGTGATCGACACCCAGGAGGAAATGTATGCCAATGTGATGTCTGACATGGTTCTACTCTTCCATGAGAAGTTTCCGAAGAGGAACCTAGGGGATTTATGGCTTCATGTTGAGTCTGACGACCTCCCGTATCATACAATGGCTGAAGGCGACATGTATGGTTGCTCCAGTGCTTCCTCATCGGATAACGAAGAATACACCGGGGAGAGCCCCAACGAAGAGAAAAGTGATCTTAAAGGGAAGAAAAAGACAGATGAAGGTGAGCCATCTTCAAAGGCTCAACTTTAACTCATGATTTACTTTTTACTTGTTTACCCAAACTAAAGTCCTTGGATGGCCAAGGCACTGTTTTTTATAATTGTGTCCGGTATCTGACCGGATAGGTTTTTTTGTTCTATTTTGACAATTCAAAAGTCCTTGGAAGGCCAAGGCACTTTAAATTATTTTAATGAATATTTTTGTTTTGTGCAATTCTCATCTTCTTTCATTGTCTGTTCCAATTTTGATGGCTAGAGTTTAAACAGCCTTTAGTTATTTCATATTGAGAGTGTTTAAATTCTCCGGCTAGAGTTTAAATAGCCCTTAGTTATTTCATAGTGAGAGTGTTTAAATTCTCCGATGACGAATATTTAAGTGGTCATCACTCTTTTATTTCAATCCGGATAGTGTGACAAATGATAAAACTTAAAACACTTCAGAAATTTTTTAAGAAGGCATCAAATTTTATTCAAAATCCTAGACACCTCATTAAAACCTCCCACGTGCCACCAGGGAGGAAAAAGTATGCCCCCAAATATTTACATGGATGTTTAAAAGAGTAAATATTTACACAAAGGCTACTCCAAGTACATCCGGAGATGTTCGATATTCCAAGGGTGAGTCAAAACTCTTCCATCCTTGTCTTCTAGCCAATATGTTCCAGGTTTAAGCCTTTCAACAACCATATAAGGTCCTTCCCAAGTTGGAGCCAATTTGCCGAACAACTTTTCTTTAGTGTGTAAGAAGACTTTCCTCAATACCTTGTCCTCCGGTTGGAAATCTCTTCTTTTAACTCTGGAAGCAAATCTGCTTCTTATCAAACCCTGATAGTGAGCAACTCTAAGGTGAGCTTTAACTTGTCTTTCTTTTACCAGATCGAGCTGACCTCTGATTGCCACCTCGTTAGCGCGTTCGGAGAAGTTGTGAACACGAAATGATGGGAGAGTTGCTTCTATGGGAGCTACTGCATCCATCCCATAGACCAAAGCAAAGGGTAACTCTTGTGTTACAGCCCCAGGTGTTGTCCGGTAGGCCCACAAGACCTCTTATAAATAACTAGGCCACTTCCCAGCAGCCCCTTCCAAATTCTTCTTCAAACCGGACAGTATAGCTCTGTTAGCCACTTCAACTTGCCCATTTGCTTGTGGGTGGAAAGGTGAAGAGAAACAATGTTGTATACCCCTTGAGGCACAAAAGCTCTCCATTTCCTTATTATCGAACTGTGGCCCATTGTCTGTTGTTATTTTTCGTGGGACACCAAATCTGCAACAAATGTTGGATATAATGAATTTTATGACAGCTTTTGACGTTGTTCCTGCTAGAGGGGCTGCTTCAATCCACTTCGAAAAGTAATCTATAGCAACAATGATAGTTTTGCGTCCTCCGGATGCCATAGGGAGAGGCCCTACTAAATCCAACCCCCATCGAGCAAAATGAATAGGCTCAGAAATTGACTCTAAAGGAATGGATGGGACATGAATTTCATTGCTGTACCTCTGGCATGGGTCACACCTTCTTACTAATTCCTTAGCATATTTCATGATAGATGGCCAATAGTAACCGACCAGTAAAACTCTCCTTGTTAAAGCCCTGAATCCACAATGAGCTGATCCCTCACCATCATGCAATTCGGAGAGGACTACTTGAGACTCATCACCCCCAAACAACGCAGAAGAGGTTTACTGTAAGACTTTTTATACAAAACGTCTCTCAATATGATAAAACCACGAGCTTTGTGTTTCAATGTTCTTGCCAATGATTTATCCGGAGGCACGATACCATCAGAGAGGTATTGCAGGAGAGGAAACCTCCAGTCCTGAGGTTGTTTCATCTGTACTTCAAAAATTTCCTCTTCTTTACCCATATTAAGTTGAATGGAGGGGCTTTCCAGCACATGGATCCATGGATATGACTCCGTCTACGCTATGGTTGCCAATGAGTCTGCTAACTCATTTTCTGTCCGGGGTATATGTTCATAAGCAACACTTTTAAACCTGAGTGCTTCATTTTTAAGAAGGAGTAAATATTTCACAAACTGCTCATTTTTAGCCTCAGATTGACCTTGGGCATGGTGGATAAGAAGCTGGGAGTCACTTAGTAGCATGACCCTCTTAGCCCCACAAATGTAGGCTAAATGTAATCCAGCTATAACCGCTTCGTACTCGGACTCATTATTGGATGCCCTGAAAGCAAAACATATAGCTTGGTACATTTTGTCACCATATGGAGAAGTCAAACACACCCCGGCACCACATCCCATAGTGCTAGATCCACCATCTGTTCGGACGACCCATACCTTTTTATCTTTTATGTCAGTAGCCTGCTCCGAATCTCAGTCGGAGTGAAATTCAACCAAAAAATCAGCCACAGCTTGGGCCTTAACTGCTGTTCGAGGAGAAAAATCTATGTCAAAATCTCTCAGCTCTACTGACCATTTAGTCATCCTGCTTGAAATGTCTGCCTTTTGGAGGACGTTCTTCAAGGGAAACGAAGTCCGGACGATGATAGGATGAGCCTGGAAATAAGGCCTCATTTTTCTTGCAGCTATTACCAGGGCTAATGCTAATTTCTCGAGTTTCAAGTAACTCCTTTCTGCATCTATTAAACTTTTGCTAATATAGTACACTGGATGGGGATGACTATCCAGTTCTCTTACCAACACAGAACTGATGGCACAACTTGAAACCGCCAAATATATGAAGAGTGTCTCCCCATCAACTGGTTTAAACAAAGTTTTGGCGGAGGACAAGTGCTTTTTGATTTCATTAAAAGCCTCATCGCACTGTGAAGTCCAATCGAATCCCTTCGCACCCTTCAAGGTTTGAAAGAAAGGGGCGCACCTGTCCGAAGACCTTGAGATAAATCTGTTTAAAGCAGATAATCTCCCCGTTAGTCGATGTACTTCTTTAATATTTCGAGGAGGCTCCATCTGGAGTAGAGCGTTAAGCTGGTCCGGATCGGGCTATATCCCATGCTCACTTATAATATAGCCTAGAAATTTCCCGGACTGCACTTCGAACACACATTTTTCTGGGTTTAACTTCAAATTCACTTTTACTAAGTTGGCAAAAGTTTCTTGGAGGTCAGCCAAGTGCAATTGCTCATCCACACTCTTCACCATCATGTCATCGATGTATACTTCCATATTCCTTCCAATCTGATCAGCAAAAGCTTTGTTGACCAATCTCTGATAAGTAGCCCCAGCATTTTTCAACCCGAATGGCATTACCTTATAGAAATGAAGACCCCTGTCTGTGACAAATATAGTATGCTCTGGATCCTTTGGATCTACTTGGATATGATTGTATCCGGAGAAGGCATCCATAAAGGATAGCAGCTTGTTCCCAGAGGTGGAGTCTACCAGCTGATCAATCCGGGGGACTAGATACAAATCTTTCGGGCAAGCTCTATTGAGATCTGTGAAGTCAATGCACATGCGCCACTTGCCATTTTTCTTATTTACCAGAACCGGATTGGCAGTCCACAAAGGATACTGAGACTCCTTGATGTGCCCCATCTTTGTGAGTCTGTCAACCTCTTGCACAATGACATCAGCCTTCTCCTTAGAAAAAGCTCTTCTCTTTTGAACCACTGGTGCTATGTCTTTCCGGACGGATAGGTGATGTGATATTACTTCTGCTGGAACCCCAGTAACAGCATTGCACCAAGAAAAAACGTGCTGATGATTCTTCAAAAATTTTAACATTTCATTTTTCAAAACGGGTGGCATCTTAGACCCTATCTTGACACTTTTTCCTTCTTCTAAACAATGTGTCTCTACCTCTTCGACCGGTATCAATACTCTAGGGGTCTCTCTAGGGTCATCAATTTCACCATCACCCCTAAAAATCCCCTCAAACTACTATTGCTCGTTGATACGAACTGCCCCCAGTGTCCGGGGAGCCAGAGCTGTAGCATAACATTCTCTTGCAACCTTTTAACTGTTCCGGACGACTCCCACCTGTCCCTGAACAGCATATTTCAAGCACTGGTGGACTGTTGAAGCCACTGCATGCATCCTAGAGAGCCAAGACCTCCCTAGAATAGCATTATAGCAAGTGGGACAATTCACCATGATAAAAAGTATCTTGACCATTTTCTTGAAAGGGCCCTTGCCCAATAGAACTTCTTTTTCGAACTCTCCGATCACATCTGCTGAGCTGCCGGTAAAGCCCACAATTGACCTGTCCGAACCCTGAATTACAGCTGGATTTTTCATTCTCTTGTACGTGGTTAAGAAAAAGATATTGGCTGAGCTTCCAGTATCCACCAGAATTCGTCTTATGTCATTGCCTCCAATAGATGCTCCTATGACAACAACATCTTCATGGGGGCCAGCTATATCTCTTAAATCATCTTCATCGAAAACAATGAAGGGGAATGGACTTTATGATTGATAGGAAGTCATGCCTCCTTCTAGCTGGGTGGCTAAAGTGTGTACATGCCTCTTCCTCGAAGAAGCAGTAGGAGCTGTCATAGTATCCCCTCCGAAAATTGTAAGTGACTCAAAAAACTTAATGAGCCCGGAGACCGTCCTAGAACATTCCTCAATTGCACCTAATCTGTTTCGAGTTGGATCAGGATCCAAGTACTCAGATTCCACATCAAACCTCTCAATTATAACCATGGCTCCCTCCGGAGCAGCATTACTTGGACCAACCCGGTGAGTATTGTTAGGCCTGTTACCTCCTCTTCTTTTGACATAAGCCCCCAGCTTTCCCCTATCGATTAAGTTTTGAACTTCTTGTTTCAAAGCTATACAATCATCGGTGGTATGGCCAATATCATTGTGATATTGGCAAAAAGAGGTATTGCGATGCTCTCTAGGAGATTGCAGTGTGGCTGGTCTTCTATAGTACACCTCCTCCTTTGTTTTATCATAAATGGTGGCTACACTTTCTTTTAATTCTGCGAACCACTCCGGTTGGACCCATGGCCCTCTCTTGTTTCTGGATTGCTGACTCTGAGCAGGAGCAGCTGGCTGAGACTGAGCTTTGGCCCTACCATGCCCCTGTCCGGTCTCTTTTACCTTGTTTCAGGACTGATTCTGATTGGGATTTGGTGCCACCGGGGTAGACCTCACCTGCATGTGCGCCCTGGTTTTCTTCGTTTCATCGACGTTAATCTGTTTTCCAACCTGATTCACCAACCCTCCCCATGTCATGGCCTTATTTCTGGTCACTGAATCAGCCAAATTGCCAGAGTTCAAGCCCTGTCTTAGAGATGCTATTGCTACATGTACGAAGCAATCAGGCAACCCATTCTTGGTATTCACAAAACGACTTATATATTCTTTTAAGGACTCATTTGGTTCCTGGGCACAATGGATTATTGTGTCTCCATTACCCTTTAACTCTTTACTCCCTACGAACTGCCTTCGGAAGGCCACCCAAAAAGTATCGAAATTCTTGATACAACCCTGTGGCAGGCTGTTATACCATTTTAGAGCACTCCCCGTAAATGATTGGGAGAATGCTCTGCAAAGTAGCTTATCATCGTCGTCAAAGTTAATCATGAAGTTTTTAAACTGTTCCAATTGGTTATCCGGATCGGTACTGCCATCGTATTTTTCCATTTTAGTGCTGTTAAACCTCTTAGGGAGGTTTCCTGACAGAATTTTGGAAGATAATGAAGATTGCCTCCAATTTCTACCACGACTGAACACAGTATCCTCATTGGGAGTTGCAAAGATACCTGGTTCATCGTGAAAAGCGAAAGGATCCATCAGCATCCGGTCCACATGCCTCCGGCTATGAGATGACCCTTTACCAATATTCCTCTTCATCCTCCCATGCCTATCTCTTTTTCTCGAATATTTTTTAATATGCTTTTGCTTCTTTTTAGTTCGACCCTCATCGCTGCTAGAGGATAAGGATTCTTCAACGCCCTCATCGTCCGAAGATCTATCAGAAGATTCTGAGCTTGAGTCAGAGCTCTTCACTGGCTTAGACCGGTGAGACTTTTTGGAGCTGGCATGAGTCTTTTTGGTACTCACATGAGTCTCTGAAGGCTCATGCTCTCTGGGGTTATCGGTGTGATGGGAAACTGATGCTTTGGATTTTTCTTTCATGCCCATCCTAGCCTTTTCTGCCCTCAGAGCTTCTATTTCGCCCTTCAGCCTATTGCGCTCTTCGATGGTGTATTCATCGTTTTCACCCACCACTTCGAGCAGAGCTGGTGGTACTTCCGGGGCGTCCGGATTCATTCAGACTGACTTTTCTTGCTGGTTTTGAATGCTTGATTCGGGCACCTTCTTCTCCCACTGTGGTCGCCAATTTGGTGAGGATAATTATCGTCTGAGGGTAGGCTTGTAATTTGTTTGGTGTTTTGTGGAAGTATGTGGGTGTTTATTATTTAGAGTAGAGAGTAGATGGAGAATTAAGCTGGCTGGTTGCAGTCAATTTTCATTACCCATATTTAATGCAGGTGGTTGGGTATTTATACCCTTACATTTGGGCCCTTATGGGCTTTCGGGTTATGTTCAATGGACCCGGGTCATGTTTAAAGACACATGAGCTCTAAGTAGGAGAGCAAGTAACTTAGTCAAGAAGTGTTTAGGTTTTTTAGTACTTTTGTCATAGTTCGAACAGTCCCATTAGCTAAGTGTTCGAAGTGGTCTGTCCGGTCCGGAGGGCTAGGTCCGATCTGTCCCTGTCCGGTGAGTAGTCAGAATTCGGACTCATCAAGACTAGTGATGATGGTGGTGGTTTTGAGAATTCCATAGATGAAGCTGGTAGTATTAGAGATGGTGATGATGTTGGTGATGGTATCAGAAATTTTATAGATGAAACTGTTGGTGTTAGAGATGGTGATGGTGTTGAAGAAGTTATTGGGGGCTGTATTGGGAATTCTGTGGAAGTAGGTGCTGGTGCTATAGAAAGTACTAGTGTTGGAGGCGCTGTTGATGATATATCGGATTTGAGTGGCTCTATAAATGACTTGAGGTATGCTCTAAATTGGGATGACATTCAATGAGATGGACCAAAAAGCATTTTAAGAAAAGAGCATAAAATAATTATGTTGATGACAATGCTATAGAAGTATAGGTTGTTTTTCGAAAATAAGAAATGGTACAACCAACAAGTGTTGAGGAGGAGGCAAGTCTTGAAAGCGAGGGAGGTGCTGATCTTGAGGTATGGGTATCACCATTTTCAACCCAAGAAGAGGGGGAATATATTGAAACAGACTACATAGCTAGTGATGTTCTCTTCACACCTGTAAACTCTGATTTGGAGGTTGATGAATCTAATTGGTAGTACAATTTTGAAGAATTGAACCTTAATGTGCCATTGGTTTCCGTTGAACTTCGAGTGGGGCATGAGTTTGTTACAAAATCAAAGTAAAAATAGGAAATAAAGAACTATGAGATCAAACAATGAAGATATGTGGTTATGAAAAAGAATGATAAAAACAGGATTGTCTTTGTATGTTCATCAATGAGTTGCTCATGGAAATGTTATTATAGATCTATGAGAAATTGTGGTAGATGGCTGGTTAAGACACTGGTAGACAACCACAGTTGTACACCCACAAATGATAATCAAAATATAAATGATATTTGGATTGCAAGATATTATAATCCATAGTGGGAGGAAAACATCAACTAGTCCGCGTCATCACTTCTTGTATCCCATAGTAAGGAATTATGTGTGAAGATAAACATAAGTAGGAGATATAGGGAAATGGCCATAACGTTTGACTTGATTTTAGAAAATGATAAATAACAATTTATTGGAGTGTTAAATTCTGGTGAAATCACAAGAACAGATCATGGTTCAACTTGTATCATTAAGCAATAAGATAGTATTTTTAAAAAATGTATATGTGTGTGGGGGCTGTTAAGAGATGGTTCAAGTCAGGTTACATGCTCGTACTGGTGTTAGATGGTTACTTTCTCAAGGGTTCATTTGGAAGCCAATTGTTAGTATCTGTTGGTGTTGATGATAATCAACAAATGTATCCTATAAAATATGGAGTTTTTGAGAATGAGAACACGAAAAGTTGGAGCTAGTTTAATAACATGTTGGGTGAGCACTTAGAAATCCAAAATCAAGGTGCTTGGTTGTGGATTAGTGACAAACATAAGGGGTTGGTGTAGGCTCTTATAAATAACTACCCTAATTTAGAAATATTTTACCGCAAACATTTATATGCATTTTTTAAAAGCAATTGCTAGTAGGATTAAAGAAATGAACGTTTTGGACATATGCTATAGCAACTTACAAACAATAGTTTGATGCTCAGATGAAGCAGATATGCTTGCTGCTCGTAATTTCATTGTTGAGTTTTCAGGAGGGCCTCAGTGTGAGGTCAAATGTTGTATTGGGAAGTTTTTTGTAAACTTGGATGAAATGAGTTATGCTCGTAAGTAATGGAAACTCAGTGGTATACCACATGAGCATGGGTCGTTGTTGTATGGTGGATACATGAAAAACATGTTGAGTATATTTCACAGTGTTATATGGTGGTAACAAATATATCTATATATGCACATACTTTGAATCTGATCAACTGCCAATTTCTTTGAGAGAATTCAACATTTCCTCCAGTAAAACCACCACCAATGGAAGCTAAGTGGGGAACAAATGTGAGAAATAAAAAGAAGATAAAAGTGAGTTAGAAGCACATACAATTGGAGGAGAAATACTAAGCATAAAGTGTATAAAACTTAAGTGTTCTATATGTAAACAGACCGAACACAACAAAATGAGATGTATAGCTGGTGACCTTAGAACCGCTCCTATTGATCTTGTTTTTATGGAGCCTCAAAACACTGCTAGTTGTGCTTTTTTGGAGCCTCATTCCACTTCTACTGCTTATACTTTTACCAAGCCTCAATATACTCATAGTGGAGATAATATGGAGCCCCAAAACACTCTTATTATTAGTGATTCTATGCAACCTCAAAACACTCCTGGTGGTGTTTCCATGGATCCTCGAAACACAAACACTAATGATGCTGGTGAACAATAAAATACGAACATAAAATATAATTGAAACATTTTAAATGATGAAGTTTCATAGTACTGTTTTCAGCTTCAAATTATTTTAAATTACTTTTTAATCCAATAGTGATATATTTTGGATCAATCTGTGACTTGTGAATCGACCCATTTTGAAAAGTCGCTAGACTCTTCAATTATCTAATAAGAAAAGATAATTTACGTTAAATCTAAATTATTTTTAAAGTTAAAGAAATTAACTTAAAAAATTGAGACTATGGTTCAATATAACTAACCTGATAGTTTCCACATTTAACAAATTGCCTACCTGGGTTCAAATCAGTCTATGAAATTCGAACAATTACTTGTTTCCCACAATAATATTTTGATTTATCTAAAAAACAATTATGGTTATAAACTGGCGAACTTGTGCTTGACATTTTAGGATAATAGTAAGAAGTATAAAGATAGAGTAATGGAAAGCTCGTGAAAGAATAAGAGAAAGGATACTCACAAAGAAAAAAATAAAGAAGAGTCAGTGACGAAATTGATTATGTGGACATTTGGTCGAACCAGAGAGACCAAACACTATAATCTAAATTTATAGATTTTTCCAAGTCTAGAGATTTAGACCAGTGATTTTGAAATCGATGGACTAAATGAAAGAAAATGAGATAATTGAGAGACTAAATTTATAATTTGACTTGTATTATATCTATAAGATTATTTATTTTAACCTAATATCTTAAATCACATTAGGTGTTCCAAACATGTGTATACAAAATTTAATAAAATAAAAATATATTTTTTGTTCGTTAGTAATAATAAGGATATATCAACTAAATAGTATATACTCTTTATAATGATGAGGTAAGCTTATATCATAGAACTGGCATAAGGGTAAGCCACATATAATACGAGGCAACCAAAGGACAAGGTAAATATATACAAGACAAGGGTGATAATTGGTACGACTTGAGGCGACCAAATGACGAAATAAATATATACGAGACGAGGATGATAAAAGGTACAAGACAAGGGTCGTAGATAAGCTACCAGATGAGCGCATGAACATAAAGGTAATTCAAGGCAACCAAATGAAAATACCAACATATACAAGGCGAGGGTGATAACCGGTAAAAATCTACTAGATAAGGATCACGAGGGTACAACCCCAGTGCCCGAAGAGAATGCTCGAACAATTATTATGATATGACACATATTGTTACATCGTATATTATTAAAATATGTGTCTACATATTTATTAGGAAATATGACCTAACTTTAGAGCACATTAACATCATTGGTCCCCCATGTTTCACATGTGTATCATACTAGTCATTGATCTTCACTTTTGTAATCACACCATCCTCTATGTTTCAGAAATTTGCAATATCACCCCCCCCGCATAGGTGGCCATGAAAATATGACACATGACACTCCAAAATCTCAAGTTTTGTGTCACTTTTGGTCCCCTAAATTTTTGTCCAATTATGCCTCTCCCTCAGCCCAATCACATGTCTAGTCATTCGTCATATGTTTTTACTTTGTACTATTAACATTTTACCATTTACCACCTACATAGTATTTTGACCTCATGTAAATTTAAAAGTCTTGACCATAATCAAAGCATTAAGCCCAACCTGAATATATATCACTTCTTCTTCAAAGCTTTAGTCAAGCAAGTTGCATTTATTCCTTCGTTAATCACAATTTTTGTGTCCATGTGGTCGCCTCCTATTCAATCGACATTATACCTGTACATAAAGTACCTTACAATATAATTCTTCTTATGGTTTGTGTTTTGTTCACCAATAGAAGTTAAACATATATTACCATATGCTACAATTGCTATCTTCATGGCTTTATCGTGATATTTCTCACAATCTGCTCCCACCTTCATGACTATTTTTTCTGTGGAACTCAGTAAACTGGAATCAGAGTATCATATATAATAATGTTATAAATATAAATATTATAATGTTTTACCTCCACGTTTCAGGGAAAAAAGAAACTTAAATTGTAAGGTTAACACCTCTCTCGAGAGATCTCACACTAATTTTGCTTAGTTGGATTTCAATATATAAAATAGTTTACTTTAAGAGAGAAGGTTTATCTTGAGAAAGAAGAATTGAGTGAGATACACTTTTCTTCTCAAAAATTTAGAGAAAGAGAATGAAAAGAAGATGGGAGAGTGGTAGCATCGAGATATGTGGTTGAACAGACGACGACAAACACAAAGAGAAGAATACAAAAGCAGAGAATAGATAATATCTAACCTTAGGTTAGAGTATAAGAGACTTTTAAAAAAAATTATATTCCAAAAAGTCTAACGACAAAAATAGGGTTTGGGAGCCTTTTATAGAAGTGCTCAAAACCCTACGCCAAAATTACAACTTGTTTCTCACGAAATAAAATAAATCTTAACCAAATTTCAAAGCGATTGAAGCTGGTTAAGTATTCTAATTAAATACAATAAAGATAGAAAATGTAGATAATTCTTTAAAACAACAAAAAGAGGGCCTAAACGATGGAATTCTGGGCCTACACTTCATCACCAGGCTCATATTGCTTTCGAAAATTATTAAGCTTCTCGACGCGTTTAATTTGAGTGGTCATGTCGCCTAAGTAGGATAACCGAGCCCCAAATAAAGCTCGTTTTCGTTTATCCAAAATGGTCATATAGTCATGGACTTGTGCAACTACATTAGAGAGAGACAGATAAAAATAGAGTGATTTTCTTAAAAAGAGGGAGCTTAATTGGGTTGGGTTGGGTAAGTTAAGGTTGGGTAATTTAGGTTTGAGTTTATTGTTTGACCCGGGTCCAGCCCACTTAAATCTAGGTAAGGTTAAAAAAATTAGGTGAATGGTAAATGGTAAAAAGTAAAAACACGTGGCGGGTGACTCGCCTGGTGACTTGGTTGAGGGAGGGGCATAATGGGACAAAACATTGAAGGCCCAATCGTGACACAAAACTTGGGATTTGGTGATGTCAAGTATCATATTTTTATGGCTCACATGTGCGGAGGGACGGATCTTGCAAATTTCTGAAACATGGAGGATGGGTGGGAGACAAAAGCTAAGATCAAGGGCTAGTATGATACACAGGTGAAACATGTGAGATCAATGGTGATTTTTAGCCATGGAAACCCCTCGATGTAAGATTGATGACACTTTAAAACAAAACATTACTATATTTATAATTATTTTCTTTTTCGATTATCCTTTATCATCTTAGCTTTGTATTTGAGAATAAGTTATTTTATCAAATTTAAGACAGTCTGTGGGAATCACTTTCTCTTTTTTAAAAATTGAGTCTTAAAGTACCAATGGTGATGAAAAGATCAAAAGTGAAAATCGAAGGAACTGTGTTATTCGAGATAGCCTAGTGTCTGCCCCAGAAGTCGCGATGAGCTTACCGGCTAACAAGAATAACATGGCACAAAACTAACTTTTGGGTCAGACGAATGTCGGATGTAAAATAATTGATCACGGACAAAGAGCTCAAGCAGTCATGACGAGAGTTGATGGTCAACTGAGCGGGACAACACCTAATTCTCGGTATGGTGGAAATCAAACCCAAAGTGGTCTGCTTGATGCAATAAAATGTATAAACGCTGACATCATTCTAATCCAGGGAGAAAACCATTCTAAGAAAGGTATGTAGGCTAGCTAAAACATGAACACTTTAAGGCGAATCAATGTAATTTGAAAGATACCATAAAGCAAAAGCAAGGATGGAGAATCTAACAGAGGCGTTACAATTGTTGACTGAGAAGGTCTTATCATAAAATAAAAGAAATTTATGATTGGACAAATGCGTCATTAAGTTGACTCGCACAAAAATAACGTGAGGCAAAGCAAGAATATGTGTGAGAGTAGCAGTAAAAAGCCAAAAAAACGTTAAAGAGCTCTGAATACAAGGATCAGTCAAGTAATAAGGTGACGAAGATGAGAAACGAAAGGAAAATGATAGAGCATGATGCAGAAAGACCGAAAATGACAACTTACATACTCTAGGAATCTTCATTCATTAGGAGAATGTTTTAGGGAAACCTTCCCCGCAAATTTGATCATTATCGAATGAACATTTTACAACGGCTGAGGGGATTCATAATACCATCGAAAAAAATTCAAAAATATGATAAGGGTGATCAATCCGAACGAAGTTTTACTTTGCAGAGCCTTTTCCATGACGTTCAAGAGAAATACGTTTTACTGGTTCAACAGATTACCGAAAGGAACTATTCAGAATTTTGAAGGCTTTGGAGTACTTTCAGGAATCAATTTGTTAGCAACAAGACACATAAGAAATAAAACGACTATATTATGAATATGTATCAAAGAAAAAGAGAAACAATAAAATATATGTCCAAATATTTGTTCATGAGATGAACATTTTGTCGACGTGGAGAGGGGATATTATTATAACATCTTTCCATTGTATAATTCCCTTATTATATTTCCTATTGAGAATATGAGATATATTTTTGGCAAGATCTGATCAACTTATCAGAGTCAAAGATAAAGGAACATCTTTCTACACTAAACCTCAAGAGTCAAAGGTATCGGTTATAGACATAATGAGAAGTGACGAGGTCATATGTGAAGAGGTCACATTGGATCTAGTACGTAGACTGATTCCCTCTTAATATAAAAATTTGACTCAGAAATTTACACCTACGGCTGAGAATATAGCAGTCATCTTCGAAAAAACCAAAAATAAAGCAAAGTACCAGCCTCCCCGTAGCATGCTAAACCCTAGTTATGAAAGATTTCGTAGGTATTTTTATGCATACCACAAATACCATGGTCATACAACTAACGAATGGTCGCAAGTAAGAGAATATATCCAAAGGTTAATTGATAAATGATGAGCTCTTCCATTTCGTTAAAGATAAGAAAGGAAAGCAACGTGAAGAGATGAGTAATGAAGACGAAATACGATAGGAAAAAAAAGTAGTGGATGCATACTATTTCCGGTGGAGATACGATGCCAGGGCCAAGCCCAGAATCTTGAAAAAAACACAAAAAGACTTAAAGGCCCTCGTAGTGGATGAGTCGTTATACCACAATTATAGAATACCAGTAGCCGACCTAACCTTTAGCAGTGATATTTTGAGTGGTGTGGTTACCCTTCACGAAGACACTTTAATAATTAACTTGGATATAGTCGGGGTCTTGGTTACGTGCATTTTGGTAATAATATTTTCAAAAATAGTTTCGAAAAAATGATTTGGGGTACCACCGTAGACCCCAACCGACAAACAATTGGTCAACTATAAAGGGAAGTCGTCTAGTTTTGTAGCTAAAGTTGAAATTTTGGTAAATGTGAGATGTGGTAGCACCAAGAATGTTGTAATTTTTTTATGATAGTCGATGCCCCTAGCTTGTACAACAAAATCGTATAAAGTCCTTGGTTACACAGAACTTAAGCAATAACCTGCTATTTCCGGAAATGCTTAAAATAATTTATTAAAAACCTGGTCGGGATAATCAGAGATATTGAAATAGTTTCCATGAGTCTTTATGTGATCTTTTTATATCTTATAGATCTGGCTTAATAGCAATCAACAAAATCCGGGAGGGAAATGGTTACTCAACCGGATGGAAGCGATCAATTTGATACTGAAGTTGACGACCCATAAGATGAAATCCAGTTTGACAACCCTTCGGGTGAATTAGTTGAGAAAATATTAGCAAGTGGATAGGTTATTAGAATCAGGAATCAGCTCGATCCAAGTTTCAAATTTAGATTGGTGGAATTACAGAGAAAGAATTCAGATATCTTCGCTCACAGTATTGATAATACCTTAGGGCTTAACTCGATTGTCATCTGGCACGAGCTATCGTTTGATAAAAGAATAAGGTTGGTTCGTAAAATAGAGGGATATATCTTTTGAGAAGTTTGAGGTCAATGTAAAAAAGGTAGACAAGTTGCTCATACTTTGAGATATTAGAGAAGCGAGATACCCAATTTGGGTAGCTAACCCCGTATTGGTAAAAAAAGAATGAATATGAAGGATGTGCATAGATTTTAAAGACCTCAAGAAGGCATATTTAAATGAAGCTTTTCGACTGCATCGTATTAATCAGTTGATAGACATAACTTTAGGTAATGAATTTTGGTCCTTCATGGATGCCTACTCGGGATACGACCAGATTCAAATGCATCCAGACAAAGAAGAGCGCATTGATTTCAGAGAAAGAGAAGTTTTGATTGTTTTAAATTTACGCCTTTTGGTTTGAAAAATACCAGGCCAACCTACCAAAGTCTTGTCGGTCAGATATTCAAAAAACAAAACATGGTGGATACTTAGACAAAATGATCATCAAAAGTAACACTGAGGATCGTTAGATTGAAGTTTTATTCAACATATTTAAGACACTAAAAATGTTCAACCTCAAACTGAACCCCTTGAAATCGAAGACTCGAGCAACTAAATATATTGTCAACAATGACGCTACCACAATATAATAAGGAGGTTCAAAGACTAACGGGTTGTCTAACAACATTATCACGATTTATTTTCAAAGATTTTGATAAGAGCCACCTTTTTTTGAAGTTCTTGACGGAGTAAAGAATTTCATTTGGAATGAAGAATGCAATGAGGCATTTCACACATTGAAAGAATATCTAACCTCCCTCAAAGTTCTTTCAGCCCTGATATGAGGCGAGCCACTATATATGTACTAATCTATCTCCAACCACGTTGTAAGTGTCGAGACCGATTTATTATTTGAGTAAAATTTTGATCGACGCAAAAAATATAAACTTGAATCTAGAGAAACTAACCTTGGGACTAGTAGTAGTCACAAGGAAAATAAGGTTGTATTTTTAAAGTCATATCATTATCCTAAAAAAATTCTTTTCCTCTAAAGAATAAAGTATATAAATCATATATTTTAGGAAGGCTAACGCGGTGGTCTAGAATTAGGTGAGTATGAAATTGTGTATGCACCTTGTACAAAGATCAAATGTCAAACGATCTCCAATTTTATAAATGAGTGTGTGGGTCACATAATCAATAATGAAGAAGGTATGCAATCCGAATTGGAACAAGATATGAAGTGGGTAGTCAAAGTTGATGGAGCTTTAAATTTTAAATGAGGAAAAGCTGATATCATATTAAAAGCACCATTCAGGATAGAACTCATACAATCAATTAAATTTATCTCGATGTCATTGACAATCTGGCTAAATACAAAACCTTTTTGGATGGTTTAAAATCGGCTCATATTTTGTGGAGCACACATTATACGAGTGCGCTTGGATTCTTAATTGGTATAAGTCAGGCGAAAGGTCTATATGAGGCAAATGAAAAGAGATCGAGGGGGTAATTAGAGGCAGTACAAGAATGAGAAAAAAATTGAACGAGTAGAATGTGTCTCTTGTCTGGATAAATCGATTGCAGATTCTTTGGCGAAAACATCGGTTTCCAGTTACAATCCAGTTGTTATTATCTAAGATAGACCAACTATACAGGATAACGAGAAAGTAGCCAATGTCATGGAAAAAGAAACACTTGGGGTTTTCCGACATGAGTACTTATCGTATTTGCAAGACCATGTTCTCCCTGAAGGGAAAGCCGAGGTAGAAGCATTGAGGCTACGAGTGGTTAAGTCCGCGGTTGTTGATAATTTCCTATATAGAAAAAGTGTTACGAGACCGATGTTACAATTTCTGAACAAAGATGAAGTTCATTTTTACAGACTTACTTGAAGGGATTGTTATGGCGTATTATGGACACTGAAGTTTAATCAGGCATTTTCTTTTGGTAAGTTTTTATTATCCAAAACTAGCACCAAATATCGAAGCTATTGTTCAAAGATTTGACATGTGTCAAAAGTACGCCAATACGAGCCATTTTCCAAACAAACTAATGAACATAATCCTAGTGCCTTGTCTATTTGATAAGTGGGAGATCGGCTTAGTGGTACCTCTACCCATAGCTATAGGAAAATAACAATTTTTTAGTCGTGGTCGTTGGCTACTTTACATAATGGGTTAAAGAGAAAGCTTTATGCAATACGAGAGTTCGAGGGATTTGTGATAACCTACAAAGTCAAATATTATTCAGGTTCAGGATCTCACAAATCTTGATGGCAGATAACAAACCTCAGTTTTAAAATGAGGTAATGACAAAGTTTGTAAAAGATATGGAATAGAACAATATTTTTTGCCTCTATATTACTCTAAAAAGATAGACAAATAGAAGTGTCAAATATAACTACTATTGTCGGAATAAAGAAAAAGATTGTAGGAGTTAAAGGGAAACAATCTGATAAACTAGTCAAGGTCTTTTAGGCGCATAGGACGAGCCCTCAGTTGGTCACTAAAGAAACTCATTATACGTATTTCCACAACTCAATAATTTTTCAAGACTAATTTCGCAACCAAATTGCACATATTTATACAACTGAAAAATAGTTCATTTCATTTTTCTTTTTCAACAAAATATATTATTGTAACTACAAAAAAAATTAGTCACACCCAATTAACATTTAGTTTCACAACGCAAGTTTGTATTTTTTCACACAATCAGACTTATTTAGCAATCAAAGTCCTATTTTCGCAACTATTTTCTTCTTATTTTCGCAACATATTTGCACGTAATTTTGCAACTATAGCATAATTATTTTTTTAGCAACCGAATTGCACGTATTTTCGCACCTAGAACACAACCTATTTATTTTATATAAAAACAATTCAACACAAAAATGCACATATTTTCTCAACTACAAAAAAGTGAGTTATTTCATACTTAGTTAACACTTCACAAAAATACAACTTGTATTTAGTTTTTTCATACAATCAGGATTATTTAGTAACCAGATTCATATTTATGTAACCATGTTCTTCTTATTTACGTAACAAATTTACACGTAACACCGTAACTAGAACATACTTATTTTTTAGCAACCAAATTACGTGTAATTCTACAACTAGAAAACAATTATTTTTTAGTAATCAAATTACACGTAATTCCGTACCTTGAACTGTTGTTTTTTTAAACTAATTATGCACTCAATTATACGTAATTACGCGACTAAAAAAATCAAAAAATATATTTAATAAATCTAGTTTTGTTCGTCTTAAAAAAAATAAAATCAATAGTGTTTGTGGATTTATTTTAAAGATATGATTTAAAAGATATGACATTGAAAAAAAAACATGGTTAAATAATATTTCGAACTAACAAATGATTTTCTGTAAATAGTCATTTATCACTAGTTGGTTATCCGTACTTTATCAAATCTTCGATAATTATTGCTAAATGATTTTTTTTGTTGGATGGTTATCCGGATATTAACCTATATATAATATTAAGGAGATGAAATGCCTAAATTATGAAATGAGCCTAAAGTTGGTTCCGACCTCGCTTCCTCCGTGACTTTATTTTCAAAACGTATATTACAATTTTGACTTTTACGATACCTAGGCCTTAGTATTGAGAAAATATACCAATGACTTTACATTCATTGAAATTGATATGAAATCTTAAAATATTATTATTCAAAGGGTTTGGACTATTGCCCGGTGTTTTTATAAGTAGTTCAATTTTTCTTGTGCGTTTTTATAAGTAGTTCAATTTCTTTTTTTAGTTTTTTACTCGTTTAGCTATTTAACAAAATTACTGTTTGACATTAGTTTGATGGGACAGATCTAGAAATCAAAATAAGGGAGTCTAAATAAAATTTTATAAAATTTATTCTATACAATTCTTTCATCGGAGAATGGTTTTATTGTTATTTTTAAATTATTATTTATAGAAAAATATGTTTCTCATTATATACACTTACTTTAAGTATTTTTAATATATCTTAATATATTATTTATTACCTACAAAAATAAAATTTAAAAATAAATCTTAATATTTTTTAATATATTATTTATTACATAAAAAATAAAATTTATAATAAATCTTAACATTTCTTAATATATTATTTAAAAGATAATTTTGCAAATATATGAAATAAAATAAAATTTGTTAGGTAATTCTTTTTTTAAATATGTGGAAATAAAATCAAATTTTTTATATGGAAATAAAATCAAATTTGTATGATAACTTTGATTTATATATAAAATAAATTATTTTATAAAATTTATATTTTCTTCTATATCAAATTTAGAAGAAAATTTAAATACGTGGAAATAATAATTATTTTCTTTTTAAATATATTTTCTACATGGAATTGAACTTATCGATGGATTCACTTCTCAGAGCGTTTTGTGTGGTTGGAGCAAGGCTTGAGTTAGTGGAGAGATATAGTAGAAAATGACGATTAGGAATTAGGGTTCCTCTTTTAGTTGGATTTAACTGGGTCGGGTATATTACTATACCTAGCCTTTTATTTGTTTGAGCTTATTAGGTCATTTTCTGAATTGAAAATAAAGTATTTTGTTAAAAAAATATTACTGAAACCAAAGTTCAAACATATGAACACTAATATATTATTTCAAAATTGATTTTAATTCTATATTTAACTGTTCACGATCTAAATGAAAATTTCAAAAAAATAAACACAAAACTAAAAAAAAAATTCGATAGGAGATAAGGAAAGAAGATTGTTTTTGTTTTTTTAGAAAGAAAATAATAAGTTCGACTGAGAATATAAAATTCTTTGAATTTATGTTCTTAAAAGATTGGACGAAAAAGATGAAGTTTGAAAGGAAATTAGGCCAGATGAATTTGAGATGAATTAAAATCTAATAAGAAAAAACTTCAAATTTTGATTTAGATTATTTTTGAAATAATTTAAAACAATTCATAAATACTTCGATAAATATAATTTAGAACAAATTATAGTTTCAAAGGAACCCTTATTCAAATTGCTATGTATCCCTTAAGTATAAGGATTCATCCATGCACAATCGAGCCAAAATCATGTATCTTTTAGTTAGATAAATGTAGCAGTATTATATTTTATTTTTTAAATAAAACTTGTTTTCGTATTAATATTGTTGTCTTCTTTGTAAATAGATCGCTGTAAATAGATTATTAGGACCACACAAAAAAATAGTGGTAAATTAGTAATCTTTTCTAATACTATGTAAATAGATCGCTGTACGTAGACTATTAAATTTTTTCTAATACGATGTAAACAGATTGGTGTACCTAGACTAGTAGGACTACACAAAAAGATAGCTGCAAATCGGTAATTTTTTTAATACTGTGAAACACTCTTGGCCGACGACCTATAGATATTTGTGGACATTAAGTCATAATTTATTTTATGATTTTTATTTTTGTTTTGGTACATTGCATAGTCATTCCTACCATGGTTGTACTAGCAGTCCTTTATTTTCTTATTTATTTATTCATTTTATTAAGCACTGGCCTCAAACTTTGTCATTGAATGCTTCTTGCTCTTATGGGTAAAGCTATTGGAAGTGGATACAGGTGGTAGGACAGTGAGAGTGAAGGCATGGATCTCGGTGCATCAATAGGTCCGTGATATTAAATATTTTGGCAGCAAATCTGTGGTATTCTTCAGGTTAGATCTATCTAGTAAATATGGGGTTTAGATCATATAAAAAGTTTAGTATAGGTTATCATCGATCCATCATTATTATTTACGTTGTGCATTTGTTAAGAAATATAATAATTATAAAGTTTTAACATTAATAAATTTAATAATAATTATCATTGATGAAATAGGACAACTATTGATGGAAAATTATCTCCCACCCTATGCGCCAATAACCCCTACTATGTCAGCTATGATCTATTTTTCTTAAGTTGTTCAATTATGTACTCTATTAATCTATATAGGTGGTTGTTCAATTATGTAATGTATTGTATTTTTTGTAGTCCAACAACTATATCAAAATTGTTTGTTTCCGGAATAGTTCAAATACAAACTTACTTTTTAATGTCGAATGATGCAAAGTTTACATTTACAATTCCACACAGATCTCCAATACGAGGATTATTTGTGTGAAATGTCAAACAAAAGTTCAAATTTTAAAGAATACAAAGTATATACTATAAAACCACCACTATAGGGATGTATAAAATTTTAAAGCAGGACTGATCGTGTAAAACATTATATTTGCTACTGTACTGCTGCTTATAGCTAGCTTTAATATTGCTAGTCTTAAATTACACAGCGGTAAAGAAAGCCAGTTTCGCATAACAAATCAGACTGTAATTTTCATGCAATCAAATGGATACTTTATCAAGCTAGTGTCTCTTCTGCATCCATACGCTCTAAAATCCGACGTGCTTCTTCCTCAGTGGTAGGAACCACATTGCGAATCCTGAAGCCATTGTTAGTAACCTTTGCCTCAGGGCGTACTGTGAATGTGAAATAGAATGTGTTTGATACCTACATTTATATATATAGAACGGAGATCATCAACGTCAGCCATACAACAACATAACTGTATTTGTTAATTGCCGGAGAACTGATGTTTTTACCTCGCTCGACCTAATCTCAGGCCTTGTAACATGAGCAACAACCTCGATATTGATCAGGGGATGATCCGGTTTCTCTAGTTGGGTGTAAAGAACACATGACTTTATTCGAAGAAAATCTCCAACATCTACCTGCTCACCCAATTTATCATTTTGTATTAGTGACAACACAGAGATGCACCAGAGCAATAGACAAACAAACTACATTAGCTTCATCAGTGACGGAATTTGCAGGACTGACACTGCCTGCGTTTTACTTTCGTAAGAATGTAGCAGAGTTTTCAAATCCTGCTTAACCTATTTTTGCAGGATTCGTCTGGATCAAACTACTTTTAGTCAAATCTTTGTTTGTTGATGCGATAGTCTCTTGATTAAATTGTCCAATTTGGTGTTCGTTGTTAACACATGACTGGTTGATTGAGAGCTCGTTAGTTCTAACAAGTTGGAATGCCTACATTACATATGACTAATTAATTAGTCAATCAAATTTATTTTGGCATTTCCAGTGCTCAAACCATGTCCTAATGTTTTCAACTAGGCTTAAAAAGAGTATTGAGGCTTTTTATATGTCAAAGTCTTCACATCAATGTTCAAATTTACACAGATAGCTAAAAGGAAAAAGGATATTGTTACTCACAGGTCTTAAGAAATCAACATGATCAACTTCCAAAAAGCACGGCACTAGTCCAGCAAAGGCGTAAGCTGTTGAGAAAGCCAGCTCAAATGCTCGGTGCAACAAAAATCCACCAAATATTCGACCATGGATGTTCCTTTGCTGTGGCTGACATATTAGAGAATTCTCAAGCCGTGTGTCCCTTAGAAGAATGCTATCTCTGTCTGCCAAAGCTGGCATGTCACAGAAGACACGTCCCTCGGCTAATAGCGCATCAAGTCTACTTATCTCTCCATTCTCGCATTCTTTTCTATCACCTACTCTTTTCCTCTTCCTCAGATTACTTCTAGCCTCAGCTTCTTCAAAAAGAAACTTTTCACGTTCCGTTTCTGGTGTGAGTCGGTTGACAGGAGCACCCTTCGATGTTTTAGAGTCACGGGCCACAAATATGAAGTTGGCTGTCAGAGCTAGAGGAAGCGAAGCATCAGATTTGTCTGCAAAACAGCATTGATCAAACAAAAGGACTAGGAAAAGGCTCTGTTTCATGTGTTTGATTGGCTTAACGAGCATAGTGCAATAGAAATATAAGACTTCCATTTCGGTTACCACTACTTAATCGTATCAAGTTTTGATATAAAGTAAATTATAATTACTCCTACCATCATCAGTGGCCTGAATGACTTCCAGTTGAATCTCAATTGATGACCGACCCACCCAGATGACAGAGCCAACTATCTTTAGATCAATATCGACACTGAGAGGCTTCTTCAACACAATCTTGTCAACTGAAGCGGTAACCAGCAAGAGCGGTCTTGTTGTGCTATCATCATCGGAACAGTGCTGTATAAAAAAAAAGCAAAAAAAAAATCAAAGACTTGCGAAGTACATAGTTATCCAAAGACGCAAATGATATTGAATGTTTCTTTGAAGCAAGCGGGTTGCAATGTGATTACGATTGACAAGTATGGTATACCTAATCTACAATTTTCCATAGAAGCAGTCAGCTATCTGTCAGACCTAAACTAACCAGGAGCAAGACATCCATTACAGATTACCAATTCCAATCAACATAGCATGTCAGTATAAGTCCCCAAGAGAAGCAAAACCCAATTCGGATGATCAAATTCGAATTCGGAGGACACAAATACTAAAAAAAATGACGTACCTTGACAGAAATAGTACCAGCCAAAGCGTCAAGATCTTCAAGCAGCTTTCCAATTCTAACCTCATTCCATGGATCTCTATATTGCTCCCTAAGTATATAGTCACTCGAGAAATTGTACCTGATGCTGGTTCTACTTTGGGAGGGGGTTTTGGTTAACAGTTCGCTCTGTGGGGGTGCATCTTTAGGTGGGTCTAGAAGTCTCTCGAATATGTTGGACCTAGCGTCCCATAAAGCAGCGGTTACCGGTGAGTGGTACATACCTGGCCATAAACTCAAGGGCTTTCTTGTTGTTGATGATGAATCTGAGCCGTTGATGGGAGGAGATTGGTCGAAGGGAGATGCGAAGGTGGATACAACAGGGATCGTTTGGGGAGATAATGGGTTTGAATCCATGGAGGTTTGTTTATGGGACTTAATGTTGAAAGAGTAAAAAATGTAGTAATATATATAAAAAATAAAGGTGTGCCAAAAATGGTCTTCCGGGTTTGAAAAGTAGTTTTTGGTGAATAAGAAAAAGAAGGTTTGAATGAAAGAGAGAGGGTGAGGACATAATCATTAATGTGTGCGGCCTTTTATTGGTGAGGAAGACGAATAAATATCTGCATGATTCTCGAAATGTAATGATAACAAGGATCACTAAGAGAACATATCAACCGCTCCGTTGTAGTCTAGGTGGTCAGGATACTCGGCTCTCACCCGAGAGACCCGGGTTCAAGTCCCGGCGACGGAAGATTTTTTTGATTGTGTCTTGACTTTACATTTTCCTTTTGTACACTATAATATGTATATGATTTAATGTTATTAAATCTCTCATCCACGCACATGTCTGATAAAATTAAAAATCGAGAAAGCTAGATTCCTATAACTATTTAGAAGGTTTGTTAGATTTCATAAAAGCTTGATGGACATACCTTATCACATGTGAATGTTATAGTTCATAACTTAAATGGGACACTAACAGTCCCATGTTAAAACATATTCTAAAAACTCATGTAACTATGGGAAAATCATTCATGCACATGTCTCATACAACTGAAAATCGAGGAAGCTATGTTCACATAAGTATTTAAGAGATCTTTTAGATTTCGGAAAAATTTGATGGACATACCTTATCACATGCAAATGTTATAGTTCATAACTTAATTTGGACACTAACAGTCCAATATTAAAACATGTTCTAAAATGTCATCAGTTATCGACGAAGAAAGAACGTGTATATATATATATATATATAAGTCGCATCAAACCAAATAACATCTATAATTATCCCCAAAACAGTCCAATGTTAAAACATACTCTAAAAATCCATGTAACTATGGAAGAATCATCCACGCACATGTGTGATACAACTAAAAATCGAGAGATTTAGGTTCCTATAAGTATTTAGAAGATTTGTTAGATTTCATAAAAGTTTGACGGACATACCTTATCACATGCGAATGTTATAGTTCGTAACTTAATTGGGACACTAACAGTACACTGTTAAAATATATTTTAAAAACCCATGCAACTATGGGAGAAGCCTTCTCGCACATGTCTGATAGAACTGAAAATCGAGAAAGCTATGTTCCCATAAGTATTTAGAGATTTGCTATATTTTGGAAATGTTTGATGGACATACCTTATCACATGCGAATGTTATAGTTCATAACTTAATTGGGACAGTAACAGTCCAATGTTAAAACATATTCTAAAATATCATCAATTATCGACGAAGAAATAACGTGTATATATATATATATATAAGTCTCATCAAACCAAGTAACATCATTAATTATCCCCAAAACAGTCCAATATTAAAACATACTCTAAAAATCCATATAACTATGGGAGAATCATCCACGCACATGTCTGATACAACTAAAAATCGATAAAGCTAGGTTTTTATAAGTATTTAGAAGATTTATTAGATTTCATAAAAGTTTGATGAACTTACCTTATCACATGCAAATATTATAGTTTATAAATTAATTAGGACATTAATAGTCCACTGTTAAAACATGTTCTAAAAGCCCATGTAACTATAGGAGAATCATTCACGCACATGTCTGATACAACTGAAAATCGTGAATATATTTTTGGATGTTTCGATTAGTTTGGTAAGTGATCAATGACTATCATGCAATATAACAATATAATTACTAAATACAAACAATTATTAGATGGTTTGTTTATGTTAAATGAAATTAAAATTAGTGACAAAATTTATAGGTTGAACTAACAATTTATGGATAAACTCGTAGATAATTGGTGCGTAGTTTAATTTGGTCGTACATATTGTTGAAAAATTAGTAAATACAAGATAAAAGTTTGAGGTAAATGGATTTGTAAATGTCTAAATAAATAATAGTCTATATAATTTTGGTTATAAAAGTTCCATTTTTATGGTGAAATAACCATATAAGAAATACTCAATATTACATGAGACAATATAGAGTTTTTGGTGAATAAACAATGGATGATTCAAACGCATAAAGTGAAGGTTTGACATAGCCTTAAAAAATCTTAGATCATTTTTCTTTGTTGATTTTTTCCTCAATTACTATTAACATAAAACGCGATATAAATTTATATGAATATTGTATGAAGATCCATAATTTTTTTAGGCTGTAGATGACTTTCGGAATCAAATTTTAAATATTTCGTCACACTCTTGTTTGTTAATAAAACTTAAAGCATGACCAATCTCAAGTTACTAAAATTGGAATTTTTTCAACAATACATTTAAACAATTAAAAAAGTTTTAACGATATATATAATATTGATTTATATGAGCCAAATATATCTTCTAAAAGTAAACTAGTTGTTGAGGATTGATTAACTTACATTACCTTTACTTTGAAGAGAAAAATAGATTTTTAACAGAAAGATTTATGATTATATAGCTTAAATATGGCGATAAAGCTTCCAAATTTTTATATGCTTCGATTAAACAATGGACGAACAAAGTCATTCGAACAAGATTCGTTCATAAGATAGGGAGTGTTTAAAAGGCCATATTTTGGGGTTGTTGCGGTTTGGTACTTTTGAGTAGTTTCACTCATGAATCCAATCCTTTTTAAATAAATATGATTTAGGATTTTGTATTGCTGAACAAGTCGATTACCTCATATAAAAATTAAATGTTATTAGAAATTGTAAAAGAAGAGGAAATATTGAGTGTTATATTATCTTACAATTCAGACAACTCAATAGGTTTAGAGAAATTTATCGTTTTATTATTTATGCATTGCTTGAGTATTATGAACGAAGATGTTATTATAGCAGTTACGTTGATGTTTTATTATTAATATGATTTCCATTGTCTTTAGTGACGTTAAATCATTATTTTCTATAAAATGATTTTAAAATAAAATAATTCAAATATGAAGTTATTGTTGTTTTTTCTGTAATTTAAGGCCTATCAATTTTTATAATATTGTCTATAAAGTGATAACAAGGACCACTAAGAGAGTATATTGACCCCTCCGTTGTAGTCTAGGTGGTTAGGATACTCGGCTCTCACCCGAGAGACCCGGGTTCAAGTCCCGGCAACGGAAGATTTTAACATTTTGATACACATTTTGGTTATAAAAGTTCCATTTTTATGGTGAAATAATCATATAAGAAATACTCAATATTACATGAGACAATATAGAGTTTTGGTGAATAAACAATGGATGATTCAAACGCATAAAGTGAAGGTTTGACACATATTGTTGACAAAATTAGTAAATACAAGATAAAAGTTTGAGGTAAATAGATTTGTATAATTTTGGTTATAAAAGTTCCATTTTTATGGTGAAATAACCATATAAGAAATACTCAATATTACATGAGACAATATAGAGTTTTGGTGAATAAACAATGGATGATTCAAACGCATAAAGTGAAGGTTTGACATAGCCTTAAAAAATCTTAGATCATTTTTCTTTGTTGATTTTTTCCTCAATTACTATTAAACATAAAACGCGATATAAATTTATATGAATATTGTATGAAGATCCATAATTTTTTTAGGCTGTAGATGACTTTTGGAATCAAATTTTAAATATTTCGTCACACTCTTGTTTATTAATAAAACTTAAAGCATGACCAATCTCAAGTTACTAAAATTGGAATTTTTTCAACAATACATTTAAACAATTAAAGAAGTTTTAACGATATATATAATATTGATTTATATGAGCCAAATATATCTCCTAAAAGTAAACTAGTTGTTGAGGATTGATTAACTTACTGTTGTGAATGAGTCGAATAGTGACTTGACAGTGTACTGTGTCCGGCAGTTCGAATAGTGCCTTGACAGTGTACTGTGTCCGGCAGGACAGTTTTGTATTGGATATTGTTCAATCACTTCAAAAGAGTTAGTCTTGTGGTAGGAGCCCATTAGGCCCATAGTCTAGTAAGTTTATTAATTCCCTATAAATAGATTACTAGGGCGACACAAAACACAATCTGAAATCTGTAACCTTTTCTATCATAGTGAAACTCTTTTCTCTGGCGGCGCTCGTGGACGTAGAAAATTGTCAAACCACGTTAAATCCTGTGTTTCATTTAAATCTTTCATTCGCATATATTCTGTGCTTGAGCCATTTTGTGATAATTGCATAGTATTTTATAACAAAATTGGTATCAGAGCCACGTGGTGAAATTAGGGCTTTTGCAATTAGGGTTTCACAATGGCGTCTACAGCAACAAAATACATGATTGAAAAATTTGATGGGGGATCCAGCTTTGCGTTGTGGAAGATTAAACTGAAATCTTCATTGGTACTGCAAGGGCTGTGGAGGGCTGTGGAGAATAAGTTACCAGAATAGATGAAAGAAGAGGAGAAACAAGATCTTCAAGAAAGGGCTTTGTGCTGGATTTTAATGAGTGTGAAAGACAATGTGCTTCGCGAGATTAGTGGTGAGAAGACTGCTGCCTGCGCATGGAGAAAGCTAGGAGATCTTTACTCAGAGAAATCAGTAGTAAACCGATTATATTTGAAGAAACGTTTGTATGATTTCAGATTGAAAGAAGGTATGTCCATAACAGAGCACCTAGATAATTTTAAATCAATTATAATGGACTTGGAGAACATAGATATCAATATTGAGGATGAGGATCAAGCTTTGTTTGTATTGAGATCGTTACCAGCTCCCTATGAAAACTTCGTAGATACCATAATGTATGGTAAGGATAAGTTATCGCTAGCAGATGTCAAAGGGGCACTGAAATCAAAAGAGATGAGACAGTTGCAGCCAGACAATCAAGCTGAAGGGGAAGCTCTTATGACTAGGGGAAGATCTAAAAGCAAAGAGAGTTCTTTAAGAAGGAAGAACTTGAGGTCCACGTCAAGGGTGAAGCACTCAAACTATTATGAATGCGGTGAGCAGGGTCATTATAGGAGAGATTTTCCGAAACTGAATGGTAAGAAGGGAAATCAAAAGGAAAATGCAGCAAACATTGTTGAAGGTGTGAACGATTCTGACGATAGTGAAAACAGTGGTAAAGGAGATGTATTGTCCGTGAGTTCAGACTTTGGGAAAAACTCTTGGGTACTTGATACTGACGCTACATATCACATGTGTCAGTTCAAGCAGTGGTTTGATACGTACAAGCCAATGCAGGGAACTGTCTATTTAGGGAACAATCATTCGTTGACTGTTGGTGGTATTGGTAACGCCAGAATCAGAATGTTTGACGGGGTTGTTAGAATCTTGACGTGCTGGCATGTTCCTGGGTTAAAAAGAAACCTGATTTCTCTTGGGACTCTAGACTCTCGGGGTTACAAGTACCATGCAGAAAATGGTGTAATCAAAGTGACAAAAGGCTCAATGGTATGCATGAAAGGTAGTTTGCAGAAGGGTCTTTACATTCTCCAGGGGAGTGTTGTTATGGGCGATGCTGCAGTAGCATCATCAGGGAGTAATAGCCAAAGTAGGCAGGATCAAAATAAGTTGTGGCATTGGCGTCTTGGTCACATGAGTGACAGAGGATTAGCTGTTTTGGGAAAGAGAGATTTGTTGAAAGGGTATAAAGCAGAATCATTGGGATTTTGTGAGCATTGTGTGTTTGGTAAACAAACTAGGGTCAAATTCAGCAAATCGGCTGTAAGAAAGACTAAAGGCACAGTGGACTACATTCACTCAGATCTTTGGGGTCCAAACAGAATTCCATCCAAGAGCGGAGCCAGATACTACATGAGTTTGATTGATGATTATTCAAGGATGGTGTGGGTTTACTTTCTTAAAACGAAAGATGAGGCATATTCAACCTTTGTCAAATGGAAGACGATGATTAAGAAGCAAACAGGAAGAAAAATCAAACGTCTTAGGACAGATAATGGGTTAGAATATTGCAGTCGTGAGTTCAACGAGTTCTGCGAAGCTGAGGGAATAGTGCGCCATCGCACTTGTTCTAGAACACCACAACAGAATGGAGTCGCAGAAAGAATGAACAGAACGCTTTGTGACAAGGCACGAAGTATGCTCTCACATTCCGGTGTGGGAAAGGATTTTTGGGCTGAAACTATCAATATAGCGTGTTACTTGGTGAATCGGTCTCCATCAACGGCTATTGATTGTAAAACTCCTTTTGAGATTTGGTCTGGATCGTCGGCTGATTATGAACATTTGAGGGTGTTCGGTTGTCCTGCGTATGCTCATGTGAGAGATGGTAAGCTTGAGCCGAGGGCAAAGAGATGCATATTTCTAGGATATGCTACTGGAGTGAAGGGATATAGGTTATGGTGTACCTCTCCAAAGTCTCCAGGTTTTCTCATCAGTAGAGACGTTACTTTTAATGAGTTTGCTTCGATAGACAGTCAGAAAGAAGTAGGAGAAATGGTCGAATCAGGATCGGTTGTGAGTAAACAGGTGGAGCTTGAAGTAGAATAAGTTCCTAGCAGGTCCAATAATTCAAGTGGTTCTGAGGTGGATCCAGAATCAGGAGGTGAAGCGTCAACATCAGATGATAGTGACGATGATGCGCCTGAACCAGAACAACAACCTTATAGCATAGCATTGGGCAGAGAAAGAAGAGATATTAGACTTCCAAAAAGGTATGTGAATCTAGTTGCATATGCTCTGTCAGTTGCAGAAGAAGTTGAGATGCAGGAACCTAGTAGCTACAAAGAAGCTATAGCAAGTTCAGAGGCAGATCGATGGATTGGTGCTATGGGAGAAGAGATTGAATCTCTTCATAAGAATCAAACATGGAAGCTTGTTGACTTGCCTAAAGGACAGAAGATAGTAGGCAGTAAATGGGTGTTCAAGAAAAATGAAGGTAATCCAGGGGTTGAGGCATCTCGATTCAAAGCAAGACTGGTCACTAAGGGTTTTACTCAAAGGGAAGGAATAGACTTCAATGAAGTGTTTTCTCCAGTGGTGAAGCATAGTTCGATTCGAGTTTTGTTAGCCATAGTAGTTTTGCAAGATTTAGAGCTTGAGCAGTTGGATGTGAAGACTGCGTTTCTACATGGTGAATTGGAGGAGCAAATCTACATGAGACAACCAGAGGGATTTATCGAACCTAATATGGAGGACAAAGTTTGTCTGCTGAAAAAGTCACTGTATGGTTTGAAACAGTCACCTAGGCAATGGTACAAACGTTTTGATACATTCATGGTGTCAAAAGGGTTCACGAGGAGTCCATATGATAGTTGTGTGTATCATCAAAAGATGTCAGATGATTCTTATGTTTACTTGTTGTTGTATGTGGATGATATGCTTATTGCTGCTTGTAGTATGTCACACATTGTGCAGTTAAAGAAGCAGCTTAGTTCCGAATTTGAGATGAAGGATCTGGGTAGAGCAAAGAAAATTCTTGGTATGGAGATTATCAGGAACAGAAATTTAGGAACATTACACTTGTCTCAACGAAGATATAATGACCAAGGCAGTATCAGTTCGAAAGTTTAGGGAATGCCTAAACTGGATCGGTGTTCGCAGTATAGAGTGAATGCCTTAAGGGCATTTGGTGAGTCAGAAGAAGAGAAGATTCTTTGTTGATAGTGAAGAAAGGATATTCGCCTCAAGGGGAAGATTTGTTGTGAATGAGTCGAATAGTGACTTGACAGTGTACTGTGTCCGGCAGTTCGAATAGTGCCTTGACAGTGTACTGTGTCCGGCAGGACAGTTTTGTATTGGATATTGTTCAATCACTTCAAAAGAGTTAGTCTTGTGGTAGGAGCCCATTAGGCCCATAGTCTAGTAAGTTTATTAATTCACTATAAATAGATTACTAGGGCGACACAAAACACAATCTGAAATCTGTAACCTTTTCTATCATAGTGAAACTCTTTTCTTTGGCGGCGCTCGTGGACGTAGACAATTGTCGAACCACGTTAAATCCTGTGTTTCATTTAAATCTTTCATTCACATATATTCTGTGCTTGAGCCATTTTGTGATAATTGCATAGTATTTTATAACACTTACATTACCTTTACTTTGAAGAGAAAAACAAATTTTTAATAGAAAAATTTATGATTATATAGCTTAAATATGGCGATAAAGCTTCTAAATTTTCATATGCTTTAATTAAACAATGGACGAACAAAGTCATTCGAACAAGATTCGTTCATAAGATATGGAGTGTTTAAAAAGCCATATTTTGGGGTTGTTGCGGTTTGGTACTTTTGAGTAGTTTCACTCATGAATCCAATCCTTTTTAAATAAATATGATTTAGGATTTTGTGTTGCTGAACAAGAAGAGGAAATATTGAGTGTTATATTATCTTACAATTCAGACAACTCAATAGGTTTAGAGAAATTTATCGTTTTATTATTTATGCATTGCTTGACTATTATGAACGAAGATGTTATTATAGCAGTTACGTTGATGTTTTATTATTAATATGATTTCCATTGTCTTTAGTGACGTTAAATCATTATTTTCTATAAAATGATTTTAAAATAAAATAATTCAAATATGAAGTTATCGTTGTTTTTTCTGTAATTTAAGGCCTATCAATTTTTATAATATTGTCTATAAAGTGATTTAAAAATTACTAAATTACATATTAGCAATAGTGGTTTATTCGGGAACGAGGAAGAGCATTCGGTTTTTATACAAGAGAAAAACATACATAGGGTTTGCAATACTTTAGATAAAAAGGTTTTCGAAAGGAATATCATGGTGAAACTTGACATGGCTAAACCTATAAAAGAATTATGATATTTAGTCTTTGTAGCCCTTTATCATTTTGGAGGTAATGAGATATTTATCATGCTTAGAAAAATACATCACTAACTTCTAATACATAATGAAGATTCATAAGCAGTATGATAGGTATTTTAAGTCACCGGAGGTCTGAGATAAAGGACTTTACTTCTCCTAATTTTTTATTCCAACTCTTGAATATTTCAATGCAAGATGGAATTGGTTGTTTTAGCAAAATAAGGTTAAACATTATTTCACACATAATTGTTTTATCAATTAGTTCTTATATGCGAATGATATGTTGTTATTCATTAATGATTCTATGGTTTCTTTAAATTTTTATATAATTTTAATCTCTAAGAGAATGTTTGAGATCAACCTATCAACCTTAATAATCATTTACTCAAGTAAGGTTTGCGTATAAATAAAGTTGGAGATTATGAGAATATGAGGTATTAGTGCATGTAAAGTAAACTACATGTGATCAACACCTAATGTTTCGTATTCACCATTATGAAAAAAATTTCTAACACTATGAGTTTCCATGCAGAAAAATAATTTGTGTTAATAATATTTTATCATATATTCTGATATATACTACGATAGTTATGCCAATCTTTGTCAGGGTATTATACAAACAGAAATTCTCAAGAATTTCTTATAGATCAATGACAAAAACTTTATGCATTTGATTACTTGAACGGACTTACAAGACCAGTGAAGGGTAGGTGTTTAAGAATTTATTTGTTAAAGGACATTATGACAAAGTTTTGCGGTAAACTTGCGTTGAGTTTTTTTAAAAGGAAAAGAGTTATGGTTAAAAAACATTCGAACAACATTAGACCCCTGTAATCATCTATAAAACATATGTAAATATAGTATATATTAGAGCATAACACATGTTAAGATAATTCTTTCAAGACATATTCAAACAACAAATGACCATGTACCTATTCATGATGCCTAACAATGGCTAAGGATTTTTACAATCACTACCTACAGAGAGAAAATAAAATTATGAATATTTATATCTAAAGGCCCGATCATCTTTATCGGAACGTCTACTTTGAACCTTAAAGCCTATATATGTACTTTCCATAAAATTATAAGAAAATAAAATAACTGAAGTCTCTAAACTTGCACATCTCAATTTGATTTAGTCAAAGCATCACTAGTTCATATTTTATTTAGATTATAAGATTGCATGCTTCAAACATATTAGAGGTTAAAAACTTCAAGGTTGGTGTGGTATATTTTGTGCTGGGGGTAGTTTGGTAAAGTGTTTTGGTAAGTTTGAAGTATTTTGTGTTTAGTGTGAGAAGTAGTGAGATAATTAAGCAGCCTGCTTGTATTAAATGTTGATCACCCTCGTTAATGAGAGTGGTTGGGGTATTTATACTCTTAATTTAATGACCTATGGGCTTACCGAATCAAGTTGTAAAACTGTGTCAAGTTAAGGACCCATTAGTCTTTTAAGTAGATTACCAAATAGCTTAGTCAAAAGGTGTTTTACAATTGTCCTATTTGGATTTTTCAGTGAAGTGTTATGGTCTGAATTACCCCTGTCCGGATTAAGCAGTGGGTTGTGTCTGAAGTATTCGAACTCATCAGTAGTCCCCTTTTTAGGCCTCACTAAATATTTTTGGTAGGGCTAAAAAATTTACCAATCCAGTATCAACTTCATCTGATCTGCTCGTGTCGTCCAGACTAAGAAGTTCACTTCCGACACTAACCCAGTGCAAAATTCGTCAGGACTGGTTTCTCTTCCCAGAATTCTAAGAGTTTTCTTCTCGGATCATGGGACACGTGTCAATATTTGGTTCGACCTACCAGCCGTTATTTTTCCTAGAATAACGCACCCACTAAGTCTAGAAAGTTACCTAGGCTTTTGATTTTTCACATGTTTACACAACCTTTAATCATTGCAAAAACCCTCTTCAACTTCTCATATGTAACTGTTATTTTTTACTATTTCATTGTCTTCCACCCTTAAAGTTGTTTTAGAGAGACACAAATCTTTACCTTCAAATCGTTCTTGAGAGATTTTATGTTCACAACCATAAACGATCTAGTTAAAGGTGGCTGGTTAATTTTTTCAGAGTTAGAGATAGCGAGGAAGGTCAAAAGAGAGAATTGTATCGCCGCCGGTCTCCCAGTTTCTCCAGGTGAGAAAACCAGCGAACCAACTCAGGATACCAATCAAGGGCCATCCTCTTCTAAAAACCCTAGGCCCAGACAGCTTTCATTCAAACCAAGCCTTTCACCCTCCCCTCTGGTTCTTCTGTTTAAAAGTCCCAACCTTCTGTGCCTAAAGAAAAATCTGTTTCAAGTATCAGAAAAACCTCTCCTTTTATTGCTATGATTTCTGATAATGAGAAGTCTCCGGAGAAGATATACCCTCGTCGGACGACCTGCCAAACCAAAACTCAATCCATACCTTCACTGCCAAAACCCTCCGGATCGGAGGTATCTAAAGCAGTTCCACGGGCCAAGCCCTTCGGATCCTAACCTCAACCAGACACTAGGCCTTCAGAGGTAACAAGTGCTTAACCATCCGAACAACCTTCTGTGCAATAAATTGAACCCTCCCCCCTTCTAAGTCAACTGAAAAACCTTCCACAGTGATGGAAGAGATTATGGAAGACAACATCGAGGAGGCTCCCTTCGAACCCAAGGCATCGGGTCAAACAGGAGATGTTGCTTCTGATAAGAAGGGCAAGAGCAAGGTAAAAATTTGTATGAGTCATCCAAACTCGCTTCCGGAGTGCTTAGAGGGCAAGGTAGGCAATTGTTTCAAACACATTAGCGTCAAATATTTATTGGCCTTACAAAACGTCAACTACATTTACACACATACTACTGAGCTGGGCCGAATACGGACTAAATGGGGAATTCTAGAGTCTGTAAAGGTAAAGATACCTATTACTCCGGATACTCACATGGATTGCAAGCTTAATGAGGTGGTAATTTTTACCGAAGTGCTAAACTGGGGACTCTGGTTCCCATTGGACTCATAAATTGTTAGGTACTTTCCCTTGGACAAACTTTAACCTAGCCAGTTAAGCCACAATGCCTGGTACTCTCTCTTTGCCTGTATCATGGCATCAAGGTTGTCGAAGATCCCACTTCCGATGGAGCAGTTTGCTGCTGTAGCAAGCTTGTGCAAGAACCATCAGATTCCATTCTACCATCACAACATGGGGAATGACTTTAAAGTTGTGGACGACTTGTTGGAGTCCAAAAAGAACTGGAGGACACAGTTCCTGTTTGTCAGTGGAAAGTGAGAAAATGGTAGGAAGATTAAGGCCTACACCAACCCTAGCATAGTGACTAGCAGGTGGAAAAGCACTGGTAATTTCCTTTCTTTCCTTTGTCTTTCAATTTTTTTCTTCTTAAATTATAAGTGTTCTTATTCTGATTGGATTGTTACTCCTTTTTAGTGCTACAAAAGGAGTTCACCGAACATTTGGAGGAGGGGCAAAAGACTTGTGCAAAACTTAATGCATGGGCTGCGGAGCACTGGGGGAATGTTTTCCACAACTGCTTCGCATCGGGAAATTTTGTGAGGTCCCATATGTGGAACACCACTGGCCGGAGGGACCTCTCATGGGAAGAGCTAACCACCCTTCCTCCTCCCGGTGTGATTCTCAGAAGGACAGAGGCAAAGGATGTCAAGTTTTTCTTACCTTCCAGAGCTAAGGCTCCCAGCAAGATGAAAAACAAAAAGAAGAAAGTTGCAGCAGAGTTGGTTTTAGCAACCACAGAAGGGACTGGTTTGGGGAACCAAGGGGGGATTCATGCAGTCCTACTCAAATCAGTAGAGGTTAAAACAATGAGGGAGGCTGGAGAGTCATAGAACCCACCAAAGCCTCCTAATAAGGAGAGGAAACAGAAGGCCAACAGTGATGAGAAATCTGCTAAGAAGAATAAGGTCACCCTGGGAGAAGAAATAATTCTTCGTCCTTCAGAAATCCAACCTCTACCAGCCTCTGTTGATCCTACCTTGCAAGAGAAAATCCCAACAGATCTCCAGTCCTGAGAGATTGCTGGGGGAGGGAATGGTGAAGTGGACATCAATGCCCTTCAAGACATCGATTTGTATTTTAATTATTATGAGAAAGATGATTTCGCAGGTCCCTACCGTCCCTCCAGTTCTGCCAATATGGAGACCTTTAATGGTAAATATTTCTCCGTCTCCGGAGAGCAAGATGTCCCGAGCCACTCCCTCCTCGGTCATATCCGGTCAATACTTGACCTAGAAAGGCAGGTGAAAAGTCAGACCACCCTTATCAACTTCCTCACTACTGACAATCAATCCATGTCAAACAGTTTCCTAAACGCTCAGGAAAGTATAGAGGAACTGAAGAAGGAGATGGAGGCACTGAAGATGGACAAGGAGGATTTGGAAATAATTTAGCCACATCGGAAGCAGCCAGAACTGAGCTCCAGATTAAGTATTCTAACTTAAAAAAATACCTCATAATGCTGAAGGAGGAAGTGCAGACCAAGGATGGTGTCATTCAAACCTTAACTGATGAGAATACTAAACTGGAGAGCATTGTTTCGGAGATGACCAAGGAAAATGAGGAATTAAAGAACCAGCAAGAGTAAGCTATCCAAGCGGGTATTGATAAGTATACCAATGAAGTAATAGACTCTTCGGAAAAAAGAGATGATAGGATCAAGTCTGACATGGTGCTGCTGTTCCATGAGACCTTTCCGAAGAGGACCCTGGGTCCCCTATGGAAGTACGTGGAATACAAAGACATCCAATTTCATACTCTAGCAGATGGTGACAAACGGAACTACTCCAGTGGAATTGATTTCACTATCGATCAAGAAGAGGGAACTGGTGAGAGCTCGAGTGCCAAACTCAAAAGTCCTAAAAAAGGTGATGGTGGTGAAGGAACGTCCGAAGGGAACAAGCCCTAAGGTTTTATCATATATATATATATATATTTAAACAATTAAAGTCTTTAGATGGCCAAGGAACATTTTGTATTGTTATTCGGTTATAGTCCGAATAAGTCCTTTGAACACCTAAAGTCCTCGGATGGCCAAGGCATGTTTTGTTTTCCTGTTCGGTTCAAGACCAAACAAATTTAATTTATCAAACTTTCCTTTGTTTACTACTTTTCTTTAAATTGTTTATGGCTAATGTTTAAGTAGCCCCTATCATTTCAGAAGTATTAAAATAAGAGTGTTTAATATCTCCGATGACATGTATTTAGTAGTCATCACCTAACCAAGTTTATCCGATCCACTAAAAACCCAAGGTGTTGAACAAGTGATTCATACTTGAATTTAATTGTAGTAAAAGCACGATGAATATTTTAAGAAGGCATCATATATTATAAAAGACCAGACACCTCGGTTTGAGTTTTTCACAGATCTCATAAGGGCATTCCCAGTTCGGAGCCAACTTACCGAACTGCTTCTCCTTGGTGTGTAAGAAAACGTTTCTTAACACTTTATCTCCTGGTTGAAAATATCTTTTTTTGACCTTGGAAGCAAATATGCTCCTCATCAAACCTTGGTAGTGAGCTGTTCGTAAGTGAGCTTTAACCCTTCTTTCTTCTATTAAGTTCATCTGATTCCTAATTGTTATCTCACTAGCTTGTTCGAAATAGTTGTGGACTCTGTATGATGGTGGGGTAGCTTCTATATGGGTAATTGCATCCATCCCATACACCAAAGCAAAAGGGGATTCTTGTGTAGCAGACTGAGGAGTAGTTCGGTATGCCCACAGTACTTCTTACAAATAGCTTGGCCACTTCCCCGCAACTCCTTCTAGATTCTTTTTTAATCCAGACAAAATAGTCATGTTGGCAACTTCAACCTGGCCATTTTCTTGTGGATGGAAAGGAGAATAAAAAAAACGTTGAATACCTCTAGAAACACAAAAATTCTCCATATCTTTGTTATCAAATTGTGGCCCGTTGTCCGTAGTAATCTATTGAGGGATCCCAAATCTGCAACATATATTGGATATGATAAATTTAATGACAGCCTTCAAAGTGGTTCCTGCCAAAGGAGCTGCCTCTATCCATTTTGAGAAGTAATCAATAGCGACTATAATAGTCTGCACCCCTGGATGCCATAGGTAAAGGTCCAACTAAGTCCATTTCCCATCAGGCAAAAGGTACTAGCTCAGAAATAGACTCTATAGGTACTGCTAGCACATGAATTTCATTGCCATACCTTTGAAATGGATCACACTTCTTCACCATTTCTTTAGCATCTGCCATTATGGATGACCAATAGTACCCAGCCAACAAGACTCTTCGGGTTAATACCTTGTACCCACAATGTGTTGAGCCTTCTCCATCGTGTAGTTTGGATAAAATGACTTGGGATTATTCAACCCCTAAAATACGCAGGAGAGGTCTACTAAAGGATTTTTTTTATAAAGAACTCCCCTTATGATAAAAAAACCACGGGCCTTTTGTTTAATCTTTCTTGACATAACTTAATTCGAAGGCAAAACCCCATCAGAAATATATTGAAGGAGAGAAAACCTCCATTCTTTAGGTTGAATCACTTGTATGATCATGCTCTCCCCATCTTCTTTGTTCTGGCTTGGCTATATAGGCAGGTATTCATGTATGTGAATCCAAGGGTAGGACTCAGAATACGGTATAGTTGCCAAAGAATCTGCCAGGGTGTTCTCCGATCTGGGAATATGCTCATAACAAACACTTTTGAAGTTGGTGGCACTTCTTTCAAGATGAGTAAGTACTTGATCAATTGCTCCTTCTTGGCCTCAAACTGACCTTGAGCATGATGGATAAGCAACTGAGAGTCGTTCATCAACCGAACTCTCTTAGCCCCACACAAGAATGCCAATTTAAAACCAGTTATAGTTGCTTCATATTCTGATTCATTGTTGGAGGCCGTGAACCTAAATTCCATTATGCTTGAACCACCATCAGTTCAGACTACCCACTATTTCTTGGTTTTATCTTTTGAAGTTTATTTGGAGTTCCTGTCCGAATAGAATTCTACCAGGAAGTCAGCCACATATTGAGCTTTGATAGCTGTTCGGGGGAAAAAATCAATATCGTAATCGCCCAATTCTACCGACCACTTGGTAATACCGTTTGATATGTCTGCCTTTTGAAGAACTTATTTAGTGGGAAAGATGTCCGGACAATGATGGAATGAGATTGAAATTACGGCTTCATCTTTCTTGCCGCAATCACTAAGGCTAGTGCCAACTTTTCAACATCTATTAAACTTTTGCTGATGTAGTATACCGGACGAGGGTAATTGTCCACCTCTCTTACCAATACTGCACTTATAGCACATTTTGACACAATTAACTATACATAAAATGTTTCTTCCCGAACAGGTTTGAAAAGATTCTTTGGTGAGGAAAAATGTTTCTTTATTTCAACAAAATCTTGATTGCACTGTGGGGACCACTCAAAATCTTTAGCATTCTTCAAAGTTTGGAAAAACGAAGCACATTTATCCGCAGACCTTGAAACAAAACGGTTTAGGCCAGCTAGCTTTATAGTGAGCCTTTGAACTTCTTTAATATTCCAAGGAGGATCCATTTTCAATAGAGCATTAAGTTGATCCGGATCAGGCTGTATTCCTTTTTCACTTATCACATAACCCAGAAACTTTCCAGATCGATCCCCAAAGACACATTTTTCTGGATTTAGATTCAAATTCAGAGCTGTCAAATTAGCAAATGTTTCTTGAAGATCAATTATATGCAAATCCTCCTCCAATTTTGACCATCATGTCATCTATGTATACCTCCATATGTCTGCCAATCTGATTAGCGAATGTTTTGTTTACCAACCTCTGATAAGTAGCCCCAGCATTCTTTAACCCAAAAGGCATCACCTTGTAGCAATGGAGACCTCTGTCTGTTATAAAGGTAGTATTATCTTGATCCTTCAGATCCACCTGTATGTGGTTGTACCCAGAGAAGGCATCCATGGAGGACATCAACTTGTTGCGAGACATTGAGTCTACCAACTGATCTATCCGGGGGACTGGATAAAGATCTTTTGGGCAAGCTCTGTTAAGGTCAGTGAAATCAATACACATATGCCATTTCCCGTTGTTTTTCTTGACTAACACCGGATTGGAAATCCATAAAGGATATTGGGATTTCTTTATGTGTCCCATCTTGGTAAGCCGATCAACTTCTTGGACTATCACCTCAGCTTTTTCCTTAGAAAAAGCTCTCATTTTCTGCACAACAGGTGCAATATTAATTCAGATCGACAACTTGTATTTGATAACGCTTGCAGGCACTCCGGTTACATCACTATTGCATCAAGCGAAGACATGCTGATTGTTTAATAAAAAGGACAATAAATTCTTTTTTAACTTTGGTGTCATTTTGGAACCAATCTTGATACTTCTACCTTCTGCAAGGGAGTGGGTTTCAATTTCTTCAACTGGTATTATAACACTAAGAGCCTCTATGGGGTCATCAATCTCACTCTCTCCCACATAAGGCTCCAGTAACTACTAATCTTCATTAATCCAAACTGCTCCCAAAGTCTTAGGAGCAAGAGCAGTTGCATAACACTCCATAACTATCTTATGGTTACTTCGGACAATACCTAATTGCCCTTGAACTGTATACTTCAAACACTGATGGATTGTTGAGGCCATATCATGCATTCTGGAAAGCCAAGACCTCCCAAAAATCGCATTGTAGGATGTGGGACAATCTACCACAACGAATAACACCCTCACCATCTTTTTAAAGGGCCTTTTGCCCAACAGCGCTTCTTCCTCAAATTCCCCAATTACATCCACAGAGCTCCCCGTGAAGCCTATAATGGTTCTATTTGAGTGTTGAATAACAGCCGGATTCCTCATGAGGCCCAACAATATTTCTTAAATCATCTTCATCAAAAACTATAAATGGAAAAGGGGTTTGGCACTGATGGGAAGACATTCCCCCTTCCAACTGAGTGGCCAAACTATATACATGCATCTTTATTGATGAAGGAGTAGGTGCTATCACAGTATCTCCTCCAAAGATGGTAAGTGACTCAAAGAAACTGATCAGTCCGGATACCGTCCTGGTTTGCTCTGTTATGACCCCCACTTTGTTCCGAGTTGGATCAGGATCCAGGTACTCAGAATCAACATCAAATCTTTCAAGAATCATCATTCCCCCTTCTTGAGCAGATGTTCCTATATTGTTTGTAGGGCCCGTCCGAGGATCACTGTCAGGCCTGTTTCCACTACTTCTTTTGACATAAGTTCCCAGCTTGCCTCTTTCAATAAGATTTTGCACTTACTATTTCAATGCTATGATGTCTTGAGTATTATAGCCTATATCACTATGATGTTGGCAAAAATAAGTATTTCGGCTTTCTCTAGAGGACTGTAGTACCGCCAATTTCCGGAAATGGACTTCATCCTTGGTCTTGTCATATATAATGGCCATGTTATCTCTTAACTCTACAAACCACTCTGGTTGAACCCAATGACCTCTTTTACCTCTTGAATGCTGGCTCTGAGACTGATTCTGGTTGGACTGAGTTTGTTTAGCCCGGTTGGACCCTTGTCTGGTCTCCTTAGCCTTATATCCGGACTGGTTCTGAGCTGTTGTGGTGGACCTCACTTGATGGTGCACCCTGTTTTTCTTGGTCTCTTCCACATTAATCTATTTTCCCACATGATTCAACATGCCATCCCTGGTCATGGCTTTCTTCCTAGTCACTAAATCAGCCAAGTTCCCAGGATTTAACCCTTGTCTTAAAGAAGCAATTGCCACCTCTTTGAAGCAATCTGCTAATCCATTCTTTGTATTCACGAATCAACTTATATAACCCTAGTTTTCTTGGTTTCTTCCACATTAATCTGTTTTCCCACCTGATTCAACAGGCCACCCCAGGTCATGGCTTTCTTCCTGGTCACTGAATTAGTCAAGTTCCCAGGATTTAACCCTTATCTTAGAGAAGCAATTACCACTTGTTCGAAGCAATATGCTAATCCATTCTTTGTATTCACTGATCGACTTATATAATCCTTTAAGGACTCATTTGGTTCTTGGGCACAATGGATTATGGTATCTCCATTGCCCTTCACCTCTTTACTCCTAACATATTGCCTTCGGAAGGTAACACATAATGTATCAAAATTCCTAATACACCCCTGGGGTAAGCTGTTATACCACTTAACAACACTTCCCGTAAAAATTTGAGAGAAGACTCTACACAAAATTTTGTTATCATCATCAAAATTCATCATGAAATTCTTGAATTGCTCCAGATAGCTGTCTGGATCTTTACTTTCATCATACTTATCCATTTTGGAGCTGTTAAATCTTTTGGGTAGGTTTCCGGACAGTATTTTAGCAGACAAAGGTGACTATCTCCAGTTCTTATTACGATTAAAGACTGTATCTTCGTTAGGTGTTGCGAAAATACTTGGTTTGGTCTAAAAAGTAAAATGATCAATCAGCAACTGATCAACATGCCTGTGGGATGACTCTTTGCCTAGATTCCTTAAGCCTACCATGCCTATCCCTTTTTCTTGAATATTTTTTTATTAGCTTCATCTTTTTTTCTGGATCTCCCTTCATCACTACTTGAGGACAAAGATTCCTCAAGCTTAGCCTCATTCGAAGAGCTACTGGTGGACTCCGAATCTGAATTTTCAATAGGTTTGGACCGATGTGTCTTCTTAGAGCTGATGTGAGTCTTTTTCAAACTCAGATGAGTCTTTATTGATGAATCATTCTCCTTATGGTTGTCGGTATGATGAATAGCGAACGTCCCTGATTTCCCCCTTATACCCTTCTCTGCTTGTTTTATGGCCCTTAGCGCCTCTATTTCTGCTCTCAACTTGTCTCGCTCTTCAATGGTGTATTCTTTGTTTTCCCCAACCGTTTCCACCATAGGAGGTGGAGTTCCTTGCTTATTTTGATCCATCCGAACTGGTTTTTCTACTGGTTTTGAATGTAAGATTTAAGCACCTTCATGCTCCCACTATGGTCGCCAATTTGGTGTGGTTTATTTTGGGCTGGGGGTAGTTTGGTAAAATGTTTTGGTAAGTTTGAAGTATTTTTTGTTTAGTGTGAGGAGTAGTGAGATAATTAAGCAGTATGCTTGTATTAAATGTTGATCACCCTCGTTAATGAGAGTGGTTAGGGTATTTATACTCTTAATTACTCATGGGCTTATTGGGTCAAGTTGTGAACTGGGTCAAGTTTAAGGACCCATTAGTCTTTTAAGTAGATTATCAGATAGCTTAGTCAAAAGGTGTTTTACATTTGTCATGTTTGGATTTTTCAGTGGAGTGTTATGTTCCGAATTACCCCTGTGTGGATTAAGCAGTGGGCTGTGTCTGAATTATCCGAACTCATCAAAGGTAACTTGGCATTTAAGGAGTCATTGTTATTTATAGAAGAACTCAAATACAACATATCATCTATTTTTACATGGAAAGATAACAACACATTTATGGAAAATTTATATTATTATTTTTCATATTTTGATTTTTAAAAATATTATAAATATGCTTAGATGGTGTGAATAATATAATAATTCTGATAACCAACTACATATGATAATTAACAATCTTTTGGGTATGTTTTGTTGAAATATATAATTTTCTTGAAATGTTAATAGATATGCATCTAGTGAGGAAATTGTGTTTGATTTTTTCGCTCTAAAGAATTGTTCACCAGTAGATAGTCAATATTTGTACTAATACTATGATATTGTGGAAGTTAAGTTGTTTGAAACAGAATATGTTAAAAAGTTGTATTAAACGATTAATAATACTAAACATTAAAAATGATCAATAGATTCGATAGATGAAACCTCCCAGAAATCAATACTAACTTAATTTAAACATATCTTATCTAGATGAAATTTTCTCTATTGGTGGTTTGATTCAATGTATTGTAAAATATGTAATATATATCCTTTTGATATGGTGATTGGATGGGGAACGCACCAAAATGCCAAATTACAAGTTTTAAGATATGAATTTATAATTACACATACTCTATTTATTTTTATTGATTTGATAAAATACGACGTTTTATATATCATCAATATGTGTGAGAAAACTAGAACCATAAATGAGATCAAAAGTTTGTTAGTCTTTATGAGCAATGTTTTAGAGCTAACTCAGTTCAACAAAATGACTAATGTATGTTAAGAATGCAGTAATATTCATTTCAACTGTAGTAGAGATCAAATAAGTTTCTAGAGCAGGAAGGATATGTGTAATTTTTTATCAAAAATAATACTGAGACTCGACTCATATTCTTTAGTCTTCACAATAGTTCCATCAACACCAACACTTTTGATGACTATACCTTTCAAAATATTCACAATATGACTTTTAGTGCTAATACCATTGGTGACCAAAGTTTCAAGATTTTGATAGCATGGAAACTTCATCTACAGTTTTCGCTCGACTTTTACCTCTAACTTTTGGAGTTATATTATTTTTCTCTTCGACCCAGTACATTCAATCAAAACTTTGTACCCATCTTCTTCCCATAAGATGGCCTCAACATAGCATTTTTCACATGATAGCATCAATATAGCCCTCTTCACTCGATAGCCTTTAATTTTAGTTATCTTAGCAATAATATTATTATTTGATCTCTTGACATGATTTTCTTCACCACCACTACCTTCTCTATGCGCATATGAGCTTTTTAATCAATCTCTGGTGTTGGCAAATGCACGTAAGGAAAAACGAAATAATGATAATAATTATATGTATGTAGAATTTACAACACAAATTACATAAAGCATAATGTATTTAACTTTTGCTTTCAAACCCGAGAGTAAATTCGAAGCTATTTCTTGTTGTAATCCGAAAACTTAGTCAAGATCTTTGCCTCTCTATCCATAACGAAGAAATATAAATCATTACCCTATGTGTCAGTAATTTTATTCATCGTCATAAAATTATTATTGTTAAAATGCTCATATACCATTTGAGAAAGAATAATACTTGTTACTAGCACTCTCCATGCATTTGGTACCGAAAAACTTGGATATATTTAGTATTTTCTAATAAATTTAGAAAATTTTGACAGAAAAAGAACCTAACATCCAATTCAAGAATATATATATGAAGAAGATTACCTTATGTTCCGTAAGATGTAATGGATTTTTGCCAGTTTGAGTAAACCAAACAATGATGTATTCTAAAATTCCATATCCATTTTTTTTATTATAAACATAAAGAAAAATATAAATATAACTATGATTAATGAGGCTTGATGTATCGACGTCATCAACTAAATTACTTACATATGTTATCTCAAGTTTCTAGTTGATTCAGCCATAATCATTGCTACCTATGAAATATTTGGGGAGACATCATCAACCCCATAAGAAATAACAACACCTACATGTAATACTGAGATATGGTTTACTTCTAGGGACCGAATGATGCTTATGATGACATACAAAGTATTCCACTATTTCTCTATATAAATCAGAAGAAGAAGTATCATAGAGAGCATTAATGCACATATTTTTATTGTCTAATTCATTGCCTTCATGATGAACAACGGGACTTGCACTTATTGTTTTCACCGTTTTGTGAAGAATACAAGCCAAATCAATATACAATAACCGAGACTTGAAGTTCTTAAAATAAAAATATAGTAAAGATAGAAGTTATGCAAAAATAAAATTTGAGACACCGCTTGGATATAACAACAATAGTGAAACGAGAAAACTTTCTTAAAACAACCAAAAAATGCTTACTTATATTAAAAAGTACAAAGACTCATAGCTTTTTAAATTTTAACTATAATAGTTTAGATATTTTGTAACTCATAGCTCATATGAAACCAAGGTAAATGACCGAGATGCAAGAATAAGTAAAGACTGCAGACATATTAAGCACACTTAAACACATTTTGGACATATGTCGCACTCAACAGATCACTTAAGAACTAATTGTATTTGGTCATTCAGATTTCTCCACTTCACAACATCAATTACATAATATTTAATATAGATTTGGATGGGCGAATTTATTCAAAATGAATGAATATTAAGTAATTTTAAACTTGTAAGGTCTCGAATTTGAATCCTAGAACAAATATTACTTCTTTATAAAATCCGGTGACAACGATAATCTTTCTTTCATACTTTAAATATACTATGAGGACTACTATCATATATCTAGAGGCAATATGAAGTAGTTTCAGCAAATTTTGAATCTATTTGATTTGGTAAAACATCCCAATAATTTTAGCAGTCTACAACATGTTAGTTGTACTCCTTTCTCTTTGACAAAAAAATCATCAAAAGAGGTTTCAACCAACGAAGAGTTTTTATGAGACAAGAATATGGTTAGCACGAACTAATCCAAAAAATCCAAAGAGATTTTTTTGGCTATAGAAAAATAATCCAATTAACATATAACATCTATGTATTTCAAGACTCTTGAGAGTCTTACCAAAAGTGGTTGTAGTACAAGTTGGAAAAACTTGGACAAAGACATTCGGCTACAACAAGTAATTGTACAATCAAGCTTCTAGAAAAAATTCACAAGTTCAAGATACAATATTCTTGATAAAGTAACTCATATTTTTAGTTATTTCTAAATTCTCTCACAATGACCAAATACGCTACTGATAATATTAGAAATTGTATGGTCCATAAGATTCGGTTAATTATAAACTTAAACTTTATCTAGTCGGTCTATTAAGAGTTTAAAACTTATCCAGTTAAATATATGAAAAGATCAAGATCAAGAACAAATCAAAGATGTTATCTCATATCAATAAGTTAGATATTATTTTTCAAATATATCAATTAAAATTTAAAAAATATACTAGTATGTTATAGAAGATATTCTTAGATATTGATATTATTATTATTTAGTGGGTATGTTTTGGTAGTTTAACTTAGATTTATCTTCACGAGGATATATTTAAACATATTTATACTCATCAATATCTATATATCATAATTATATAAATAATATAATATAAAAAATTTATTTAAAAAATTGTTTAAATTTTAATTTTAAACCCACTATTTTTTTTAACAAAATAATTTTCTAATCGTTTTAAATAGTTACAATTTTTTTTTAAAGTTTTCGAACTCATTCGTACTTTTAAAACACGGTCACCTTATCAAATTCTTAATAAACTAAATAATAAAAACAGTTGGATGATATATTTTTTGTTTGACCACCATCAAAACAACACACATCTAATACATATCTTTTGATAATTAATAATTTATATAAAATATATTTAGATTATTAGACTTCTTTCTCTTTTCTATAACCCCATTTTTGGACTTGCTAAAATCTCTTGGCCACTGAGATAAAATTTACTTTTGACTAAAAAAATAATATTTTAAAATTTATTAAAATAATTATTTTATGTAACCAAAATTATTAAAGAAATGATAAATTAAAAAAATTGATTCGAAGCATTCTTAACCTTTTAAAACCAAATTATCTATCAATTTAAGCATCAAATTTTGGTTTAAACTATCGTGATTTTTTTTTAAATTAAAGACATAGATTTTTAAAACAAATATAAAAAATTTATCAAAAATTATTTAACTTTTAGAAAAAAAAATATTTTTAATTAAAATACATGTAAAATAAAAAAAATTATTGTTAAGAACTTAGTAAAAACATTCTCTACATTAAAAATATAAAAAGGTTTCCTTCTGGTATGATTTTTGGCTCATTCCTACCTCAATAGCTTCGCACTATGGTACCAATATCATCAAGGATTTCTGGTTCAGAAAAAACCTCAAGGCATCAGATATCATACTCAATGGTCATTCGAATCGACCTCCAAACATCAGATCAGCTAGAGCTAGAAGTCCTTCTAATCTTCTGGAGATCAACATCATCATCCTCACCCTGCCCCTCATAACATCAACTTATATGATGTTCCATTTTGATTTGCGAAGGCTGGCTGTAGTAACTTCACAATTAAGGATACCTATGACGCTATTCGTACGCCTGCCCATGTTGTGGGGTGGACCGGGTTAGTATGGAATAAATTCAATATTCCTCGTCACTCTTTTATCTTATGGCTTGCTATCTTGGGAAAACCTTCTACCAGAGATAAGCTTCTCAGTTGGGGTTTCAATACTCCACCTGATTGTGGCTTATGCAACTCTCCTTCTGAAACTATTGTTTATCTCTTCTTTTACTGTAGTTTCACTCATAGTATTTGGACATTTGCTAGTTCAAAACCCGGTTTCTCTTTTTTCGCTTCGTGTTGGCAGTCTTGGGTCTGTGAGGCGTCAAATTGGTCTCAGTCTCAAAACTTTCACATGGCTCCCTTGGTTTGGAGCGGTTATCTATCACGTCTGGAAGGAGAAGAACTCAAGAATATTTGGTTCCCCTCCGGCCAATGTCTATGGTTTCTCACCGAATCTTCTCTGATCTTCGGTTCAGATTCCACGGCACCAAAATTTGCTGGCCTATAACTGTTTTTTAATTTAATTATTTATTTATTCTTATACTTTTTTGCAGGTCTCTTCCTCTTCAATCTCGTCTCTTGCCTTCCTTTGCTATAGATTTCCTTAGAGTTACTATATGTCACCTCGATTGGCCCTTGTTACGTTGTTTGATATGTCTGTTGTTCTGTCGTTCCTACTATGTTTGTTTTAGAAGTTTTATCTATCGACCTCCTTATGTCGATTGCATATCCTCGGGGTATGCCCTAGGTACTGTATGAACATTTTTTTTATTTAATATTTTCTCACACCAAAATAAATATACAAAAAGGTCTTTAGCATTAAACTTTTTGAAGCAATTTTTAAAGATAATCTACAAATAACCATCTAATATCATACTTATGTACCAGTAATAATCTAAGGTTTGATAAATTATGGATAACCACTTACTGATAAATTACTATTTTTATATAACCACTTGATGGTCCGAAATACCCTTAAAGGCTTTCTCTCTCATAATTGTTTTTTGATTTTTTTTATATATCATATCTTTCAAAATAAAGCTCCATTAATATATCGAAGACACCATTGATTTTATTTTTTTAAGACGAACAAAACTAGATCTATGAAATATATATTTAGCTATAGAATTACATGTAAATTGGTTGCGAAAATTGTTTCTTTAATTGTAGAAATACATACAAATATGTAGCAGAAATAAGAATAAAATAATTACAAAAATAGAAATTTAGTTGCTAAATATGTCTACCTATGTGAAAATAAAACGCAAACTTGATTAAAAAAAATAGATTTAAGTGTTAATTAGGTGCGAAACAACTAATGCTTTTGTAGTTGTGAAAATATGTGCATTTTTAGAGTGAAAAAACTATTTTTTCTAAAAATAAAAAATTAGATTCATAGAAATACATGCAAATGTGTTGCAAACATAAGAGGAAAATAGTTGCGAGAATATGACTTTAGTTGATAAATAAGTTTGATTGTGTGAAAAATAAAATACAAACTTGTTTTACGAAAAATAAGTGTTAATTATGTGTGAAACAAGTAACATTTTTGTAGTTGTTAAAGTATGTGCATTTTATGGTTAATTTTTTTTTGTATTTTTTTAAAAAAGGGTAGTATAATTACGTGAAATTTGGGTGTAAAATATTTCTTAAAAAGCAGTTGTTTAGTTACATAATTATATGTGATTTGGTTGCAGAAAAACAACTTTTGCTTAATTTCAAAATTAGGAACAATTTAGTTACGAATTTGGCCTTGAAAATAAATCTCTAAACATATCACTTATGGATTTCATGTTGTTCATCTTTATAAATAGGAAATATATGTATTTTTTTTATTTTATTAAGTTAGGTTTTGAAAGATATAGAGTGTTGAAGGTTCAAAATAACCAACTATTGAAGGTTATCCGAATTGTGTTTTCAAATATATTATTGGAAGAATTTATGTTGCTGTTTTTTTGTAAACTTTAGTATCTAGATGGTTATCAGTAATTCAAAACTTACCTAGGTGGTTATCATTAACTTATTATTTTTAATAATTATATTTTAAAATACATATATATTAAAATAGAAAGAGTAACCCTCAACCAATCAAGTGCAAAATCTGACAAACCATTAGATTTGATAGTTAATGACTCCAGAAATATCTAAGGGGAAAATTCATCCGGAATATGTTGAGGAAAGCCACGTAGAACATAGAAAGAAAAGTTCGGTCATTATTCTAGATAAAAGTTTCCAAAAATAGTAAACGAATAATAATTGTTCACTTTTTCGAAAAAACTGTACATTTCCTCATGCAGTAATGTTGGTGGGCCTTTGAGCCTACATGGTTAGTCTATTTTTTTCATTACATCTCTCATTATTCTCACTTCTTACTTATTATGAAGATAGAAAGAGAAACCTTTGTGCTCCTACCACCGCGAAACCCAATTTTGGATATAATCGTCATTGCATAAACATTTTGACGCAAATGTTTGCCTTCTCTCACTCTTTGTTACCATACAATTCCTTCGGAGTTATACAAACAACTTGTTCGAGGTGATTTCTTGTTCTTAAGTTTAATCTTTTTATATGTTTCTGTAAGGGAAATATGCTAATTTCCCGACAAATCACTACTAAAATGGCTTGAGGTAAAACGGGGTTTTGGGAAAATACACAATTTTCCTACAATCAACTCAAAAGAAAAGAAAAGAAACAAAAACCAAAAGTGAAATCAAACACACAATTGTTAACGGAGTTCAGCAAATTATGCCTACGTCTCCGGACCTGCTGCAGATCGATTTCATTAGAAAGACACAGTGACTCTGCCATTTTCGATGCATACACCAAAAACCCTAGCTTATTGGTTTTTTTGTAGAGACTGAAACACAAGGAAGAATTTTTTTTAGAGGAATGTGTAATTTATGACTCCTTAAATTACAGTATCTTTTTAAATTCACTCCATGTCTCTTTAATATGTTTAGCACTTGCATCATCTTCATTATCTTTTTCATCATCGCCAGCTTCATTGTCTTTCAATCTAACACGAGGAAGGTAACATGTTTAGTTAAACTAAACTACACATGAGCTTAGTTATATTATTTGACCTAACAATCTCCCACTTGAAGACTGGTTTCAACATGTCTTCACACTTTGATCTATGCAGCAGATCTTTCTAGTCTTGTTACTCTTGCAGACCAACTGAAGCTGAACACAACTTCAGTTTTTCAATCGCTGCTGTGTTTGTCAACATATCCGTTGGATTCTTTCTACCTTGGATGTTTTCCAGTATTAGCACCTCATCTTCCAATAAAGATCTAATAAAATGATAACGAAGACTGGTGTTCTTGGTTCTCGAATAAAATGTTGAATTCTTCGCCAGCTGAATTGCACTCTAACTATCACTATGCAGAATGTTGTTACTCTATTTGCATCCTAACTCGGTTAACAAACCTTGAAGCCATATCATCTCTTTACTGGCTTCGGTCACTGTAGTTGATAGAGTGATAATTTTCTGTAACTTTGACATCCAACTAACAGTTGTAGTTCTAACAGTAAATATGTAACCAGTGGTGCTTTTCCGGTGATCAACTTCACCTCCAAAATCTGCATCTACGTAGCCTTGTACCTTTAACTCACCCTTACCAAAGTACAAACATTTTTCTGTGGTACCTAGTAGGTACCTCAAAATCCATTTGACAGCTTCCCAATAAATTTTCCTTGGGTTTGACATAAACCTACTCACAACTTCCACTGCATGACAAATTTCTGGTCTCGTACAAATCATTGCATACATCTAACTTCCAATAGCTGAGGCGTAAGGAACCTTAGCCATGAAGTCTTTTTCTTCATCTTTCTGAGGGGATTGATCCTTGGATAAACGAAAATGACCTGCCAATGGTGTACTAACTAGCTTGGCATCACACATCTTAAATCTCTTCAAAACGCGATAGATTTACTCTGACTGAGAAAACTTGCAAAAAATTTCTATGCTTATCTCTTGTGATTTGCATTCCAAGAATCTTCTTCGTCGGACCTGAGTCTTTCGTGTCAAATTCTATTGACAATTGTTGCTTCAATTTTCTAATATCATCCATATCTGAACCTGCCACTAACATATCATCAACATAGAGTAGCAAAATAATATAACTGGACTTAGATCTTTTAAAATAACAACATTGGTCCGCATTACACTTCTAAAAACTCTCTTTATGCATAAAACCGTCAAATTTCTTATACCCCTGTGTTGGAGCTTGTTTTAGACCATACAAACTTTTCTTGAGTCTGCATACCATGTTTTATTTCCCTTCTTTTAAAAAACCTTATGGGTGATACATGTATATCTCTTAATCCAAATCCTCGTGAAGAAATGTAATCTTCAGGTCTAACTGTTCAAGATAAAGGTCTTCAATGGCAACAATACTCAACACTGATCTAATAGTATTGAGCTTCACAACTGGAGCAAAAATATCGATGTAATCAATTCCTTCATTTTGCTGGAACCCTTTGACAGCTAGTTAGGCTTTGTATCTCTTAGAGCCATCATGCTTATCTTTCACCCGATAAACCCATTTGTTATGAAGTGCCTTCTGACCCATTGGTAACTCAGCTAGGTCCCATGTATCATTTGAGATTAAAGACTTCCTCTCATTTTTTATGGTAAGCTCCCACTTACTAGCATCACTGGCCTGACAAGCTTCATCATAGATTTCAGGTTCCCCTACATCGGTAAGTAACAGATAGTTCAAGTATCTCCTGTTGGGAACATGGGGTCGGGAAGATCTTATTAAAACAGGAACTGCCTCGGTGGGCTGTAGGGTGTCAGACTGCTGTCAATCAGTCTGTCCAACTGACTCTTCTTGATGAGGGGTTAATCCGATCGACTCTATTTCTTGACTATCTGAGACTCTCTCGATATTTGCAAATACTGATTAATACGGATTTGAGTCATTTGCTTCAGTTTTATGTTTGTCCTTGTACATCACTGTTTCATTGAAAATCACATCTCTGCTTCGTATCATCTTCATGTACAATAATCGAACTCATCTTCGCCATAGTCGATCAGGAAACATTTCTTCGATTTTGGATCAAGCTTGTTCTTGCCTTGATCACTTATACGAACATATACTGTACAACCAAAAAACTCTTAGATGTGATAATTTTATATCCTTATTACTCCATACCTCCTCGGGTATTCTATGTTTTAAGGGAACCGATGGGCCTCGGTTTACCAGGTAAGCTGATATGTTGATTGCTTCTGCCCATAACTGCTTTGGTAAACCAGACTGTATTCGAATGGTTCTGGCTCTTTCTGTCAACGTTCTGTTCATACGTTCGGCGATACCATTGTGTTGAGGCGTATGTGGCACAATTATCTTCATCTTGATCCCATGCTCATAGCAAAACTTCTTGAATTTGGTGTCCTCATATTCACCACTATTATCAGTTCTCAACTTTTTAATCTTCAGACTTGTCTCATTCTCAACCATAGATTTCCATCTCCTAAAACATCAAACACTTCAGATTTATGCTTTCGAAAATAAACCCATACCTTTCGAGAATGATCATCAATAAAGGTCACGAAATAGTGTTTTCCGCCTATAGATGAAACAACTATTGGCCCCCAAACGTCAGAATGAACAAGCTCCAGTTTTTTTTTGTTTGGGATTCTGTCACTCGTCTGAAAACTGACCATTTTCAGTTTTCCAAGTATGCAATCTTCACATATGTCTATATCGATTGACTTAAAACCTGGAAGCTTCCCCTTCGAGTACATAATTTTCATACCCTTCACACTCATGTGGCCAAGCCTCTGGTGCCAAACATTTGGATTTTCGTTTCCTGCTGCTATTGCATAGAACAGCTCATCTCTGCTGTCTTATAAAGAGAACCACTCTTCTTTCCACGAGAAACCGTCATTGCTCCCTTTGAAATCTTCCAATTGTCACCATGGAACATCGTATTGTAGTATTCGCTAGCTAACTGTCCTACTGAGATTAAGTTCTTTCTTAGATCGGGGATATGTCTGACATCTTTCAGTTCCCATACAAACCAATTCAATTTAATCTCCACAGTACCTTTACCAATAATATCACAAGGTTGATCATCACCAAGATATACTTTTCCAAGGTTACCAGGGACATACCTCTCAAAGAATTCTTTCTTCGAAGTCGCGTGAAACGATGCTCCAGAGTCTGACACACAAGACTCTTCATTACTTTCTAAAGAGCATGTTAACGCATCATCTCCTTCTAAAGTGATATTTGCCTCTATCTTCTTCTCATGGTCCTTTGGTTGTCTCTTGCACTGAAATTTATAGCGCCCGGTCTTCACACAATTCCGACACTCGATGTTTCTCAACCCCTGAGAATTTTTAGGATTCCTAGACTTGGACCTCCAGTCTTTTGATTTGCCTTGGTAGTTCGATTTACCGCGTTCATATCCTCTGGTTAAATTTCTTCCTCTCGACTCTGTATGTAAGACTGAGGATATTGATGACTCACCTGATTATCTCCTTCGAATCTCTTTACTAAGAACTAGGTCACGGACATCATCAAATTTCAAATTATTGCTTCTTGACGAGCTACTCACCGCCGTGACAGTAGCATTCCAACTATATGGTAGTGAAGACAACAGTATGAGTGCTCGTATTTATTCATCAAAATCGATTTTAACTGAACTCAACAGGGTTGTGATTGTATTGAGTTCATTGAGGTGTTGAGCTGCCGGCGCGCCTTCCATCATTCGCCAATTGAATAAACGCCTCATTAAGTAAACTTTGTTAGACGCTGATGGCTTCTCATACATATTGGAGAGAGCCTTCATAAGTCCCACCGTGGTTGTTTCTTTTACGATGTTAAAAGCAACATTCTTCATCTTTCATACTCTCTAGTTTCTTCGCTGAGAGGGGTTGATAGAGTTTTTTCTGGTATAGCTAATATTCAATCTGCATCTTCCAGAACCCAAGATCTACACCATCAAATTTTTCGAGTCTCACATTTCCTTCGTCTGTGGCCATTTCTCCCGCTCAAATCTGACCTCCTTTGGATCGCTACAAACCTGGCTCTAATACCAGTTGTAAGGGAAATATGCTAATTTCCCGACAAATCACTACTAAATTGGCTTGAGGTAAAAAGGAGTTTTGAAAAAATACACAATTTTTCTACAATCAGCTCAGAAGAAAAGAAAAGAAATACAAAACAAAAGTGAAATCAAACACACAATTGTTAACGGAGTTCAGCAAATTATGCCTACGTCTCCGGACCTGCTGCAGATCGAATTTATTAGAAAGACACAGTGACTCTGCCGTTTTCAATGCATACACCAAAAAACTCTAGCTTCTTGGTTTTTTTGTAGAGACTGAAACACAAGGAAGAAAAAATGTTTTACAGGAATGTGTAATTTATGACTCTTTAAATTACACTGTCTTTTTAAATTCATTTCATGTCTCTTTAATGTGTTTAGCACTTGCATCATCTTCAATTTCCTTTTCATCATCGCCAACTTCATTGTCTTTCAATCTAACATGAGGAAGGTAACATGTTTAGATAAAATAAACTACACATGAGCTTAGTTATATTATATGACCTAACAGTTTTGCTTTAACAATGCCCTAGATTGGTTGTCAATTTATAAACAAACTGAGAAGAGAAAAATTGTCGGGATTGTAGATGAATGACATGTTCAAATTATTCAATTGTTTGAGTATAAAATTGGCACATCAAGAAGAAAATAGATCGAACCGGTAGGCCCCTCATCTTATTCAAACCTTTCTACTCATCCATCTATAAAAAAATATGTGTCCTCCCATACAAACTCGTTCTCCGGAAGGAAAAGGTCGATCATGATTTATTCTGATGGGTAAATCTGACACTGAAAAGATATCTCCCTCAAAACCCCTCAACACTTTTGAAGCAAAAAAATACACTCTTCCGATCAATAAAAAAAGAAACTCAAGAATCTCAGGATGACTTCTCTGGACTATGATACTCCCTCAGCGGAATCGGCTAGGTTTGGAGGAAAGGTTCCCACCAGATCCCAGGGAATTTTTTAAGTCAAGCTATATTCCCAGATGATTCATCTAATCCACACAATAGAACACTGGTGGCTAAGGAAAATCTGATGTGATTATATGATGAGCTTGAAAATGAAGTTGATGGTCAAAACGACTTTGTGTTAAACATTTGTAGTTTGAAAAAAAATGAGATGATGTTGAAGGTCACCGTGGTTGAGAAAATAAGGTTGAGATCTAGGGGATGGATAAAAAGAAAACACTGAATTCGAAAAAGAAGCAGGAGAGAGAAGTTAAAGTCGAGTTATCCCCGAGATATTTGAGGTGCTCCATAACAACTTTTGCAATATCGACAAGAAATACCTCATAGCCTTGCATAACATTAAGTACAATTACTTATTTGATACGGATGAATCAAAACTCCAAAGGTGATTAGGATTTCTAGAATTAGTGTATATCTGCTTGCCCTAGGCTGGATAGACGCTGATGTTTGTCAAGAAGAGGAAACTCGTTGATTTTTCGGAGGTCTTGGATTGGGGACTTCGGTTTCCACTAGACCCTTCTATCGTTTGGTACCTTGAGCTGGTGGACGCTTTCCCCAGTCAAGCTAGTATGAACGCATGGTTTACTCTCCTGTTCTGCATCATTGCATCGAGGCTTGTTGGAATTGAAATTCTAATTGAGTAGTTTGTGGCTTTTACAATCTTTTTAAGGAACACTCTCATACCTTTTTTTACTTCATCTCCCTAGGGAATTAATACAAAGTGGTGCATGATATTATTTAAGCGTAAAAGACTTGGAGGCAGCAATTCTTCTTCGGTAGCGGGTGTTGGGAGAATGGAAAATAAATCTTGAAGAATAAAAATGGTAGTTGGCTTCCGAGACGGTGGAAGAGTACAGGTTAGCCGGGTCTTCTATTGGTTTGAAATAATTATAAAACTTTTAGTATTTTAGTTTTTTTACTTCTCATGTGATCTTTTTTTACATAAATCTCGAGGTCCCAACAACAACATCTGAAAGTTGTATAGAAGACCTTCACCGAGTTGAGCAAGTGGGCCAGAGAAAATTGGTTAGAGAAAATTAGCTGCTTTGGATGCTCAATTTTTCCTTCTAGTTTGAAAAATGGCTCACCGTCATAGAGTGAAGAAAGAGGCGTATGCCGGTCTGAACAAAAAGAAATCCGAGAGAAAAGTACTAATGAAGGATACGCAAGAAACGTTGGCTACTCTTGAGGTCAATGAGAAACTCGATGATGTTTCCGATATGCCTACGTTGGAGAGAAAAAACCTACCTAAAAAAAAGAATCAACATAAAAATCTAAAGATAAAGAGAGAGGGAAAAAATTGTCGGTTGACTCTAGAGGGGAGATTGTCCCATCCTCAAATCAACTCTCACCTACTGTGTTGGCTGACCATTCTGATATTCAGCCTTTAGGAAACCAGAAACCAACTTTCTTGAAGTAAAACCCACAAATTTTAAATATAAAAGTGAGAAACCAACATGGTTAGACAGCAATCCTGAAAGACCAATCACTAGTACGTTCGATGGAAAACCAACAAGGGTCAAATTCTTACAGCTCTAGTTAATTCCAACTTCTCGAAACAGAATACTTTGTCTTATATCTTCATGAGCTTGTCGCTCATATATCAAACCTTGAAAGGGAAGCGGCACTGCATAAAATTAATTTAGAGAATGATGGGGCCTTAATTGGGAGCCTTGAGAAGACCAATGTGACCCTTAAAGAAAGTGATACAAGTTTTCATGACAGGTTAAATATGTTGCAGATCAAGGCTTTGCGCCTAAAAATCACGGTCACTCGGAATTAACAATGGGCTAGCTTTGCTACCGACAACTCATGGAACAAAAATTCACTTTACATGCTGAGATTATTGAGTTAACGACTACCATACTAAAAATAAATTTGGATCATAACACGATTTTGAAAGAGAAAGTCCTGGACCATGATTTTCTTATAAATAAATACGAAGACCATGTAAAGGTTACCCGAGAGGCTTAAGAATAGAAGAAAAAGGTTGTCGTAGATCTTACTTTTTTTAAAGATCAAATGAAAATAATATATAGTACATGTGCGTTATGCTTCCTTCGATGAATGTTAGGGAGCCCTTGCTCAACGTGATGTCAGAGTTAAATCTCCAATGGTCCTCGTTTTCATGAAGCCTTTTTGGATTTGGACTTGAGATATTACTTGAATATGATTTCAAAGGAAAATCTCCTGTGAGTATTTCGTTTGACGACGAAGAAAGGGCTTCTGTATCCAAGACATCCACAAATTTAAAAGGTCAAGATGATAATTGTGGTGACTCAGAGAGTATGGACACAAAGGAAAAGACCTCTCAACATAGTCGATCCGGAAGAGATTGAGGACGACCCATAATAATGTTTTTGTTGTGTTCTTGGTGTTGTAACGTTTTTTTATACTTCGTATTGAACCAAAAATCTCTGTGCAGCCTGGGCACCTATGATTTTATTCAGATTTTATAAATATTTAACCTTTTTGTTCTTCTTTTTTGTCATCATATAAATTTTTATATAAAGTAATGTTTACAATTTCAAAAATATTGAGCTCCCAGTGTTGACCAACTAATGTTGGAACCTTTAAAATACGACCAACTAGTGTTGGAATCTTTTAATCATGAACAACTAGTGTTTGAACCTTTTAAACATGACTAACTAGTGTTTGATCCTTTTAAATAAGACAAACTAGTGTTGGAATCTTTTAACCATGACTAACTACTGTTAGAACTTTTTAGTAAAATTTTCGGTTGGAGTTTCCTGAACCTATTGAAAATGAAGTCGAAAAATATAAACGACAAAACATTTATATTCACCAACCGGTTATGTAAGCACCTTGTTAGAACCTTTATGTACTAACAGGTTAGAAATGAGCATGCCACCGGATATCAAATAGTTAATTAAAAAAATTATAGTTTTTACATACTCATTCCAAATACAATTTTAAATGTTCGATGTCTCAAAGTTACCAAAGCGGTTTTACTTCTTGGTATTTTAACCAATGGCGTTACCCTATTAGTAAGGAGGAGAATTGATCGAGATGGGTGCGGGCATAACTAACTTGTACCCAATCATGTTTATATTTTTTTTTGTATCTGTCGAGTTATGGTACCCATCAACTAAGAGGATTTTGTTTTCAATGTCCAAATCCATTGGGTTCGGATACCCACCAGCGAGTACCCTCTACTCATTTATTTACCTATATAATGTTTTTGGAACCATTATCAAATAATTTTTTAAATAAGAATAAAAACAAATATATTAAAAGTAATAATGGTATCAAATACAAACTCTTAGACTTAAATTTTTGTTTTAAATTTAATAACAAATATATAATACATATTTATTTAAATTTTCCATAAAGTATATTTACTATAATATGTAACTGTTAAAAAAAATCAAATCTATAATTTTTAGTTTTAAATCTATTCAATTTATATCTCTAGATTTGTTACATATAAATAATTTAATATTATTCTAAACATAATCAAATATGAATATAAAAGTCGCAAACCTAAATATAAAACCAGAAACAATAAAAAAATTAATTCAACCATATTACAATATAATTTAGAGGTTAAAATAATATTATATTGATTATTAATTATTAATATTAGAATAACCAAATTCCGGTGGGTCAGGTTCGGATTGGGTACCCGTCAGTAAATAATCAAAAATCATAACTTATCCCAAACCCGACGGGTAGTATATTATAAAACTCATGATCCACCTCACGTAAAAAAATAAAGTTTGGGTATCCTAACTCATCGGATCGGCTCCGGTCAGGTACTAGCGAGTTCAGAAAAAAATATCATCCCTACATCTTAGTTGCTAAATACGGTCCTTCCTAATTTGGCTTCAGTTTGGCTATCCTTATATAATTGGTGTGTAATAATACTTTCCTTGTGAATTTATCCTTAACTGTAAATTCCCTCAGACAAAATTTAGATGAATTTCGACTTCGATCAATGTTTGATAATAAATGACTCATAGGTGTTCGTGTGTTCTTTTCTCTTTGATTAGGTCAAATTAAGACCTTCTACCTTCATCATTTCTAGCTTCAAAGTAGTTCATTAATTTAAAGGATATAAGTGTGGTTTTGTAAGGAGTTATTGCACCCATCCAATAAGTAAAAGAAAAAGATGATTCTTAGGTCATTGTGCGAAGAGTGTTCAGTAATTCCACAATTGCTCCTGAAGATAATTTGGTCATTTTCCCGTGGACCCTTCTAAGTTCGTTTCTTAAGCCTGATGATAATTGTGTTTGTAATCTCCACTTTCCCATTGCCCAGATAGTGGAATAGAGCTGAAAACGAGGATGAATGCCTCTGGACAGAAAGCTTTCATGTCATTGTTCTCAAATTGTGGTTCGTTATCTTTAATGATTGTTCTCGAGAGTCCGAACCTACAACATATGTTGGATAAGATAAATTTGATAACTTCATTTTATCTAGTTCCAGAAAATGGCTCGGTCTTCACCCACTTACAAAAATAATCAACAACAAGTATAATGGTTTCACATCCTAATGAGGCCATAGGAAACGACCCGACTAAATCACATCAAAATCTATCAAAAGACAGTGCTTTGGAAATCGATTCAAAGTGATACCGTTGGCACATGTATAGTGTTAGAAAATTGTTGGTATGTATGAAACCTGACTAATTATTTGGTATTAGCAATGTGAGAAGGCCAATCATACCCAACGAATAAAACCCTTCTTGTCAACGTTTTGAATCCACAATGAGTCAACCCATCTCCATCATGTAGTTCAAATTGTGTCATTTGTGATTCATTCTCTATGTGGCTTCACAAAAAAAATTATTTTAAAGACTTTATGTAAAAAACATCTTCAAATACCGCAAGGCGTTATGATTTAAATCTCAATATTTTAGCTAAGAATTTATCAACTAGCAAAGTTCCTCTTATAAAAAAATCTTTGAGATCATACCCTCAATTTTTCTCTAAACTTGTTGAAATTTTCAATGCTTCTTCTGAGTCTAGTTACTGTAACAATGTTATTATTATCGAATGATATTCTTATTCTAGCATCCACGCATACCTTTTGGAGTATGTTATAGTTTTCAGAGGATAACAATAGAGTTTTATGTCCGATGAACGTGCTCATACTAAATGTCTTCGAATAAGGTTGCCACTTATTTAAATAACGCTTACTATTAGATTTTTTCCTCATGTGGTGATGACTCTGATCTGATTATAAAAAACATTCCTCTGAATCAGACGTAGAATAGTCACTGGATTCCAAAAGGACGTATTGATACCTAATTTTCACTATTTTCTCAAGGATTGGTAGCGTTTTTATTTTTCTTGATTTCGTTGATAATTATACTCAACATCTTCACCTTTGGAAGGATGTTCTCTACCATCTCTTTGAATTTCCAATCGGAACTTCTTTGAGCGTGCAACCATTGTTTATTTCTGAACGTTTAGTAAAGTAAAATCTTCTAACAATTGATTTTGTCGCTCCTCTAATTCCAATTGATCATGTTGTTCTTTGTATTTTTACCCTTCGAATCCCTCTCTGAAGAGTCTGCCTGAATCTTAGTATCCAACTCTCACAAAAATCCGAAATCGAGCTTAGAAATCGAGTGGTCAAGATATTCCAAGTACCAATCTAAAATCCCCATTGATGACTCAGTGATATTCGGGGTTAAACACATTGAAATATTTCAAGAAACGTCACACAAAAGATAGAGAGAGAATTTAAGTCAAGATTCTACAGAGAGAATTTTCCAGAAGTAGTAAAAGAATAATATTTTTTTACCATTTCCAATAAAAGATACATTACTTTATATAGTAATGGTGGTGGACCTTTGGCCCTACATGGTTAGTCTATTTTAGCTATTTTACCATATTAATTCACTAATATTAAACACATTTTCTCCTTATTACACAAAATATCATCTATATTACATATTTGTTGGGTTAATATTGCAAAGTAAATTCTTGTCCAATATTCTACTGGTTCGACATGTTGGTCGGATAAATCATGCCGATATTAATAGTAAGTGGTCAAAACAAATTTTCTCATTTCCCGTTTTATTTTTGAAAAAAAATTATCTCTTTATTATTTTAATTATATTAACCATTTATAAATAAGTAAATATTTTAATATATTTTTTGGTGAAAATAAATTATCAATTCATATAAGTATTCGAGGCATGTACCGGATATATGAATTAAGTCTAAAATAAAAATACAAAATTACAATTTGATCCAATTAGTTTGGGCCCACATACATAAAATACAGAAGATAGTTTTGATAAAGGGAGAAAAATATGATGAGGATTAGGCTAAATGTAATTATCAAAGTGGTTAATTCCATGTAATTAAAAGTCAATGACTAAACCAAAGCAAGTATAAGGGTTGAGGGGGTCATATGTGGTGTGGTTTATTTTCGGTTGAGGGTAATTTTGTCCAGAGTTTTGTGGTGTTTCAAAGGTATTTAATGTTTGGATAGATTGTAGTGAGAGACTTGAGCTGCCTGGTTGTATTAAATTTTCATTACCCTCGTTAATGAAAGTTGTTGGGTATTTATACCCTTAATTGTGGGCCACATGGACTTTCGAGTTGACTTATGGATTCGGGTCGAGTTCAAAGTCCCATTAGTTTTAATCAGGTAGGTAATTATCTTAGTCATGAAGTAATTAAGTTTTTAGTACATTAATTTAGTTCGGATAGTTTAGTGGGTGGGCTTTGACCGAATTTCCTCTGTCCGGTCCCCATAGTGAGTGGTGATAAAAACCGGACTCATCAGTAGCTCCTTTTTTTAGGTTGTGTTCGAAGGCCTTTGGCAAGACCTAAAAAAATAGTCCACGTGCACTTGTAACTATGTTCGGACATATTTCAAGTTTGTGTAATGATTTTACCCAGACTGATAAAGCTCTAAAAAACTGAACAGTTTCACCAGAGATCGTGGGATACGTGTCCTTCTCTGATTTGCCACACCAGCCGTTTTTCTCCTAGAATGGCGCTCCCACTTGCTTCGAAAAGAAACTTCTTCATTTAATGCGGGTGACATCAGCGCCGTCTTTAATCATTGCATTTACCCTTTCGAATTCTCCTAGGTATCGAAGCATCTTTTGTTCCTTTACTATAAATTAGTCCACTTTTCACTGTTTTACCATATTCATTATCTCTACTCTGTTAATCTTCAAAGTTTTCACCTTTCAAAAAACCTTTCTTTTGGTGTGAGTTTATGTTCACAGCAAGAAACGCTTTAGTAAAAGGTGGGTGGCTCAATTTGTCAGAGTTGGAAAAAGCTCAAAAGGTTGAACAAGAAAGGCACATCGTTGCAGGCCTCCCTGTTTCCCCTGTTGATAAACCATAAACACCAAGGTTCTTCTTCAACTAAGAGTGCTAAACCTAGGAGGTTGTTCCAGTCCAACCTTTCACCAATCGTTTCGGGCTCATCGGTCCAGGAGTCAGAGCCTGTTGTTGAACCAGGGCAGGCAGTCACAAGCTTTAAGAAACCTTCCCCATTCATTGCTATGGGGTCAGATGCTGATATTTCCCCGGAGAAACTGGTACATAGACGAAGGGGTCGTCTGGTAAAAGGGCAGGCTGCTGGCACACAGCCTAAACCAAAATCCACGCCTTCAAAATCCGGGGCAAAAAGTAAAACCACAGGGTCAGAAGCACCCATCAAAATTCCCAAGGACAAGCTGTCCGGTCCGAAGGCAACTAGCTCAAGTCTTCGAAAAGAGACCTCCGGGTCCGAGCCCCAACCGGACTCTAGACCATAAGAGGGAAATGAGGCTCAACAATCCGGAGGGCCTACTGAGGCAACCACTAGCCCTTCTGTTCCTAAAACAGCTGAAAATCCCTCCATGGTAATGGAGGAAGTAATGGAGGACACCATCGAAGAAGCCCCTTTCGAGACTCATGTCTCCGGGCAAACAAGCGAGAATGCCATTGCTAGGAAGAGCAAAGGCAAGGAAAAAGTGTGTTTAAAGCACCCGGACCTGCCGGAGTGCCTTGTGAGAAAAGTGGGGCCTTGTTTCCACAAAGTGAGTGTTAAATATTTGCTGGCCATGCAGAAGATCAACTATACTTTCATTCACACAACTGAACTTGGCCGGATAAGGACAAAGTACGGTATTCCGGAAAATGTTAAAGTAAAAATTCCAATCGATCTGGAGACGCCCATGGACTGTAAGCTCAACGAGATTGTCTTCTATACTGAGCTATTCAAATAGGACTTAGGTTTCCTTTGGACCCAGAAATAGTCAGATATTTCCATCTGATAAAGCTTTGCCCAAGCCAGCTAAGCCCTAATGCATGGTTCACCCTCATGGCATGTATCATGGCTTCAAGGCTCTCCGGAATTCATCTTTTGATGGAGCAATTTGCTGCTGTAGCAAGCCTCTGCAGAAATCATGTCATCCATTTCAATCACTTCAACATGACTGACGACTACAAGGTGGTAGATGACTTACTCGAGTCAGAGAAAAGCTGGAAAACTCAATTTCTGTTCGTCAGCGGTGCCTAGGAGAATAAGAAGAAAATTAAAGCTGGTGTCAACCCAAGCATACTTACCAGCAGATGGCGTAGTGATGGTAACAATCTCACCACATACTTCTACTCTTACTTATACCAAAAAATTTATCTAATTCTTCTTCTTTTGCTTTTTGGTAGTGCTGCCCAAGGACTTCAGCGATTACTTAGAGGTCGGGCAGAGTACCTGTTCCAAGCTTAATGCTTGGACTGCTGAAACATGGGGAAATCGCTTCCACAACTGCTTTACCGGAGGCAATCTTACCAGATCATATCTTTGGAATACAACCGACCGGAGGGATCTGTCTTTGGAGGAACTAACCATTCCACCCCCTCTGGGAGTGATTCTCCGGAAGACAGAGGGAAAGGATGGGAAATTGGTCTTGCCGGGCAGAGCTAAAGCCCCAAGCAAGATGAAGGGTAAAAAAGCTAAGGCCAAGCAAGGTGTGGTAGAGGCTAATCCAACCGAGGTAGAGGAAGCTGTCCCAACAAACCTAGAGAGAAAAGTTCAAGGGCAAATCAATGATGCCTTACTACAAGTGGTGGAACACGAGAGCACCAAGGAAGTAGCTGGGTCTCCAAAACCTCAAAAGGTCCCTAAAAAGGACAGATTAGTGGGAGCAGAAGGTGGAGACCGGGATGCCAAGAAAAAGAAAACTTCCAAGGGAGATGAGGTTTCTCTCCGGGGTCTGGAGCCACTGCCTCCAGTTGACCCTACTGATCCTACTCGAGCAGAAGAGATCCCCGGTAACTTTCAAACCAGAGAGGTTGGAGGAGAGGATATCAGTATTAATGGTGTCGACATCACTGGGCTTGAGGGGTTTGGTCTCTATTTTGAAAACCTCCCTAGAGATGATTTTGCTGGGCCCTACCTTCCCCCAAGTTCTTCGAACACTGTCACATTCAATGGTAAGTCTTTTTCTGTCTCAAGTGAAAGAGATGACATCGCTCATTCCATACTGAGCAATGTCCAGCCAGTGCTTATTTTGGAGAATCAAGTATGAAATCAGTCAGCCATCATCAATACCCTTAACTCTGACAAAGAGAAACTGTCTAGCGATCTTCTTAGTGCCAACCAAAATACTAAGGTATTGAGGAAAGAGAATGAGGAGTTGAAGAAACGTCAGGAGGACTTGGCCAAAAGGTTGGCCACTTCAGAAGAAGTTGTTACAGAACTCCAGCTAAAGCAATCTGATCTGGTAAAAGACCTATTTTCTTCAAAAGAGGAGGTGAAGGCCAAAGATAGCATCATTCAGGCCTTAACTAATGACAAGATCTCTCTTGAAAACAGTGTGTCCAAGGTTGTGCAAGAAAAGGCTGACTTGTTAAAGGAGCAGGAGAAAACAATCCAGGCTAGGATTGATGCTTATACCAATGAGGTTATAGATTCTCAAGAGGAAAGGTATGCTGAAGTCAAGTCAGATATGGTCCTGCTCTTTCATGAAAAATTTCCGAAGAGGACATTGGGAGATTTATGGCGATTTGTGGAGTACGAAGACCTTCCCCACCATACTATGGCTGAGGGTGATAGGCATGGCTACTCCAGTGGCTGGGATGACACCACCGATGAAGAAGAAAAGACTGGGGAGAGCCTGGATGATGACCCAAAGGAGAAAAAGCCATGTGAGGCTGAGCCATCTTCAAAGGCTCAGTCTTAGAGTATCAATTATCTTTTTAATTTTGTTGTGATTGAATCAAAGTCCTTGGATGACCAAGACATTTTTTTTAACCGTGTCCGGTCCTTGTTCAGATAAACCTTTCTTGTTTTGACAATTCAAAGTCCTTGGATGGCCAAGGCATTTCGTATGTTTTAATGGGTAGTTTCATTCTGCACAACTCTTGCATTCTTTCATAATTTTTCAACTTTGATAGCTAATGTTTAAACAACCCTTAGTTATTTCACAAGTATTTTAAAGTGAGAGTATTTAAATTCTCTGATGACAAATGTTTAAGTAGTCATCATTCCTCCAATTTAATCCGGCCTGCTATTGATAAAAAATTTCAAAGACAACTATTAATTGAAAAACTCCGAACCTTTTAAGAAGGCATCAAATTTTATAAAAAAGCCCGGACACCTCATTAAAATCTCCCCGCGCCACCAGGGTAGGAAAGAGTATGCCCCCAAATATTTACATGAACTTTTAAACAAGTAAATATTTACATAGTTTTTATTCCAAGTACAACCGGAGGTGTTCAATGTTCCAGGGGTGATTCAAAATCCTTCCATCTTTGTTTTGGAGCCGGTATGTCCCAGGCTTTAGCTTTTCACTGACCACATAGGGTCCTTCCCATGTTGGAGCTAACTTACCAAACTGCTTTTCTTTAGTATGTAGGAAAACTTTTCTTTACACCTTATCCCCTAGTTGAAAATCCCTTCTCTTAACTTTAGAAGAAACCTGCTTTTCATCAAACCTTGATAGTGTGCAGCTCTAAGGTGAGCCTTAACCCTTCTTTCATCTACTAAGTCAAGTTGGCCTCTGACTGCCACTTCGTTAGCGTGTTCGGAAAATTTATGAACTCAAAATTAAGGAAGAGTGGCTTCTATGGGAGCGATGGCATCCATCCTATATACTAAAGCAAAAGGAGACTCTTGTGTTGCAGCCCCGAGAGTGGTCCGGTAAGCCCACAAGACTTCTTGCAAGTAACTTGGCCATTTTCCAGCAACCCCTTCTAAATTTTTCTTCAGACCGAACAGTATTGTCCTGTTAGCCACTTCAACTTGACCGTTTTCCTGTGGGTGGAAAGGAGAAGAAAAGCAGTGTTGAATGCCTCTAGAGGCACAGAAAGCCTCCATTTCCTTGTTGTCGAATTGTGGTCCATTGTCTGTTGTTATCTTCTGTGGACTTCAAAATCTGCAACAAATGTTAGACAGAATGAATTTGATAACATATTTTGAGGTAGTTCCTACCAATGGGGCTGCTTCGATCCACTTCGAAAAGTAATCAATGGCAACAATTATAGTTCTGCACCCCCCGGATTCCATGGGTAGAGGTCCCACCAAATCCAACACCCATCGAACAAAAGGTATTGGCTCAGAAATTGACTCCAAAGGGATAGCTGGGGTATGGATTTCATTACCATATCGCTGGTATGGATCACACGTTTTTACCAACTCCTTGACAACTTGCATTATAGAGGGCCAATAGTACCCAGCTAATAAAAATCTTCTAGTTAAAGCCCTGAATCCATAGTGTGCTGATCCCTCACCATCATGTAATTTGGAGAGTACTATTTGAGACTCATCAACCCCCAAACATCTTAAGAGGGGTTTACTATAAGATTTCTTATAAAGAATATCTCTTAGAATGATAAAACCACGAGCCTTGTACTTTACTTTCCTTGCCACTGCTTTTTCCGGAGGTAAGATGCCATCTAAGAGATATTGAATGAGAGGAAATCTCCAATCTTGAGGCTGTTTTATCTGTATATTCAAACTTTCTTCTTCCTTATCCGGGTTGATTTGAATGGATGGGCACTCTAGCAAATGAATCCAAGGGTAGGACTCAGTATAAGCTATGGTGGCCAAAGAATCTGCTAGCATATTTTCTATTCGGGGTATGTGCTCATAGGTGATACTTTTGAAATTAAGTGCCACTTCTTTGAGAAGAAGTAAATATTTAACCAGTTGCTCTTTTTTTGCTTCGGATTGACCTTGTGCATGATGAATAAGAAGTTGAGAATCGCTCATTAACTTGACCCTTTTGGCTCTACAAATAAGAGCTAATTTCAAACCAGCTATAGAAGCTTCATATTCAGACTTATTATTAGAAGCCCTGAAAGCAAAACATATAGCCTAGTACATTCTGTCACCGTACGGAGAGGTTAGACATACCCCAGCATCACATCCCATGGTACTTGATCCACCATCAGTCCAGATGACCCAAACTTTTTTATCTTTTACTCCGGTTGCTTGTTTAGTATCTCTATCTGAGTGAAATTCAACTAAGAAACCAGCCATAGCTTGGGCTTTGACTATTGTTCGAGGAACAAAATTGATATCGTAGTCTCCCAGCTCTACTGACCATTTGGTCATTCTACTTGAAATGTCAGCTTTTTGGAGAACATTTTTCAAAGGGAAAGAAGTCCGGACGATAATGGAATGAGCCTTAAAATAAGGCCTCATTTTCCTTGCAGTAATTACCAGGGCCAACGCCATCTTCTCAAGCTTCAAATATCGTTTTTCTGCATCTATCAATCTTTTGCTAATATAGTACACCGGATGAGGATAATTGTCCACCTCTCTTACCAATACTGCACTTATTGCGCAATCAGAAACGGCTAAATACACATAAAGCACTTCTCCATCAACAGGTTTAAACAAAGTTTTATGGGAATACAAATGTTTCTTAATTTTATCGAAGGCCTCATCACACTTTGGGGACCAGTTGAAGTCCTTTGCACCTTTCAAAGTTTGAAAAAACGAGGCACACCTGTCCGAAGACCTTGAAATGAAACGGTTTAATGCAGCCAACCTCCCAGTCAATCATTGTACCTCTTTAATATTCCGAGGAGGCTCAATTTGTAGTAAAACATTTAACTAGTCCGGATCAGGCTGTATCCGTTGCTCACTTATCACATACCCCAAGAATTTCCTAGACTGCACTCCAAATACACACTTTTCTGGGTTTAATTTCAGATTTACTTTCACTAAGTTAGCAAAAGTTTCTTGGAGATCTGCCAAGTGTAGCTCTTCATCCACACTTTTCACCATCATGTCGTCGATGTAAACTTCCATGTTTCTTCCAATTTGATCAGCAAAAGCCTTGTTTACCAACCTCTGATAAGTAGCCCCAACATTTTTTAACCCAAATGGCATCACCTTGTAACAATGAAGGCCCCTATCAGTAACAAATATGGTATGTTCCTGTATATGATTATACCCGGAGAAGGCATCCATAAAAGATAGCAGCTTGTTTCCAGATGTGGAGTCCACCTACTGATCAATCCTTGGGCAAGCTCTGTTGAGATCTGTAAAATCGATGCACATACGCCATTTTCCATTTTTTTTTTACCAATACTGGATTGGCTGTCCATAAAGGGTATTGAGATTCCTTTATGTGCCCCATTTTAGTAAGGGTATTGAGATTCTCTTTTGTACCACAGGTGCTATGTCTCTCCGGATGGACAATTGGTGTGATATAATATCTGCTGGTACTCCGGTAACATCAGCATTGCTCCAAGCAAAAACATGTTGATGGTTTTTCAAGAATTTTAACATTTTACCTTTTAATTCTGAAGTCATCTTGGATCCTATCTTGACAGTTTTTCCTTCAGCCAGAGAGTGAGTTTCAAATACTTCAATTGGTATTAAAACACCAGGGGTCTCTCTAGGGTCATAAATTTTACCCTCTCCCCCAGAGGGAACATTCTCTTGCTACCTTTTGGCTGCTCCGAACAACTCTCAATTGTCCTTGCACAGCATACTTCAAGCATTGGTGGACTGTTGAGGCCACGTCATGCATCCTAGAGAGCCAAGATCTCCCCAGAATAGCATTATAACAAGTGTGACAATCCACCACAACGAATAATATTCTAACCATCTTTTTAAAAGGGTCTTTGCCCAACAATACCTCCTCCTCGAACTCCCCGATCACATTTGCTGAGCTTCCAGTAAAACCCACAATTGATCTATTTGAATGCTGAATCACTGTTGGATTCTTCATTTTCTTGTAGGAAGTTAAAAAGAGAATATTGGCTGAACTTCCAGTATCCACCAAAATTCGCCTTATATCATTGCCTCCAATGGATGCTCCTATGACCACAACATCTTCATGTAGACCGGCAATATCCCTTAGATCATCCTTGTCAAAAACAATAAAAGGAAAAGGAATTTGCGATTGATAGGAGGTCATGCCTCCTTCAAGCTGGGTAGCTAAAGTATGAACGTGCCTCTTTCTTGAAGAAGCAGTTGGTGCAGTCATGGTGTCCCCTCCGAATATTGTAAGTGATTCAAAAAAGTTAATAAGTCCGGACACCGTCTTGCAACATTCCACGATAACACCCACTTTATTCCGGGTCGGATCAGGGTCCAAGTATTCTGACTCTACATCGAACCTCTCGATTATCACTATAGCCCCATCCGGAGCCGATGTGCCTGCATTATTTGGACCAGCCCGATGAGCACTATCAGGCCTATTTCCACCTCTTCTTTTAACATATGCCCCCAACTTGCCTCTTTCAATCAAGTTCTGAACTTCTTGTTTCAACGCAATAAAATCTTCAGTGGTATGACCAGTATCATGGTGATACTGGCAAAAACAATTATTACGGCTCTCCCTAGGAGACTGCAATGCAGCCGGCCTTCTGTAGTGTATTTTGTCTTTTGTTTTTTCATAAATGGTGGCTACATTTTCTTTCAACTCAGCAAACCACTCCGGTTGAACCTAAGGCCCTCGTTTATTTCTAGATTGTTGACTCTGGGTTGGTGCAGCTGGCTGAGACTGAGCTTTGGCTCTGTTATGACTCTGCCCGGCCTCCCTAGCCTTGTTCCCGGACTGGTTTTGGTTTGGATTTGGTGCAGCCGGAGCAGACCTCACCTGCCTGTGCACCCTAGTTTTCTTTGTTTCATCTACATTAATCTGCTTTCCGACCTGATTCAGTAGACCTCCCCATGTCATGGCCTTTTTTCTGGTTACTGAATCAGCCAAGTTTCTAGGGTTTAAGCCCTGCCTCAGAGAAGCTATTGCTACTTGCTCGAAGCAATCAGCCAATCCATTTTTGGTATTCACAAAATGACTTATGTATTCTTTTAAGGATTCGTTTGGTTCTTGGGCACAATGGATAATCGTGTCTCCATTGCCCTTCACTTCCTTACTTTTAACAAACTGCCTCCGAAAGGCTACCCAAAAAGTGTCAAAATTCCTGATACATCCTTGTGGCAAACTGTTGTACCATTTCAGAGCACTCCCCGTAAATGATTGGGAGAATGCTCTACAAAGTAACTTTTCGTCATCATCAAAATTCATCATGAAATTTTTAAATTGTTCCAAGTGATTATCCGGGTCTTTACTGCCATCGTATTTTTCTATTTTTGTACTGTCAAACCTCTTAGGAAGGTTTCCAGACAGTATCTTGGAGGACAATGGAGATTGTCTCCAATTTCGGTCACGACTGAAAACCGTATCTTCGTTAGGAGTTGCAAAGATACCTGGTTCATCATGAAAGACAAAAGGATCCATCACCATTCGATCTACGTGTCTCCGGCTATGAGACGATCCTTTGCCTATATGCCTCTTTAACCTTCCATGCCTATCCCTTTTTCTTGAATACTTCTTAACCTATTTTTGTTTCTTTTTAGAACGGCCCTCATCATTGCTGGATGACAAGGACTCTTCAACTTCATCTTCATTTGAGGAGCTACTGGAAGACTCTGAGTCTGAATCAGAGCTCTCCACCGGTTTAGTCCGGTGAGATTTTTTAGAGCTAGCATGAGTTTTTTTCGTACTCACATGGGTTTTTGAGGGCTCATGTTCTCTTGGGTTGTCAGTATGATGAACAACTGACGCCTTTGATTTTTATTTTATGCCCATCTTTGCCCTCTTGGCAGCCCTCAGAGCTTCTATTTCAACTTTTAATCTATCTCGCTCCTCAATCGTATATTCATCATTTTCACCCACCACTTCTGCCAAAGCTGGTGGTATTTCTTGCACGTCCGGATTCATCCGAACTAGTTTTTCTTGATGGTTTTGAATGCTAGATTCGGGCACCTTCTTCTCCCACTGTGGTCGCCAATTTGGTGTGGTTTATTTTCGGTTGAGGGTAATTTTGTCCAGAGTTTTGTGGTGTTTCAAAGGTATTTAATGTTTGGATAGATTGTAGTGAGAGACTTGAGCTGCCTGGTTGTATTAAATTTTCATTACCCTCATTAATGAAAGTGGTTGGGTATTTAAACCCTTAATTGTGGGCCACATGGGCTTTCGGGTTGACTTATGGATTCAGGTCGAGTTCAAAGTCCCATTAGTTTTAAGCAGGTAGGTAATTAGCTTAGTCATGAAGTGATTAAGTTTTTAGTACATTAGTTCAATTTGGATAGTTCAGTGGGTGGCCTTTGACCAAATTGCCCCTGTCCGGTCCCCATAGTGAGTGGTGATAAAAACCGGACTCATCAATATGTAATAACTAATGGTTATGTTTATAGTTAGAAAATAAGTGAGGTGAGAATATAAACTTGAGAGAGGGTAAATATGTAATTTCAGAACCTAGCCCATGTACTATAGAAAAGAAATTCGTTTTTAGGGAAAGGGCCAATGATTAGACAAGTATTTCTCTATTGATTCCTTTTGTCTCTTTCTCTTATTACTTCTTCTCAATCATTCTTTATATAAATATCATCACATGGACATTTTTGTGATAGACACTCTCATACGAACATTGTTTTAACAGGGTAAATTACTAAGAAATATCTGAATTCATCAAGTACTATTGTAACTGGATCCAAATGGTTGACTGGAAAACAACCAGAAATTCATCATAAATAGATGTTTGAATTCATCAAGTACTATTGTAAGTTAAATTTGGAGTACAAGATTACCTTTGTAACCCTGAAGCCAAAGAATCTAAATCGGAGGTATGAAAGCATACAATGTGATACCGAAAACATAGACGGGGAGAGAACCAAATATTCTTGAGTTCCTCTTCAACGAGACATGGGAAATGACTGCACCAAAACAAGAAATTCACAAATGGTGGAAGTTGGAGAGAGGTCAATTTGTAACCACTATGGTCCATGATAGTCATTCATCACAGGTAAGGGTGAAACTGAGCTTGATGTTGGCAACAAACCAGGTACCCTAAGTGAAATCACACTAAAAAGGATATGGTTGATGGATTCGTCACAAGAATGACACAATACACAGTCATGATGTGAGTTTAATTCTCATTTAATAAGCTTATATCGGGTGTACAACTGCTCTGGATGGAAAGTCATAGAATAAACGAATAACGGGGAATATTATATTTATTCAAGACTAACTTATCCCACCCGACAGAAGGGATGGACATACATATTGCATTGTAGGTGTCTTTTATATGAATTTTACATTTCCATTATTGGCGGTCCATCAATGTGCATCATCATAATTGATGTTTGAAGGTGAGGAGATGATAAAGTGGTTTATCTTATGAAAGTTAAAATGGTTTCTAGTGCCTGCATACCTTAATTAGGTATGCCGGTTCAAGTGTTCATCCATAATGATATCAGAAACGTTGATATTGTTGCCAAGCCTCGAGTCACAAATAATATTTTCCCATAATAAGTTACTAGATAGCTAGGGAGCAATTATTAATCATACCATAAGGTAGTAATCTCACCATTACCAATCAACACCCTGTATTATTTTGCTAGCTGAAGGTCTAAGACGTAAAAGTTTCCTCCAAGTCCAGGAGTAAGATGAATCGAGATTTAAAGACCAAAATTTTTTATCGTTAATTTTCTAAGAATTAATCTAGTCGCACCAGATTGAGTTTTCCTTATTACTAACAGTAGACCACAAATGTTTGAGGAAAACTTCTTGATTCCATATATTTAGGTCTAGAATTCTAGATCGCCCTCAATTAAGGGCAAGGTTATTGTTCACCAAGTCACTTTCGTACCCGGAACTTTCATTTCATGACCCGACCAGAGGAAACGTCATAAATACTATGAGAGTTCTTTAAGAACTTTTGCGGTGATGGTCAATATAGAAGACTAATAAATTTACCCCACGAAAAATACTGATTTAATGAGCTGAAGCCTACCCACATATGAAAGGTTTTTGGAAGTCCAAAAGGAAATACATGTAGTAATCTTATCCATAATGGGCGAAATTCGTTATAGGAATACGACCCGAGAGAAAAGAAACTCCAAGATATTTAACCGAGAGAGAGCCAATATTGAACCCAAAGATATTGATCACCTCAGTTCTTAGAGAATGGCTAACCCTATATAAAATAAATTCCCTCATCTCGGGGTTAACTTTAAGGCCTGAAAGATAAAAAAAACCATTAAGATCCTCCTTAATAAGGTCGGTGGAGTTAATGTCACTATGACATAGAATCATAAGATAATCTTTGAAGCATAAGTTGAAAATATTAAGCTTATGACACTTCCAGCGGAATTTGAAGTTTGAAATACTATTTTTCTCTTTAAAGATACTGGAAAGAACTTGCATGACCAAGACTAATAAGAAGTGGGACAAAGAATATCCTTGTCTAAGACTCTATCTATCTTTGATTTTTTTATTTGGATATTAGTTTATGTTAATACTATAGGATGGGGTGGAGATACACTGAATAATCCAAGCGATCATTTTGGACAGGGAAGTTCATGACCGCTACGATGTTGAGAATAAGGTGTCACTAAACATTTTCATAAAGGCTTTCATCATGTCAGTTTTGATAGTGACGGTCGGGATTTTATTATTAGTTTGGTAACCCCCCACGAGCTCTTAAGAATGAATAATGTTGTTTGTAATGTTATGACCAACAATAAAAATTGATTGAGAGTTGTTAATCATATAAAGAAATAATTCATTGATCTTATTAGCTAAGATTTTGAAGTTAATCTTGTAGACCATATTGCAACATACAATTGACCGAAATCATCTGCGAAACATGAGAAATCCTTCTTAGCGATGAGAGAGATAATACTAGCATTTCATGACGGTTTAATACGACTACTATTAAAGAACACTAAGAGCTTATCACAAATATTTTTGTCAATAATATTCTAAAATTTCTTAAAAATTTCCCCATTGAAGCCATCAGGCCCCGAAGCTTATCGTTATCAATATTAAAATGGAACTTTTCATTCCTGCGCATCTAACAGAATAAACCATTGAATTATTTTCATAAGGTTAACTTTTGCAAAAATAAACGAACAAACTAGTGAATCCAAGATATCCGGAGGAAACAGACTAGTAAACCCAGTACATCTTCTCACCGTTTTTGGCATTATCAAAATTTGGAGTAAGATCCTTTGAAATTAATAAAATATGAAACTAAAAAGGATGATTAAAAATCTCAAACCTTTATCAGCAATATTGCTTAACATACCAAAATAATCAAATTTTAGTATGTTTTAGGAGATCTTCTTTTACTAAAATTTCCATTAAATCAAAACAATATTTAAATATTTGGGTTTAAATATTTGGGTCAATGGTACGAGATAACCAAACCCAACCCAACTTCATATTTCACATGGACCAATATGTAGAGTCTAAAATATCTTAGGGCACTCCAGTACACTCTCATAACCATAAAATAAATATCTTAATTCATCACTCAAAATAGTGTTACCTCTTTAGACAAACTGAGATTTTGCGGATGACATCATAGATATGCGTAGAGGTGTTTAATGGTTCTGGAATCACGGTTCAAAACTGACAACCTGCTTAAGAACTGGCGGTTTACCTGCGAAACTGTCCCATTAGGACCGCAACCCGTCAGGACCGCAACCCGCCAGGACCGCATAAGGAGCAACCCGCCAGGACCGCAACCCGACAGGACTGCAACCCGACAGGACTGCGAAACCACGATTTATTTGTAAAAAACTGACGGTTTATTGGTAAATATTATGCTGATTTTATTTATTTTATAACCAAAATGTTATATTTAAAAAATATTGAGATTAAAATATTTTAATTGTTGGTTATTAATATTTTAAGTGTTGTAATTATTATATAGTCCAAAATTTTAAATATTACTTATGTTATTATCACATTTTCAATATTATTATTATGTTTTTAGATTTAATATTAGTAGTGTTGATTTTAATATTACAAACATAAACTATATCTTATCATGTTAAAATATTACAAAATTTATGGTTATAATTTTAATATTACATTTTGAATTTTATTACTATGATTTGTTTTTAAATATTACAAGTGTTATTTATTATTTTTAAGTTATATGGTTGTAATTATAATATTACATTTTGAATTTTATTATTGTGATTTGGTTTTAAATTACAAGTGTTATTTATTATTTTTAAGTTATATTGTTATAATTTTAATATTACATTTTGAATTTTATTATTGTGATTTGGTTTTAAATATTACAAGTGTTATTTATTATTTTAAGTTATATGGTTGTAATTATAATATTACATTTTGAATTTTATTATTGTGATTTGGTTTTAAATATTACAAGTGTTATTTATTATTTTTAAGTTATATTGTTATAATTTTAATATTACATTTTGAATTTTATTATTGTGATTTGGTTTTAAATATTACAAGTGTTATTTATTATTTTTAAGTTATATTGTTGTAATTTTAATATTACATTTTGAATTTTATTATTGTGATTTGGTTTTAAATATAACAAGTGTTATTTATTATTTTTAAGTTATATTGTTGTAATTTTAATATTACATTTTGAATTTTATTATTGTGATTTGGTTTTAAATATAACAAGTGTTATTTATTATTTTTAAGTTATATTGTTATAATTTTAATATTACATTTTGAATTTTATTATTGTGATTTGGTTTTAAATATAACAAGTGTTATTTATTATTTTTTAAACCAAAATCATATTTTATCATGCTAAAATATTACAAGTCATATTAAAATATTTAATATTACAAATGCTAAAATATTACAAGTCATATTAAAATATTTAATATTACAAATGCTAAAATATTACAAGTTATATTAAAATATTTAATATTACAATTGCTAAAATACATTTTTTAGTCTCTTGTCGCTAACCACTTTTTTAAGTCGCAAAACTTTCTCAATAGTAGCTGCAATTTGTAATGGATCTCCCAAAACTTGTCCTCGAGTCTCACGATTAACCTTACTTAACGCAGCAGCAATCAAATCGACCATCTTCGTCTTCGTACTAAGACTTTGTTTAGGAACAACGGTCTTACTCTTAGTCTTGGTTATAGTTGGGTGTTTGACACTTCGTGTCACCTTGTCGACCATTTTAGAACTAAAATTTGGTTTGGCGGTCTTACTAACAGTCGTACGTGTAGTACTAACAAGTTTGAAGTTTCGCCTCTCCTTATCAGAAATTTTCAAACTAAAATTTTGTTTGAGAGTCTTACTCATATTCGTAGGTTCAGTGGCACATTTGATGCATCGTGTGATCGGATCCCTCTCGGGTGGAGGAGACATCATAAAAGAAGAAAATTCCGAAAAATCAGTTTTCGGAGTTGCTTGTCCTAACCTGTTGTTGAAGCCACAAGACGGCATTGGAAATAGGAAATAAGCACAAATAATAACTAATACAAACTAATAACAATTTTTTTTCGAAAAAAAATCTAACTATTTCGAAAACAGAAGTACGATATGTAAAATACAAAAGTTAAGCTTAATAACAAAATCTATAACAAGTTGAGAGATTTAGAGAGTTTATAGTAGATTTAGAGAGTGTGTGAGGTTGGAGTTGGGGTCTCCTCTATTTATAGGGGAGACCCAAATTTTTTTTTTTGGAAATCCGATTTTTTTTTTCGTCCGGATGCCCCGGATTCAAAAGGTAACGGCTAGTTTTAGAAACTAGCCGTTACCTTTTGAATCGTGCGGACCATCCGCACGTCTGAGCGGATGGTCCGCACAGTGACGTCACGGATGACGTCACTTGCTGACGTCACGGATGACGTCACTTGCTGACGTCATCCGTGACTGATTTTTTTTTTATAAAAAAATTAATTTTTTTTAAAATGTAAGCACTTTAAACTATTAAAAATAATCAAAACTCTATATATAGGATTTCGCGCACTAATATTTTAAAAAAAATTAAAAATATATATATAAATAGGAAATTCGAACTATTATTTAAAAAAAATAAAAATCTATAAATAGATTTTTCGAACTATTAGTTTTTTAATAATTTTAGTACTTTTATGAAAAAATATATATATTAAATTCTCTAGATTAATGAAAGAAATTTTATATTATAAACCCTTTCTTTTTTTCTAGTTTATTGAAAGAAATTTTATATTATTAACAAGTTATTTTGGAACATAATAGATAGTTTATATTGTTGATGATGTTAATCTCCTAAATAAATATATTTAATTAATTATATTTAATTATGTCATCATAATATAATTTCTTTTTAGGAACCAAATTACAGATAGTTAATTGAAACACATTTGGTATTTTTGAATTTATTTCACAACCAAATTACATGTGTTTATGCAATTGGAACATAATCCAAATTTATACAATTTTTAAAACTTTAAATTTATACTTCAAAAATTGAATACTTCAAATATTAAATTTATACTTCAAGTGTTGTAAATTTGTAATCGAATTATTTTATTTAATATCTACATAATATTAAATAAAATATCTTAAATACATAAATATAAATAGAAAAGAAAACGTATCAAAATCAAATTACAATTATTTTTTTAGAATGTAATTGATGATTATAAAATTTCGATTAAAATGATAACATATTTAAATTAAAATACATGAAATAAAATAATTAACTCAATTATTGAAATTAGATTCAACTAACACTTACAAATTAATTTTAAATAACATTATAAAATATTCTGATAAACGGTTCTTAAATGGTTTGGCTGATTGTTTGAACTGATAAACGGTTCTTAAATGGTTCGTCTGGTGGTTTGAACTGACGGTTTAATTGTAAAACTGGCCCATTAGGACTGCAACCTGGCAGGAACGCCAGACCGTCAGGACCGCATAAGAGCAACCTGCCAGGACCGCAACCCGCCAGGACTGCAACCCGTGCTTCTGATTTAAACGGTGCGGGTTGGTGCTGATTCAACCCGTTTGACACGTTTGACACCCCTAGATATGCGTACCACCAGCAAGTTTAATACATTCGCTTAGCAGTCAGCGTCTATAGTGGAACTTTACCATATTGAAAGCTAACAAATTGTTCTCTGGAATCTGTACGAATCCGGAGTTATCAGTCGAGGAGATAAGGCATGACGACAAAAGTATACGCATAAAAATCATCATTAGTCCCTTATATTTCGCATTTATATCAAACTAGTAATTTATGTTCACTTTTGCCTTCCCCGATCTTTATGATGTTAGAAATTTGAATTATTAATCCATTCATATGTAAGTGTTGAGAAGTTGATTTGTGCCAGCCAAACATTAATATTTTATCTTAATATTGGTCCCACCAAAATCTTAAGAATGTGGTTATGAAATTATAAATTTAGGAGAAGACTATGAGATTAGCTTCTCGGAACTCACATATACAAGAGACTAATAATTTAAATTTTTAAAACATGAAAGACCAGTAACAGATAAAAGCTAACATAAAAGACTAGTTTGATGATTTTTGCCAAATTTTATACAAAAATTACATTTTTAATTTATGATTTTTATTGTTAATAAATTTATACTTATTTTTTAAATATATATTTTTTGTGTTTTTTTGTCCAAGTATATTTAATTGACCTTTACTCGTAAAAAAAATAAAAACATAGATAATAGATGAAAAAATAATATATAAATTTAACCATGGCTATAAAGAACAGTGAATTGCACTTTCCCTCAAATGGCCACTAGCCACTGCCCCTTTTAGTCCGGCCTCTTAAGGGGGATTATTGCAATCTCCGGTGATCATTGGAGATGGTGTAATAATAAGTGACTAACTATGATGCAGATCAATAGAATGTCTTATCAGGAGGTTAACCAGTAAGGATCCAGATATGGTTAGATTTGGGAAATATATGCCAATCAAGTGCAGATCAATGTCTGGTATGGTTAACCTCTGAACCCGGATCAGATCCAGATATGGATGTTGTCGGTATACCTTTAAGGACGTGCAAACGATCAGGATCACCGTCCAGATCTAACCAAAATCTGACCTATGTAACAACATTTTTGAAACCCCTACTTAGAACTGTAAGAAATTCTGATCCTATAAATTCTTGATCAACAATCGGAATTGTATACTGATGGTGAACTCTCATAGGTTCAAAACATGTGACGGAAGTGTATTCTAGGCTAACATGTAATGCACGAAACAAAGAACTCATCCAGTAACATGCATAACCTCAATTATGTTGCCAAGAATAAAGACTATAATATATAGTTTTGTTCCATTGGATTATACATCTAGGAAGCTAAATATCAAACCCCTGCCAAATACTACCATAATTTTACATACTATCAATACAGATACAAGCAGTTTGATAAAGCCATATAAAACTAGATACAAATAATCATGAGGATATACTATTGATACGGATACAAGCAGTTTGATAAAGATATATGACTAAATATAAATAATTGTGAAGATACATACAACTATATTCTCGCGGGCGTACCTTTCTGCTTATTGGATGTTTATGTCTTGAGCAACAATAAGTTCTCTCAAGTAATCAGCATCACCATTATCTACCGGGACCAGAATCTCATCTTCGGTCGTAAAATTATATGGCTCCCCTATGGCTCTTAGAAATTGGTATACTTCAAACATCGTAGGCCTTTCTTTAGGAGTTGATATAACACAGTTACAAGCAACTTTAAGAACACGGAAAATGTCATCATTCGCCCTCTTTCCAACCAAGGATTTGTCAATCACCTCCCGGAGTTGAGAGTTATTTGACGATTGCAAGACCCAATCCACAAGATTCCCTTTAAAGCTTTCGGGAGCATTGGTCACTTTATTCGGTTCCTGACCTGTCACTAACTCGAGAAGCAAAACCCCGAAGCTGTAAACATCTCCTTTAGGAGTTGCCATCAGAGTTCTTGCATATTCAGGAGCTCCATAACCCAAATCCCCAAACTCACCATTCACGAATGTGCTCATATGTGTATCGATCGGGTTCATGAGCCGAGCAAGACCGAAGTCTGAAATTTTGGGCTCGAAATCTGCATCTAGCAATATGCATCTGGAACTTATGTTACGGTGAAGTATACGGGGATTACAGCTATGATGGAGCCACGCAAATCCTCTGGCTGCCCCGATACTGATTTTAAGCCTTAAGGGCCATTCCATAAGCTTGATAGTTTTACCATCATCACATGGATGCAAATTCTCATATAGGCTACCATTTGGCATGTTGTTATAAACCAAAAGCCGTTCCTTACTAGCTATGCAAAAACCCAAAAGAGGAACCAAGTTTCGGTTTTGAACATTCCCTAGAGTAGCCATCTCAGATGCAAATTCCTTCTCTGAATGTAGAGAATCTTGCAACCTTTTAACCATAAGCAAGGTACCATCTTCAAGCACTCCTTTGTACATAGTCCCTGTCCTTCCCGTAGCAATGATATTCTCTTTGTTGAAATTGTTAGTAGCGTTCATAAGATCGCTGAATCTCATTTTAGAAACTGACTTCTTAAACATGGAAACCTAATAAGATACAGATCTTCAGTATTGATCGGAGAAAGGAAAAAAATGTCATAGAAACTAAGACCACCAAAACCACACCAACCAAAGATTTCTAAGGTAGTGCAGCTGTTCCTCAGTCCACAAAGGTGTCTTACAGTTTTGTATGAGAGTTGGCAGAGGCAAAATGCATGCACCATACTATAGAAAGGTTAATCCGACATGATCGGAATTACTATGTAAAAAGAAATATACTAAATCCTATGGGCATTTTTGTTACATCAGATAAGATTAGAAGGATACGATGATACAAATGTGATTAGATTGGATACGATTAGAATGAGAATGAGAGATTATTAGTATTGTGTAGACTATCATGTAATGACTTGTCATTTTAGTCCATGATTGATCAGCCGTTGCACCAAACACCGGATGAACAATTTGATCCCAAAACCAATTAGATATTGCTAAACACAGGATTGGACTAACAATAGTCAGATCCGGACACACTCTTATGTAAAAGAGCCCCAATAGGACTGTTTACAGTATTAGAGGAGCAAACAACATTTTCTTTTTATAATAAAAGAAGAATAGTTTGCAGGATAAAGAGCACATGCTATATATTGTTCACATAGAGAATCCTTAAAGAATTTGAAGAGCAATGTAATTAGTTTTACCTTAATGCCTTTAGTACCCTTCAAACTCTTGGCCCATTTATTTCCATCAGGATCATCATTCTTTCTCTTCTTCATCAACTTAGACAGTCTACGGTAATAGAAGAACAACCCGATACCCACTACTACTGCTGCAACAGTCACTCCCCCTACTGCTGCCTTAATAATAGTCCGAGTTGGAGGGGTTTTGGAATTCCTGCACGTATCCAAAGGTTTTCCGCAAAGCCCTTCATTATTCGTATAACTGTCAGCTCCAATTGAAGAGTTATAGAAGTTTGGAACCGGACCAGTTAGACGATTGTTGGTAACCGTAAATTGTTTAAGGCGGCCGAGACTTCCTATCTCAGCAGGAATAGGACCCGATAAGAGATTGTTATCGAGTTTAAGAACATTCAGATACGAACAATTGGCTAGGTTCACCGGAATTTCGCCTGAGAATTGATTAACTGAAAGATCTAGAGTTGTAACAAACCCAATCAATTTGGATATATCGGATGGTATAGTACCGGAAAGGTTGTTGCTCGAAAGATCTAACCCGGTCAAACTTGCACATTCCTTAATCCCACGAGGAAACGCACCTTTAAGCCCCATATCAGAGAGTTTAATATTCAAGACCTTATTCTCATCCTGGTGCCAGCAATCAACCCCGATGAACCTACAGATAAATCCTTCTGTATTGTTATCAAAGTTCCATGACGAGGTCAAGACACCATTAGGGTCTTGAAGGGAAGCTTTTATACTCTTCAAGCAGTTTATGTCGGCTTGAGAACCCGAGCTTAGAGAACAGCTAAGTAATAACCAGACACAATGACCAAAAACAATAGCAAAAACTCGCCTATTCATAGTCAAACTTTGGGTGGAATAATCACTTAGATTACTAGCTAGTACTTCAAACCATCAAACCCAATTCACATCAAATCCTGAAACACAGAATATCAAATCTATATTCAAATTCAGTCATGTAAAAGTGAACTCTTAACTCAAATTCTATTATAGTAACTAGTAAGAAAATAAAAATACCAAAATAAATAAGAACAGCAATAAAATAAATGAACTTGTAAACAAATTTAAACTAAACACTAAGCTCCAGTTTCACAAATATGAAACAAAACCTTAATAATGGGCTATACTACTCATTACGAGGGGAAATTCAAAATTACCAAAACCTAGAAACAGTAACCAAAATTTCTATTTTTTGTTATTTTCTGGGAAATTCAAGAACAAACCTAAGAATTCACGATCCATGGGTGAAGATCGATGGCAATTTCCACATGATTTATGAACCTCGCGTGTGAAATGGAGATTGGGTATTTGGGTTTGGAAGAAAACAAGAGAATTGAGGCCAGTTTTGTGTAGAGGGTAGAGAGAGACTATGATGTGACCACAAAAGTATGAATGAAATGAGAGCGCAAAGACTTGAAGACTGATAGGAAGGCTTGACTTGGCTGACTTGGACAAAATTAAGTATTTGATTTTGTTTCCCATTTGTAATGATATAACTAGAGTGGTTTCGGTTGGATACCGTAATTAATCGATCCCTATTTAAAAATTAGAGAAAAGTACCATTAAATATCTTTTCAAGTATGTAATACTAAATAAGTATCCAAATATCAGACTCTTAGATTAGTAGTAAAAAGCTAATATTTTTACCAAATTAGTCATAATACTAGAAGAAAGAGAAAGTAAGTTATTATTAATATTCATCTCCTACTTTCTCCTTCGATTTATTACTGTGTTTTTTTTCTCTCTCTCTCCTATCTTTTGATTTTCATTAGATATTGTGTTTCAAAATCCTTTTTATTGTTTCGAAAGTCGAGACCGGGTGTGACGATTATCACCGTGTTATCTCTAGCTATGGAACATTATGCTCTTCAACAAGAATCGAAAAACGTTTTAGAATTTCATGTGAGCATGAGGTAGGTGTCGAAGGAAAAGGACATTGTGAATCTGATAGAGCTTCTTTAAGTTTTTCTACCGGCCATGAGAAATCTAATCTCATATCCTTGAGCTGGATAACATATCATATGACGCTAGATGTGCACGTCTTATGACGCTAGATATAACTGTAATATGACGCTAGATTAGCCCGTACTCTAACGCTAGATATGCACGTACTATGACGCTAGACGAGTTGTACCTATGACGCTAGATGGATGAAAATGGACACTGCATATGACGCTAGATTAACATATCATATGACGCTAGATTAACATACCATATGAAGCTAGATGTGCACGTCTTATGACGCTAGATGTGCACGTCTTATGACGCTAGATGTAACCGTAATATGACGCTAGATTAGCCCGTACTCTAACGCTAGATATGCACGTACTATGACGCTAGACGAGTTGTACCTATGACGCTAGATGGATGAAAATGGACATTGCATATGACGCTAGATTAACATATCATATGACGCTAGATGTGCATGTCTTATGACGCTAGATGTAACCGTAATATGACACTAGATTATCCCGTACTCTAACGCTAGATATGCACGTACTATGACACTAGACGAGTTGTACCTATGACGCTAGATGGATAAAAATGGACACATCATATGACACTAGATTAATATGTCATATGACGCTAGATGTGCATGTCTTATGGCGCTAGATGTGCACGTCTTATAACGCTAGATGTAACTGTAATATGACGCTAGATTAGCCTGTACTCTAACGCTAGATATGCACGTAGTATGAAACTAGACGAGTTGTCCTTCTGACGCTAGATGGATGAAAATGGACACATCATATGACGCTAGATTAACATATCATACGACGCTGCACTGTTCGACGGAGAAGATGAGAGAGCCGTCGTTCTGTTCTCTTGTGGCTTCGTCGTAGACGGTGGTGCTCTGTTAACGTCTAGTCCACTTGTTATGAGTATGAGTGTTGAATTCGATGTGTCCAGGAGTTCTAAATGTGTAGGTAGGTTCGAAGGTGAGAGAGAGGATTAAAAGGTTTATTGATATTGATAAAGAAAGAAATTATTCAGTATATATGTCTTGTGAGAAACTAAATACAACAAGTATATGAATGTGTAAACAAAACAATAAATTTGGGAGGTAAGTATTATTTTAAGCCAAACCAACTTGAGAGGAAACACCATAGATAATAGTACGAGGTTCATCAACGGTTTTGGTTTGACTAAATGAGGATGAATTTTACCAAGTTCGTTCTCGACAACTGAAATGAAAACATATACATCTTCGATAATTTTAGAAGCATGACCAATATTACAACTTTCGTTCTCACAATGGCTGAGATGAAAAAGATAAGAAACAAGAAAGAAGAGAATAGAACACATTTGAGGGTATTTCAGGAAGGGAAATATTAGTTGGGTATTAAAAAGGAATTAGTTCGGTGAGATGGGTATTTAGTAGGCATAGAAAATAGTTGGGGTACTAGATGATAATAAGTTTGGTGAGAAGGTATTTAGTGTGACATTTCCCTAAAAATTAAGTATTACTCCAATGGTTTGGTACGAGTAGTTATTGTGAAATAAAATTAAAACACAATTGAAATGAATTTTCTCCAAAAAACGCTCGTCTTTTCCGATGGCCTTTCTCCTCCTTCCATCTCCTCCGGCGTGAAGACGGTTGATTTTCTTCTTAAATTTTAGCCTTTTCTCCCTTATTGGTTTCATTTATCTTTTTTAAAGGCGGCTCATTTATAATTTTGGAGTTTTTCTTGTTTCTTGAAGCTTTGTTTCTTCTTTTCTAGTCTTGATTTCTTCACCGGAATCTTTTCTGGAGTGACTATTTCTTAGTGAATCTCTGGCATGGAGATTCGAAATAATGATTTATTCGAGGAAGATGAATTCCCTGATCTGCCCAGAACCCAATTGAACCAAAATCTTGATAAGGAAGTAAACAAGACTTATACCGATTTCTTTAAGTCGAAAAGGGTGAATCTCACAGTGACTGAACACAAGCCGGAATGGATTCAAAAGAAAGAAGATCACATCTCTATTCAATACTCAAAAGAGACAAAGGATCAGCTGCTTTTTAGTTCTCCTACTACCCTAATCGGAAAATTTTCTTCTGGTCTGCCAAAGTTGGAATTGATAAACAGATTCTTTAACGGATTTAGATTTAAATGTGCTTTCAGATTCTCGTCTTGGGATTCTCATCACATCTTTATCGAATTTGACCTTAAGGAAGATGTGTGCAAACTCTGGTCGAAAAACATTTGGAAAGTCGGCTCCAACACCATGAGAGTGTTACGATGGACTCCTCACTTTAGACCGAAAGTTGAGTGCCCTCTTACAATGGTCTGGGTTAAATTCGAAAATATTCCGGAGTATCTATATAACAAAGACTTTATTGCTGGAGTTGATGATTCGTTAGTCGTTAGGTAAAGTTTACAAGGTTAATGTTCCGACTGAAAACAGAGCTCGGAAAACGCTGCTTACGCTTTGGTTGAAATTGATGTTTTGATCAAGATTCATAGCAGAATCTTGCTGGGTTTTGGTATAAATGATGGTTGTTAGATCTATCTCAAATATAAAAACCTTCCTAGCTATGGTTCTAAAGATTGCAGAAAAAATCAGGAGAAGAAAAAGTCAAGTGAGGAAGAAAAAGTCTGGATTGTTAAGAGTAAAGATTTAAACTCTGCTTCAAGTAATGTGGTGAAAGAATCATATATGAAAAAAGGAGAAGAAGATCAGGAAATCGTTTCTTCAAACAATAATATTATACCAAATGTGAAGTCAATCATTGTTACTGCAAATGAGAAAAATGATACTTTTATTGAAGATACAAGTTCTTACAATCAAGAAGAAGATAATTGTGAAACTACATTAACTAAGAAGGACAATCATCATATTGATACAGAACTAATTGAAGCTATACAATTGCTAAGTAAAAATGGTGATCAGCAGGATCTGTTTCAAGAAGAAATTCTTAATTCTCCATCTCGTGAGAATATTGGCAGTGTGCAAGAGTCTCAAGTGGTTTCTCCCTCAAGAAGCTTATCTTCCACGGTGCAGGATTTCAGTACTATAATAAGGAAAAATTAAAGTCAGCAAAGAAGATCAAGAAACCAAAAATCAAAATTATCAAATCCCTAAAATACAGTGGGATCAACAAAAGACACAAATCACATTCTGATAATGATTAAGATTCTAAATTGGAATCTTAGAGGCATCAATAGCATCACAACAGTTAGAAGGCTGAAAGAAATCATCTATGCTGAAAAACTTAACATCCTGGCTATCCAAGAACCTCTGGTGAAGGCTGAGAAAATTGAAATCATTTCTACTACTCTTGGTTTTCCAAATTTTACTTTCAATACTTCAAACAAAATATCGATTTTTTGGTATTCTGATGTTGATGTTTTGAATAAATTTAATCATGATCAATGTCTCACATTAGATATTAATTATCCTAATGCTAACTCTTTCTATCTGTCTATTGTTTATGTTAAATGTAGTAGGATTAGCAGATTCAATCTCTGGGATCACCTGAAAACTAGTTCATATAAAGACAAAGGATGGCTAATTGTAGGGGATTTTAACACCGTGGTATCTTCAGATAAACAAGTGGGATGCTATCTCTATGACCAGACTAGTGTTGATGACTTTGTCAACGCTATCATGGACTGAAATCTAGAAGACGCTGGTATCTTAGGCTCTAAATATAATTGGAATAAAGGTTTTAAATGGAAAAGGCTCGACAGATACATGTATAATGACAATTGGCATAGCACTTTTAATCATACTCAGGTCTCTCACATGGTCAGAACATGTTCTGACCATGCCCCTATTCTTATAAAAGCTTTGAATATTTCTACTAATGCCATTGATAAGAAAAACAAGGGTTTTAAATTTCTTAACATTTGGCTCTTTTTTAGATATTGTAAAACAAAATTGGAATTTAGAAATAAAGGGTCTTCCTAATGAGATCTTTTGGTTTAAGCTTAAACGTTTAAAAGGTTGTCTAAAAGCTTGGAATAAAGACTATTTTGGAAATGTTTTCAAAAAAGTCAAAGAAACTGAAGATAGGGTTAAAGAGGTTGAGTTACTTCATCTTAATCTAACTAATGATATGTCTCTTGCTAACTTAAGAAAAGTTAACAGTTTATATTTGCAGGCTTATAGAAATGAAGAAGAATTTTGGGGTAAAAAAACCTATAGCTCTTGCCTTAATAATGGTGATAGAAACACCAAAATGTTTCATGCATATGTGAGTAAGAAGAGGAGAAAGTATATTATTAATGGTATTTTCGATGATGGTGTTTGGATCACTGAAGATATTGGTTATTCTTCTGAAAAGTATTTTAAATCTTTTTATACTAAGGATCCTTATATGGATCATGAAGACGAAGGTCATAATATGAATCATCCTATGCTTTCTTCTATCCCTAAAATTATCTCTGAGGAGAACAACTCTTTCTTATTGAAAGTCACTGATGATTTGGAGCTATGGGATTCTATTAAGTCTATGAACTCTTCTAGTGCTTCTGGTATAGATGGGTTTAATTTAACTTTTTATAAATCCCGTTGGTCCATTATAAAGTTTGACCTCATCTGCTCCTGTAATGATTTCATTACTGGCTTCTCTATTCCTACTGGCATTCTGGCTACGGGTCTGAGTCTTATACCTAAGACTCAAAACCCTATGCATTGGAAAAACTATCGACCTATAAGCCTCTGCACTATGACCAATAAAAAAACTTCTAAGCTAATTAATGACAGATTAGCTAAAGTTCTCTTTAAAATTATAATCCTACTCAAGGTGCTTTTGTGTGCAAAAGATCTATTCATGATAATATCTTAGTGTCTAAAGAAATGATTTTTGATCTTAACAGAAAGCCTGCTAGGGGAAATATTATGGTCAAGCTTGATATGACAAAAGTATTTGACATGATGTTAATTGATTTTGTTAAAAGGGTTTTAATCTTATTTGGTTTCTCCTATAACTTTGTAAATCTAATTCATAATATGCTAAATGACATTCACATTTTTATATTTTTTAATGGTCTTACATATGGCTACTTTAAGACTGCTAGGGGCTTGAGACAAGGAGACCCCTTGTCTCCTAGTCTTTTCATAATTTGTGAAGAGGTTCTTATTCGTGGGCTGACTAATTTGTTTAATGTGAATAAATCTATGTGTTTTGCTACTCGATCTTCTATGATTATTCCTAGTATCTCATTTGCTGATGACATTTTAATATTTACAAATTGCCTTAACTCTTCTATTGAGAAGCTATTTGTTTTTCTAGATAACTATCAGAAAATATCTGGCCAGCTAGAGAACAAATAAAAGCTACTGTGATTACCTCAACCAAAATGCAACCAAGAAGGATCAATGAGTTGTGTGCAGACACTGGCTTCCAAACTGACTTCCTCCATATCTCATACTTGGGTATTAGCCTAAGCAGCAACAACAAAGTCAGAAACTTTAGCAAAATGATTGATGTTATCAACTCAAAGATTACTGAGTGGAACAGCAAATTCATTTCTTTTGGGGGAATGCTATCTCTTATCTCTTCTATTCTAATGTCTATTCCTTATTACTGGATGCATAGTACCTTAATTCTTAACTCTGTTATTAAGAGAATTGAGATAACTTTTAATAAATTTCTTTGGAGATCTAAAAATGAGACTAACTCTATTCATTGGTGCAGTTGGTCTAAAATCTGTAGGCCTTTTGACGAGGGTGGCCTAAACATAAAAAACTTATCTGATATTCAAACCATCCTTTCAAAAAAGTTATGGTTTTGATATAGGAAAAATGATAATTTGTGGTCAAACCTAATGCACATTACTTATAATAAAAACTTGCATCCTCTCAAATCTAAATATAACAGAATTGGTACTCATACTTGGAAAAGATTAAATATTATAAAGGATATAGTTGGCCTAATGTTAAATGGTTATTAGGTAGTGGAGAGATGGATTTTTGGTTGGAGAACTGGCATAACCAGCCTCCAATCCTTGATTATAAAGATACTAATGCTAGTTTATGGTTTTTGGATCAGAAGGTTAAGACTTTTTTGGAAATAAGACAAACGGGATTTCTCTTCTCTTCAAAACTATATCAGTTCAGACAGAATGAATCAAATAGCTAAGTTTAAGGTTGATCAAAGGAAGTCAGACACTCTTTACTGGGTTGACTCTCCTAACCCAGACTTCAATGCTAAAAGCACTTGGGAATCAACTAGAAAACATTTCAAAAAATGTACTATATTTAGAAAAATCTGGATTTAAATTACCCCATGGAAGTACTCGTTTTTTCTATGGAGACTTATTAAAAATTATGTTTCTATTGATTCTATTTTGAAGTTTAGACATATTAACTTGGCCTCTAAGTGCATGTTCTGTGATAATTGTGAAACAAAAAATCACTTATTTGCTCAATGCAATTTTACATGGACAATCTGGCTTCACTTTAGTAATGTTTTTAATATTAAGATTCAGAATTATATGACTTTAACTCATATAATTCATAAATGGTTTTGGTACTCTAATAACAAGGTACACATTACTCATGTGATACCTCATATTCTTTGCTGGGCTGTGTGGAAATGCAGAAATGAGAAAAAATATAAAGAGACTAATCCTACTTCTGAGTCAGTTATTCACTATGTGTATAAAGTTATTCAGGGAATTGGAGTTTCAAACAAAATTACTAACAAACATTAGACTAAAGCTTATCGTGCAGGTCTAAAGTTTGGTTTTGATTATGATAAGAGTAAGGATACAAAAATAACTGATCTAAAATGGGCACTCCCTGTTGTTGGTCGATATAAACTGAATATCGACGTTGCTTGTTCTTCGAATGGAGAAGCTGCTTCTGGCCTTGTTCTCAGATACTCAAATGGGGATCTGGTCACATGCAAATGCTACACTATCGGAAAGTGTAACCCGATCCTTGCTGAAACGAAGGCTTTAGTTAATTGACTGATTCTATGTCGAAAAAAGAATATTAAAGATGTAGATATATAATCAGATTGCAAAAGCTTAGTAGATTTTATAGCTTACAGAACTTACCCTCTTCAACTGAAACCATGGTTGACGATCTGTCGAAGCCTTCTCTTTTCGGAAATGACTCTGAAATTCATCCCTAGAATCTAAAATAGAGCGGCTGATTGGATTTCTAAGTGGATGATTCGATGTAAGCAGAAAATCAAATGGAGCGAGTTCGAAGCTCCATCTGAATTTTTCTCCATCATTCTTTTGGAAAGTTTGGGTTTAGGCTATGTGGGCTAGTTTAATCTACTGAAGAGTGAAAGATTTGTTGATTCAATCGGTTGGAGAAGCTGAAACTTTGAGTTGTTTCTGATTTTGGGAGCTGTTAGGGTTAAAGCTCAAAGGTCTGGCTGTCGATTTGTGATTGATTTGTGATTTTAGGGTTTGTTAATAGTTTTATTACTCGTGTGAAACGCATGAAGTTGTACCGTTTTGGTTTATTCTAGTGGGTCTTGCTTTTTAGTCCCCAAACTTTGTGATCCTTTGTAATTTGATCGAAGCAATAAAATTACTCTAATTTTGATTAAAAAAAATTAAAACACAATTTAAAATTAAATAATAAATAAATAAATAAATAAAATTATCTTTTTAATAGTTTTATTTTAGAAATAGTTAAACAAATAAAATGTCAAAAATATGTGACATTTAAAATTAAATGTTAAGTTTTGTCCTAAAACTTAAATAGTGTAAATGTATATTTTAATTTGATCTAAAAATAATAAATCAAAATGAGGGTTATCAAAATCAGATCGAGAGTCAATACAAAAGCAGAATACTTTTTGACTCAGAGCTCCAACAAATATGCATCCACGGCCAGGATCTCCACAATTAACAGCTTCAGTTTATTAGCAGCCACATATCCTAAATTATCAACAACAAAATTCTTCAGCTACACGGGAGAGACAAAAATCAAACTAATAGGTTTGATCAGATCATTATGTTGAATTGACGGAGAACGTTGTAATAATTTTTGAAAGAGTCGGAAATCATGTTCAATTTCAAAAGCCTCAACGCATTTGAAGCCTAGATAAGAAATTAGTAAAAGGTTTTATAAATATCATAATGATATTTGGCACAATACGACATGTTGTATAACTTTACGCAATGAGATTCAGACGTCAATTGAGAATAAAAAATTGAAAATCTTTGTTAAGAAAACAAGTAGCCCCCCCAATAATTTCTGAATGTAAATCTACATATGAGGCAGACAGTTCACATGGCTCGTAAGCAAGGAAATACAATGGTGATAACATAGCATGTTGATGGTTTTGATATATCTTTAGAGTATCTTGATCTCAATCCTGATTAGAGGGTTGTTTTGGTAGTGAATGAACTGAGGCCCCTGAGTAAGGTTAGAAGTTTGTATGAATATTTTGAGTCGTTGACGATTTTGAAGAGAACACAATGGCCGAAAACACTAATTATTCTAGGATAATGCATATTGTAAGTTTAACAATGTAGTTGGTTGTCGGTGTATTATTTCATCTTTATACGAAAAATCTATTGCATTATTTGATGATGATGATTTGAGAGAGGTGGTTGGACCTCATGATGATGTAATTGTGATTGTAATATATATTGCAGAAAGTGAGATTCAAAGGATACTCGTTAACACGGGTAGTTTGGCTAATGTTTTATTCGTGTTAACATATGAAAAAAATGAAAGATCCTCGACTTATCATTCGATCAGAATGTATAATAGTAGGTTTTACTAAAGCAACAACTAATGTTATCGAGAAATTTGAAGGGGATGTGTTGCCGGGTCGAGGTCAAGAATATTGTAAGGGTATTGTTTGTAGTAGTGGATAGCCCAACAACGTACAACGTAATTTTTGGTAGATCGTGATTATCAAGAATGCATGTCATTGCTTCTACGGTTCATCAATGTTTGGAATATTTAGTTGGGGATAAAGTGAGAACAGTTCAGACCTGCCAACAAGTGGCCATGGAATGTTATGGCACTCCACTACGTTCAAATGGAGAATGTATGTGAAATTCACGGATTTAAATATGGTTTGTCCAAAGGATCATCTTATTGTCCCAAGAATAGACCAACTGATGGATTTTGAGGTCGGGTAATAAACTTTTTTCCTTCACATATATGGGTTTGCACTGTTATAGGGTAATGCCTTTTGGCCTTAAAAATGCTGGAGCCACTTACTAACGATTGGTAAACAAGACTTTTCGTATCCAAATTGGTAAAAATATGGAAATTTTCATTGATGACATGTGGGTCAGATGTGTTAATGATGAAGATCATTTCTATGACCTGGAAGAAACTTTTCATAACTTGAAATCTATTTGTTTAAAGTTAATATTGAGAAGTGTACTTTCGGTGCCCCGTGTTTTCAAGTTTTTTGGGTGAAAATTTATTTCTCTACATTGTGATTTTGGATTTTGGATTTTGCAGTAAGTGCGGTTTTTGTGAGGGAAGTTAATGGTTATCCATGACTGGTATATTATATAATTAAGATCTTACTAGATGTTGAAAATAGGTACTTGAAGTTAGAAATGTTGGCATTGGATTTAGTCACAACTACTCAGAAATTGCGCCCTTATTTTTAAGCACACTCAATAATAGTTCGAAATTATTTTCCATTAAAGAGTGTGTTGCAAAAGCTTGATATCTCAGGAAGAATGACAAAAGGTTCTGTAGAGTTAGGAGATTATGATATTGATTTTATGTCGAGGACATCGATTAAAGCTCAAGTTTTGGATGGTTTCCTAGTTCAATGTCATTTAGAGAGGTCAGATATTGAATAAGGAAAAAAGTACTCTGAAGACGTTCGGTTGTTTGAGCCAATGAAGGATCGAGTATCTTAGGCTATGGTACATGAGTCCATATAGTAGCTTTGACATGAGAATAAATGTATATCGCAATATGTTTTGGCTTTAAAGCGTCAAATAATGAGGCAGAATATGAAACTTCTAGCAAGATTATGATTAGAAAAAAATATAGGTCTAGAAGAGTACGTTTGGTGAGTGATTTACAACTCTTTGTAAATCACATATCTGGACAATCCGAGGCAATGAATGATCAGTTGGCAAAGTATTTAAAAATATTAAGAGGATTGGCAGTATTGTTTGAGAATTTCAAGTATGAGCATGTGCACAAGGGTCAGAATTCTATTGTTGATTCTTTGACAACAGTGGCATACTCTGAAGGGTATCTGTGAATATTGGCACAGGAAATCCCATCAATAATTGTGTGATCTGAACATTGTCAATATTCTGAGGAAGCTTTCCAGATTTTGGTGGAGGGATATAAAGATTGGAGGTATGACCTTAATGAATCTTGGTTAAGGAAATATTACGAGTTGATAAAGTGTTGGCTAAGAATTTGAAATTTAAGGCACATAGGTTTACAATTCTCAAAGATACTTTATATAAGAAATCCTTAAGTAGCCAATTGTTACGGTACCTTGGAAATAATGAATCTCAAATGGCGTTGTCTGAATTGCATGATTGGGAGGGTTCAACTCATTGTGGATTTGACAAAACGAATACTTTTGGCATGATATTATTGGCCAACTATCATGACTGATGTTAATGGCTTAGTTCGGAGGTGTGATACATATCAAATATTTGTTAATACAATACACATGCCAACACTACCTCTTGATACCATTTCTGAGGCTCTACCATTTGATGGATATGGGTTAGATCTGGTTGGTTTTTATCAATTATCAATGGCTTATGGGGGGGGGTATCAAAATAATATTTGTTGTAGGTTCGGAGTTCGAGAACAATTACTACTGATTCCATAATCCGATAACAAAGATATGAAGGCTTTATATTCTTCGATGGGTTTTGACCACTGTTTTTCAAGGCTTTTTCATCCTCATGAAAATAGGAAAGTAGAAGTGACCAATAGAAGCATTCTAGATGATCTTAAAAAAACTAGAATGAGCGACTTGGAAATGGCCAAGTTACCTCCATGAGAGGTTATGGGCTTACCTGAACGACGCCTCGAGTAAAAACTCATGAATCACCGTTTTCCTTGGTACACATGATAAATGTAGTGACTCATGTAGAATCTACTTTTCCATCTTATAAGGTACTTAATTACTCTAAAGCTTACAACAATGAAGCAATAGGGGTAGAACTTGATTTGATTCTAGAAAGAAGAACAAAAGCACATCTAAATTCACTCCATTATCAAACCTTAATGATGAGCTAATATGCATCCAGTGTTCGATGCATAGACTTTAAAATAGTTGATAAGGTTTTAAGGAAGGTTTTCATGTATACTAAAGAGAAGAGGCTTGGGAAGTTATGACCAAACTGGGAATGGACATATTAAGTAGTTGAAAAAGTAAAGCCTAAGACGTCTCGTTTGGAAGACTATGAAGGGAAACCTTTTTAACATCCATGGAATATTGAACACTTGCACTTGTATTAGAAGTAACTTTGTATCTGTTGGATCAAGAATGATCTTGGTTATCAGTGTAATGACTAGTTGCACATATTTTCCTCTCCTGGTGGCGCATGAAGATTTTAATGAGGTGTTTACATAGCCGATTAGTGTATATATAATTTAAACTTATATGGTGACTCATTATAAGTCGGTGACAATTTATATGGTAACTAGTTATAAATGGGTGGCAATTTATATGGTGACTGTGTTTATATGGTAAATGATTCTCAATGAGTTACAAAGTCACATGGTGTTTAAATTCAAATTTTCAAATTCCATGTGGTGACTGAGTGTTGAATAATAAAAGTTTAAGGAAAATTTTAGTAACCTTTAAATATCTGATTGAAAACGTGAAGTGCTTTGATTATATAAAAAATATCAGATTCAAAATACAACGATAACATAAGTTAATACATAGTAAAGAAACCTTTATATCTTTGGTTAATATTATTATCTTCAGAAGAAATTTCTAAATCATTTTCCGAAAATCTTTCATTCTCCACGTCTTGCTTTCATTCTCCAAGTCCTCATCTTTTGAAGAGTCAAAATTTTTGTTTTCATACTCTTCATATTCTTCATTGTCTTCAAATTCTTCGGATTCGTTGGAAGTGGTTTTGAGGATATCTTAATGACGTTAATCCTAGAGAACCATGTCCCAGTAATCCTTTAAATTGAGCTTCAGAAACTTGTTATGAAAATTAAGAGTTAAAGAGATTTTAGTGTCTTTTCACATTGTCTCAAAGTTCTGATGAAATTGCTAGCACATTCATCAACACCAACCGCAACAATAACTGTATTTTCTTTGTCAGCCTGCACTTTGAATTTTAGTAAATCTTCAATAACATTTTTTGGCTGCTTCGTTCTCCGTATACAAGACTTTGACTGCATCGAAGTTTGACTGCATCGTATTTAAGATCAACTTTATATATCTCGGTCATTTTCTTTTCTTTTCATTATAGCATTGTAGAATTCAACTTTCTATCTTCCAAAGTATGATATTGTCTGACAAGTTCAGTTTAAGCAGACTCAACCCATTTTTTTTTGGAATTCCTTTTGAAGTTGACCAAACTATTAGTTACGATATTATGTTTCTTCGTGAAAGAATTTAGCCTCATCTACAAAGTATTTAGCATCCGCTTCGAATTGTCTTGCATTTCTTTCAAACTCGTCAGATGACGAACCATGTTATGGAGTCAGGGAAAACTCATTCGTTGAGATCTATAAGAATGTTTCTTATTTGGATGTAGATTATTGTGGGTTGTTAATTGACATGTATGGTGTTTGATTTATTGGATGAGGGTTGCTTGTTTGATTGGGATTTTCTTCTTAAGGTAAGGGTGAGTTAGCTTCAGAAGGATGAATATCTTATTCTTCTTTATTATCTATTGAGAGTGCTTGAGCGGGATTAGGGGAGGAAATAGTTACAACTTGCTCTGGAAAGGGCTTGTGGATTTATCAGCATCAAACAATTTTTTCTTTTTTGAAGTAACATTTTTCTTTCTTTTAACAGCATCAAGAGCGGTAGTTTCTTGGATAAATTAACAACCTGAAGAACAATTGTTTCATCATATTTTTTCTTACCTTTTCGGTTAACATTTGTACTAACCTTTTGTTTCGTCTTGTTAAATGTTTCACCTTCGGATTTCCTTTTAAACTTATGACTAGGAGCCCTATTTTTAATTGGAAGGACAACTTGGGCATCCGAAGCAACTAATAATTTTAAAAACATTAGATGGGTTGGGGGGATCTATTAGATTTTTTGGTGAAAGAACATTCTTAGGAGAAAGCCTCCATAAGTTACTCTAAACCAAGTTTAGTGGGTCGAAGAATCGGTGAAATTGTTTGAATACTGTTCTTAGCCCATTGATTCAGCAGTGTAAAAGTCTTCTCGGTAGCTGGCATATATTTTTGGAAACACTTGCTGATTTATGCATAGGATAATTGAATTAGATGGGTAATATTTTTAAAATACGTTTAACAAAAACTAAGCTTACTCGCACTCTTCCATTTCATTGAGAGTGTGGGGAATATTTGTTTAAATTTATTTCCTATTTTCCCAACACCTGCTAATGAAAAAGAATTTTTGTTTCCATGTTTTATCCGCCTCGAGGAGGTCGTCAACAACTTTAAAGGCATTACTTAGAATGATGTAGTAGAATGAGAGGCATGGATTCTTTGACACAATAATATATTCAATAAATTACTACATTGAAAGCTCAATCTTAGACAACCTCAAAGTTATGATGCACACTAGTAGGGTAAACCAAAGATTAAGGCTAGCCTGATTTGAACAGAGGTTGATCAGTTTAAAGTACCAAACGATAGTGGGATCCAAAGGGAACCGAAGACCCTAGTTTAATATTTCTGGATACACAACCAATTTTTATCTCGTCCAAGATAATGGAGTCTCTCCATTTTTGGGAAGATAAATTGTAATTGAATCAGGAATCCCCCATTCTATTTAGGGTCTAGGTGCATCAGATTCTAGCAAGTACTCATATTGAACTTTATCAAATGCTATAAGATACTCAGGAAACACTTGGTCAAGATTCTCTCCATGAATTGCAAAAATCTTAGAGGTAATGTCAGTTTATTCTTTGGATTTCTTCTTCATATGCTTCGGGTTTTTCTTTGAAGCTTCTCCACGAGATTCTACCTTAACAATGTCATCAATAATCTGCAATTCTTTAGTATTATCACTTGCGTCTTTAGAGTCACCAACTAATGACTCATGATTTATAGCCTATTAGAAAGATTCGTCAAGTAGTTGGGTTGGATTTATTTGAAGGATTATTGATGTGCCTTATGGAACTGAGAACTCTGATGGAAATATATTTTGTTTCAAAATGGACCATTTTTAAACCCCCTTCGATCTCAGTTGGTCATTTCGGGGGGAGGGGGATCAACATTAATCTTCCTGTTCTTTTTCTCCTTGAAACTAGATGAACGATATCTACTTTTGAAGGGAATTTTGGGGATATAGTTTTCGTTAGTTTCACCCATCGCAGAAATTGGGATTGTCATATAGGTTTTTGAGAGAAAGATTAAGTGATTTAGTTTGTTTCTTAGTTGGAGGCCATGAACCGTAGGTAAACGTTTGAACAACCTGTAAGTACTAGTCGGACATTATCCCAACAACTTCTCTCTCTTCAACCCTTTGAGAAATTGTCGGTCAATCCAAATCATTTTTATCCCGAACATATATGATATCAACATGATGAAAATAAAGTTATTTCTAACAAGACTGTTCGAATAACTTCGAGAGGACTGCGGAATCTTACACGAAATGAAATAAAAACGAAGTTTGGACTGGTATGACGTTTCATGAAAAGTGTGACTTGAAATTAGGTTTTCACAATTGTAGGATGTTTTTGGCGCTCTATTCTCTATTTATCTCTCTATCTCCATCACTAGAGGTAACAAGTAGTGGTTTATAGATAAAAGTTTAGAACATATAGATGAAGGCTCAAAATTACAACGGTTACTTGATGAGAAGTGTAAAGGTCTAAAAAACTCTCGAAATACATGTGGGAAATGACAACATGTAATGCATAGTTTATGAGGCCAGTAACACTCACAACTAAAACCGAAGGTAAATTTATTCGACCTAAGGTAAAATTTTATACCAGACTTGAATATGCATTTAATCTAGTCATCTCTCAGATTTCTTCGTACAGATAAGGGTAAGATTTATCTGATCCACGTATTGGTCCAATATAATAAAATGATCTATATTTAATATGTAAGACTGATTGTAGCATATGAGAAACATGGAGGGTATGTAATATAATAAATATTGAATATGTTTGTACTTAGTAGAATATTGAGGTGAAGTATCTAAATGAACCATTCATGTGGGCCCAACGGATAACCACCTCTACTATAAATAGGTGTACTATTTTTTAGGAAATGAAGGCAATCATTATCGTGACTTTTACTTTTGACAGCTTCTCTCGCTATAATACTTAACTCGCTTTCTCTCCCTACCAATCTGATTATCCCCTCCAAAAATATCTTAGACTAATTACCAACTTTATCCCTCAAATATATCTGGAAGTGATCAAGACCGAATTCTTAAGTATAGAATGTGCATCCCCAAGTATGTGCAAGGTGTTTCATGATGAATGGGTTTGAACATCAATCATGTTATAATAAGAATAAGTACCCATACATCGAATATACATCATCCGAGTACGAATATCGTATTGTGTGATGAATGGGTATGAATAGCAATGTGCACAACCTTAGTCTCTAGGTTTTTTGAACCAAACATCAGCCTCTACATCTGGACTTAATTAATCCCGAAGGAGGTGCAGTATTAATATCCTTGTGTAAAAACAAGTAAGACCACCCAATCGATATTTTGCTTTGTTCCCTTAGTATACCTACGATATTATGATATGTACACGTAGGAGGATGGGAGAGATTCTACGACTTTTTTCTGAAAGTCCTTTGAGTTATAAGTATTTTTGTACCGAGCGAGAACAAAACATGTATTAGAAATACATCTAATATTATAATGTTGGTAATAATAGCAAACATATTTTATGCACAATAGTATGAGATGACCCCACAACTTTCCTCAAAATTGCAAGACTTATGTTTCCATAGAGCAAGCATGCATATCCATATCTATACAACCAATATGTTATCAATGATAAGGTAAATAATACAAAACCGCTTATACAAACAGTATGTACCAATCTCATTAACCGGCTTCAACAAAATTAGTAATCAAGAATAGATAAAACATAAAATATATTAAATAAAAATATATCAGGATATAGATTGTACAACAAGTGCACACACTCAACAGTTATCGCACCCGAGAAGTCTATAAAAGGAAAAATTAAAAATACAAATAAAAATGTATCGCATAAGAGGACTTCAATACTAAAGGGTCTCACTTCAATAGTATGTATAATTCGCACTCACATTCGTAGTCATAGTCTTTTTTAAAATAATTTCCCCTCCGTTGGTTGGATTGTCAGCTGAATATTTTCCTCCATCGGACTCGCACATAAGGTATTCTTGAGCACAACAAAGTCCTCTTCTGGCGTTCTTATGAGTCCCCCCTTGGGTGGTCTCTTCCTCAACGTATCCCACTTCACACCGTCTAGTGTAGCATATCCCAACCACATGTTCTCTACCCCTCGTATTAGGTTCTTGTCAGTATTTTAAGTAGGAATTTTAAGCGCAACTGGACACTATCCTAATGAAACTAGGTTCTGAAACCGTCTTAGGTCAACATGAGAGATGTTCTCATGGATTTACAATATCATATATATTATTTTATGTTTCAATATTTTATTTGTAGTACATGATGAGTTCGGATTATCCAGTCACAGATTACTGAGTTATCCGGACAAGGGCAATTCGGACATAAATGTACCACTAAACTATCCTGACAGGACAAAAGTAAATAAACACCTAAATACCTTTTTGACTAAGCTATATGCTAATGAGCTTAATAGATTAATGGGTCCTTACACTTGACCCGGTTTCATAACTTGACCCGTAAGCCCATGGGTCCGTAATTAAAGGTATATATACCCCAACTACTTTCATTAATGAGGGTAATGAATATTTAATACAACCAGACCGCTCAAATCTCTCACTACTTTATACCAAAACAATTAATACCCAAAACACTTTACAAAATTATCCTCAGCCCAAAATAAACCAAACCAGTACATATACGAACTTATTCAATTAACAAACGAAGTTCCGTCATTTTCCCTAACTTTTCTTGTGTTATTATTTTATATTTTTTAATTATCAAATGCCACTGCGGTTTCGTCAACCGTTTGGTTTTTTACAACAATCGTTTATGCTGATAAAGTTCCCATCACAACCTGGATTTCCATGGCATTTACTTGTCGTTGGTTTTTCATGGGTTTGATCTTCAAACATAAAAATAGCCTGAAATATGACAGGATTACGCCCACCATTTACATGATGTTTTCAGTCAAAAGCGTTTAAATTTTTATACACATACAAGGTAAGTTCCAGTAGAGAGTATACAAACGAGAAAAAAAACTTAATCTCGGTAAAAAAATATTGCGTATACAACTCTCATCGAGATCCATTTCAATTTTTTTGAACGACGAGATTGATCACAAGATGATCAGATCTCAAAGTTCTGTCTGAGCAATGACGTTCGCACACTCCTACCTACAATGATGTCTTACAAAGAGTATAAGTGGATTTTTTCTAAATGACTATAATAACTTCAAGGCTCTCAAAAGTTTTCCTCTTTCTGAGCATATCACTACTAGAAACCTCTCGTTTGCTTAATGGTTAGCCTAACCAGTGTATTGAAATAACATTCGAACTATGTTGAACCTTGATTTGAAACTTCACTACATTCACGACTTACACAATGCATTTCCTCCCGTTTTAGCTACGGTAGTTTTTGGTGTTGCGTCACCCTCAGTCATAACACCTTTATCAGAGTAGTACACTTTAAATGGACAAGATTTAAACTATATGGCCAAAATATGAGCAATAAAAAATGCTCCATACACAACAAGGTTTAATAAGATATATATTAATATATTTCATCCATTTTCCGATGTGTACTCTGTATATGAGCTCATCAGTTCTAATGATATAAAACACGAAAAGGTGGTGTTACGAATGACCGTGGAAAACAAAAAAGATTGAAAAAGAAAAGAACTTACTTTTTGTTTAATTTCGAGCTAGCAGCCACTTGGGAAGCTCCTTCTCTTTTTCTTAATCACCGTGAATGAATCAATGCCTGATATCTTCTCTATTACTTTGTACAAATGCGACAAGGACATGAAGAACATGAAAAACTTATTCCACAGACTAACATGCATTGGTGGAGCTACGTTGACACCTATGGGGCTTTGGAACCACTCTTTTCCATATATAATATATAAATATTAAAGTAACATTGCCTCTTTTAATGTAATTAGAAAACAACAAAACAAAAAACTCACAAATCTAGCTTTATCATATATAATATTTAATCCTGAATATACATATAGATTTGATACAAAACATTCATTTTCGAATATTTTTACCATATATAACATCAATAACATTTAATTATAAAGATGTTATTAGATTGGATAAAAAAGATTTATTTTTGAATATTTTTTTATATATAATATTTATATTTTTTTATTTATTAATACCGAACGTTCAATATTTTTACCATATATAACATTTAGTTATAAATATATATATTAAAACAGATTTTTATCATGTAATATTTATTTTTGAATATTTATATATAGATTTGTTACAGATTTTTTATCATATATGATGAAATCAGATATTTTTTAGTAATAAATCCGGATGTGAAAATATTCGTATGGGAGTGTGGGTCTAAGAAATGTTCGTATCAAATGTTTTTAGAGAGAAAATCGGTATTTAATAAAGAGAAATAGACAAAATGAATAATTGTAGTAATAATTAACTAATCATTGGTCATTTTTCCCCAAAAGAGAATGTCCTTTATATAGTACATGAGGTGGATAATGAAATTACATAGTTACCAATGTTAAAGTGGATTTATCACCCCACTCTTTTACTATACATAAAAAAATTCACTAATTATTACATTTGACCCCTCAGTCCTTATGTTTGCTTTAGATTGGTCCTTGGAAATTAATTATACCTATTTGACCATTGTATTTGCTAAACCAAGGCTTATTTATCATCATATTTTCCTTCCTTTTTCAGTAGCCCCCAGTCCTTGTGAATTATTTGCGAAAGAACTGAATTTGGAAACTAATTTTTCTTTTTGTTGAGCCTCCCCATATTTTTCTTCCTGAGAGCCTCCACAGACTTTTCTTCCTGAGGGACTCCTCGTGCTGATGTTGGGGATATATATTTCTTCCTTTGAGTCTATCTGGATTTTCCTATCCTTGGGCCTCCTCGGATCGTTTTTGTAATCTTAATCGGATTTGTGACCATTCTCTTGGTCATGATGACTGACCTCATCCGACCCATCATTTTTTTTGGATTCGTGTGCGATTATCTAACCGTTCTGGTGTCAGAAATAGCCTAGGTCTGTGACATCACTTCCGTCCACGTGTCGATCACCTCCCAACACACGCCAACATGCCTTTTAAGAAACCGTTTGAGTAGGATAATGTGTCGATGAGGCCTTTAAGTATGAATAATCGACTTATACCTAGTAGAACACACTTCCTATTATAAATACCCATCTTCCATCATCATTTCAAGTTTACACACTCTGATTTAGAGAGAGCCCGTTTTAGAGGGATAAACAACTTTTAAGGTCAAGTTATTTTCTTAACCTTTCATGCCTAAGGAGTTTGTAAATATTGAAAGATACAAACTTTGGAGGTGGTTCAACATTTCTAATAGAGCAGAGGAGAGAAGAGCTTCTGGTGTTAGAGAGCATCCCACACCTGGAGAAATTTTTCAGGCTACATTTCATGATAATTGGTCTTCTCTTCGATCGCCATTTGACATAGTAGGATCTTTAGGTAAAAAATCATCATCGTCTTCACCTATCGTGCAACCCTCTGGTCAATCTTGTTTAAGGCAAAACAAGGGTGACCTTTCTCTTTCCAACAACAATCGCAAATTATTTCCCTTCCTATCCATGAGTGGTGATAGATATAATCTTCCTGAGACAGATTAAAGAGATCAGGTCAAAAGAAAACAATCCCCCGAATCGGTCAAAAGATCTATCAAAATTAAGTTATCCTCCTTGGTTGCGACTTCACATTTAACTCCCAAAAGATCTCCCAGACTACTCTTGAAGTTAGTATGTGGAGCCTTTCATCCAAAAATGCCCATACCCGAATCTCAATAAAACAAGATGTTTGATGAGTCACACACTGACCAGGGAGTTAACCTTATAGCCTCATTAGAAGCAGAACCTATTTAGGCTATTCCCGCACCGCCATCTACCTCCCGATACTTGGCTCTGAGTCGAGAACCCTCTTATCCTCCCCCAATATTGTTACCACTTCTTCTAATCATCAAAGAGAAACTTCTAAGGGAAAGAAGAAGAAGTAGAAAAGAAAACGCATCTCGAATCTCCCTTCAAACATAGAAGATATCCTTGGTAACAACATTCGCGCGATTGAGACCAAACACTTACTTGCACTCTTCCGGGTCAAGTACAAATATTTCCCTTCGAATGAGGAGGTAAAGCTAAGGAACCGATGGAAGATCCTAGAGAATTTTGTAATCTGATTTCCAACTGTTGGGGAAACATGCCTCTCTGTTCATAACCATGAACTCATCCTCTACATGGAACTCATGAATTTGGGTCTTCGTCTGCCCCTTGGCCCTGCTTTGGTAGAGTATTTCAACCTGATCGAGTTGTGTCCATCTCAGGCCGGCCCAAACATGTGGTACACGCTTATGGCATGCCTTATGGTTTATAGGATTTCTGAAAATGAATTCTCAATTGAGCAACTTGTTTTTATTTCAGGGGTAGCTAAAAATTATCATTACCCCTTCCACTCTTTAGGCCTTGTTAGGAAATATAAAGTAGTCAAAGATTTTTTAGAGGCAGATAAGAAGTGGAAAAAACAATTTATCTTCATCTCTAGGCTATGTGAGATCGACTTTGAAAACTCCAAAGAATTGCCTCATCGACTATCTTTAGAATGGAGCGGGCGAGGTATTTAACTACTTACTTATCATGTTTTATTCATTTAAAGTGATCACACTAAATCATTTCTTTATGAACAACTATAAAAGGTATTGCTAAGCCTTTCAAAGACTATGCTAAGTCTGCCATAATTATTTTTGTGAAGTTAAGCCTTTGGGCAGGTGCCAATTGGAGATACAAAATCCACAGGTGCTTTACGCCCTCGAATTTAGTCAGAAGCAACCTTTGGAGGTATGATCTGGGTTAAAAGAAATTCTTGAAGGATTTGATGTTGCCTCCACTGGAAGATGTTGTTCTGAAGCGTTTGGAAGGGCTAGACAACCAAGCTTTTCTTCCTACCCGAGTCAGGGCCGTAAGTCATTAGGATGCTGAAAAATCCAATGGTGAGGATTGAGAAACAGAGGATGATGCTGACTCAGAGGAAGATGTCCGGGAAGAACAACAAACGGAAGCCCATAAGGATCAAAAGAATTTTATCCATGATATTCCACCAATTGAGATCGGTGAAGACCATCATATTGATGTTCGAGGGGGATCTCGAGCGAATGTTCAAGAAGAAAACCCAATAGATGTTATTCATGACAACGTGGTCGAAGTTAAGCCAGCAGGGAGGAAAGATGTTGTGAGGCCAATGAGATTCTCTGCTCAAGAAAACCGTACAAAAGTTATTGACAGTGAGAAAGAAGATGACAATACAACGGGTCTGAGTTTTCCCCTGTAAAGAAAGTTGCTATAGTCGACTCAGACTCCGGTGAAGAGTTTGTCCAAAGTAAACAAGTTACTGATGAATTTTTTGGGGAGGGTAAAAATATGTCTCCTGCCTCGTCTTATTTTGATATTTATGAGAATGACTTTGTCGTCAACGAACTTAACAGGTTGCTCCGTTCTGTTGCTCTTCTTGAGAAGAAAGCCAATCGTAAAGATCGCTATAAAAGAAAAATGATTTAAAGGAGAACTGAAGTGAATGATTTAACCGTTGAGGTTAATAAATTGAAGGAGAAGACTGTCCACCTAAAGAAGGCAACTGAAGATTAAAGGAAAATTAAGTTGAAGAAAGTGGAAGATGAACTTGCTAATGAGAAAAATGTCTCTCCGATCATCTAAAGAAAATCCCTTCCTTGGAAACTCAACTTTCTGAGGAGAAGACAAAGTTTGATGACAAACGGGAGCGCTTCATCACTAAGGATACCGAACTAGACACCCTCATCGATGGTCTCGTTGAATCTTGTGCGAAGACTAAAAAAATATTTTGAGAGTGTTGTTAATGAAATTGAAAAACTCACCAAGGAAAAAAAATCCTTGACCAAAAACTTTGAAATCGATAGAATAAATGCTTAGATGCATATGTTGCCGATCGCGTTTCTCGTCTAGATACAAGAGATGCTAACCTCAGATCAGCTTTTATCATGGAAATGCATGAACTCTTATGTGACTTAAAATTAGGAAGTCTTTGACTACGTGTTATAGAAAGAAATCATCCAACTAGCGTATCTGCAAAAGATTTAGTGAGTAGCAGTGACTAGAAAAGCTCTTCATCCGATTCTGACTCCTCGGAAGACAACAAAGATGAATCCGCGCCCAGACAAAACGGATGATTGTTATCTCTTTTTATTCAAACTTTATCTTGTGTTTAACCTTTGTTAATCTACCTTTTTGGAATCCCTGCTCGTACTTGCTCAAAGATCTTTATTTTGTATGACTTTTGTTCTGCAAGCGATCTAAATGACATAATGTTTTGTGTGATTATCTTCTATAGTTTTATGACAAAGTTATCTTTCTCCAATTTTTTTCACATGGTTAAGGAATTTGCTGGTCAACATTCATTGGTTTACCTAAAAAGATGAGCATTAGAGTATGCTAATATGTAGGTGGGCATTGTTAATTGGCTTTCAATAGAAGATTTTCTTAGTTCAAAATAATGAACGTTGTACCCCAACACTTGTTTGGCAACATTATCATCCAAAAGGATATTTTTTAGGTTAAAAAAGATGAACATTACCATCCAAACTTTTTTGGAGTATCTTTTGAGTCCAAAAAGATGAACACTACCATCCAAATTTTTTTGGAATATCTTTTGAGTCTAAAAAGATGAACATTACCATCCAAATTTTTTTGGAGTATCTTTTGAGTCCAAAAATATGAACGTTTATGGAGATCATTTTAAGATGGCAAAGAGATTTTTATATATAAGTCGGCTATTAGGACATCTCATTAAAACCTTCCTACGCCACCACGGTATGAGATAATATGTCATTGATACTTACCAAACGCCATCGCATAGCTAGTGCGTCAACCGGATGCCCTTTTAATTCAAAAGGACATTTACATTTTTTTGTCGTACACTTTCGCTTTCTCAAAGTTTCCGGTTTCGCTTTCGATACGAAAACACTTCGGTACTATAATATATTAGTATTCTTCATTTCCCACTATCATATAGTAGTATAATGGTTACAAATATTCATCTTCGGCAAAAGCATCCAATTCCTGTTTAGTGAATCACCTATCGGTTGTGAAGATTCTTGTGTAATCAACCATCATATATGGTGGTTGGTCTAATTCCTCCTACAATGAATAACAATAGTTAAGAAAACCTGATATTTAATAAGTCGCATAACATAAACTACAATTTTGATCTGGTCGCATAAGGTGTGCGATCAGAATGAACCGGTCGCATGAAAGAATGCAATGATAAAAATTTGTGCGCATGAATATTTTATTATGGTCACATGCTATATCCAAACAGGCTGTTGTTCGTCATATGGTTCGCGCGATTCGTATGAAAACAGGAACTAAAGTTGAAATCGTTATCTCTATTAGATACAAGTTCTCATCGTTCACCAAGTCCTCCACAACTATTTGGTGTTTGATTGGTTTTTGTTATATTTTTAACATTAGAGTAGTAAATTGTTAGGGTTTAGAGGTAGATTTGGGTGGGTTTCATAATTTGAAGATAATTTGTGAGGTAATGACAATTTTGTAAACAAAAAACGTGAAAAAACTACTTCGTAGTTTTCAAAATTGGATTTTTTTTAAAAAAAGTAGAACAAAAGATTCAATAAAATAACTTATTTTTAAACTGGTTCGAGAAATAATAATTGTTAAAATTTATACATGCGGTAAAAAATATCTTCGAAAAGGTTTATGTCGAATATTATTTTCAAATGGTTTTGAAAATTTAATTTCTATAAAGGCAATTATTGATAATTTATCTATAGACCTCAAATCCGATGCCCTTAAAAACTTTGGATCCAAAATACTGTATAAGTAAAACTAAAACGATGAAGATCTTAAATTTTAAACAAATAGCTTATTTCTCAAAATAAACTATTCTGTGCAGTGTTTTGTTCACGTTCTCGTTTTCTTATTTTCTAAGTTAGGTACATTATTTTTTTTAATCTATTTCTTCCATCACCCATGCTCATTTTGACCACTTGTTCCGTAACAAACAATTGAATACGTCGGCATTATCACCTTACAATTTCCGGTGACAATTATAACTTCATCCACCATTTGGACGGAAATAAACCCATCACAAAATGCATACCTATATATATACATATATTAGAGAATAAATTATTAACTTGTGTCTTTTTTATAGTATATACTTATTCGTAACTATTTACTTTTAAAATATTTTTGTTTAATAGACTAATAAGAGATTTTATAATTTATATAAATAAAAATATTCCAATCGTGAAAATACACGAAAGTAATAATTAGGTTTAAAATGCAGTAGAAAGTTGTTCTTGTATAAAGAAAGCAACTTCAAAAACAACCATCTCCGACTAAAACATAGAAAACTCCAAAATCCAAACTGTATTTGGATCAAAATTAACGAGAACTGTTTGGACTTCTCATGCTCTCAAAGCCTTGACAGGAGAAACTCTCCGAATTCCCAGCGGCGTGAAGACCGCACCAATGGACCATGCAGAAGATAGAATTCAAGACTGGACCAGGGTGGATAGTAAATAAAATTAACTTAAATGCACCCAATTTTTAATAAGCATCGAGTGCGGATCCACAGCTCAGCACCACCATTTGATAACACCCCTAATTGCTGGTTTCATTTGAGATTCGCACAAGTTTGAAGGTTTAATCACCAAAACTCTAAACTAATTTGAGAGTTCTTTTCGCTACCTCAGCAAAATTCTAGTTTATGGTTTTTAAAAGCCTAAATTGACAGCCAAAGCCTTTTCGTTAATGGCATTTCCTCTGATGGTACACAACTGCTGCTTACACTAGTCGTATTATCCAGCCCCAGAAAAAGGAAGCAAGGAAAATTATTAAAATGTACGAAGCTGACGCTTTTAACTAAACCAGTGTCAACTATACCTGCGACCTGAAACCTCTAACTGGCCATCTTCAACTTGTTTAATGTTCTTGACTACATCTTCCACTCGTCGTGACATGTGAACCGTATGTTCCTCCATGAAGTTTAACAACATTCGTATCTGGTCTTCGTAAGCTGCACACCGCCGTTTACATTTTTGTTTCTCATTGTGGAGCTCGACCGTCAACTCCTTTATTCTTTGATCCTTCTCATCCTGCATGATAATTAAATCACATGTAAGATGAATAATGGAGAAAATATGCACACAATATGCTAGATGATCGACATTGTAATTTCCAAAAATATACTTTCTGGATAATCAAGCCGCAAAGGTTTTACTGTTATTTGGCCTTGTTATTGGTATTTACAAGGGGTGACAAACCCTTGTCCCGTCCGATGGACAGACCGGAATTTATAATAATAATAAATGTGGTTTGACCAGAAAAAAAATCGGGTATGATAGAATTTAATGTCCTTAAACCAGGTTTGGACAAACCGATGTCTCTCTGAATATGGACATTTGAGACATTGGAAAGTGATCAAATCCCGATCATTATTCGAGTTGGGTACACATGAAATAAAAATACTAAGAAAAAATCGAAATAGATTCAAAATAATCAACAAAAATAGACTAAAACTAAGACAGATCCGGAGACCTGGATCAGTTCCGGGATGTATGAATCGAGGCTGGAGTCAAACATTATGTCCAAAATCTGAATCCGACAGACTAATAGTACTAGGTAGTATTATCCAACCCATAACCAGATTATTGCCACGCCTAGTATTTACTGAATTTTCAGTTAATATTTTTTTTGCGTCTTACAATTAAAGGATTAGATAGATACCTCGCTGATCAATTTTTTCTCAGATCCGCGCCACGGAACTTTCCCAGGATCCATTAACGCGTGATTATGTTCTTTTACGAATTTTGTAACAACCCATCCGGCACCATCTTTGATAGCTACCCGCAGCATCGCATGACAACCTTCGCGAGTGGTTGGTGGGGGAGGAAGAACTCTATCTTTCCTATAGGTGTATTTCTTCTCTCGAAAACCTTCTTTCGAACAAACAAAATCCTGACCAATAACCATATTGTTTATCCGCGAACGGCGATTGTGATGGATTCGTACAGTAAACCCCGAACACCTTCCGTAAGCAACATAGAAATCTCGGGCAGCTTCTTTCGACTCAAACTCCAACCCAACTTTGGGATCTGCTCCAGCACCATCTGATAGCGTGGGCAAGCTTTCAAGAGACTCTTGAATGATCTTGTCAACATCACCCATACATATACCGTTTCTGTCCTCATCATGGTCGTTAAAATTCAAAACATCCAAACAGCTGTCTGTTTCATCTAATTTAGTTGCTTCCTCGGAGGTGCTTTCCATTATTTATTGTGTATATAAATCTAAACTAGCTCTTCAGTTCATTCATAACAAACCTATAAATGATATAAACCCGTTATTTTTAGACTCTATTGTAAAGAAACTAAGCAGATCAGTTCAGACAAACACAACCCAATTAGGACCAAATGAATCCAGACATGAACTTTACTTATAAGCTTCAAAAAGATTTTACTATGATTGGTATAATCATCAATTTATAAACTAAAACCAACAATAGATGGTCAAATTATAAATCATGAACGCATTCCACATTGAAAAAAAAAACAGTCTAAGCATTATACCCATTTTAGAAGCTGATGTTACTTAAAGCCATCTAAATCGACGTTTTGGTCCAGATGAACTAAAATACTAACAAAACTTATAGGTATGTTGAAATGAAATTCCAGAATTGCATTGAGTTGTAGATGAAGTAGCACAAAGTTGAATTATTGGGATCGAAAAAATTAGTACAATTATTGTTTATCTGAAATGAGAGAGCTCAAATGGAATATATAAAGTAGAAATTATAGCGCGGAAAAGGGAGAGAGAGAGAGAGAGAGAGAGAGAGAGAGAGAGAGAGGGATGGACGTACCAGAGTGTTGAAAACCCTAGGATTTTGATGGAATCGTTTGTGTTGAAGCGTGTTTGTTTTGAGTTGATAGAGGGGAGATGTATGTAATCATTTCTTCCATTTTATGATTTCTTTTGTTGGGCTGCTCTAGCCTCTAAGGGATCTTTTTTGGGCTAACCTAGTTCTGTCCAAAAAAATTTAGATAGTTTAAGGGTTTTCTGTTCGATTTTCTTAAGGAATATATATATATATATATATAAAAGACATTTTGTTCTAATTTTTTTTTATATTGCAATTAAGCATAATATTTTGCGAAAATCATTCAAGATAATGATATTGATCAATCTTTTTTTTTAAATTATAATTTTTTAATAGAATAAATATATTTTTAAACAAAAAATCTATTTTAACTGAGATTTAAAAAAAAATTATACATAAAAAACAACAATCTTATTGATATTTAATAATCCAAAAAAATATCCAACTAAACCTAGTTCATTAATAACATGATTTAATAGTTTTTTTTTCAGGTTAAAAACAACAATCGCAGTATGCACGCGTGATATGAGATGTGTCTACCCGGCACATAGTACGTGCATCGCCGATGTCTATTTATAATTTGGAACCGACAACGATGGTACGGGATACGTATACCCCGACACATAGTATGTGCACCGCCAATGTCTATTTATAATTTGGAACCGGCGGTACGATAACTGTATACCGCCGGTTCCAGTAGGGCGTATCAGTGTCCCATTAAAGTTTATCTTTATTTTTTTTTACACTTACAGTTTTTTTTATTATGATAAAGATTTGAAAACATCATACTTAATTTGATAGACATGTCGTATATGAAATTCAAAGACATAAAAAACAAATACATTAAACATAAAATAAATAAAGAATAACACAATAAATAATATCGTTGCATATCTATTTTTACGGTTTTAACATCCGATTTTATTGGTTCGAGTTCGTTGTCAACGAGGTCTAACTCAATCTCTTAAAGTATATGTTTCTTAACAGAATCAAGTATCTGTAAACCAAACAACTTATGCACGTGTTGCCTTGCATCACGCTAGAGGTCACGAACCCGAATTTTTGGAACAGACTGCAAATATTGTAACCTGATAGATACATTTAATATCAATACAAGAGATAAATAATTAACATAAATAAAACATACATAACAACAATTATTTAAAAATAAGTTAGGAAACATTAGACAGACATAAAATAACATATACTATTAGTTAAAGTAATATGCTTTGTTATCGTAAAAGAAAATTCTTTCACAATTCTTTTCAGCATCTCTTTTTTCAACAAATTTCTAGTCCATATAACGTTAGATATCGTGTGTAACGAGATTAGCAATTCTAAATGGAATGAATTGAACAACTCATGTCTAAGTTTGTACGAGAGGTCGAACACCAGAATCATTAGTTGCGATTCTAAATAAATGTACCTGCTAGAGACTTCTTCACGACTGTGAGACGTCGAACATGGTTTTGTTTCACAATCATACATATATCCATACATGTACATCAGTGTACATAAATTTTTATTGTAAGCATATCGACAGTCTCATTTGACCTCGTTCTCTTCATAAACTTGACAGCTTGCAACAAGTGGTTGTCTTTGTTGATAATTCATTCCATATTGTAAAAATATAGAGTTTTAATTTGAGTTTAATTTTTTATGTTATTCTGGTAGATGAATTAATATGGTAGAGTTGAGTAGTTCTTTATAGAAAAACAAATTATTGGATTAGAGAGAAATTTGTAGTTGGCGGGAGTTTTATTTGGCGGAAGCTAGTTAAAGTGATTTGTCTTTTTGTAGTTGTACCGACGGTGCATAATTTAAATACCGATGCTAAGATACTATATCAGCGATATGAAATTTCTATATTGATAGTGAATCTATTATTACATAAGCGATAAATAATATCCATATTGTCAGTACAGTGATAAGAAAACATCACTACAAAACCATTTTTTTGTCTAACATACTAATAATATAGAAAATTTATACCGTTGGTAGGATACTACCCTGTTGATATTGAATTTCCATATCCGTGGTGCATATATTATATTGACGGTAGATAATATTCATACAACCAAAAATGATATATAATTAATATATTATCGGTAAAAGATATCTCACCCTCGGTGTGAAATTTCCATATCGGTATCGTATCTATTTACCGGTGGTATACATAGACTATTTAATCTGCAGAATTTACATATTGGTGGTGTATTTATTCTACCAGAGGCATAAAATTTATATACCATCTGTATACTGAAGCAAGTTTGAAAAAATATTGCCAAGTTTTTTTTGTACCATCACATGTTTGTGTGAAAAAATGAAAACACAACATAACTTTGACATTACATAAAAACCAACGACATAGCAAAAAAATATCATCGAATTTAATATTCAATAGTAAACAACAACATCCCAAAGAAAATATGTGATAGTTCCATACTTAGAAAAATAACGATATCCAATACGAAATACTTCTGTACTTTAAAAAAACCACCAACAACAAAGCAACAATGTATATTGATGCCTATGAAATCAAATAAACTATAAAAATTCTAACAAAAAATAAGCATATGAGCGGTGATTTTTATAACTTGTTGTCCGAAACTTTGAATCTCTTCGTTACTAGATGTCGACATAGTTGATCAGATAAATCGCATCTACTTCCTCATGCGCATCAAGTATAATATGAGTTATGACGTACCAACCATATATCTTCACATACTCATCGTACTAAATTATCGTCATCTTGTGGTTCTCGGGCAATGAATGTGTCATATGATCAACATCAAATAGATGGACACGTCATTGTCGCCAATTATGTATATGAATAATATATCGAGCGTCATCCTAGTTCTAATAAAAGCTCTAGCTTCTTGAGCAAACACTGTTGTTCTTGAATCCAACTGAAATGCTGCATCACTCGATCTAGCATATATCCTTTAATTATAAGCATAATATAAATTTGATCGCGATAGAGGGTGATCTCTTGTTCTGATACCCTATGCTTCAAATATATGGTTGGAATATAACATGCAAATAAATACATAATAAACTAAGATACACATCGGGTTTGATAAAATACTAAAAGGTCAAGGGTACTTACATCACTCTCCTTGAGATCACTAAAGATCTCATACTAGTAGGTTTTTGGTCAAATATTTATGCCCGTAAGATTTTATGGAACCCAAATAACAAGCTTCAGATTGGACATGCTATACTAGCGGTTCATTTCAGGGCAAAAATCAGGGAAATGGTCATAGATCCAGTAATCTAACAAACTAATAAAACCATAAAGAGTCTTCGTCGATGACTTTGACATTTTTTCAATACCTTTATATAGACATACCAACGCATAAATATTCAATGCTATATTACCTATTCTATCCATATGCTCCAAAGAGGTGAGAGGGTCTCATTTGACAAACTTCTGGTTGGTATAAGTGAAAATTATACAATAAAAAAATACACCATGTACACACACATAGTTTTTATGACCATATCACGAGTACGATTATGATTTCCATCCAAATACAACTCATAAGAAAACTGATCCTTAAGTATATTAAGATAAAACCCAACCTCTTTTTGGAACTCCAAATCTACACTAACACCGACCAACAAAAAGTCCACAACAAATAAGAAAAATGTGCATACTGATCATCAAATATCTCACCAATAGCGTGTTCACTTATTCTCCCCACCACTAGAAGGCCAGTAGTAACAAACACGTCGTCTAGAGTGATACTCATATCGCCGAAGAAGAACTAAAAAATGTTAGTCTCCTGATGTCAGTGTTCGAGAACAACCTCGTTCAATTAAGAGTTTGAGGGTAACATACTCAATTTTCGTATGATAGCCTAAAATGAAGTCGCTTCTGTGATTATTCTTAACCGTCACTTGGTTGCTGATGTCCCATTTTTGTAACATTTCATACATAACCTGGATGCTAATACTCGTTTGGGATTATAAAAGAGGCAACAAATCAAACCAAATAGATTGTTATAATTAATTTACCGATATAAAAACCAATTTTAAAAAATAAAATGAAATATATTATTGAACTTATATTTCTGATATATGTGTTGTACGTCTAGTAAAGCTTGTACTCCAAAAATAGTATGATATTGTTTTGTACCAAAAACAGATTCTTGAGATCGGGTATACTACTTGGTATTTGAGTAGGAATATTATATTCATTTTCCCCATAACGTGTATTGATGTCCGATGACACTTCATGGCGAATAAGGGTGAGCCACCTTGCAAAGACTACTCGGTATGTACAAAATCACTTGTCGCAGTTGTAGAGATAAATGTCCACTTTTTAAGCTTTATTCCGACCGGTCATTTAGTTGCCTGCAATACAAACAAAAAATAAGATAGTTAAATAAATAAGAAATTAAAGAGTATCGACGGTTTGAAGACGTTTTACCACCATACTGGTTGTGCTAAAACAATACGTTTGCCACTGCCACTGCCATTAAATCATACAGACGGTACTCAAGAACATGAAACCTCAAATATCTTGGCACTTCTGGTGCCACATCACTAACCGTATATAACATTCGTACCATCGGTGCTTAAGAACAGTTGCGGATTACAACTTTTTTTTGCGATGAACCCTCCAAATCCTTAAAAATACCTAAATATAACACAAAATCAACACAATCATACGATAATATCATTCCAGAATTGATTCTAATTCTACATTTAACTAATTTTAACATTCCAAATTGATTTTAATCTAGATCATATCCAAAAATAAATATAAAAGTAAAATTGAATTAAATAAAAAATACAAAGGAAACTTAATGTTTTCATTTTTTTATTGATGATGTATTTGTTCTTGAGAGGAAGTCTTTTTTGTTCATGAAATAGATGAAAATAATTTTTTGATTCTTGTTGTTTTGATGTTCTTCAAGATGGAGGAAGAAAATGAAAGAATATAAAGTTTTAAAATTGGAGAACTTAGAGTCTGGGTGGGAGAACTAAGTTTCGGATCTAAAAATTTGTTTAGAATAAATTTGGAGGATATATCTAATCTAATTTATGAGAGAACTTAAAAATGAAAGAACTTTTTGTTTCGGATGATAGTTTTGTGTGACTTTTTTTTTACTTTTTTTTGTTTACTTTTGGTGATATATCTTCTCAACTAAACAATTCAAAATGTATTTAATTGTTCTTTCTAAACTTTAATTGTATATACGAATAGTAAATAAATAATTCATTGACACAATAAATAATTATATTTTAAAATTTAAAACATTAAAACATTGGATTTAAAATTTAATCAAAATTGACTATATTTTTTTAGTCTATTTTATATTTCTCAAAAATTTATGCGCATGTGAATCGTATGTTCGAATGTTTATAAGTCATTTTCAAACGATATGTTTATTAAAAATAAATAAAGTTTGGTATTTACACCATTGTTAATAAATAAAATTAGTCATTTTCAAACGATATGTTTATTAAAAATAAATAAATTTTGGTATTTACACCATTGTTAATAAATAAAATTAACATGTCAGATTTTTTTTTCCAGAGGGAACCCGCAGCCGCTACTCAACGAGTGCGCACAGGGTAAACTCTCCGTCTGACGCAATAACCTGCAAACCAACGCCAGAAGGTAAACCACACAAGGTGACGGACTCAACCAAGAAAACGTTTGTAGATGGACTCGAACTCATGACCTTTGGTCATAAGCATGCTGTACTCCACCAACTCGGCTACCCTTTTCGCGGTGAAATTGATCATTTTATTAACAATAAATCGAGATTTTCTCAGCATCAAAACTAGTATTCCGGTCAATAAATAATTTATTCATATTCTTAATTAGGATTTGACCTTTTTTTTTATTTTAGTAATATGCTTTTTCAAAAATATTTGAAGATAGTCGGTAAAAAAAAAATAAAATTGGTATGTCTCAACATGTGTAATTTAGAATATCAAGATATGTTGTTACAAGTCCAGTCATTTGGCTAAATAATAATAATAATACTAATAATAATAATAATTAACGATAACTCACATAAAGTTAGTAGACAAATATCTAGAGTAAGAAATTTAGTGGAGTGAGAAAATAAAATAATATATATTAAGTGGTAAAAAATGATTGTTCACCTCTTCATGGTAGGGTGACCAGCCCTTGTTTTTATAGTGACCAAAGTAGGCTTATGAAATCCTTGCATAAAAGGCTCAAACTTATTTACAACATAAAAGACCTAAAGTTGGTCCATGACTAAACCTTTGGGTTCGTAGATATTTTCCTTATCAGTAGCCCCTCTATTCATGTCGAATTGGTCGAGGCAAGAATATAGGAAGCCTTCTCATAAAACTCAAGGTTGTTAACCCGGTAGTTTATCTTCTGATCAGTTAGGTTATTTCATTTTGGAGCGGTAATTGGTGCTCTAGCTTATCCTATAGTGCGGACTTCGAAACATTCCTCCCCGGAGAATTTAGAAAACTTTAAAAAGGATTGTTCCGCCTTAAGCGTGTCAGTTCCCTAATTCAGTGGAATCGGTTTGTCTTGAAACATTGTCTCCCGATGATTTTTTTGGAGGGGATGCTTTGAAGTTCTTCTCTTAGAGGAATTTGAAAAGCTTCTGGAGCTCTTTTTGCGTATTCCAAAACTAAATTTATGCATTCGTGCCTCGAGGTGTCTCTAGTTTGACCTATGGAATTTGGTTTACTTATAGCTCTACGGCGCATGCGTAGAGCATTCCTGGCGAGTTGTCTCATTGAAGTGCTTATCATGATTGCTTTCTAAATAATGATGTGAGATTTGGTTATCCTCATAACTCCATAGTTCTCAGAGAAGTCCTATCAGTTTTGAAAAAGCTATAAAATCCTTCCGTATGTTATTTTTTCCCTGACATAGGGAGTAGCCCCTCGTAGACAAGCGACACATACATAAGATTTCCATTGTTTTGAATCTTTGATATTCTCGTGGTGAAACGATGTCGAGCAGACATGAGCACAATGATGGAAGTTCCTATTATAAATACAGAGCACCTTAAGGTGTCATAATGCTTCAGAATTCATTCTCCTCTCTATTTATTTTTTAGAAAAATAAGTTACCCAAGTAGAGAGAGAAAATATTTGTTACCCCCGACTATAATCTTGTTTTGATCATTGTCTGCTTTTTCTAAACGAATCTTCAATCTTTTTTGAAATAATCCCAAACGAGATTACTCAACCCTTATTTGGAAGCTCCTATACATGGATTCTCCCCCATAAGTCTACCACCTCGAAATTCGTTGAGCTCACTCTAACGACCAAATTCCAAATCTCTCAGGGAGAACCCTATGGGGCGAGTAGTCAGCCTTATCTTTTAATATCTGACCTCTACATCGTGTTATTCTCGAGAGAATAACTTATAAGTTTTACGACCCTAACAAAATTCCTAAAATGATAATTAGACGGGAAATTCTAGACAATTTCAAGTTTTGAATCCTAGTGAAAGGAGAAACCTATTTCTTCAGGAAGTCCGCTGAACTAGTCTTCTTCAAATACATTCAATTTTGGCTTTTGTTTCCCTTTCCATCCTCGAATAAAAAAGTTCTTTAATATTGAGAACCTGATGGGCTGAAAGTTCATGTAATTTATTATTGGCCTAAAAATCATTCAAGAGGTCTTTCTTTTAAAGTTTAAAGTTGATTTAGAGAAAACCCTTAAATTGATCGCTCCAAGAAAAACTCAAAGCAAGAAATTTTCCCAAAAGGGAATGATCTGACCATCTCAGAAAGAAAACAAAGCAGGATAGATGCTCGAATTTTTGTGATGGATCAAAACGGGTGAGCTCATCTTTCTTGTTAGAAGAATTCTCCAGTGGTGTACTCCAACGCGTAAAAATAAGAAAAACCAACGAATATTGTTTTCAATCCAATACTGGAATCACCCATGGTTCCCAAGAACCATCCAATAGCTCTCAACTGAAAGGGTAAGCGCTCGAGATCATGGTTGAGTTTCAAGCCATGCATGATGTTGTTTCTCAATATGTAAAAGGCTTAGTGCATACTTCAGCAGTCACTGATCGGAGTATTCCTGACGCGATGACTTGGCACTTATTTTACACAACATAGTTGTTTGCTTTTTTTTAATATATTTTATTGGTCTCACACTTGCCTTGATTTTGACCATCTTCTTTATATTTATAGGCCTTAAACAACACTTGGGCTATACAACAAGAGATCTGCAAAGCATATGGGGCCACCTCCTTAACTTATCTTCTCTAATGAGGAAACCTATTAAGCGATACGACATATGGAAAGACGACGCTCGAGTGTAGAAAGGTGAAACTGCACAACCACATCTTGAATGAACAAAGACTATCGCTGATATTCAAGCCAAAGTCATTGCAGTTGAAGAATAATTTAGGAAGATAAAATAGGAGCACAACGAGGATGTGCATGCATTTGTTAGATGCGCAATGCACACAAGTTTTAAAATCTGATAACAAATTGTATTGGATTTCAGCCGATGCTTTCTTGATCTCAAGTTGGGACCTTTTTGTGAAAATGTCTCTAAAGAGAAACGCCTTCCAAGGTGTCATTGTGCTATGATCTAGGTTTTTATCCAAACTTTAAAGAAGAGAGACAAAATAAACTGAAAGGGTAACTAAAACTAATTTAAGTCCAAACACCGAGAACCTCGTTAGTCTGAACTCTATAATACATGATGATACCTCCCTTGCTGCTGGCAATTACGAATTTCTTCTCGGATTTGAATGATTTAGAGTCACCTATTTTCATTCACACTGTATTCTACTTACATTGTTTTGTTACTATATGTATTTTATGAACCAATCATAGTCTCCAAGTTAAGGACATTTTGTAGTGTGTTGACCCCTACACTTGTGATTCTCATGTAACTATGTTGTCATGAATTAGAATATAACTTTCCTTGGGTTACGTCATATTTCACATCTCGTTCCAAAACTCCTTAGGATTTTTATTCTTAGAAGATGGAGGGAGTTTGGTTTTACTTAAACCCCTCAAGTAATGAGCTCGAAAATAGACCCATTTGACATGTGATTTTTTTAGAAGATGAAGGGAGTTCTATTTTACCCAAACCCCTTGAGCAAGAAACTCAAAAATAGACCCATCTAATGTGATAAAATTCTCAAGAGATGAGAGGAGTTCATTTTTACCCAAACACCTCGATTATGAAGCTAAATAGACCTCTATATTGTTGGAAATTTATTAGGAGATACATGGAGTTTGGTTTTATACAAACCCCTCGAGAAAAAAGCTCAAAAATAGACCCATATGTTATGGAATATTTCTTAGGAGACGTGGAGAGTTCGGTTTAACCCAAACCCTCAATTAATGAGATTGAAAATATACCGATCTTATGTAGATTTTTTTCTTTTTTTAATGTTATCCGTCCACTCCCTTAAGAGGGAGGCATATGCTGTTTGTTAAAAACAACCTGACACATTATCCTACTCTATGTATCACTTGGATGAGGTCTCCGCCAAATCCCTGAAGTATACTCAGGATATTAGATGTGTCACCACTGAAGAGCCCAAATAAGACACCTAAACAACTCTAAAGGTTTAGGCCAAGGCCCCAACACACTGATTACCTTCCTTGAGTTACAAACTCATGTTCACGATTAAAGAGAACAATAGAGAATTACTTAAATTAATTAAGTGCATAATATCTTTAAACATTCTACATGATATGAGAGTTAGTTTGTACTTTCTATCAAGGGAATTTTTAGCTAAAATGATAAAAAAGAAGAAGCAGCATTTCCTCATTACCTAAAGAAAACGGGAAGTTTCTCTGACGTCTGAGGTCAATGGAAAATGAAACAACAGGAGGTGGCAACAGATTCATTATTATAGGTTTTTTTATGTTACCCCAAATCAACCCTGACTTTTGATGAGTGCTACTCTATTAGGGACATGTTCCCTGCAGACGATCAGACAACGCGATACTTGTAGGGACTCAACTCAAGAAATAGTTCGATCGTCGCAGTGAATTAATCCACTAGCCAGGTAATCATTGGTCATCATGTGCTCGACCACTGTGCCATCACACTCCTGTTCTGATATAAACCTCGACCCACTCGCTCTGGCGGCCGACCTAAACCATGCGCTCCCCGGTTGATTGTCATTGGTCTTCACGTATTGCAACAAATTGTCACTATCTATGAACCTCCAAATTTTATCTTTTAACGCTTTGCGATCTTTTTTATAATGACCAAGTTCATCATGGTACTTGCATAACTTACTGTTTATGTATTCAGGGGTCGAGCCATTACAAACGTGGGCCTAAATAAGACATTACTTCTTAGTTCGTGGTATATCAGAGTCACACTCTTATTTAGCTACGTGTAATTCTTGCGCCTTATCCACCTCCCCCTTTGGGACGCCATCGTCTTGTCCGTTATAGTGCGACATGCCATAGTCTGCAGTTTTTTTGGGGTTGAACCCGAGCTAATCACAACTGTTCTAGGGGATTGGTTTGCAAAATGCATCAGTTATTTATCAGCTGATGCACCCACCAACCTCTAATGACATTACTTGTCTCCGAGATGGTAAGTTAAATAAAATTCTTGATACTGATCGAAGTTATGTCTAAACTATTTGGTATAAAATGTTAAATTTGAAATAAATGATATGTATCAAAACTATATTAGATCATCATCAAAATCAATAGACTAGGGTAATAAACTTATTTCTTTGTCTATTTTGATTCTCAATAAGATTCGTTACAGTACAAAAGGTCGAATCGACTACGACTTAAAACAAGATTAAGTTCGTTCGTTATGCTCATAAAGTTAGTTTTATCGTTATCATCCGGGTAGTTGAATGGATGGATTTTATTTTAAGTATATATGAGTTAAAAATTATGGTAGTTTATGTGTAAGTTATAATTTTTTTTGTAGATATTTATATGCCAAGAAATTAAAAAAACAAAATAGTGATTTAAAGTTTCTCGCATGATGTTCGCTAGAAATTTTAAAGGTCAAACCTGAGTTACGAGAAAAAAAATATCTTTTTAATTTGAATTGGAATCGTTCAAATATGTGTTTGCACATGATTTTTTTTTAAATAAATTAAATATTGATTTATAAGATTAAATAGTTTTCACTTATAATGATCAGATTCAAATGTCTAAGATTCATACTTATACGTGCAATCTTTTTTCTGAAACGTCCTAATTGCTTCACTTGATCGCTATAATTATGCTTTTATTAATAATATATATATATATATATATATATATATATATATATATATCCTATAAAACGAATAACATAAAAACAAAAAAAATACTACAAAAAAACGAATAACATAAATCATAATAACATAAAACAATTTATAGATCATAAAAAAAACATGAAACATCAGTGTCGGAAATATACATAAAACAACAAGATTAAAAATACAACATAACCAGATTTAAAACAAGTCTAAAAAAACAAACCAATACAAGTCCTAATTAGCAACCATGAAGAAGCGGTTTGGAACACTTGCCTCTTCACGCATTATAATATACCTTAACATCATTAACCGATCTTAGATTGTTGATTCGTCGAACCTCATCAATCGATCTTCATACTAAAATACCCTTTTAAGAATCGTATACCATATGTTCTACTTTACATAGTTGTTGTATCATGGATTCATCGAATAGGTAGATGAGGTAAGACGCTATAAAATAGTAAGGGTTAAGAAAATGTTTTTGTTAGTATATATGAGCAGATTTCTTTCAAATGTATCAAAATATATCTTTTGCATTATTCACGATATCGAAAACTTGTAGAGGCAGATATGGAATATGATGCACAAATCTAAACTAATGCATATGAATGTCCAGTAAATACACCTCCACGTGGTCAGACGTGCGAATTTTATACTTGTATATTTTAAGATCTTGAATTGGAAAATGATGTCGAAGGTCCACGTATGGTTGAAAGATCACTCGTAAAAATACAAACAAAATAAATCAAAATGTATGATAATAATAATAATAAACTTAAATTTTGTTTACAAAAATTAATCATACCATACTCACATTCGTATATAACATAATCACAAGAGTTTCATGATAGAACTCTTTTTGTCGCACATCTATCAACGTTAGATTTCAAGGCAAATAAGTAATCATTTTTACCAATGTTATGATTGTAAGACAAGTTTGATAAAGGTTCGAAACATGGAAAATAATCATAAATCTAACAGTCCAACAAATCAACAATGACGGTCAAGCTCTTTCTCTTATGTCTTGAAGCATCGCCCAATCCAAGATATATATGCTGATATGGATGTACTCCAAGTGTACTGATCCAATCCATACAAGTTCTTTAAATACAACAGATAGTCTTCTTTAACACACAAATTCATATTATCCATATATGTGTATTCAAACATATATTACAGAGGTATGAACACATATTTACGAGGAATTGAGCTCTCATCATGCCTTGGTAGGAATTAACATACAAGTTATCAGTAAACATGTTTCACACCTATTTCAAACCAAACTGCAATCCTCAAAGGTGATCAATATGCTCACAGATTGCAAACATATTCATACCCAATTATTTTCTTTTAAAACTCGTACAAATTCCCCTTATTCTCAAACCACCCCAGATTTAATTAAATTACCATCTTGTGGGAGGCATGTGACGACATAAAAATCATCTAATATAATAGACATTTCCCTACAAATAAACTGGAAGGTGTTAGTCTCTTGATGTCCTTTCTTGATAAAATATTTCGCCATCGTTTGGTTCGTATTGATATGCGATAGGTGACCAGCCAAATAATCGAAAAGAGTATCAACCAACAAATCATGTATATTTATCTATCTAGAAAAATCCCATAACCCAACGAAAAATGATAAGCCTAGAGGTGGAAACATTTATGCAATTACATCAAAATTAACAAAACAAATTTTATAAATTGGAAAGTGTAAACAAATTAAGTATTAATATAAATAATGTATTACAAAAATATAAGTAACATAATATGTATGTATATCCTTATTTACGTTTTGAACGACTCGCAATTTAGTTAATAAGCGAAAACTTGGATGTCATTATCTTCAATAAACAGAGCGTAGATCGATCATCTATGTTTTCATCTAAAGAAGACATGTTCGTGGACGAATGATCCTGTGTATATCTAACGTCTCCACGTGTTTTGTGACCATTGTGTAGTATGCAGCTCATGCGTGGAACATTTCCATGCATAACATGATAGCCCCACGTAAGCTTATTACTAAGCTATCCGATATGGTAACCCGCTCGAAAGTGGTCCAATAAAAATCGTCTGAAACCGACTCAATAACCTTAACAATCAGGGTTAACATGGTAATTTTATTGAATTCAGTTATCCGCTCGACCATCGTGTCAACCTCAGACAATTTTTATAATATGGTAAATATAATAAAATATTTGATTAAAGAAATAACAAATATATTGTATATTTATGATTGTTTGAATAGTTTACTTACAAAATTGATTTAGTATTCTTTTCAATCAAAAGATTATATAATATTTTTTTTTCTAAATATTTAGTTGAAGATAATACCAAAGAATGGATAGTCTTTGGAGACTTTAATGCTATTCTGAACACCGATGAACAACTTTCTTGTTGGGAATTTTGTTTAGAGATTTCCGGATAAACTCTAAAGTCTTGTTTTAACAATTTCAGATTGAAATTATTTTGGTGGTTCTCCAAAATTTTCAACCGGATAAAATCAGAGCGTATGCATTTGAACAGCGAGAATAGATTTTTGGTGTTATTCTCTTTTCTTCAACAGAACCATACTTATTTATTCAACCAAATTTCAAAAACTGTAAAACAGTTTTAAGTCCAATAACGGCTATAATTTTAAATGATAAAAACGGGCAAAATTATTCAAATTCAAATTTGAATTAATTTTCCAAATTCAAAATTTCCATGAATATTCACAATAGCCTTATCATTTAAAATAAATTTAACCACAACCAGGAGCCGCCCCTTGGACCCACTAATCATAATATATTCTAACAAGCGTGTACTCCACACTCTCCGACTTGCTCGATAATATATTACGACTGCATTGGTCGAGTAGTCAATCCAATTACACTAAAATATCCAACAATCTTCCCCCATTTTAGTGCAATTCATGATTAACTAAAACAAACTCACAACAAATAACAAATTTATGCATAAATGAAATATCGTAACGATTGAATTTCATATTAGTATATTACACAGTCCAAATATTCGAATATCAAGGTATCACTAAGGATTGAACCTTTACTATCCATAATGAATACTCGGAGATAATATACACATAAATTTACATTCTCAAATGTTCTTACTTGACACTATCTTTTACTAGCCTTGTGTCCTTATCCTTCTTAAGCATATCAAAGCCAAGTCCTAACTTCTTGAAGCGGCTAAACTTCATGCTTAAATAGGTAGATCTTTTACTCTTGCACATGCATATGCAATTTTTCAAAAGAGCTATTAAGAAGATAAACTTCAACCTCTACAACTTGCATGTCTGAACACATACTTTGGGATAATACTACTAATGTGTTCCAATCTCTAGATGTTAAGCTTTCCACATTGAATTCAGCACCTAATGTCATATTAGATGGGAATTGGGTATCTTAACATGAGAGATTTCAAATGGACTTTAATTACATCCCAATAATTGATTGTGCACATGATCTTTACTCAACCCTTTGGTTAAATAATCGTCTTAATTATATTGAGTTCTCACAAACTCTACTGATATAACATCATGCATGATGCGCTAAAAAATCATACTGTGTCTAACACCTAAGTGTCTAGACATGATTTTGTAAACTTGTCTATAGATATTAGCCAAAGCAACTTCACTATCACATCCGATAGATTTAGGTGATATCTTTTAGGCCACAACGGAATTTCATACATAAAATTTCTTAGCCACTCAGCTTCTTTACTAGCTGTTGCTAATGCCACAAACTCAGATTTTATTGTTGAATCAGTAATTCAACTATGTTACTTAGATGCCCAAGATATAACAAGTCCTCCAAGTAGAAATACACATTCACTTGTGAAAGAGTGGACTTCCATATTCGAAATATAACTCGCATCCAAATATACTACTAAGCTTTCCAACAACAAATCCAATATCTGGCCTGCTGCTAGTCATGACATACGTATACGAAGAAGCCTCTCAACTTCTTTGAAATCCTTTATCTAAAAACTCGAAAATAAAATTGTCTTGATTTGGTTTATACAAAAATCAACGTGTCATCGACGTATAATCAAATCATAATTCATTTACGAATAACATCAAAATTTATAAATATCGTAAACTATACTATAAATTATATGTTAGGGTGGCAACCAAAGTCCCACATCCCACATCGGTTAAACATGGGAAGGATCAGTGGTATATAAGTAAGAACATACCTCAACTAGTGTGAGGCCTTTTGGTAGTGGACCAAATGCAAAGCCGTGAGGACCTTCGGGTGCCAAAGCGGACAATATCATACTAGTGTAGAGATCGGTTGTGTTCTTACTTATATACAGAGGCGGAATATGCGGAATTCACAACACCCATATTATCAACACGACAATATATCTCCTTTACCACTGTTTTCACTATCGTCGGAATCGTTCACACCTTCAACGATGTTTGCTGCATTTTCTTTTTGATTTCCCTTCTTACCATTCAGTTCCAGACAATCTCTCCTATAATGACCCTGCTCACCGCATTCATAACAGTTTGAGTGCTTCACCCTTGACTTGGACCTCAAGTTCTTCCTTCTTAAAGAACTCGCTTTGCTTTTAGATCTTCCCCTAGTCATAAGACCTTCCCCTTCAGCTTGATTGTCTGGCTGCAACTGTCTCATCTCTTTTGATTTCAGTGCCCCTTTGACATCTGCTAACGATAACTTATCCTTACCATACATAATGGTATCTACGAAGTTTTCATAGGGAGCTGGTAACGATCTCAATACAAACAAAGCTTGATCCTCATCCTCAATATTGATATCTATGTTCTCCAAGTCCATTATAATTGATTTAAAATTATCTAGGTGCTCTGTTATGGACATACCTTCTTTCAATCTGAAATCATACAAACGTTTCTTCAAATATAATCGGTTTACTACTGATTTCTCTGAGTAAAGATCTCCTAGCTTTCTCCATGCGCAGGCAGCAGTCTTCTCACCACTAATCTCGCGAAGCACATTGTCTTTCACACTCATTAAAATCCAGCACAAAGCCCTTTCTTGAAGATCTTGTTTCTCCTCTTCTTTCGTCTCTTCTGGTAACTTATTCTCCACAGCCTTCCACAGCCATTGCAGTACCAATGAAGATTTCAGTTTAATCTTCCACAACGCAAAGCTGGATCCTCCATCAAATTTTTCAATCATGTATTTTGTTGCTGTAGACGCCATTGTGAAACCCTAATTGCAAAAGCCCTAATTTCACAACCTGGCTCTGATACCACGTGTTGATAATATGGGTGTTGTGAATTCTGCATATTCCGCCTCCGTATATAAGTAAGAACACAACCGATCTCTACACTAGTATGATATTGTCTGCTTTGGCACCCGAAGGTCCTCACGGCTTTGCATTTGGTCCACTACCAAAAGGCCTCACACTAGTTGAGGTATGTTCTTACTTATATACGGAGGCGGAATATGCGGACCGGACCCCCATATTCCTAACACGTGGTATCAGAGCGTCAGGCCCAGACGGAACGCGATGGTGGTGAAATTCTCGGAGGTCGAACATGATGAACCAGTAGCCATATGATCAAGGTGATCTGCTCTGGAGATCCTAGTTCGGAGTGCCCGTGGCTTATCAAGCAGTGTGGCTTGATTGGAGTGGCGCTAAGGAACAAGACAGTGTGGTCTAAGAGGAGGTGAGCAGTAACATCCGTAGTGCCTCTATGGTCAGGTAGTCTCCAACCTGATTAGAGTGGGCGGATGAAAGTCAATTGAGAGGAGGCTAAGTGGTACTTTGTTCGAGAGGAGGATTTGTTAGGGTGGCGACCAAAGTCCCACATATCACATCGGTTAAACATGGGAAGGATCAGTGGTATATAAGTAAGAACATACCTCAACTAGTGTGAGGCCTTTTGGTAGTGGACCAAATGCAAAGCCGTGAGGACCTTCGGGTGCCAAAGCGGACAATATCATACTAGTGTAGAGATCGGTTGTGTTCTTACTTATATACGGAGGCGGAATATGCGGAATTCACAACACCCATATTATCAACATTATAGAATACAAATTATACTTGACGCATGTATAAACAATATAATAAATCATTATTTATGTTTTGCCACTTACTCCACATGCATGACATTTAGCATAAATAATAAACGAAACAACGGTTCAATACATATGCATTATATATATAACTTATTAATTATTAATCTATGTATATATTCATATACTTAGTGTGCACTAACTTTTCAATTATATTATATAATTGAAAAGCAACCACCCAATGATAACAATTCTATTGAGTTTTGATAATTCATTTGCAAAACCATTTTACATTTATTGTTGTAATTTTTCATGTCTCTATTCATGGCATAACTTATATATAACCTTCACACGCAGCTATAACACACGCACAAGCACAGTTATTAATTCAATATATATATAACTGCATGTACTAACAAAAATTAACAACTACCGTCTGTAACTGCTAGAGCAGTTTTAATCATAATCACAATTAATTAAATAATTGATATATAGATTAAGAAAAAACAAATTATTGTTATCATCCCTTAATGCAGGTTTTTTCGTCTTCTAAATTTTCAAAAACAGAATATAATATTATAGTAACAATTCCTAATATCGTATTTTGATTTAAAATACATACCCTAAAAATATAATTGTAGTGTAATTACAATTATATTTTTATTCACCCATAGCCGCCATGGTTATTTAAGGAATACAGTTTATCCGTTTATCCATTTCTGTTTGTAAAATTCAAAAAACTTATTATGAAACTAAACACAAAAACATACTTTCTTAGTATACAAAATCAATTCAACCATTTTCAGCACTGGATACACATTTCTAACAACAAAAACAACAATTAATCCAAAGTGTGTATCCTTTACCAAATTTAAAACAATGCAAAGATTATCACCATTTTCATCCATAAGTAAAAGTCAAGGGAGAAAAACTTACAGATGATAATACGATAGTTCCAATGCGATACTTCATTATGGATTCTCTTAAAGATGATAAAAATCTCTTCATTTCAATCTTCGTACAAATCTTTGCATAGAACAACAAGATTTTCATACAAATCTCTTAATAAAAGAAGAACATATAATTTCAATCTTTTGTTGGGAATTTTGTTTAGAGATTTCCGGATAAACTCTAAAGTCTCGTTTTAACAATTTCAGATTGAAATTATTTTGGTGGTTCTCCAAAATTTTCAACCAGATAAAATCAGAGCGTATGCATTTGAACAGCGAGAATGGATTTTTGTTGTTATTCTCTTTTCTTCAACAAAACCATACTTATTTATTCAACCAAATTTCAAAAACTGTAAAATAGTTTTAAGTCCAATAACGGCTATAATTTTAAATGATAAAAACGGGCAAAATTATTCAAATTCAAATTTGAATTAATTTTCCAAATTCAAAATTTCCATGAATATTCACAATAGCCTTATCATTTAAAATAAATTTAACCACAACCAGGAGCCGCCCCTTGGACCCACTAATCATAATATATTCTAACAAGCGTGTACTCCACACTCTCCGACTTGCTCGATAATATATTACGACTGCATTGGTCGACTAGTCAATCCAATTACACTAAAATATCCAACATTTCTTGCACAATTACGTGTCTCATGAGCATAGATGACTTCGGCAATGTCATCTTGAATGATACTCTTATTGATGCTGGTTACTCTAGGACTAAATTTATTTGGTCTAATGGTAGAAAATGGAAAAGGCTTGACATAATGATCTATAAAAACTACTATTTTGATAATACAAAGGTTGCTCATCTTGCAAAAACCTGCTCTGATCATTCTCCCATAATTATTTCTATTTGTTATAATCTGTAGAAAATCAAATATTCTTTCACGTTCCTCAACATGTGGGTAATGCATCAAGGTTTTCTGGAAATGGTGGACAAAAGTTGGTATGTGGTTGTGATGGGAAATCTAATCCAAAGATTCTGGTATAAACTCAGAAGGCTTAAGACTGATTTAAAAGTCTGGAATAAATATGCGTTTGGAAATGTCTTTGATGCAATCAAACAAATTGAAGAGGAAATCAACTTTAGAGAAGTGAATTACCAAATCTCTAACTCTAGCAATGATAAAATGTTACCGGACAAAGCTAAAGACACTTCCCTTACTGTGCTTGCTAGGGAAAAAGTTTACTGGGAGAAAAAAAAACTCATGTTTTATGGTTGAAAGGCAATGATAAAAACACCAATATTTTTCATAATATTTTGAAAAAGAGAGCCAAAAGAATTTTTTTTATCGAATTTGGAATGGTTCTCAATGGTTAGAAGATCAGAATTCTATCAACAATTTTGTAGTGGACTACTTGTAGTCTCTTATAACTAATTCTCCCATTCCTAATGTTACTGAAGATTTACAAGACCTTATTCCTAGGCTGATCATATAAGAAGATAATGTTATGATGATGGTTATCCGTACTAAAGCTGAAATTTATAATATAATATCATCTCTAAACTCTAATTGTGTTACAGGTCCTGATGGTTTTAGTGGCAAGTTATTTCAAATTATGTTGGTCTATTTTTTCTAAAGATCTCTGTGAACATAATTATTTCAAAGATCATCAACAACAGAATACCTTTCATTCTTCCAAAATAATATCAAAAGAGCAAGGTGCCTTTGTTAAAGGCAAAAACATTCATGAAAACATATTAATTGCTCAAGATATCTTCCATGGTCTCATTCTAAAGACCAGGGATATAAATGTGGTCTTAAAAATTGACATGACCAAAGCCTTTGACAGTATCTCTCACAGGTTTCTTTTATAAATTCTGGCTTCTAATGGGTTCAATTCTCAATTTCTCAACTCGATGAATAAAAACATCAATAATAGTAATTTTTCTATGAGTATTAATGGAGAAATGAAGGGTTATTTCAGATATAATAAAGGTATACGACAAGAAGATCCCATGTCTCCAAGATTTTTCATTCTAACTAAGAAGTATCTTATCAGAGGGATAAAGAAAATTTCAGAAAAAAACTACTCTATTAGATACAAGACAAGAGGAGATCAGAACATATTTTGTTTGTCTTTTGCTGATGATTTCATGATTTTCAGCAATGACTATGTTTCTTCTATAAAAAAATTCAACATCTTCCTGTCTTATTACCAGAATGCTTAAGGTCAGTTTATTAACAATGATAAGTCTAAGATCATTGTCTCTAATAAAATTCCTAGTCAAATAATTCATGGTCTGGAAAAGTTCATGGGTTTCAGGCATAATTATATGCCTTTCAAGTATTTGGGTACCATAGTCAGTAAAACTAACAAAATCAACACTTATGATGATCTGTTTTCTAAGATCAGGAGCAAGATTATCGAATGGGACAGTAGCCTTATCTCTTTTGGTGGCAGGCTAACCTTAATCCAATCCATCCTTTCAGCTTACCTTATCTACAATACTCAGAACTCTATTCTTCCTAAAGCAGTTATCTACAGGATTGAAAATCTATATAACAAGTTTCTCTAGGGAAACAAAAATAATAATAATGCTATTAACTGGTCTACCTAGGGAAGGCTATGCAAACCATACGCTGAAGGATGTCTGAATGTTAAGAAACTAGATGAGTTCCAATAAACATTTTCGTACAAGCTTTGGTACAATATCAGAGCTCAAAACACTCTTTGGACTAAAATGATGGCTTCTATCCATTGTAGTAACTCCCACCCTCTCACTGCACTGAACCCTTTTAGTATATTAAAAATCTGGTCTAGAATCATGAAGGTTAGAGATAAAGCATAAAGATTTATCTTATGGAATCCTGGTATTGGCAACATAGATTTCTAGTTGGATCATTGGTGTTCAACCATGCCTTTCATCCAATTTAATGAAACTGATAACAGAAGTTGGTAATAAATGACTCTAATTAATCAATTCTGGATTAATGGTTCCTGGAACTTAGCAAGACTTGAAACTACAATAACAAGTATAGAAGTTACTAAGATTCCGAGGATCGATCTTAACTATAATGCTGATACAATAAAGTGGGCTCTATCCTTAGATAGTTCTTTAAGCTCTAAGAATATATGAAACTCAATATGAACAAAAGGTAATGTTTATAACCTCTACATGAAGACATGAAACTCGATTACACCCATGAAATGTTTCTTTTTTATGTGGAGAGCCATCTACAATTGGATTCCAACTGACTATGTGCTCCAAAAGAGACATTTTTATCTTGCTTCCAAGTGCCAGTTCTACAACAACATTGAAAACACCAATCATATATTAGTTCAGTTTTAGAACTCTAGGGCATTATGGATCTATTTCAGTTCTCTTCTGAACATTCCCATTACAAAAAATATGAACTACCCTCACCTAATTCGTTCTCGGTTCTAGTCAACTACTAAAACATGTCATAACAGAATTATCCTTCCCCACATTATCTTCTGGGTGATCTCATATTCTAGAAATAAGAAGAAGTATCATGAGCAAAATCCTAGCCCCAGCTCCATGATTGACCATGTAATCTATATCCTCACTGGTCTGGACAATGCAAACTTACTCAAGAAAACTCATTGGGATAAAGACTACAATGTGGATTCTAATCTTGGGTGTGTAAATCATCTTTACAAGCCATTAAATCCCTTATCTCTTAAGTGGAATAACCCAAAAACAAACAGGTTTAAACTGAACTCTGATGGTGCTTGATGTCCTAATGGAGAATCTAGTTGAGGTGGATTGATCAAGGATCGCAATGGCAGCATAATTCTTAGATTTGGAAGACTATATGGTAAGAATACTCCTATTATTGTAGAGAGTCGAGCCTTATTAGATGGTTTACTCATCTGGAAATCTAAAAACATTTCTAACATGAACATCGAAACTGATTCAAGTATATTAGTAGAGATGTTACTCAAAGGAAAAACTATTTGGTTTCTCGATCTTCTTATCAGTTTTTGCAGGAAACTTATCAGCTCTTCTATGACTATTAATCATATTTTTCGAGAGAGAAAATAAAGCAATTGATTGGATAGAAAATAAGTCTCTAAAAGACAGGAAAAACCTAGACTTTAACCAGTCTCAAGCTCCCAATCCCTTTCGTGCTATAACTTTTCTTGAGAGCCTTAGTACATGTTACATTAGACTCGTCGTCTCTGACTACGTCTATGTCTTTATACCTTAATGTATTATCGAATTACCTTTTTTCTCTGCAATCTTCTCGATAATCTTTCTCCATGGTAGTCAGATTTGAAAATCCTTGAAGCTTGTCTGGTTCAATCCTTTCACAAAATCTAACTCAAACGACCATTATTCCAGAATTATCATTCGTGGGCTGTTAAAGTTTTGTGGTAGAACTTATTCATTCATGGAAATTTAATCTTTAACTTTGTTTTTCAAATCCTTGACGACAAATTTAAATTTAATCAATTTTCGTTTCCTTCCTTTCAGTCCATATAATTTAATTTCTAAAAATTACTTTCTTTATCCCTTGTATTTGACAAGGGTTATAAATAAAATCTTTAATCGGAAAAACAATAATAATATTAACACGGTCACAAATATATTATTTTGTTTTTTTTCAGAGGGAACCTGCAACCGCCTCAGTCTGACGCAATAGTCTGCAAACCAACGCCAGAAAGTTAACCTCAAAGGTGCCTTACTCAACCAACTCGGCTACACCCTTGAGGGCACACATATACTATTTGTATAGTCACGATGGTCAATTTGTTCAATGTAAATCTTTAAAATCTAAGGCACTTACCAAATATTAATTAATAACATTTAATGACACTGAATATTTATTATTTATTATATAATAAATGTTAACTTTTTTATATTAATTGACATTTAATGTTAGGAAGACTCTGTACTTTATTAATATTATTAATGTTATCTTTTATGCATAGATACATATATATTATGTAATGTTTAAAGACTAAATACCTTAACTTTTAAGGTTCGTAGATTAAATTACGATATATATAGATAATATAGATAATATAATTAATATTATTAACGGTATTTTTTATATTTATTAACATTAATGTTATTTTTATTTATTTATTAATGATATTTAGAGAATTATTAATAACTATTTAGTTTATTTTAATTTTTAAATATTTCACATTTTATGGATGTTTTAGTTAACTTCTTTTTTTAGCTTTTTTTTTCTATCGTCTTTTAGTATTCTTTTCGCTTTTTTTTTTCGACCTCAATTTTTTTTTCTTTTTCTGAAATTTTAATTTAGGTCAAACATAGTTTCTGCACGCATGTATGAATTTATATTGATTCTATACATCTATTTGTGTTTATACAAACTTTGTTAAGTTATAATATTATTGTAGAATGTAGTACTCCATGTCTTAGTGCATGGAAATATGACCATGAAAAAGTTAGAAAGATTGCTGCACAATTTTTCTTGGGGGCATGAGCATCCTTTTTTTTATGGAGGAAATTATGTTTAATAAATAAATGAAAAAGATTTATTATTGAAATATGAGGATCACTCGTCATACTGTAAAATCTGATTGTGAATTACATTATACGGAGGATAATGTGAAAATGAAAAAAATTTATATCTAAGGTAAGTAAGATTGGTCTTACCACTGAATTGTGATGGTCAGGGGAATAAAAGATAGGTTATATGAATGTGAATACCCACTTAATAAATTATAAGTGGAAACTTCATAAAATAGTATTAGCGTTGGATGATTGTGAGGTTGTTTCCTGTGAACTGATTAAGGTGATGGATGATTGACGGATTAAAGATAGATTTGTTTCGATCGCGATAGATAATGTTACTGCTAATGATACTTGTATTAGTAGGCTAAAACTAGACTTTAGTAGTATAAAATATTTTCCTTTACATGGTCAATTATTTCATGTTAGATTTGTGCAGATCCATTAAACTTGTAAGTGTAACATGGTTTAGATGTCATTAAACCATGCTCGAAAATATAAAAGCAGGGGTGAAATATCTAGTTAGTTTAAAGCTAGATGCAGAGCAGACAGAAGTCAATATCAATTTAGATACCGGGGGATATTGGTGACCAGAGGTCAGGGGTAAGAGACGAAGGTGACGGTTGAGGATGTGTCGGTGCCGTCGGTCGGCCTGCTAGCCGATGCTAGATTCGTTTTTGCCATTGAGTTTAATAACATTATGAAAGCGTTGGATTGCAAAGAAAACATTAAATACTTGATGTTAAAACCAGGTTGATGTTGTTTACTGTCTTATTTTATCGAGATGTGTGGCCTAGATATGAAAAAAATGAATTCTACATTTCTAGGGCTGTTACCAAACCAAATAAAGTGGAACAGTGTGGCAGACGTATGTAATTTTCTGCAAGTCTTTGCTGATATTACAAACATCATTAGTGGTACTACTTTTCTAACTGTCCATTTATTTCTTGCCAAACCTTTTTTAGTTAATAATTGTTGGATATGCATATATATTTCCCTAGTAAGCATGACCTAATAAAATTGGCTTGTGAGATGAAGATAAAGTATTAAAAATATTGGTAGTAATTTTTTTTTATTAATTCTATTGGGGCGATTCTTGATCCAAGGTATTATTTCTTATCTTTTTATGATTATTTCAATAGTGTTATTGTTTTGTATTTTATAAATTTTGTATGTTGGAAATGTCTATATGAATTAAAGTTATATTTTTTATAATTGTTTTAGTTCTCAGAATTAAATGACTATGTTGATGTTGTCCTCTTTAAAATTTACATATTCTAGTATTTGAAAGTTTGTATCTGTTTTGTTCATTTAAATGTGCATATTAAATTGAATATGAACTAATAGATCTTATTCATAAAGGTATAAGATTGTGTTCATTATATGGGTCTACAAGTTCTTGTATAATGATTTATTGGAAGCTGAACATTGACAAGAGTCTTTGTCAATACAGTTAGATAATTTGTTTTCAGTTTATCAACGAACACACTAAAAAAATGATGCTCCTACCCAAATAAGTAATGTTGCTGCAAGAACTAATTGTTTAGATTTATGGAAGTGATCTTATTTTTCATATTACGATTCGATGGAAGAATCCAATAGTTCTAAGATGGATCTTGAGTACAAACTGGATGATAAACCTTTTAGAGTTCCGAAAGGTGGAGGTAAGTTGAATATTTTACAATGGTTGTTGGATCATGGGCCAAAATATCCTATCTTGAGCATCATGGTGAAGGATATAATATATATATACATTTTACAACAATTTCTTTAAAAGTAAATTTCAGTGATGCAAAGCGTATGATTGATCCCAAGAAAACCACATTAAACACTGAGACCGTATAGATGTTAATGTGTGGAGGTGATTGGCCAGTCAAAAAAAGTTAGGATTCTAATTGATTTAGAATACAAATACAATCCAAAATTTCTACAACGCGTAATATATTATTTTCACAAGGAGTTGTTGTCTAAACAGAAAAAAAAGAAAAAAAAATACCTACTTACATTCTCTATTAAAGAAGATGTTTCATTACATTGACTTTAACATGATTTGCAGAAGTGTTTCTTGATTTTAAACATTTTATCAACTAAAGTATTTAAATTTTTTTTACATATTGAGGAAGAGGATGAAGTGACTACGAAGTTTACATCGGAGTGGCATCCGGAACATAAAAGAGTAGACTATTAAGTGCTCTTTTTTTGGGGGGGGGGGGGGGGGGGGACAACGACATTGTTTCCACAAATTAAAAAAAAACTTGAAAATTAAGTGCTCTCTTATTTCTATATGTGATCCATCCTTTTTAAAGATGTTATTCGAGATTTGCTAAGTACTTAAATATGTATTTTCTAACGTCTAGATAGATTTTGCGCTCCATCGTTGGTATAACTATAGTTAGACAGACCAAGTTACAAGACAAAAGGTTGTTATTTTATATGTTTGTTGTATACTATAACTTGTTTGAGATGTTGATAGTGAGAGTTTTTTGCTATGAACTATTTGCAACGTAGGTCGTAGCTATCTTGATACTCACCTAGATGGTATTAGTGATATTGAGCATATGGATGTCGTGGAGTGGCCGTTGTTAGGACTGCAGATAGATTATGGATTTATTTAATCCTCAAGTGAATGAAATGATCCTTGTTGGTCTTATTATAGTTAATTATGTTTTACAATCTCTTGATGAAACTCTGTATTTGTACTTTTGTAGCAATGATGAGACTATCTTGGACCCTTGTTTCCAGCTGTTTTAAATACAACTTGAAGCAATCTAGTTTGTATAATTAGATAACATGTATGATGATTTCATTCACTAAATAGTTATGTTTTTTACTTTATAAAGAATTACAAATTATGTTTATATTAGCATAAAAACATAATGAGGCCATTACTATAAAGAAAGATTGAATCATAGGCAACAAGAAATCCAAACGGGAGAGAGACTAACTTATGGATTTGTACCAAAGAAAGGAAAAGTCACATAAGAGTTATCTTAGGAGGTTCGTCCACACCATGAATGCCCTACCTGACTTAGAAGAGCCGGTAGCGTTAGCATCCTTAAAGCGAGGTTTGGACCGTAATTGGAACTTTTGAATTCATTTTAATTCAAAATTAACCTCTTACTTTTGTTTTAATATCTAAACTTAAATTAAATATTATATGATTTGAATTTGAATTTGAATTTGAATTCAAAATCAAACTTATAATTTTGATGAAAAAACTATATTTTATAAATTGCCATTTTTAGGAACCATAATCATGAACTTATTTTGTCCTCGCAAAATAATCGCAAAACCTTTTAGTTTATTTAAGTTGTTTATTTTTAGTCCAATCTTTTATAGTATTCATAATAAACCTCGTATTTTAACAATTGCCTCAATGATACATATTTTACCATTTAGTTTGTTACATAATACATGATTATTTTTGTTGGACTAATATTGACGATACTCTAACACGTCGATATAACGTCTGACGGTCCATCATAATGGAGAAAATTCAACAACTATTCCATCACGATTCATGTATTAATTATAAATTATTATTTTAAAACTTTAAATATATACTATAATAAACTATTTTTATTATTATTTCAATGCTAAGATATTTTCATCTTCTTTATTGAAAAATAAGTAAAAGGATGTTTTTACTTATAATAATGCACATATTAAAATCACTGGACACATAAATATGCATAAATTATTGTTTTACGAAAACATAATACATAAAATTATGTTTGTACAAGTGATTTTTTTTGTGTCATGTGTCTATATTTTTACTTTTTTATATTTTATTATGTCCACGTTCCTACAAAGTACCAAGTTGGATTTTTTTCGTATATCTTTAATATCGATTTTTTCTCAATCCTAAAGTGTTTTTGGATCTGTTAAAGACTATAATTTTTGGACTTGTGAGATACTATCTTCCTATAATTATTTCAAGATGGAGGTAGTTATTGTTGATTTTACTTTGAAAATTTTCGAAAGTACTATATTTGCAAACACGTTCTTATTGGAAATGATTCTTGACTCGTGTATTTTGATGAGAAGTAGTTTTTCATTAAAAATTTTATAGTGAAAATATTGATATATTAAAAAAATATTCGTACATTATCTTCAGTTTTATACCTCTTCTCGAGAGTATTTTAGATTTGTAGCACCAAAGTCTCGTTGGTGTATAAATCAAACAACGAACCGAAAGGGCGTTAAGATAGGACATCGACATATAATATCATATTATTCTCGTTTGTGTCTCTTCTCTTTGATATTTTTTATATATTTATAAATGAGCTCATAAAACGTCCCCAATTTGAGATCAATGATGTAGTGAACTTTCCACGTAGATAGAATGTCAAATTCTCTAACCAACGGATGAAGTTTTATTCCATTAAAACGAAACATAACCAAAATAGATTCTAGCCCATGTATTTAATAACAACCATTGTTGTTAATATTTTCATTGATGTTAATTTTTTTTAGAGAAATAATACAACATATATAGTACTTACATATTCGTTGCGTAAATCTCATCATAAATATTGCTATAAAAAATATAAAGTTGAGATACATATTGAATAAACTTTCTAAAAATCATTATTTTGATCTTTCTGATTTCTTATATATTTCTATGATTTTTTCCGATAATTAACAATCTTTTCTACTTCAATTACAAGAAACTACAAACCAAAAATCAATCTGACAAAGATTTAGTAAATGATGAAGAAATTTAGAAATTGAGATTTTGAGAGGATTAAAAGTTCATCTTTTAGCTTAGTACTTTATTTGCAAGGTTTAACAAAGCTCTAGAAAATATTGCATTTGATTGAAAAGATAATGCTTCTGAAAATGTTTTTTTTAAATTATGTTGCTCTGAATAAGTATTTGTTCATCGTCATTGCAATAACAAAAGGCTCACAAGGTATGAGCATCATTGATGCGCTGCCACGATGATTCAAAACCGAAAATAGAATCAACACTTTTACTTATATCACAATAACCATGGTCACCCAACTAATGAATGTTGGAAACTTAAAGATGAAATTCAAAGGCTCATTGACAATAAGGAGCTCATCCAATTCATCAAGCAGCAAGAGAACATCGACAAAAAGAAATGAAAGTTGGCGATCAATCGGAGGACCCTAAAGTACAATGGAATGATAAGATGGTAGATAAGAGCACCCATCAATGATTATTTACAATATCCTGGGAGGGGGGAAACTTGACGGGTGACGACTCAACCTCCATAAAGCAGCTTAAAATGGACCATGAAGTGTACACCATCGAACGATTTTTTTATCATAATTACCGCGACCTAGTGGTCGAACTCACTTTCAAAGACAAAAATATACGGGTGATCGTGACACCCCATGAGGACGCTGTTGATAAGAGAAGGAAAATATGAGGATTAATAAGCTTAAATATATAAAATACAAGGGTTAAATTGGTGTAATTATATGCCATTGACCAATCTAAAGCAAACATAAAGATTGAGGGGGGGGGGGGTGTCAAATGTAATAACCAATAAACTTGTCTATGAATAGTAAATGAGTGGGATGAGAGATCTACTTTAGCGGTGGTAATTATGTAATTTCATTGCTTACCTAATGTACTATATAAAGGACATTTCTTTTTTTAGAAAATGGTCAATGATTAGTCAATTATTACTACATCTATTCCTTTTGTCTCTTTCTCTTTCTATTAAATAATGTTTCTCTCTATAAAAATTCATGATACGAATATTTCTAGGCAGACACTCCCTTACAAATATTTTCATATCCGAATTTAATACTAAGATATATCTGACATCAGCTTTGACAATTAATTTGGATATAAGTGGGATTATGGTAACGTGGGTGTTAGTTGATGGAGGCAGTTCAATGAATATAATATTCAAGGAAAACTATGATAAATTTCCAAAGGTGCCCTCGCACCTATCCACCCAGTGATCCCTGATGGAGTACAAGGGTATCATTCTAGCTCATAGGAGAGGTCGAACCAATGGTAACATTTGATCACAGCAATGCCAATAAAGAACTCAAGACACTTTTCATGATCTCGGACGCCCCCGACTCTTACCAAGCCATTATTGGTAGACCATGGCTGCACCAAATAAAGGCTATCTCGTGCACTTTTTGATAGTGCGTCAAATATCTCGTTGGCGCTTTAGTGGGGATCATCAGGGGGAGCTAACAAACTGTTAGATTTTGTTATGTTGTCATCGTTGACCTTCAAAACCGCTGCAATAACAATTAGGTGGTGATAAATTGGGGGATCAGCCTATAAACTCTATCCCATCCGCCTGATGTGATACATGATCCTCGTAAAAATGATATGACAGTTAGTGCATCTGAAAACGGAAGTGAAGAAGCCATGACAGAGCCGCACTCTTCGAATTAGTAATGAACTATACCCCATTTTTCGAAACTCTTTAATTACTTTATTACGACATAACATGGATATTTTTTGCATGAAGTACTAGCAATGTGTCAGGATTCCACCCTTCAATTATTTGCCACGAGCTAGCTATCGACAGATGAGCTAAGGCGGTTTTCCAGAAACGACGATCGTTCTCAGCAGAGAAAGCCGAAGCCATTACGAGGGAAGTAGACAAGCACTTATTCGCAAAGAAAAGTACCCAATATGGGTAGCAAACCGAGTCTTGGTTAATGAAAATTACGTTTTCCTGCTCCCCCATATTGACCAGCTTATGGACTTGGCCTCGGGCTGGAAGTACCTATCGTTTATTGATGTTTACTATGGCTACAGTAAAATCCGCATACACCCCAATAAAGATGAGCATACTACGTTTCAAACTGAGAAAGGGCTCTACTGTTACAATATTATGCCTTTCGATCTTAAGAATGCGGGTTCTAGGTACCAACGTTGGTCGATCAGAGTTTTAAGAAACAGTTTGGTAATGATATGAAGGCCTACATCAATAACATGTTCGTTAAAAGAACCACAACGTATTTCCAACTCGACGTACTGAGCAACATATTCTCCATTATGTGATGTTTTAACCTTAAGTTGAATCATGTGAAGTGTTTTTTTGATGTTCAAAGCTGTAAATTCATCGGTTATGTAGTCAGCAAGAATGGGATAGAAGATAAACTAGATCAATAAAGGGCATTACTATAGATGGAACCCCCAGGAACATCAAGAAAGTGCAGTGCTAACGGGGAGTCTGACGGCATTATTGCGATTCATTTCTCGGGTATCCGACAAAAGCCATCATTTTTTGAGATCCTTAAAGGAGCTGGAAAAAATTCTTAGGATGAAAGGTGCAATGAATTATTTAATGTGCTTAAAAACTACCTTACATCGCCAAGGATCCTATCTGATTCCACCTTCCGGGAAACCCCTCTTCCTTTACCTTTCGATTTATGTTTTTTCGTCAGTGGAGTGTTAGTTCGCGAGCCAGAGAGCATGCAGTGGCCAATCTACTACACCAAAAAAACTTTACTTGATGCAGAAACTTGCTATCTTAATTTAAAAAACCTAGCCTTGAGTTTGGTAGTAGCGGCATGCAAGATGATACCATATTTCCAAAATCGCATTGTCACCGTGCGCACCTCATTCCCCCTCAGGTATGTATTGTAAAAACACGATATATCTCGAGGACTAACGAGATGGTCTGTAGAACTAAAGGATTACGACATTAAGTATGAGACCTAACCTAAAATTAAAGGTCAAACCATCATCGATTTCATTAACGACCTCTACATCACGAGGCGAAAGCAATGCGACCGACTGTCGATAAACATACCTATTATATTTATGTGATGACTATCTCTTTGGGGAAAATGAATAAGCAAAGGCCCTGCAACTATCCGCTGTCAAATGCATCATGCTAGATAGTGTTATTTACCTAAAGAGTGCCACGAGACCCATACTGAGGTACCTCAGTCAGGATGAAGCCTTCGATATTCTACAAAATCTACATGCAGGGAGGCGAGGGCGCATTATGGGCACCACAGTTTGATTCATCGTTTTTGCTTGCGGGCTACAATTGCCCCCATTTGGCCACATATGTCGAGCACATAGTGCAAGGATTTCACCCATGCTAATAATACGCTAACATCGGTCATCTACCAAACAATCATATGAGCTACAATCCAACCCCATGCCCTTTCGAGAAATGAAGGATCGACTTGGTCGGACTACTACCTTTGGCCATGGGGAAGCGTCAATACCTGGTAATTTTTGTGGCTGACTTCACAAAGTGGGTCGATACTAAGGCCCTCTGTCGGACAAGAGCACAAGAAATATTCGAATTCATTCATAACCAAATCATCATCTGTTTTGGAAGCCTGTGTGTCCTCATGGTAGATAACGGCCCGCGATTCCAAAATTTTATCCTCACGATATTCTACAGACACTACTGTGAGCTCACTCCTGTTTTCATCACAACAGGGGGTGACCAGAGGGAACCACTTAACGTTGGTTAGTAGCAGGGATTTCTATTCCTTTCTTCTTAGTGGTCAGATCCAACTTGTCCTTCAAGGGTACAACCTTCCTTAAAGGCCCAAGCGACATCCCCGGGTTTATCCTTAACAGGTTCGAGATTGCGTTTTTTGGACTTTGCTCGATTACCCCCATCGCAATATCCATCATCTAGCTTTCCCGATCAACCAGATCCCGCTCAACATTTTCTGTAAATTATATTTTGTACTACTCCTTCGCCGTCTTTGCCTCTAGGATCACCATCCGTAATTTAGCATTATCCAGCGTCAAAGACACGATTCTCTCCGACACATCCTCTACTCTATGTGCTCGCACCATATTTTGGATCATGAGACCTGTACGCTGAGCCATCACCTCATTATTTTCCCTGGACAGCTTGGTGCTTTGAACAATTAGTACCGTCTTCCCATTAATCAGCTCCATGCATTGCTTAGGGCAAACACTCATTTCATCAGCCACCATGCTCAGCGACTTCTGCAGGTCGGCATTGTCTTGGAGCGCCTTGTCGTATTGCATCTTTGCGGACTCGTAGCCATGCTTGAAACAGGCTACTTTGATGGTAAGCCCCCTCACCGACCCAAAAACAACGCCTGCTTCCAGTTTTCCATAGCTTGGGCATCTGAAGGGGACATACATCGATATGCCAGCACTACAGAATTGTGATGATTTTACAACAAATCAATCGCACCATGATAAGTATCCACACCAGTGCAAATATTGGAATAAAATTAACTTGTACAAACCTCAATCTCTATCTCGAGTCGCCGTTGTAGTATCTCCGCCATCGATATGGTATCATAGAAAGACAGATCTCGGTAGCGTTTAATTTGGCAAAGTATCATCAGATATTGGTGTAGTATAGGCGAATCAGCTGGCAAGTCTTTTACCGTCCCGGGAAACGCACGAGTAACATCAGAGGTGCTTCATTTGAATTGAACTAGGTATGGATTTATTCTATTAACGAAGGATGAGCCAGACCTAATCGTCACGATCGTTATCTTCGAACCCCAGTAATATTCTTGCCTTCGCCTTCGGCAGATAGACCGCTGGTGCCCTCACAGTGGTACAATTTTTATATGTAGCTAAAATTTCATCCTCTTGCATCACCTTTTTTACCTTAGCAAGCGAGGCCCTTTCTGTCTCATTTCACTTTCGACTGTGGGGAACGGCTAGGCCAACACCACTTATATTGTGATCAAAGAACATCTGTCACATTAGCGCTTGCAACCTTTCAACTTTTTCAACATCCTCGGTGGCTCTCATATTCAAATGGATCCCTATGGTAATCTCCAGTTCATGAATAGACCACAAACCTAATAATAGATAGTTTACCATGTTAACAAGCATGACGCGTCATACCTCCTAGGCCTGGTAGGGGTTGATCTTCGGGGGTCGGCACATGCGTAGTAATGATATCTGGAATGTCATACCTCTCGCTAAAATTATGGTGACCATCTTCCATCAAGTATCTATATTTGGGGGTTATACGCATAATATAATCTTCCAAAAACGTCGGGCTCTCCACTTCCTCCTCCGGTGGATCGTTAGGGAGGTCAGTCTCCTTCGTTTTTTCCCCTACTTTATTAGGGGCCATCACAACAGTATAACGACTGTAATGCATCAACAAGGCTAATATGAAATATGGTAACAACCAAATGGTCTTGCATCATGAAGAACTCTATTGACGCGAATGCATTAATGGTGATATTTCATGCGAGGAAAAGCTACTTACTATAACCCCTGGCAGAAACCTAAAACTAATCCCTCTAGCGCTCTACAAAGACGGCCATAAAATTAAATCAGGAGTCACACGTACCTGATATGGACGCACGACGATCCTTAGATAACTAAGTTTTCTCTTTGTCAATATTTTTTCACTCTCCAACAAAGAACAACTCCCACAACAAGAAATTCAAAGAATGTTTTTTTTGCTAACCTAGATACATACCCAAAACTCTAGGATAAAAAATTAATTTTTTATTACCACAATGATTAGTGAGAATTGAAACGTCCTCGCTACTTGTCTGCGCACACTATCTTTATGTGAAAGGATTTGATTGTAAGCGGCACCGCAATGATGTGTGTCTTGTTCTTCGTGAACTTCAATCACATCTATTTGGCTCAGACGTCACACATCGCCACCGCAGCGTTGGGAAAATTTGGGTTACTACACATATCTTGATGAAAGATTTTTACTCATTTTACTATTCCTATCCTTCAGCTCGTGTTACTAAAAGGATTAGGGAGAGTTCTAACGAAGTGATTAGTACTCCCTCCGTCCCAAAATACTTGTCGTTCTAGGAAATATTTTTTGTCCAACAATACATGTCGTTCTCATTTACCACTGCAAATTTTAATATTATTTATAATCATCTACCAATTAGATTCTTTCTTTTTTATACTTTTTATGAAAAAGAGATGTAATTATGACCTTCCTTAAAACTCGTGCATAACCTTAAAACGACATGTATTTTGGGACAGAGGGAGTATAAAGCAAGATATGATCGTGAGATGAAGGCCCTTCGTTTAGTGAGGATTACCCTCGTGGTCGAGGAACAAAGAGCTAAAGAGTCCAAATAGTGTACCCATGGTCTGGGTAAAAGAAATCAAGACCGATCACACAGAGCAATCATGGACCACCCATCAGGAAATGGTTTGGTATATTACAGAGGGGTCTCGCACATTATCGAGGTTTCTTGCGCGTTACACAATCCATGTATTCTTACCATTACGAGTCTTCAGCATAACTAGTCATGAAGAGGCTTAATGGGTATTAAAGACGGTCCAAGTTCAACAAAAGTGGTCCACTTATACAAGTGAAAAGAGTTAGAAAAATTCTGACAGTATTAACTAAGCAGCGGCGGGAATAAATTTCCCTCCAAGAATGGGCTCCAAGATTGGCGCTTCCTTTCCGATTTAATCGTCGGTTCTATTCCGTTTAATATTTCCTTTGTTTTCTTCCTTCTCTCTCATTTCTCTGTTCTTCAGAGTTTAGGGTGATCTTTAGTAAGGCGTTTCGGTGTACTCTTTTTGGTCTCTGTTTTTTTTATTAAAACAGAGTATCTTTTTATGTCCGGATATGGCGTTTAATGTTATTAATGTAGAAGAGTTTCCATCTCTTCATCAAGAATCTGGTAAGGATCATATGGGAAGTAAGTCAAACTCTTATGCTGAAGTTTTAAAGAAAAGTATTTCAAAGCAAGAGAAAGATCAGTTTGAGCCAGAATGGAAGGAATTTAAGAATGATCATTTATCGATTCAATTCGATAAAGGAACGCTTGAGAAACTGAAATCCAAATCGAAGCACTCACTTGTTGGAAAATTCACACATGGAGTGCCGAAAAGAGCTGTTCTGAGTAAGTTTCTTGATTCTTTCAAATTCAGGGAACCTTTTAGATTTAGAGTATGGGACGCAATACATGTCATATTTGAGTTTAATGCTAAATGTGATTATGCTAAGTTATTCCATAGAGCTGTTTGGACTATGGATTCTTCAGTTATGCGTCTTTTGAAATGGTCTAATGATTTGTCAAAATAATCATCTGTGTCTCCGGTCTGGGTTAAGTTTGTGATTCCAGAAGTTCTTTATGATGAAAGTGTGGTTAAATCTGTGGCTTCGATGTTGGGTGAAGTTTTAGTGGTGAAACTTCCTGATGAAAACAGATTGTTTTCACAATGTTCTGTCTTGGTCGAGATTGATGTTACTAATAAGCCTCCATCAGATGTCTGGATTGGATTTGGCGAGAATTTTGGTTTCTGGATCAAGATAATATACACTAATATGCCAGTATACTGTGAAAAGTGCTATCATCTAGGCCATAGTATGGAGGGTTGTAAGAAGGTTGCCAAGAATCAAGAAAATGTTGAGGGTTTTACAACTAATAAGATCCAGTCTATCATAACTAAGCAATGGGTGAAGAAAGATGAAAAGATTGTGCTTGGGAATGTTGTTGAAGGCGGTAAGGCTCCTGAACAAGGAGAGATAATTGAGGCCATTGAAACATTGCATCTGGGGTTAACAGATAATAATGTTTATGTTAATATGGTTTATGATGATGAAGAGTCCCCTAATGATAAGTCGAGAAGTTTGCAGCATTCTCCTACTAAGAAATGGGTGTCTAACTCTCCTGAGTTTTATCGTGGAAGTAAGAATGATATGGAGAGTAGTAAGAGATCTGAGGGTAAGCTTCAGCAGAATAAAGAGGTTGTTCAGAATAAGGAGGCTGTTCAGAATAAGGAAGCTAATGTTCAACATGTTTTACTCAAAGCTAATAAGCAGAAGGATAAGGATGATCAGATTGATGCTGAACAGAAGAAGGATGTTATAGAAGAGGAGGATGAACAAATGAGTAGGTTTAGTAATCAGAATAAGAGTGAAGGTGAAGGGGAGGGTGAATCTAGTTTTAAGGAAATTCTTGACAAAAAAATCAAGATAGCTAAAGGCAAGAGAATTACTAGAAGCAAGACGATTAAGGCTTTACAGTTCAACAGTTCAAGTAAATCTAAAGCTTCAAACTCTTTAAATGATTAGTTTTATAAATTGGAATATTCGTGGTATCAAGGACAAAGCTTCTGTTCGTAGGCTCAAGTATCTTGCTATTAAAAATAAAGCTAAGTTAATTGCAATTCAAGAGCCTTTAGTGGATTGTGATAATATTGCTAATGTTGCTGCTAAAATAGGTTATGATAACTTTGCTTTTAATGTTAGTAACAAAATTTGGATTTTCTAGAAATATGATGTTTCTGTTGAAATTTTGAATGATATGAATCAGTGCCTTAACATTAAAGTTAGTTTATTAAATGACAGTCAGCATGTTATAATCTCTATTGTTTATGCTAAATGTCAAAGAGTCAATAGAGTTGAGTTGTGGAATTTTCTTAAGAGTACTGCTGTTACTGAATTAGGTTGGTTAATCTGTGGTGATTTCAATGCTGTTTGCTCTATTGATGATCAGTTGGGCTGTAGTTCTTTTTGTTTGAATAGCACTAATGATTTTAATGACATGATTAGCACTTGTGATGTTGAGGATGCTGGTTACATTGGTTCCAAGTTTACTTGGTCTAATGGCTCTAAATGAAAGAGATTGGACCGGGTTTTTACTAATAATAAATGGATCAGCATGTTTAACACTACTAAAGTTTACCATCTTGCTAGAACGGGATCTGATCATATGCCCATGGTTATTTCTTTTGCTTATAATGCTATGAAAGGCAAAGCTGATTTTAAGTTTCAGGAAATGTGGTTGTTAGAAGAAAATTTTCTTTCTTTTGTTGAAGAAAATTGGAGAGGTGATATGATTGGTGATCCTTTATTCATGTTCTGGAATAAGTTGAAAAGATTGAAGAAGGGATTAAAATTGTGGAATAAGGAGGTGGTTGGTAATATCTTTAGCAAGGTGCAAAGCATGGAAGACATGGTTTTACAAAAAGAGTTACAACATCAGAATTGTCAGTCTGCTGAGTCCAAGTCTGAGCTTCTTAAGGCTAATGCTCTTCTTATTAAAGCTCACAGAATGGAGGATCTTTATTGGAAGCAGCAATGCTATAGCAAATGGTTGATTGAGGTGGACAGAAATACTAGCTTTTACCATAGCTTTGTGCAAAAGAAGAGAAGGCGCAATAGTATTAAAGGTATCAGATGTGGTGAGGTTTGGCTTTCTGAATCCTCTGAGATTGGTCTTTCTGCTGTGTCTTTCTTTCAAAATGCTCTTACTAATTCTCATATGGATGATGTTAATAGGCTGAATGATGATATTTTTAACTATATTCCTAGACTTGTTACTGATGATATTAATAGGAGCATTCTTAAGCCTATTGATGATAGTGAGTTAAGAAATGTCATCAAGTCTATGAATGCGTCTAGTGCTCCTGGTATGGATGGTTTTACTGTTAATTTCTATAATAATTGTTGGCACATTATTAAAGTAGATATGTTAAATGCTATGAATGATTTCTTAAATGGTAGATGTATTCCTAAAGTTATTTTTTCTACTGGTGTTTGTTTGTTGCCTAAGGTGAATAATCCTATAACTTGGAAAGACTATCGGCCTATTAGTCTTTGCTCTGTGATTAATAGAATTATGTCCAAGATAATTGTTTCTAGGATGGTTTTGTTTCTGCCTAGTTTGATCTCTCCTAACCAGGGAGGGTTTGTTCCTAGCAGAAATATTAATGATAATATTCTGATTTGCAAGGAGTTCATTTGTGACTTAAATAGGAAAGTTAAGCATAATAATATGGTTGTTCAGCTTGATATGTCTAAGGCGTTTGACAAGCTCAAGCATGATTTTATTTTTAAAGTTCTAGATAAATTTGGGTTTTCATCTAGATTAATTTGTCTTATTAAGAAAATGATCCAGTTTGTGAATATTTCTATCCTTGTGAATGGTGAGAGCTTTGGTTATTTTAACACTACTAAAGGTCTGCGTCAAGGTGATCCTATCTCACCTTTTCTTTTTATTATTGCTGAAGAGTTGTTCATTAGGGTTTTTAATGCTTTGATTCTTAATAACAAGAGCATGAAGTATAAATGTAGAAGTAGTATCTGTGTGAATAGCTTAGCCTTTGCTGATGATATGCTTTTCTTGAATTGCAAAGATACAACTGTTAACAAGCTTTGCAGTTTTTTGGACAAGTATCAGTATCTTTCTGGCCAGGTTGTGAATAAGGAGAAAACTAAAGTGTTAATGACTAAAGGTATTGATGTTAATAAGATTGACATTGTTGTTAATCAATCTGGTTTCTCTTCTAGTCAGTTGCCTACAGACTATCTTGGTGTTACAATTAACACTAATAATAGATGCAGTAACTTCAACAAGCTCATTTGTAAGGTCGGTAGTAAAATTGAGGAATGGAGTATTGTTAAGCTTTCTTTTGCAGGTAGGCTTATGCTGGTGAAATCAGTTCTTTCTAGTATTATCCTTTATTGGATGCAATCTAATGTGCTTCCCAAAGGTATCATTTATAAGTTAGAAATCATGCTGAATGGTTCTTCTGATTATGGTAAAAAGGTTCATTGGTGTAGCTGGTCTAATCTGTGCAAGAGTTATAGTGAGGGTGGTCTGAATGTGAGGAATATGGATGATGTGCAAACTGATATCTCTTTCAATCTTTGGGCTGCTTTTAGGGAGAATAATACTTTTTGGGCTAATGTTATGCATAGTATCTATTGCAGTAAGCATCATCCTTTGCAAATTAGTCCCTTGAAGGCTGGTTCTTTAGTCTGGAAGAGAATGATTAGTGTTCGTGATAAAGCTGAATGTTTCATCAAGTGGAAGATTGGTAATGGTATGGTTGATTTTTGGTTGGATAACTGGACGAGTTCTGGTCCTTTTATTACTTTTAATTACAATGATAATAACTTGTGGTTCTCTCCTGAAAAGGTTAGCACTTATTGGTCTAATAGCTCATGGGATTTATCTTCTGTTGAAAGCTTTATTAGTCCCGATGTTATTAATAGTATTAGGAGTATTCGTATTAATGATAATAGTCTTGATATTATGGTTTGGTCCCTTGCTAAGAATGGTAAGTTCAGCCTTAAGGATACTTGGGAGGGTGTTAGGAGAAAGTTTGATACTGATTCTGTTTATAAAAGCATTTGGAATTCATTAACTCCTAGTAAAAGTTCTTTCTTTCACTGGAAGATTCTTAAAAATTATGTTGCTGTTGATTCTGTTCTTCAAAAGAGGGGTGTTGTTTTGGCTTCTAAATGCTTGTTCTGTGAGGATTGTGAAACTATTGGTCATCTTTTTGTTTCTTGTGATTTTGCTTGGTCAATCTGGATTCATTTTGCTGTAATTTTTAGAATTTACGTGAATAGACAGATGAACATTAAGGTTATTTCTAAGATATGGCAAGGTGCTCGAGCTTCTAAAGTCCATGTCAGAAGTATCATTCCCTCTCTTATTCTTCACAGTATTTGGAAAGCAAGAAACCAGCTTAAGATCAAAGGCATTAAAACTTCTAATACTGCTATCATTAACCATATTATTTCAATCATTCAGAATTTTGACAAGAATAAAGTGATTAGCAAATCTAACTCGAGTTCTTATCCTAAAGCTGCTTCTAGTCTAGGTTGTTGTAATCATGTTAGTCTTGCTAATAGACCTGTGTATGCTAAGTGGGTCATGCCTCCTTCTGGTAGGCTTAAGATGAATGTGGATGCCTCTTGTTTAAAGAATGGAGAGGCCAGTGGTGCTGTCATAATTCGGGATAGCAATGGTAGTATGGTTAAAGGTCAGAGCTACTTGTATGGTAAGTTGACACCATTACTTGCTGAGATTCATGTAATATTAGATGGTCGGCTACTTTGCAAGGTGAATAACTGGACTTGTGTGGACATAGAATCTGATTCTTTAACTGCCATTAATTGGGTTACTAATAGGTCTCTCGTTTTAGCTTGGTTTATTAAACCTGTTATTCAATGGATTCGTAATTTGCTACTCAGCAGCATGACTATTGCTCATGTTTTTAGAGAGCAAAATCATGCTGCTGACTGGCTTGCTCATTACACTATGTGTCAGAAATCAACTTTGAATATATCTGTTAACTCTATTCCTATCGGTTTAAAAGCAATTATTATTCTAGAAGCGTTAAATCTTGGTTACATAACTGTTGATATATGACTTGTTATGCTTGCAATGTTTTGTGTAATGACTTGTTCTCTTTACCTTGATGTTTTTGCTCTTTGTTGCTGAGAGTCCTGGTGATAGTAGCGCTGGTGCTGGCTTGATTGTTTGGTTTGCGTCTGAAGTTTGTATCTTGATTCTGAGAAGTTGGTGCTTGTTGCTGTTTCTTTTGTGGCTTAAGAATGCTAAGTTGGTGATGCTGTTGGTCTTCTTTTGGCTTGATGATGGAGTCATTTAGATGCTGTTGGTTGGCTTGATGATGAAGACTGGCCTTGATGACTTTCACATTGGCCTTGATGAAACAGCTCTTCCTTATTGTTGCTGATTTTGTGCTCTTTAGGTGTTAAAGGTGTTTGTTTTAATGGTGGCCGCTCAATGAAGTTCTTATTATAGCTTTATGATCATATATTAAGTTAGGGTTTTGATCTGGGCTTTAGGGTTTGTATAGGGCCCTTGGTCTTTTCAATTTCCCGCGTCTGTATAGGGCATTTGGTCTGTTTAAACTTTCTTTATTTTAATATATATCTCATTTTAGCTAAAAAAAAAACAAAAGTGGTCCACTTTCAAATAACATCGTTATACAATTAATGGGAGTGTGTGTGTAATAATAAATTATATAAATAGAATTAGAAGAGTGAACAATGTATCTTTTCTTCTTTGATTAATAAATTTACCTATTTGGCGTACACTCGTGCATATTGTTTCTTAACAACGCCAATAGATCTCGAGACTCTTATAGTCAAGTCAAGTATGATGTGTTTTGGTTAGGTTGTTATGTGAATATCAAAATTCAATAATTCTAAAAAAATAAAGATACTAAACATCCAAGATATTATAAATATTTCAGTCATTCCTCAACGTTATCGCTAGGACTGTGGGGTTATTGATAATGGTGAAATCTATCTAGTTACAATTTATCATGCCCGCTAGATTGTAACGTCCATTGTGTAGTAATTTGGTAAGCAAGTTTAAATACATATATGTTGAAAAATGAAATCACACGTATATATCATATAATAAATTTAATATTAGTATGTAATACATATATTGATTTTTTAAATGAGAATATATATTCTATGAGTATAAATAAGATATTTACTCAATGAATAAAATATTTCATATCTTTTTTTATCTTTTAGGATATTATTTTACTTTCTATCTTCTCTTTCGTATCTATTCGAGATTCACATAAATCTATCTGGATATTACCACATCAGACCTAATGTTCGATTCTATATGATTAGATGAATTAATTATCTAAGAAAAAAATAAAATAAAAACTAAAAAATAATCAATATGATCGATGTTAAAACAATTAAGTTTTTTTTAATTTTGTTTACATAATAAACATGTAAATGTAATAAAATGTTATTTTTGATTATTCATTGTTATATTTTTAACTGATATACTAATGCTCTATATTTATTAAACATAAATATTATTGATCAATATAATTTTGAAATAATGGATAATCATTCATTTTAGGATTAAAATATGCATATTTCTTTGTCAATTTCTTTTCTTATCTCTTTTTAAATATTTTTATCAACGTGGTTAAGGACTCGTAAATTAGTCAACCAACAAACAAAGTACTATTAAATTGATGAAGGTGTAGTAAAAAATATGGTTTAAGGTTCATTAAATATTATAGATGGTGTGTCATAATGTTTCTAAAACATGGACAACATGAAAAACTCATTAAAAACTATATTTTTTTTAAAATAGTTTTAAAATGATTACATATAATACATTTTTTCATAATATAAAATAACATATAAGATACATTTGGTAGTATGCATATTTAATTTATATGATTAAAAATATTTTAAAATTTAATTTTTTTACATAACATTATAAATATTTGGTTTTGAGGTTCTTCATGCATGTTCTTTCGTTTTGAACAAGAACTTCATTATTTTTAAGAGATGATTCTCCTTTATCAAATCAAGCTCTGAATTTCTTAATCCGTATATTTAATCTACTTTTAATCTTCTTAAACTGTTTGTCAGAAACCTTTAGAAATTGGTCAGTTTATTTTTTAGAATTGTAATCCCCTGTTATCCAATTTCAAAACATTGTTAATACTCTTCTATGAGAAATTTGCGTTGATCTGATACCCTTATTGGTACTTATTATATTAGGATAGTAGATACTCTTGAAAATTTATTCACATACAATGGAGTCATTATGTTGATGAAACAGACCAATTTGGTTGTATGTATTACACAAGAAACTAAAACTCGATTAACAATTTTTTCTACTATCAATTATCTTACAAAAATAAAATAATCTAACAAAATAAATTAAGTTAATAGTTAAATAAAGTATTAATACTGATAAAAAATATATATTCCAACAATAACACCAAAATATTTATGTGATAATTTGCAAGTGTACAAATATCGCTCAAGTAATAGTAAATGTTTTAGAATCTAAGTTATCAAATCTCATGCAATAATTTTATTTTATCAATCAATAAAATTTTACTATCTAATTTATTGACACTAAGATCTCGTATTTAATCAACTAGATATATTTACATGAAAAATAAAGGATATGACAAGTTTTCATCTCATGTTAATTCTTATAATTTTTCAGTGAACCCGAACATCCAACCTAACAAGCAAACGAGGCACTTTTTTTTGAGAATGTAAAGGTTATTATGAGAAAAGTTGATCCGCATACTATCATATGACTTATCCATGAGCGTAAAAAAGATCCGGCCCAGTTTAGGGAAACAAATAATGTGTGTTGACTTCAGGAATTTCAATATGGTATGACCAAAAGATTATGTTTTAGTGTTGATTAATTAGTATACTAATCCTTTGGTATATCTTTCATGAACACTTATTTTATTCGGGTTAGAAGACAATAAATTCTAAAAAACATGTCTTTTTCACTAGTTGGAAGAGTATGACTAATATTTTAAGAAGATAAAGAGCATATATCTTCCACATGAATATTATCTAAGCATGTTATAGGAGAAAAGCTTAATCTTTGTTTGGTTGTGTCTACATCGTAATAGCTATTATCGTGAAGCATGGGGAGACAAATTCGAAGCACATATTGTGTGTAAGTAATATTATGATTGATGTTGAGACAATGTACATTCAACTAGAAAAGTTGGCTCTCTCTCTAGTTGTGACATATATGAAAATAAGATATAAATTCATTATATTATTTTTAATGTGCTCCCAGTTTATAATATTTTTCAAAAGCCCGAAATATTTGAGCATCTAATGAAATACTCAATAAAGTTAGAGGATTTTAGTAAAAAATTCGAGTCATGAACTGCGATTAAGGCTGACTCCTTGCAGATTTCTTAACTGAGCCTTATGTAGAAATACTAGTTTCTCTCATTAATAGCCTAATGATAGAATGGTTGGTTTTGACTAACGATGGGTTGAACCACTCATGAAGTAGATCCATGATCTATTTGGTTTCATTTTATGAAAATGTAATGCATCAAGTCATACTTTTTTTATTTTTATGCATCCAACAATGAGGTAAAATACGAAATTATTACTTTGTGGAGCAAAAAATGAAAATACTTAGCTACCAATAAAGTATGCTCGCCACATGGACGTAAATAAATAAACCATTATTCAATTTATAAAAATACATAAAAAGATAAGAAAATAACTTGATACGATATATTATGAACAAATCCTCATATAAAAAAACAATTTAACTGAATCCTTGGAAACCTCAATTTAGATGTCGGCGGATAATTATTAATGAACAACCTTCAATTCATAAAGTGTCTGAAACTATATCATGAGCGATAATAGAGGTATATGCAATCGATATCGGAGACGACTAACAAAGAAAGATCCAAAAATTATTCCTAAATGTAAGCTTACCGTCTGACAAAACTATGGCTCGTGATATCAATATACAGTTTAATAGGTGTATGTTATTGGGATTTTTTTTGTTGACATAACCTTACTTGACTTCTCTTTTAATATATCGGTCTCGATGAATCCTTATTTTTACTTGGAGATTTGCATGAGGGGGATTGTTTGGCTTACTTTGGACATAAGACTTTTCTAAAAAAACGTCTTATTAACATGATATTATTGGCTTAGGATTATGGTCGACTTAAAGCTTGTTAAGAAATACGAAACCAAACATCATTTAATAAATAAAATTTACCCTCAGTCGCTCACATAGATATAATATCCAAGGTCTTTCTTTCGATATGTTGGGGATAATCACAACAAATAATGACCTACAGTTTCAAAACACTCAAATGGATTTGTTTTGCCAAATAATTGACGTAAAGTAAAACTTCTCGGTGTTTTTCCACCCTCAAGCTACCGATCATGTTGAATGAGCCTATATAAAATTACATCGACCTTACAAGAAGTACCCCAATCATACATAAAAACTCTATACAATGAAAAATATTGAGACTACGCACATCCTTGTTTATAACATGAATTTAGGTGATTTTTTTTAAAATAGTACAATGTTCATCAATAAAATATAAAAATGGTATTTTAGGAATATTATAAATAAAATTACAATAATGGATATAAAAAATTAAATTGAATACCTTATTGGTCAAAATAGTTTAGCATATACCTAAGTGGTAATATAAGTGGAGAAAGACACCTTAATTGTCATTATCCCTTAAAATAATATGAATTGATCAAGCAAGTTCGACATCTTACAACAATACACATGTGATGTATCAATTTGGAAACTTAGTCTTCATCATTTTCCATTGTATTTTTTTGGACATCATCATTGTTGAGTTTATCTACACCTAATTTAGGGTTTGCTCGAAGACTAAAGAACGAAGATCCTTAGTGGACGTAGAGGATGTTTACCTACAAAGAAATTAAATTTTGAAATTGATTAATGGAGGTTTTCCTCTATGGTAGGTAAATTTTGTCGATTTTCTAGTCGGTTTGTTCGACATTTCTTACAAAAATACGTATTTGAAGTATCCAATTGCCAATATAGCCTCCAACACCCCCGTTTTATTTTTTGGACATAATCCTTGCTTAATTATCTAATATAATTTAAGGTTTATTCCACGGTTAAAGCACAAGTGTCTATAACACACAAAGAGGATGTTTAAATACAAATAACTTATATATTGAAATTGAGTAATAGAGGATTTTCTATATGGTGGGTAAATCTAGTCGCTTTTCTCAAGAAATCAAACAAAATCTAAGAGAAAAGTCATTAACTGTTAAAAATTAAGAAGACAAGTGGATGAGTTTTGAGCTAAATGGTGAGTAAAAAGGCAGAGGATCTAGTGTTGTATATAATGATAATGATTGCTGCAACGAATGGTTTAATGTCGATATTTTTATTGGATTTGAGTTTTTCGAGTTCATGCAATGATTAAAATACCCCTAAACTGGTCAATTGGGAAAAGATGATTGTGTTTCCTTTTATGGGTTGAGTATTTAGGTTCTCCAAAGTGAGGTGAAAAATATAAAGTTGAAAAAGATCCAGAATGTTGAAAATAAGAAGTTTGTATACGAGTTATGTGAAAGAAATTGCGGGTTTGATGAAATAAATAGCAGAATCATTTTGTAATAAAGTTTTAGTTATGCTGCAACTTCATGGTAATAACCGAGTTGAAAGTAATTTTATGGATAAAAGAATAGTCTAGTTGCAAATTCGTTAAAAATATGTTGCTACTAATAATTGACGATAAACGGATTAAATGATAAGTTATAAAAGATTATTCTTCAATGGTGGTTCAACTATTTTCGGCTTGGAGATACTTGGTGACTTATGGGCAATGATCTACAGTTCTCAATCGGTCCTCCCCACAGAATCTATTAAATTGGGTATATCGTTTTTTCGCTCGTGGTATTTTTTCATACTATGCATGTTTGAGTTTGGATTCCTAAAACCATAGAACATTATATGGAGGATGAGATATTTTGTTTGGATTTCACTTTTCCCAAATCATGATTGACAAGAAGTTTTTTTCTCACCAACACTATATTATAATATTGTCAAAGGAAAAAAATGTTAAAAGGAAATCCATTATTTTGAAGATAGTTATTAAACTCATAAGACATGTATTCATTCCAAACATCCGATTGTAGAACTTTCATATTAGCAGAGAATTGAGTTTCAAGAAGCGCAAGAAAACACTATAAACTGGAAAAAAATTTCACACTTAGTCTAGAGGAAGTAAACCCGAAGTAAAATGATTAAAATCATCATAAATGTAAAAAATACTTATAGTGGTACATGAGAAACAACGAATGCAATCCTACAAGCATCACTATGAATAACACAAAGGATTATGAAACACGAGATGTATGATTAGGAAAAGGTAAAACATTACTTTTACCAAATTTACATGATGTACAATAAAAGAAGATCAAGAGAAGAACTTGTTTTATTTTCTAGTAATCTAGAAGGAACCAAAGTATCAAGTACATCAAAGTATGGATGAACCATCGACATCATTTCTTGTCATATAAAGTCTTTCCTCGGTCGGAGAAGTAAACTGATTACTAACTCGGTAATCTTGATTATAGCTGTCCGACTGAGGCTATCTCCGAGGAGTGATATGTTCGACTCGAATATTCCCTACTTTATCGTTCTTCTCAGAATACATCTTTCTTTTCCCATGATCACATTTCTTCCTTGACTTCTTCTTTCTCTGACTAGTCTGATGAGTGTGTTAGTGCATCTTCGAATCTCTTTGCCTACGATATGCTTTGTACCTGGCATCGGTATCCGAAGATGAAAATTCATTAGAGCTCAGGGAAGTATATTCACTAGATTCTAACGGCCCGTATCTTTATTCCAATATAGCTCGCATTTTGAAATGTAGATGACTTCTCCTTTGTTGTCTTTCTTCAGGTTGGATGGTATCTTGGATCTGATCAGCCATGATTCTATCTTGTCGGACTTCAGATCAAACTTTCCTAAAGCTTACTATCGCTTCCTTTTCTACATTTAGCCTTTCGATGTCTTCCAACAATTATTTACGTCTGACAACCAGGACTGATACTTCAAGAAGTTCCTCGACATATCGGTTTGGGCTGTTTCCTTCGTTTGTGACTTGTTCTTCCATCAGATGGTCGCCAGACTCAACATCAATCAAATCTCTAGTCGGATCAACCTCAGTCTCTCCATGAAGCTCTGTATCCACATTTAAAAAATATATTGTTTCCAAGGTTTTAGAATGTTAATTCTGGGTACCACTCGGTTCCCACAGACGACGTCACTGATTAACTTAGAAAGTCCATAGGGAAGTTCAGAAGCGGAAATGTTCGTGAGAGAGGATCTGACTAAGAAATGTTTGTATGAAGTGACAGTAAATAATAAAATCAGTGTTTTATAGAGAGAGAAAAATACAAAAAGAATAAATGTATCAATAATTTACTAATCACTAGCCCTTTTCCCGAAAAGGGAATATCCTTTATACAGTAGATGAAGTGGGTAGTAAAATTACATAATTACCACCATTAGAGTGGATTTTTCACCCCACTCATTTACTATTTACAGATAAGTTCTTGGGGCATATCATTTAACCACTCTACTTCTTATGTTTGCTTGACTTTGATCCTTAATCACTAAATATACAAACCTATGCCTTTTTCTTTATAATTTACCTAGTGATCACCTATATTTTTCTCCCCTTATCACTCATATTCCTAACATTTATGTATAGGTTTTGAATAATAAGTTAAGCATGTTCTTCTTTATTCCACCATACGTATGGTCAAAATTATTTTCATCATTTTTCTTGGAAACCTAAGAATTTTATTTATAGGAGTTATGGGTATTTCAACAAATAATTCATCTTAGCACAAAAGTTATCTGGTCATATGAATTGGTTTCGGGTAATCAATTCTATTACTCGAATAATATAAAATCTTGGATGAAGAAAGAGTGTAATAGTTGAGTGAATAATGATATAAAATAGTGTCAAAATCAGAATAAGAAACACCAAATTCCATACTAGAACTTGTGTTGAATGAAAGTAAAGAAAACTGACACTGCATTAATATTTGATTTCAATCTTAAACCTGTAAGGAAAAACTTAATCTAAGATACATAAAATAAAAGGTTGAAGCATTTTTCATGAAGACAGAAAGAATGAAATATGAGATTAAAAAGAAGAAGATGATGTGATAAATATTGGTAAATTGTAAGTATTTAAATAATAAATGGTAAATATTAAATATTAAATATTTAAATAATAGATGGTATAATATATATTATAAATGATAAATAGTAAATGGGTTAGATAAATAGATAGTTAAATGGTAAATAATAAATATTTGAATAATTATATTGTCCATGTGGCGTCTTACGTGGACGCAGACATGGTGAGTCCAAGGGAATTCTGAGGTAGAATACTTGGAGAACATCGCAAATGACTATATTTGCAACATTTTGGAAACATGGGGTCTGCTTTGTTACAAAAGTAAACGCGAGTGAACATTGTGAGATAAATGCCATACATGAAGGACTAGTCATGTTTGCTAGCTCATAAAGTTGCATGTAACTATTGTTGAATATTTGTAATCAAACTAAAATAAGTACCAATAATGATAATATCATCCACATAAACAAAAAAACGAATGTATCCGATGTAGATGTGTGAAAAATAGATAAGAATCATAAGAAATTTGTGTAAAACGGAATGAAAGAAATGTACAACGAAACTTCTCAAACCAAGCCAATGATGTTTGTTTAAAAAAAAGTTGAGGTGAAGAAACTGGCTTTCTTTTGCTCCAAGAAATGCTCCAAGAATGATCTGCTCTTCCTTCTCTCTTTGAATTCCTGGTTACTTACCATGGATTCTTCTACGAATGCTCCCATTAACATTGAAGAGTTTCCTTCTCTTCATCAAAATAATGTCATCTCCCGACCCAATAAATCTTACGTTGAAGCTGTTAGACAAAGTTCGTATGATCTTATATTGGATATCAATCCAGAATTTTGCAAAGAAATAATAGATCACTGTACTATCCAATATACCAAAGATACAAAAGAGTTTCTTCTTCAGAAAGCTACCATTAAACTTGTTGGAAAGTTTAGCCAAATAATCCCGAGAAAATCTGATTTGGAAAGATTTCTTTAATCTTTCAAATTCAAAGGTACCTACACATTTATCAGCTATGATTCAAGACACGTTTTAATGGAATTTCACCTAAAAGATGATGTTAGCAATATCTGGTCCAAGAATGTTTGGAACGTCGAAGGAAAGATCATGAGAATCCTGAGATGGAGCCCAAAATTCAATAAACGCTTTGAAAACCCAAAGACTCTGGTGTGGGTTCGCTTTGAAAGAGTTCTCGAGTTCATGTACAATGAATCTGTAATAATAGACTTAGCATCATCAATCAGAACTCCCTACAAAATAATTTTCCCTAACAATAACAAGGCTGCCATGAACGCGTGCTTTGCTCATATCGAACTTGACGTTTCAAGAAGCCTTAAATATAGACTTTGGATAGGCTTTGGGTCCAATAACGGCTGTTGGATCAACTTAAGCTATAAGAATGTTCCTCCCTATTGTAACGTTTGTTATTACATTGGTCATAAAGATGAAGACTGTAAAAAACCTGAAAAGGCTGGTCATCAAGATAAAGAAGTTGAAAAAGTGGTTGAACCTGCTGAAAGCGTTAAAGATAACACCATTCAAGGGATAGGAACGTCTCAAAATGTTAAAGATAAGACCAATCAAGAGATAAGAACATCTCAAAATGTTTCAAACAACATCCAAACTTTTAGTAAAGTTTACAGAAGGAAACTCAAATCTATTATCACAAGAAATGATCAAGATCTGGAGGTTAAAGATTGTAATGAAGTTACAAAAAAAGATTACAATGGTCAAAATAGTGAATCTGCTAAAAATAACATGGAACTTATAGAAGCCTTGCACAGACACGATCAGGATTTTTCTCAAAGCAATCTTCAGACTGATGAAAGCAATATAACACCAGATTGTGAAAACATTGGCAGTTGTGATGATTCTCCAGGAAACCTCTTTGATTTTGGCACCATCATCATCAGCAAATTAAAGTCTGAAATGAAAAGAAGAAAATCCAAAAAGTTTACTGTCAATTCTCTGACCAGAAAAGGAGAAAAATCGAAACATAAATCCCTATTTGATAATGATAAGGATAACTAGTTGGAACGCTAGAGGTGTAAACAATAAGCCTACCTTGAGAAGGCTCATTTCTATGGTTAAAGAAAACAAAATTAAGATCTTGTCTATTCAGGAACCTATGGATGAATTTGGTAAGATTGAGAGTGTTTCTGCTTTTCTTGGCTTCAAAACGTTTGCTGCTAACTGCTCAAATAAAGTGTAAATTCTTTGGTGTTAGGATGTGGAGATTAATATTGTTAAGGACCATGATCAATTATTACATATGGTGGTGAATTATCCTGGTTGTGATTTTAACTTCAAGTTTAATGCTGTTTATACCAAGAGTCAGTGTTTGCTTAGAATGGATCTTTGGGCTCAGATGATCTCTATTGTTTCTACTCATGTTCCTTGGATTATTGTCGGTGATTTTAATGCTATTATTTGTTCTGATGATCAAGTGGGTTGTAATTTCTATAACTATGCTAGCACTAGTGACTTCAATGATGCTATTAGACATTCCAAGCTTGAAGACGCAGGATTTATGGGTTCAAGATACACTTGGAACAGGAATACTCGTTGGAAAATATTGGACAGAACAATGATTAATGAAAAGTGGATCAATACCTTCAATGAGACCCATGTGTTTCACATGGTCAGAACTTGTTTTGACCATGCCCCTCTCTTAATTCATTCTAACTATAATTTTATATATATCAATAGAAAGAATTTTTTTAAATTTATCAATTCCTGGACTAATGATGATAGTTTTCTTAACACTGTTAGACAGAATTGGAGCATGAATTGCAAGGGGAACCCTAGTCAAGTTTTTTGGTACAAGTTAAGGAGGCTTAAAATCTGTCTTAAGAATTGGAATATCAATTCTTTTGGTAATATTTTCTGTAAGGTTAAGGATGCTGTTGAGGAGGTCAAGAGAATGGAAAGCAGGAATCTTAATAATAACAACAATGTATCTAAGGCTGATCTCTCGAAGGCTAATAGCATGTATATTAAAGCCCTCAAAAATGAGGAGAGCTTCTAGCAGCAAAAGTGTTAAAATAGTTGGCTTAAAGAGTGTAATGGTAACACTAATCTTTACCATGGTTATGTTACCAAGAAAATAAGGCGTAACACTATCAAGGGGATCAAAGAGGATAGCGTCTGGATCCAGAATTCTACTGATCCTGCTAACTCTACTGAATCTTTGTTTAAAAGTTCTTTATCTTCTAATACTTATACTAATAAAGACGAGGAAGAGTTTTTAATATAGGATGCCATCTTTAACAACATTCCTAACCTTGTGACTGATGAAGACAATACATCCATTCTCAGGCAAACCAACAGCTCTTGACGGGTTTAATATCTTTTTCTTCAAAACTTGTTGGACTATAATCATTGATGACCTCTGCAAGGCCTTAAACTCCTACCTTACTGGAAACAACATTCCTTGTGGTGTTTTCGCCACTAGTATTTGTTTGATCCTAAAGATTCCTAATCCTACTAGTTGAAACAACTTCAGACTGATCAGCCTTTGTTCTATATTCAATAGAATTTTCTCAAACTTAATTAACTCTAGATGAGCTAATATCTTACCTAAAATTGTTTCTAAGATGCATGGAGCCTTTGTTAAAGGCAGGCTCATCCACGAGAACATCTTAATCACTAAGGAAATGATCCATAACATAAACAGAAAGCCAAAAACTAAAAATGTCATGATACAACTTGACATGTCTAAAGCGTTCGATAGGATGTCCCATGTCTTTATTCTTAAAGTTCTTTCTTGATTTGGATTTTATGATAACTGTGTCTCGCTAATTAAGAACATGATTTCAAAAGTTCATATTTCTATCCTAATAAATGGTTCTGTCATAGGCTACTTTCACGAGAAGAAAGGATTAAGGCAAGGAGACCCTTTGTCTCCCAGCCTTTTTATCCTTGCTGATGAGGTCCTCCTTTGAGGGCTCTGCAACCTTTTCAACGCTAACAAAATCCTTCTTTATGCCTTAAGATCTAATTATCTGGTGCGTTGCCTGGTCTTCGCTGACGACATTTTGATATTCACCAATTGCAAGCCAAATTCCATTGATGTTTTGTGCAAGTTTCTGGAAAAGTATCAGCTGATCTCCGGTCAAGCTATCAACAAAGAGAAAACAAAGCTGATTATTTCTAACAAAGCTAATCATTCCAACACCAGCAACATAAAGATTAACACTGGATTCAACACTAATACGCTTCATTTCAACTATATCGGGATCACTATTGCAAGAAACAATAAATGAAAGAATTTATCTTCTCTTCTTGATAAGATTCATGATAAAATTGCTGAATGAGATCTTAATAATCTGTCTTTTGGGGGGAGAATGACCCTTATAAATTATGTTTTACTGCCTATCACCTATTATTGGATGCATAATAGCCTTATACCAAATACCATCATTAAGAAAATTGAGTTTTACATGGAGGTCTAATTTTAATGAGAATTCTATTCATTGGTCCTCCTGGAATCACCTTTGCAAACCTTTTGCTGAGGGTGGTTTGAACATAAAGAACTTGAATGATATTCAAATAACATTTTCGCAAAAACTGTGGTTCATTTTCAGGAAAAACAATTGTCTATGGTCCTCTATTATGCATAAGACCTACTGTTCAGACACTCATGCTATTAAATCCAACTGCAAAAACACTGATTCAGCAGTGTGGAAAAGACTTTATGCTATTAAACATACAGCTGAGAGAAATATAAAGTGGAAGCTTGGTCAAGGTTGCATGGACTTCTGGTTGGAAGAATGGTATGACCAACCCCTCCTGATAAGTGATTCAAACTCTCACAGTTGGTACCTAAATGTTTGTGTAAAAACTGTTTGGAAAAACAATAACTGGGACTACAATACTCTTCAAAACTTCCTTACCAGTGATAGAATCAGTCATTTATCTAAGTATAGAATTGATCCTGATAAACATGACAAAATCATTTGGAAACTTTCAAACAATCAAGATTTTGATACTAAAACTACTTGGGAAAGTACTAGAACTATCTATACAAAATCTGGTATTTTCTTCAAGATTTGGAGTCCTTCTATACCTAAATTTTTTTCATTCATTTGCTGTAAGATTTTAAAAGGATTTATTCCCATTGATAGAATTCTTATGAAAATGCATACTCAAATGGCTTCCAAATGCCAATTCTGCAATAGTTGTGAAGAGAAAAACCACCTCTTTGTAAGCTATTGTTTTGCTTGGAAACTTTGGAACTATTTCAGCTGCATTTTCAAAATAAATATTGGTAGGTTTATGGTTCTTTCCCATGTAATTAGATCCTGGTTCTGGTTCACTAGTAACAAGAGGCACATTACTCACATCATTCCCCAAATCATCTGCTGGGTTATTTGGAGAAACAAAAACTTGTCAAAGTTTTCGGGTTCTCCTGATACTGTTAAGAGTGCAATTGATAGAATCATTTACATTATTAATAGTATGGACATGTCTAATATGCTATCTTACAAGCTATGGTCTAATGCCCATCGTGCTGGTGCTATTTTAGGTTGCAAATCGATTGAAAACAGCAAGAAAGATCCTAGATACCTTAGATGGATGGCCCCAAACCCTAGCAGAATGAAACTCAACGTGGATGGAGCGTGCAACTCTTTTGGAGAAGCTAGTGGAGGAGTTATGATCAGAAACTCTGATGGAGATATTGTCCTTGGTACTGGAACGCTTCTGGGCAAACTAAACCCTCTCTTTGCTGAAATCAGTGCCCTTCTTGAAGGTTTGATCATTTGTAAACAAAAAAAATGGATGGAAGTTGACGTTGAATCCGACAGCCAAGTTCTGGTTAGCCTCATTGCAAATAGAAACGAAGCTTGGTACCTTCAGTCATCAATGGACATGTGCAGAAATATGATTCACCATAAGATGTCCATTCGCTTTATCCCTCGAATCCAAAACCATTGTTCTGATTGGATAGGTAAGAAAGTTCTTAGCAGTAAGAAAAATCTTTACTTCTCCAGTACTAATACCCCTAATGAATTAAGAACAATTGTGTTGCTTGAAGTCTTGGATTGGTCTTCGTAACTTGAGTTGATTGTGGTGTTCCTGCAAGCTCGAAATGATGCCTTCATTGAAGCTGCCTTCGCTTGAAATTTTAAAGAATTCAATTTGAATTGATGGAGGGAAACTTTGGCGCTTTATTTTTGAAAATATTTCCTTTACTCCTCTTATTTGTACTTTCCTTCAAATTAAACCTAAATTTTGTATTTTGTTCAATTTAGTAATAAAAGTCTTTATTTGCTTAAAAAAAAGTTAATGATGCTTGTTTGAGCCCATACAAAGAACTTCTTAGCTTACAAATAACATGAAGAGAACAAAATACTCATACTAGAAGAAACCTTTATGTAAATCTCTTCCTGAAGATCACCATGAGGAAAATTATACTTCACATCCGTTTTGATACAGTTGTCACGATTGTAAAACAATAATGACAAAAATAATTTGAATCTTTGTCATTTTTGTAATGGGAGCAAATTTATCCTCATAATAAATTCTATATTCTTGTTATTACCTAGAGCTACGATTCGGGTTTTTTATCGGTCTAAAGAGCCATTAGAACGATTTTTTTTTATAGAGAAAACCCACTTGATAAGGAATGTTCTCCGGATAGAAAGAATGAAATCTCCGAGCACATGAATATAATTAAGCGTGAAATATGACCCCGAACGAGACAGTAATTCGAGCGTATAACGATGAGGGAAAAAGAACCAAGCTTGACAAAGAGCAGAGCGGGAGCATAAGGCTAAAATAACTACAATAAATGAGGTAAAAAATGGTCAAACCGAACGAGTTTGTCAACAATCCAAGTAGGTGGGAAGTAAGGCTGATTCGAAGAGGAAATTGTGCTGAATTATCTGTGCGAACGATAAGAAATTACACGGACCGTGCTCGGACCATCATACTATGAAAACCGAGCAATGCTACCATTGAATTACGCTTGGTCGGATACGCGGTTAAAGTAGATCGAGTGCAGTCCAAAAGAGAAACCCATAGCTTAATGGCACTATAATGGAATTAGTCAAACAACTAACAACTTTGACACGAATTCAAGTTCCATGATGTAAATAGACTTGTGGGTGTCGTTAGTGGAAATATAGATCATTGTAACAGCCCATACGTATATAAATATGGAAAATACCCTGAATAATTGTAAGAACTCTTTTCTGGAATAACAGCTTTTCTACTTGGCAAATTCTTCATTATTTCCTTAAAAACATTGGCACCGTATGTGGGAAATCAATTAGAGTTATAAGTAATTTTAATCATGATAGTTACTAGGTCAGGAATCGAGAGAGATCTCAGAGTCTAGTGAGACTGCAGGGAATCGAAGATTGGTAGCGAGCTCTTCGCTCAGGCAAGACAACTTGCGCCCTGCCCTAGCTGCTACTCAGGAGGTCGTAGCAGCAACATCCATTGAGCCAGTGGGAACAGTATCACAAGTATTACCACTAGTTGCTGTGGTCGGAACTAACGTCCCGTCTCCCGGGTCTGTAGACGCTCCCGCAGTTTAAGATGCACCATGAGCTAGCGCCGCTTCTAACCCGACTGTCCAACAACTGGAGCAACAGATCCAACGTTTTCAGCAAGAGCAACAAAGAGTGGCATGTGAGCTAGACGTTAGAGAACAAGCCATGCACGCTACTTTAGCATGAATAAAAGATGCCCTCCATGCGCTCACCGTAAATGTAAGAACAACGAGCCGAGTGAATCACCAATCAGGGCCCAAAGCCAGCCCAGCTAACCGGGGGATTTCTTCTCCAAGCGCGATGATAAGCAGGGGGGAGAAGGAGAAAACGGATGAAAAAAAATCTAAAGAGCAGGAGCCTCGGAAGGAAACCCACCCGCTGCTTTGAAAGGGCCTGAGAGGACGAGACGTCCACTACAACCATGTGTGTTCCAGGATATCTAGTTACATCGTCAAAGAGTCTCCCTTTTCGGAAAATATTCTTGAAGCCTAGCTACAAAGAAAATTTGATCCATTCTAAATAGAGGCTTATGACGGAACGGGCGTTCCAGAAAGGCACATGGAATTCTGTAATATTATGATGACGTTCAACTCAGACGATGCTATGCTGTGCAGGACTCTGTGTATGACCCTCAAAGGTAACGTGATGGATTAGTTCAGCAGTTTTCCTAAATGATCCATTCATGATTTTACTAGTCTATGAAAGGCTTTCAGGGAAAGGTTTGTCGGTAATAAGGAACTCAAACGCGAACGAGATTCGATCATGGATCTATACCAAAGGCGAGGTGAGTCCCTTAAAAGTTATATTAGACGTTTTGTTCATGCTATGAATGCCCTTTCAGATTTAGCGGAGAATATGGCGGTGGCCTCACTCAAACGAGGGTTTGACGGGAGGGGGGACCTTTATCTGACCTCATCAAGTTTCCAACGGATAAAATGGGAGATCTTCTCGCCTGAGCAGACACTTTCATTAGAATAGATGATACCCGAAACGGAGAATCATCGGATCGATATGTGTCAGACTTCAAAGATGGAGCACCAGAGCTAATAAGAGTTGAGGATCCACCTCGGCGGTACACCAACAAACGACCTCAGTATTTCGAAAATCCTTCCATGAGGTTTACACACTGCCCGACACTATATTTGTTGTGTATGATCGAATGAAGGGATGGAAAAAGTATCAAACACCACGTGTGATAAGTGCTCCTGGTTTCAAGCGATCTAACCGATATTTTTTTGCTTACCACAATGAGAATGGACATCAAACTGATGAGTGTTGGCAGCTTCGAGAGGAGATCCAATGGTTAATAGACAATGATGAGTTGGTACAATTTATCAAGTAGCATGACTAGCGCTCAATGAATGATTGTCGAGAAGATGCTCGCCCAGTTATCGAGGACAAGCCTAGGAATAATGGGGAAGTAGATACGAGCAAACAACAATGGCTCCTCGCTGTTGCAGGGGGGACACTCAGTTATTACAGATGGAGTTGGTACACCGTCACCCAACCTTGTCAATAATGAATGATCAGAAGTTATCAGCAAAGCTGCTTCAGGATAGAACAATACCCCATCCATTTTCACCATCTCCGAAGGCAACCCAGCAACCTCACAATGAACCACTCTCGGCAAGAGAACAAGGGCTGACTTCGACGTGTACGAAATTGACGCCGCCTCCTACAGAAGTTAACGGGACCCTGTGGTTGACCTCACTTTTAATGACGATGATCTCAGAGGCGTCAGTACACCCTATGAAGATGCACTTACTATGCATATGGATATTGGAGGTATCAAAGTAACTCATGTGTTGGTAGATGGGGGGGTAGCTCGGCTAACATTATTTTCAAAGACAGTTCTGACCCTATGTTAAATGTTCCACCTTACGAACCCACTCATGAACCCTGGTTGGTTATGAGGGAAAAACTTCTTAATGCGTAGGGAAAGTAGAGTTGATGGTTAGTGTTGGGCATGAAGAAGGAGCTCAAAACATTATTCATAATTTCCGATGCGCCGAGCCCGTTCATGCAATTATTGGACGACCTTGGCTGCACAGAATGGAAGCAACTCTGTGTATGTTCAGACAATGTGTGAAGTGTCCGGTTGGGAACTCGGTCGGTATAATTCGAGGGAGCCAACATACGATGAGAACATGCTATGCAGTCACTGTTGACCCATCCAAACTCTTCGATAGAAATCACCCGATGAGGGGGCTCATGAGGAGGGAATCCTTACCCCCCCCTCTCTCTCCTCACCCGGCCGACGACCCGCACGAGGCATAATAGTCAGATGATGCTATTCCGGAATTGGTGGAGGAATCAATAATAGAGGGGCGTGTTCTACGAGTGGGTGGTAAGTTATCGCTTGTTTTCGAGAATTCTTTGATTGAACTATTAACCAAGAATTTGGATGTATTTGCATAGGAAGCAAGTGATGTTTGAGGTGTTAACCCTACTATTATATGTCATGAATTTTCAATAGATCCCCACGTGAAACCAGTACGTCAAAAGCGACGATCTTTCTCGACAAAAAAAAAAAGAAGCTGTACTGGTAAAGGTGGCGAAGTTGTCTCGTCTAGGGCACATCAGGAAAGCGAGGTACCTAGTTTAGGTTGCCAGACCCAGTCTTTGTAAAACATAAGGGAGACCAGTGGCGAATGTGCGTAGACTTTACCGACCTCAATCAAATCTGCTCTAAAGATGCTTTTCTGTTGTCCTGTATTGATCAACTGGTAGATTCCGCATCTAGATGCAAATACCTGTCGTTTATGGATGCGTATTCGGGATACAACCAAATTCCGCTCAATATGGTAGATCAAGTACACATCGCTTTTCAAATTGAGCGAGGCCTATATTTCTACACGTTCATGCCTTTCGGCCTAAAGAATGTCGGGTCTACGTACCAACGTTTAATCAACCACATCTTCCAAGATCACATGGGAAAGAGTTTGGAAGCATATACTGATGATATGATTGTGAATATGCGCACAAAAGAGCAACACTTAAAATGGCTTCAGATTGTTTTCGATCTAATTGGTCGGTTCAACTTAAAGCTTAACCCGATTAAGTGCCCTTTTGGTGTTGCTAGCGGCAAGTTCCTAGGCTATGTGGTTAGTTAAAGGGGTATAAAGGAATATCCTGCCTATTCAAATGAAATTTTACAAATGAAGCCCCCAAAGACTATTAAGAAAGTGCAATGTCTTACCAGGTGCCTCGCCGCGCTGTCATACTTTATTTCTCGAGCTTCAGACAAAAGTCACCCAGTTTTTGAGATCTTGAGATGAGCAAACAAGTTTGATTGGAGCGAAGAGTGTGACATGACATTTAGCGAACTAAAGCTTTACCTCACCTCCCCCGAAATTTTATCCACACCCATTGGTTAGCGAGCCGTTGCTTTTATATTTATCAGTATCTCCATTTTCTAGTTAGTTCATTTCTAATATGAAAACCGAACGGAGTACAATGACTCGTTTATTACTTTATAAAAACGCTTATCGATGCTGAAACAAGGTACTTCAATCTGGAAAAACTGACTTTGGGATTAGTTACAGTTGTTCGAAAAATACACCCATACTTCTAAGGACATATAATCTTTGTACGATCATCTTTTCCCTTCTGAGTTGTGCTATAGAAACCTGATGTATCGGGATGCCTAACTAAGTGGAGTATCAGGCTCGGATAATATGACATACGGTTCGAGCCTAGCATTGTAATAAAAGGCCATGTCGTAGCAGATTGTTTAGTTGAGTTCTCATCGTCCATATAGTTTCCCACCACAGAAAAACATCGTGTCGATGATAGATACATTGAATGGTTGGTTGAAGCAGACGGGCTTCAGGTACATAAGACGGTGGAGCTGGGTGGTGCTCTGTGTACCTCCTGACAAAGTCAAGCAAGCTATCAGATTTAATTTCCCCGTTATAAACAACGTTGCAGAGTATGAGGCAGTCATGTGTGGTATGAAGTTGGCTCTGAGACGCGGGGCTCGTATCCTGAGGATTCGATTGGACTCACATCTAGTTGTTAATCAAGCCGTTGGAACTTATGAAGCTAACAAAGAAGTAATTCAGAGTTACCTAGTCATACTCAAGGAATACAAGTCCAATTTTTTTAGGGTGTCGTATGAATAGGTCCCCCGACTAGAAAATTTGACGGCGGACCTGCTAGCAAAGACCGCAACAGAACTCGTCAAAAATTTGATTTTTTATTTTAAATTTTTTATTTGTTTAGATTTTGGATTTGTAGAAGGTTTAGATTTAGGTTTGTGACTTCAAACCGATTCTGTAAATTCTGACTATTTTAAATCGAAATATTTTATGTTTACAGTTTGCATCAAAATTAGGTAAAGAATAATTTTTTCTAACCAAACACGAGCGTAAACCATAACCCTGCGCGTGAAACATCATATGACGCAATATGAAAGCTTTGCGTCTTGTTTGTGTTGTTTTAAATAAACCAACTTGTTATTTAACGATTCATATTTTCAAGTAGGTTTATGCAATTATTTTTTTCTAGACTATGGAAGCAGACAAAGGTTCGGGTTCAATTGACGGTTCGCGCCCCAAGCGAATAAGGAAGAGAGACGCAATGAGAGATGCGGTTATATGAGATGTCCATGCCTTGTTCCCTAGTAAACACTTCAACCTCCACCTGTTTTTACCATATCGAGCTCTAACCCCCAACGACGACATTTACCTCATCGAGCTCTATCCCCTACTCGTTTACCTCAGCTTTTTGGCGAGTCGTTTAGCAACCACACCCCTACTATATTTGTCAGGAAAAGGTAATATCATGATTTTTTTATTTTAGTTAAAATATATATTAAGTAGGTGAGCACCTTTTTTTTACTAACGTCAATCCCTGTTATTATCTGTAAAACATAATTACGTTTGACACGTCACGGTCGAGTTATAACGTTTTTGGATGTCCTACCTTTTGGTAGAATAATCAAGTCATTGTCCTACCTACAACTACACAACATGATTACGGAGGTGTTCATTGAGCGTTCACATCAGGAAATAAACAGTTTCCATTTGACCTTTAGTGAGATGACTATCTCCATTGATAATGTCCATACAATTATCGGTCTTAATGTCGAGGATGACATCGTGTAGCTTCAAAACATAGAGGAAAATAAGGTACATGCCATTATCGATTTTGCCTCAATCCTTAGTGTAGATGCGGGAAATCTTACTACAGATATTGAAATTCACAAATGGATTGGGTTGAGCCACAATTTTCTCTACCTCAAGTTCAGCGGCCCATTGTAGCACATCAGCAACCCTTTGATCAGCAACGAGACGATGGATTAGGGTTGTACAAGCGTATCTTCTTCACCTGTTTGGCTGTATTATATTTGTTAACAAGACCAATATATACGTCAATTATAAGTAAATGATCCTCCTATAAGGTTTGACAAGCCAGATGTATCCCTTTGTTGGGGATGCAGATCTTGGGTGGGTGTATCCCGGTCATCGACATGTGGATAATTGATCATTATCCTATCATTCTTCTAGTGACACTTGTCGATTGAATAAAGTTGTTTTCGTCTATTGCTAGGTATAATGTAAGTCGATTAAATTCTGATTCTCTAAACAAATCGAACTAGAGGATTACGTTTAACATGTTGTATTAATCCATTGTAATTTTTATCTTCAGCACTAAAATTATTAGATAGATTAATCGTTTAAAATGAGTTAATTTATTTGAGAAAAAAAGTATTGATATCTTGAAGGATTGTTTGGTGTTTGTTATAGATAGGGTATATGATTAATATATGACAAGCTCTAATTTTTTAGTTTCTCATTGTTGGAGGTTATCCACTTTTTCGTAGTCTTGTAGAAAAAAAACTGTAACATATTGGGGTGCCTTTGTGTTAACATTTTGTATGATACTGGTGATCTATAAGCCTATTTGCACGCCTTCCCGGGGGAGAAAAACATATTGTGAAGTTCTAAAATAACAAACAAGTGGAGGCCATGTGGTGACGCGGTCATGATGAAACCCTAATCTAAGGTAAAAAATACTGATTTTTTAGAGATTAAAAAATATATTATTCCAAAAAATTAAAATAACTTAAGGCATATGTGGCTTTATATAAGAGCTACTCAAAACCCTAAATTAGAATACAATGAAATAAAAAAATATCTTAAAATAAAATAAAATAAAATCAAATCTTAATACAATTAGATTTAATAACATATTTGAATAAATTAAAATAAACTTAAAATATTTTTGTTTGAGATTCTGGGCTACATCATTATCTCTTGGTTGACAAGAGATAATCTTTGAATTCACAGCACCATCACCATCAACACCCAAAATTATTTTATTTTGATTTTTCAATTGCTACATTGGGAAGTATAATTGTTGACCTTATCATAATAAGATAAAGTTTTCTCGAGTGTTCCCTATTCGAAGTCACAAAGCCATCCAGTTGATGAAATATTTTTGGTTTCGAAAACCTTTTTATAGCCTGAAAACAAAACCCCATGTCCAGTTGATGAAAAAAATTGGTTTTGAAAACCGATTCATATCATGAGACAACATCTCAATAAGCAAGTTTTACCTTGATCCGACGATGGGTAGCCAATTTAAACTTCTCCATTAACCGATCAATATGATCATCATTGAAATGCTTGGTGTGTCCCCTCATACCAAACAATCTTCGAGATCTTCATGACCATAGATGTTTTTCTCTCTTTTAGACCTTAAATATGAAGCCCTAACCCTAGGTTGGAGAGTAAAAGAGACTCGGGGACTAAGAGAAAAATCTCAATTTTTTATTTATCAAAGTCTAACCGCAAAATAGGATTTTAGACGCCTTAAATATGAATTGCCCAAATCCCTAATACAAAATATGGAAACAAAAATAAATGCAATAAAATAATATCCTATTAAATCTGAATGTGATAAGATTTAAATATTATCTTAAATAAATCCTTAAAGCATAACAAAATAAAATAAAATATTTAAATAGATTTTTGTAGTATGCTTTTCGCCTACATCACCATGCCTATGTATAATGTGTGTCATCTTCTTGTTTTTCTCACCCACACGTTTTCAGTAAGGCTTTGGTTAAACCATGCCCAAATGTCTTATAATGAGCCCAAAAAACAAAATCTTTTTTAATTTTTAATCTTTTAGAATTTTACCTTTTTGACTTAGAATTTTTCTTTTTTGTCTTTCGTGAAAATGGATGCACTTAGCCACAACTTCTAAAACATAAAATTTGTAACTCAAACTTTCTAATTATATTAAAAACTTGAACTTTTTTTCACAAAAAACTCAACATTTCTCAAGAACACCAAACTTCAAAAATAAAACTCCAAAAAAACTCTAACAATCTTCAAACCCTAATTTTTTTTACAAATGGAAAGCAAGAAGAAGAACATCGGTGATGAGCTTAAAACTCTAAATAAGGTAGTATTTTTAACCAATTTGATATAAAGTTTCAATTTCGTAGATGTTCCCGATTTAGAAAGAACTGTAACGGTCCAAGCCCGCCGGTTAGAAAGCTCTACCCATGGCGAGGCAGGATTTATTTATTCCTAGAATGAGATTTTGCCCCGCCGGTTTAGGCAAGACCACTCTGTCAGTTTATAAAAGTTCCACCTGTTGGGGAGGGATTGTTTCCCCGACGGTCCTTATTCCCCCTCCCCGACGGGGGGCGTACTGAGCAAAATTTTAAAATGTAGTTTCATTTCTTAGCCCTACCTGGAAACATGAATTTGTCATCCCCAATTGTAAAACTCTTTTATCAGGGTGGAATTTCCTACCCACTGCTTCATAGGGTTCCCACCGGCGGGTGGTGATACTTAAGAACCTGATATAATTTTCATGATTGTATTTTGGCTATGTATGAGGAGGAGCTTATTGATTCCGGATTAATAAGAGAAGATCTTTTCTTCGTCGATTATAGTAATTTGTTCAACACAAAATCCCACTACACACAACAAGAATTGATCAATAAGGTTTGATGAGTCTCGATTCTGTCACCATATTTTATGGGAACCGGACATGGTCAATTCGGACAATGTCCACCTTACCGGACAGGGGCAGTTTGGAAACCATCATCCATTGGCCTATCCGAACAGAACTAAAGTACTTAAAACCTAATCACTTTTTGACTAAGCTGCCTGTTCCCTTAATTAGAACTAATGGATCCTTAAACTCGACCCGAATCCATTAAAGACGACCTGAAAGCCCATGTGGCCCAAATATAAGGGTATAAATACCCAACCACCAACATTAAATGAGGGTAATGAAAATTAAATGCAACAAGGCAGCTTAATTCTCCCTCTACATTCTACCCAAACATCAAATACTCACAAAACTCCACAAAACTCTAAACAGAAATTACAAACTTACCCTCAGACAAAAATAAACCACACCAAGGTTAAGCTTAACACAACAAACAACATGTTTGTAATTATATTACGACGCCGCGACGATGGCAAAAGCATAAAAACTCCCTAAATAATTTTTGTGTGCGAGAGATCCAGAAAGTACACAAAGTGGGTAAAACCAATGGATCTTAAGAGGAAGTCTACCAGGACTAAGAGATATATATATCCTTTCTCCCTTAAAGAAAATAAGTTAGGTGATGATTTATGGTCCATAAAGGTCGTATGCGAGGTTTACAATCACGAGACTACAAAATTCAATGAAGGTCATTCATATTTGGGACGGGTTCCCTCATGTTATTCTTGGCGGAGTAATTAAAATGAACCCTAACAGTTCGTCGTCCATGCGTACTTTGTACAATGCACAACTAAAACAACGAAAGATCGAGAAAGGTGGTCGGTCGCAACTCCAATACTTGTTAGGTGAACTAAAAAGGTTCAACTATTACAAATGACATAGATCGTGCGAAGATGTAAGTAGTATCATAGGTGAACTTTCATTCGCACACCCATTTTGTTTGGATTGTTAGGGACATTTTTAAACGGGGTAATAATAGATAATACATACAAGGTAATAAAATAAGGGATACCGATGTATGAGGTTGTTGGAGCCACTTCTACTGGGAAGACTTTTTACATCAGATTCGTTTATGTTTGGAGATAAATTCGAGAGCTATAAATGGGTTTTAGAATATTTACAAGCGTTAATAGTAACTCACTCCATCGAACAATCCTCCATTGTTTTCATGAATAAAGACTTAGCATTGGTGAAAGCGGCCGAGGAAGTGTTCCACAATGCAACGCACATGTTGTGTCGATGACATATTAATATGAACTTCTTAGGGAAAACAAAAAAAACATCAACGACAAAAGATGTCCAACGAATTTTTGAAACTGTGGAGTCAAATGATGTTGGCGAAAACAAAGTTATCCTTCAATAACAATCGGTTGGAAATGCTCTGTCACTTCAAAGAATATCTAAAACCAATCGAATACACCGAAAGTTGGTTAGGGTCGTACAATGACAAAATTTATCACGTTGAAAACTAACAAGTCATTACATTTCGTTAACCAAATCACTAACCGCGTGGAGAGCGCTCATTCCACCCTAAAGCATTTTCTTGGTACGAGAAAAATAAACTCCCCATCTTTTTGGTTAAAGGTGCATACTTTAATCGAATTGCAACACGAGGACATCAATACCTCATTCAAAAAAACTCGACTATTAGCCTTACATAAATTCGCTAAAAATGTGTACGGGAAGCTAAAAAACTACGTTATACTATACTTTGGTACTTTTTTCCGACGGCATGCCTTGCTATTGTGCAATTCGAACTACACACAATATACCTTGTTCGCACGATATCTACGAATTTGTTCACAATGAATTATATGTATCTTTACATTTATTTCATAGTCATTGTGAAATGTTAGACGTAGTCGTCGTATCGACCTTACAACGATCGATCAATTGAAATAATAAAATCGATAAATTATTACTCGATGTCATAAAAGATAAGGATGAAGCACGCATAGAGCATCTTTATAAGAAATGGTTTGACATCGTCCATCCGGAAATAACTTCCCTTTTAGAGCATTTGCTCAAACTAAAAGTGTGTGGCCGTCCATCTTCCAAAAGTAAGTAATCTATACCAACATATGAATCATCCACTAAATGCTACAAATCACGCCACGAGCATTTGATAGCTTCTGAGGAAGCGAGTTTGCCATTGCTAGAAAAATGTTTTAAAACTCCAACGACCTGTATGCAAAATGAGACCAAAACGTCGAGTCCTAATCTTGGTTAGGGAAGTGGAGTTCAAAAACAGGGGGCAATATTCCAACACAACTTAGTGGGATGATGCATTCTAGTGGAATGATTGGTTGTAGTTCAAGTGCTACAATGTCGGCTAAAAGGAAGGTCGGTTGATCATAACGGTTACTTAACCAATTCCCTATCTTGTTTAGGGCTTTCATAACGTCCATCACCAACGTTAAAACCGATGGCCACTACGGGTACGACTTGGTTGTGTTTTCTCTGAATGGATAACAAGAGGGATAGATGTTTATTAGAGATGTCCTCTACAACGAGCTTATGGATTACACATCCTTGTACGTGGAGATTTTTACAAGGATGAAGGATTTAATAAATATTTCGGAACTTGTTAAGTGTTCTAGCAATGTGGCTAATATAGAGAATTTGATGACGATGCCCGAGAGATGCACCGTGGACATTAGTTTCACTTTTCTTCCGTTAAGAGGTGTACCCCCTTCAATATCTAACCGGTTGGAAATCGGATTGGGTTGGGTCAATTCCAACCACTTTGTGAACATAATTATTTTATTACGCTGTCGGTTCATTTAAACTTTTATACATCCCACCTAATATATGTTATTCTGATTTTTTATTGTGTTTTTATTTTGCAACTTTCCATTACGACTGATGTTTCATGTGCAATGATAAATCATTATTGCCTAAATTTTCGTTCAACAGATACAGAAGGTTGGGCATTACCAATTCATTCTCATTGCAAGAGATACGAAGAAATTAAAAATCATAGTCTCGGAGTAAACAATTTAGTTGGTATTGTTTAAAAACTCTGTCATTGTAATAGATGTACAATATGTCATGCTAAAAAATATATGCTTTGAAGATTATGATAACGTTAATTTTGAAACAATAACAATAACCTCTTCAGTAGTCCACATAGTAGACAGAGTTGACATAGTTGACATTTAAAGCGCGTTTATGGTGATGAATAATTCCATCCATGCTCAGACCGTTTCTCAAAAATATATTTCTCACCCTATCTAGTTCTATTAGAACTTGGGTAACTTTAAACGCAGTTGGCTATCGGTCTGCTTTATCCTGTAGTTCTTGCATCACATGTTCCAGCATATCTTTCGTAATAGTACTTTAAAACCTTATACTAAAAACATCACGGGTTTCACACTAGATTTCATAAGGGACTGACTAAAGTGGTATGGTCGGTACAATGTTCAAATAATCTAACATGTTGGCCACTTCTTCATGTCCGCGTGATCAGGGCATCATCCACGTGGAACACGTCGCTACCCTACCGTGCATGAAGTACATTATGCATATGACAACATCGATAAAACTAGGCATCTCATACGATATAGTTTCTTTCACAAATTCAAAAGCTTTGAGAAGGTTCACATCTCCATGCACATTCAAATTCGAATCAAACACTGGTATTTCTTTATATATTTTTATTGAGCGTGGTTGCTTTTTTTATAAAGGGTGATTCGGTGGGAATGTAACAATAAAATGTCCAAACAATTGATCGAGAAATAATATCATTTGGTGGGTTATCCAAAATTAGCTGGAATCTTTAAATCATAAATTATGAGTTCCCAACTAGGGGTGGGGTATTTGTAAAATAGAGGCCTTGATTTCCTATCTGGCAGTGGGAAACACCCCCATTAGTGTGGATTTTTCTACCCAGCAGGGTACAACCCTAACCAAAAAAACATATGGATATTTTATTAGGTGTCTTCCTATTATAAAAGTATGTTTTGCCCGTCGGGTTGGAATTTTCCACCCGGTGGGTCACGTATTTTGTACCGACGGGGGAAACACCCAATTTCTTAAGTTTTGCTTTCTTTGTTCCTTGATTTCTTCCCCAGTGAGGGAGCAATTTTTACCTGCGGATGGGAAACTCTCCCGATGTAGTGGAATTTTCTTCCTGCTCGAGCGGAGGTTTATATCCGACGAGGCTAAAGCTTAATTCAAAATAGCCTAACTTTCTAAACTCTGATAAACCCTCCATAAGGAGTTTACCAAACACAAAATCAAATACAAGTAAAAAAATACTCATACATAAAATAGAACTTATAAGACATACATGTGCAAAACCATCTAATTTTACCGATACAAAATCATCCCAATATTATACAACATACATATGCAAAACCTAAATGTTATGTTATAAAACACTAAAAAAATACCAAAACAATTGTTCATAAAAAATATTTAATTAAAACAACAAATATAATAGCAAGATACCTAGGATGATATGGAGCTAGGGACTTGTGATTTTGAGCATTCTCATTGTAAACTTACAGCCTCTTCTAGACTATCGTCGAGAGGTCGAATATGATTTATCGTATGAATCACCTCTATAGCAGAGTGTTCGTCGAGGATATGCGGAGTGATATGAAATCAACTGTATTTCTCAACATAAACGGTCTACTGAGAAGTTGATGTCCTACGACTTCCCGAATACCTATCGATCACATACAAATAATCCCTCAAGTCTTTCCAATGTCGGGTGTCAACAACATACCACATATTATCGCATTTCTTGAGCCAGATCGAGGTGCAATGATATCCAACAGCTTATCCCCGATCCAAATTAATTGTCGCATCACTTGATCCGGGAAGTATACCTCAGTCACATACATAATCTGAATAGGTTTGCGATACAACCCAATCATCTACGACACACCTCTCAAATTTCAACAAATAAACAAACACATAACCTTGTAAGAAACGAATCGGTGAAGTAACAAATATCAATAGTTAAATAACATTACTTACATCTTTTTTTCTTGAGTTGCAAGAATGTCGCAGTAATAAGAATTTTCCCAAACATTTATCCCCATAAGTTGTTTAGGGAACCAGATCAACATCTTCAGATCAATTGGGTTATAAGAATTCTAAATAGCAATCCAGAAACAGAGGAAATGGTCGTAGATCCAATAATCTAACAACCCAGATAAACCAACAGCACTCTTCAACAACATTTTAGAAATGCCTCTCAAACACTTATACAGTCACGCTAAAGCACATGCACCCCACACAATCTCATCAAGCCTATCCATGTGCTCTAAATGGACGAGAAAATCATCTTGAATGTTTTTCTGGCTCGTGTTCATGAATATGGTACAACAAAGAAAGAACATGATGAACGTATGAACAACTTATGTAGTCATAGAAACGGTATACGTGGCATTAGAATCCAAATACTCATCTCTTGCAAAATGCTCTCTAAATCATCTAATACCAAAACTGATCTCATCTTACTACTTTATCTATTCTTGAATCATCCCAGTCGTAACTCTCAATTGCTCCCCGTATCGAATATAGAACTAACCATATTGGATGGTCCCAAATGGCTTGATTATTCTCCCTTTCACCGGAAGGCTAGTAATGACATATACGTCGTCCAACGTGATAGTCATCTCACCGGAAGAGAACTGGAAAGTATTTGTCTCATGATATAACTGTTCAATATATACCTCGTCCAACTCTAAGTTTGAGTTATATTTGGGAAAGTGGCGCATAAGCGTCCAAAATGAAGTTCCTTCGACGAGATCCTTTATATATTGTTGGTTCTTCAGGTCCCATTGACCAGTGGACTGTGTTTAGCTTGGATTATAATACAAGGAGGAGACTAAAAATAAATAAAAACAAATCAAGATACAAAATTAATATGGATATCGGCAAAGAAACTAAAATATAATGTGAGACGTAAATTATATCACTTACATTACCCATGAAAGTGTGGAAATCCTCATGGTGTATAACTTCTCTTCTTTTTCTTCGTCACCTAACTCGTCCTTTAGAGTGAGCTCCACGTGTCGAGGTGATTCCTTCCTCAGAGTACACTCTATAAAACAACCAAACAACTTACGTCGTACATAGCGATCTGAATACTCTAAACACTCTCCTTGTTCACTGGGCTAGCTTTCACCACACATGATCTACTCGCATTACGACTACCAGAGTGCGGGAGAACCTTTTTTAACTTGGTTTGGCTTCTTCATGCTGTCTCCTTGGTAGATTTCCCAGGCCTTACAGTTTGTTGTGTGCAACAACAAAATTTAACTCGTTTCAAATTTTATCCAAAAAAACATATCTAAATAGACTGTATTGATAACTCCTCGTCGGGCTGACCCCGCACCGCCGTGCACTAAAACCAACCTTAGTGGGGACTAATTACTGATGGGGTACCAAACCAGCCCTGGCGGGGACAAATTCTCGAAGGGGCACCAAATACTAGCCCTAACGGGGATGAATTTCCGTCAGGTGAATCTGTATATGCCTGGTGGAGGGAGTCTTGGCCACTAAAGCAATGATTTTGTTGTTTCAAATCAACGAGTCTTGCTTTCTTTTAAAATTATATATAAGATATCAAGTTTCAGATGTGATGGATTTTTTATTTCGTCTATGTCCATTGCTTCCTCTCTTTTCAATTTTTAGTTACTTTCTTTTTATTCTCACGTGTTTGTTTTAAAACAATTATCGATTAAAAAGTATTATTTTTGTTAAAACTGTTGCATTGTCTTGAAAAGTTTAGATGAGGTTGGGTTTTTTAGATGAGGTTGGGTCTTCTAGACGAGGCCGAGTCTTTTAGATGAGGCAATGTTTATACGATGCTGAGTCTTTTTGATGAGGTGGGGTCTTTTATACGAGGCATAATATTCTAGACAAGGGTTTTCTAAGACAATGGTCTTCTATCCAAGGGTCTTTTAGATGAGGTTTCCGAAGAAGATGGTCTTAAGGCGAGGTACCTGATTAGTTGTGAAAGAATTGGTTACAACAGATTTAACCAATTTTTTTAAAAAGTAACTGATTTTGTTATTAGATTGAGAAAGCTAGCATTATAAGTACTCTTTTATACCTTGAAGAAGTAAGACGGTTAAAAAAATTTAAAAGAAAAAGCAAGTAAATTAGTAGAATAAGGAGAAACCCTTATTATTGTAAATCATTTGAGAGAATCTCTTACGAAATGATAAAAATAATGTATTGAAGAGCTATTCTCTTCCATAAATGTACGTTGATTTTACCGAAATGGGTAGACAATTGATTATATGTTTTCTTTTCGCAAATTTAATTTTTGTTCTTGATTATTATTTCAGTATCATATTGTTCTTTGTTTACTATTTCTATTTTTCTCCATACATCAAGATATTTATGTGAATTTACCAATTTCTCGCAATAAAAATGAAAACTCAAAAGCATTTTCTAGTTTTTTAAACTAACCTAGTAGGTAAATTCTAGGTGATATCTAATATTTCATTAGCTTCGTCCTCTTCAACCACTAGTGTGGTGGTTATTTTACTTTAAATTATTGATTCATATTTTCCTTTAAAATTGTGCAGAAGATATCAAATTTTAAACAATCGACAAAACAAGAAAACGCGAAAATCATAACTTTTATAAAAAAAAATTACATCCAGAAACACGATTCAAAGTATTTTTGAATCGATAACACCCTAGACTATTAGAATAATAAAAAAACCTAAACTAAAGATAATAAACAAAGAAAAACCGTACATAACCAAAATTGTCGATAAACTAAAAATTCGAGTTCAAAATAACTATTTTTTAAATTAGAGAACAACAAAAATAATATCTTGGTTCAAGTAAAAAATTATCATAAAAAAAGAATGTGATTGGAATAAATATTGATTTTTGATGTGATTAGAGAATAATATACAGAGGAAAACCGGTATAAAAAAACTATATCACTATAATACAAAGCTGATATGTTTCAAAAGATCATCATCAGAGTTTTTAAATAGAAAAAGGTTTTTTAGAAAAAGTCTTGTAACATTAAAGTGATCCGAATGATGGAAAATTCACATCTACTTAGGATGAACCATCTATTATTACTAAAAATAAAATATAAAGTATGTACCCTAAAAACTAATAGATGGGGAAGGTCGATAACTCTCTCATAATCAGAATATTAAAAACTTCAAGCATCATGTAATTTTAAAAAAATTAACGCAATTTTTTTAAATTTTTTAGTTAATATAATTAATCGTATTTAAATTTTGTGTGTTATTCTTTTATTTTGGTGGTGCTAAAAGGTTTTGTGAAACAATGATATAGCCGACCGTGAATTATTTTTTTTGTCAATTATACTAATTTGTTCTCATAATTTGAAAGATAAATAAATACAATTTAAAAAATAAAAAACATGAATGGCAATTTTTCCCAAATCCGCGGGTACCCGACCTGAGCCGACCCGTTGGGATGGGTTATGGGTCTAAAAAAAATTCCGCGGATGGGTCGTGGGTTTGAAAATTTAATACCCGCCGGGTTTGGGATGGGTTATGGGTTTAAGAAATTTCCCACGGGTACCCAACCCGAACCCGACCCATTGGGTATTACCCGATGGGTACCCGCTAAATTAATATTATATAAAAAATTAAATTATCTAATATTATTTAACAAACTTTAAAATAAAATTACTGATATTAGTATTTGTATTATGTAATGCCAAAAACAATTTATTATTTATTAATATATATAATATATTTTGAAAAATATTATTCTAAATTTGAACGTTTAATTTAATTTTTTCAAATATTTTGTTTTTAATCTCTACAAAACTGAGAATAATGAGTATATTTTGAAAAATATCATCCTAAATTTGTTAATTAAACAAAACATCATTCTACATTTAAACAAAATATTTGTTAATTATAATTATTATATTTTTTTTTTTGAGAAATATCATTCTACATTTAAATATTGAATTTGATTTTTCAATATCTCTTTTGATTTTTATTTTATTTTTCTGTCCAATAATAATATTATTAATTTAATTAAAAAAATATTTACTAACATATACCAACAATATATATTAATTATTAAAAAAGATTTACTAACATATTTAAATTTGATAAATTTAAACATGTTTCCTTTATTTGTTGGAATTAATATCAAATTCTAAAAGATCTAAAATATTTTTAATCAAATTAAAAGAAAAATATTTACTAACATATACCAAAACTATATATAAATTATGAATAGATATATTTGCTTATTAACATACAGTATATTTTCAAAAATAAATTTTTTTGATGTAAATATTAAATTTGAATTTTTAAAACTTCAATGGGTACCCGCGGATGGGTACCCGAACCCGACGGGTTTGGGTGTGGAAAAAAAATATTACTACCCGACGGGTACGGGTTAGGGTATGGGTTTGAAAAAATATAGACGGGATGGGTTACGGGTTTAGCTATACCCGCACCCATCCCGACCCATTGCCATCCCTAATAAAAAAAAAACGTTTACGGACAAAACTGAAAATAGGGTTGATGTTGACAAATAAATATTTTAACTTTATCAAAACAAATTAAAAATCAATCTTTCGACTTTTTAACTAGAAGACGAGTAAAATTTGTATATTTTTATAATCCTCACCCTTCGGTATTGAACATCGTCTCATTTAGATTTAGAAATGCTTGTTATTCTCAAAAAATAAATCATATACTAAACTAAAACAGATCTTTAGTGTGCTTACCAACAGTAAATATCTGTTTTACCCATTTAACCCTATTTCGTTTATGAGAACTAAATTTAGAAATGCTTGTTATTCTCAAAAAATAAATTAGATATATACTAAACTAAAACAGATCTTTAGTGTGCTTATGAACAGTAAATATCTGTTTTACCTATTTAACCCTATTTCGTTTATGAGAACCTTTTGAAATATGAGAACAGTTTGAAATGCATCCGACTATGCAAATTGTTCAATATTTGGTTTTTATATCCAACTTTAGGTAGAACTCAAAAATGACCGATTTAATCAATTTAAATTTAAATTTAAATTTAAATTTTACCTGGCTTTTTACTTTTGGCTTCTTATCTTTATGATGTGTGCTATTTTTGTGTTGCGGTTCAGTTAACTAAGGGTAAAAAACATCAGTCATCCTCCACGTTTGCAGCTTGTAACAAGTTAGTCTCTGTCCTTTGAGGCCGTAATAAAGGGGTCCTTATCGTTTTATTGGGTAGAATAAAACTATCATTTCCGAGTCCAGCCCAACATTTGTCCCCATAATACCCTTTGACCAGCCACATCAGCGATCCACGTAGGACGCTGATGTGGCAACCCTAAAATTTAAAACCGGCCCAACAACCAATCCTAACCCAATAACCCAGCCCAGTTTCTAACCCAAGAACCAACCCTGACCCAATAACCCAGCCCAGCCCTAACTAATAACCCGAAATCAAATCGAAACCCTCATTTTACTCCAAATCCCTAACCCCTTCCTCATGGGTCGGGGTGAACTGCGAGCTTAACCGTGTTACTGTGCTTCGCCTTCCTGGTGTTTCTCTATCGGCGCCGATATTAGTTCCCTCACTCTCGCTGAAGCTCGCACTCTCGTCGACTACCTCCAAGACAAACTCGGCGTCTTAGCCGCCGCATTCGCCACCGCCGGCCCCGCTGTCGCAGCTCCCGCTGCTGAAGCCGCTCCTGTCGAGGTGGAGAAGACGGAATTCGATGTATTGATAACTGAGGTACCAAGCAATGCCAGGATCGCGGTGATTAAAGCGGTTAGGGCTTTGACGAGCTTGGCTTTGAAGGAAGCGAAATAGCTGATCGAAGGATTGCCGAAGAAATTTAGGGAGGGGGTTTCGAAAGATGAAGCTGAAGAAGCTAAGAAACAACTAGAAGAAGCTGGTGCTAAGATCACAATTGCTTGAACAATAAAGGAAAGGTTAATTTATTATCATTTTCGTGTCTCGTGTTCTTGATTGTTGTGTATCCGTAGCTTAATTGCAGTAGCTTGGTACAGTTTTAATGGCGGATTGATACAATTTTCTGAAAGAACATAAGAGATGGATCCATTTGGTTGTAGATTACCTGTAAGGTGTTTGTTAAAATGCTAAAGAGAAATATTACACTAATATGTGTGGTTTGTATTTATCAGCTCGGTTTCTATATTTACTTCAAAGGCAAATGGATTAGAGTAATATTATTTTGTTTTAGTCAAATATATACTTCATATACATGATATAGTGAAACTCTCTCTGCGGAAAACCGCTTGGTCTTTGCCCTGACGACGGTACCGTCGCCAGTGATCCGGTCCTCAACGGAAATGATAACAATCCCACCAACAATACGAAGAACACGAAGAAGAAACTCTCCGCTGTCGCGATTGCAGGGATTGTAATCGGATCGATGGTTGTTTTAGCTTTGCTTTTCTTGATTTTAATTCTTCTATGTCGGAAGAAAGAGAAACCAAAATCAAGATCGTTAGGATAATTAGGAAAAGAGGAAGGGATTAGGGATTTGGAGTAAATGAGGGTTTCGATTTGATTTTGGGTTATTAGTTAGGGTTGGGCTGGGTTATTGGGTTAGGATTGGTTGTTGGGCCGGGTTTAAGTTTTAGGGTTGCCACATCAGCGTCCTACGTGGATCGCTGATGTGGTTGGTCAAAGGGTATTATGGGGACAAATGTTGGGCTGGACTCGAAAAGGATGGTTTTATTCTACCCAATAAAACGATAAGGACCCCTTTATTACGGCCTCAAAGGACAGGGACTAACTTGTTACAAGCTGTAAACGTGGAGGATGACTGGTGTTTTTTACCCGTTAACTAATGGTGTGTTTTCTTTTTCATTTTCCTTTCAAACTCTTTCTTTTATTTTTTCATTCATGGTGGAAAACAAAATTGAATATGAGCGATTTTGTGTTATTTTTTCTCCATCAAATAATTCAAATCTGCTTCCACTTCTTTCTGGACGGAGTTTACGACTTCTCAAAAGCCTTTAACTTTGCTTCCTCTTCTAAAACCGATTACGATAGATTTTATTTTAAATTTAAATTGCTTTTTCTTCTAAAAATGATTTAGATTATATTTTGTTTTTACTATAAACTCCATATATATTTTTTATTAGAAATATATTAATTCTTCTTTGTTCAAATCATTTTCTGTGTTATTTGTTTAGATTAAAAAATTGTTGATATTAACATTCTGAGTCAAGTCAAATAAAATAAAAAGACAAAATAAAAACTTAGATTTGGTATATTTAGGCACCCAACTTGCCCATTTCAATGAGGTTCTGGACCTCCTCCTTTAAGGTTATACAATCATGAGTGTCATTTCCTATGTCGTTCTAGTATTGGCAGAATCGAGTGCTCCGGTTTTCTCTGGGGGACTGCAATGCTGCTGTCTTTCTAAAATGCACCTCATTCTTAGTCTTGTTATAAAGTGTACCCACACGCTCCCCCAACTCAGCAAATAACTTAGGCTGAACCCAGGGCCCCCTCTTATTTCTGACCTGTTGGCTCTGAGTTTGGTTAGACTGATTCTGCCTTGACCGGTTGGACCCCTGTCCAGTCTCTTTTGCCCTGTAACCAGACTGATTAGTAGCTGGAGGAGTTGTTGTAGTAGTAGACCTCACTTGGTGGTGTACTCTGGTTTTCTTGGTCTATTCTACGTTGATTTGTTTTCCCACTTGATTCAATAAACCATTCAATGTCATAGCCTTCTTCTGAGTCACTAAATCGGCTAGATTACCTGGATTTAAACCTTGTTTGAGGGAAGAAATTGCGGCTTGTTCAAAGCAATCTGCTAGCCCATTTTTTGTGTTCAAAAAACGATTGATATACTCATTTAGGGACTCGTTCGGTTCCTAAGCATAATGGATAATGGTGTCCCCATTACCTTTGAGCTCTTTACTTCCAACAAATTGCCTTCAGGAAGGCAACCCAAAACATATCAAAATTTCTTATACACCCCTGAGGGAGACTATTATACCATTTGAGGGCACTTCCTGTGAAAGTTTGGGAGAAAGCCCTACACAATAGTTTGTCATCGTCATCAAAATTTATCATGAAGTTCTTGAACTGCTCCAGATGGTTGTCCAGATCTCGGCTCTCATCGTACTTCTCCATCTTGGAGCTATCAAACCTCTTAGGAAGATGTCCGGATAGTATTTTTTTCAGACAAATGCGATTGCCTCCAATTTTAGCTAAGACTAAAAACAATGTCTCCATTAGGGGTTGCAAAGTTACCCGGTTTTGACAGAAAGGCAAAGGGATCAATCATCAATTGATCAATATATTGATTGGCTGACCCTTACCGTTGCCATGGTGCTTCTTAATCTTGTCATGTCTATCCTTTTTTCTTGAATGTTTTTTAGTCAACCTCATTTTCTTTTTTGACCTTCCCTCATCACTACTTGGAGATAATGATTCTTCAAGTTCTACATAATTTAATGAGCTGATGGAGGACTCAGATGCAGAACTCTCAATAGGTTTAGATCGGTGTGTTTTCTTATAACTCAGATGGGTTTTCAAAGACTGTTCGTTTCTCCAGGATTGTCAGTGTGGTGAACTACTGATGCCCCAGATTTTTCTTTAACTATTTTCTCTGCCTGTTTTATTACTCTTAGCGCCTTTATTTCAGCTCTCAACTGGTTTTTCTCCTCGACAATATACTCATTGTTTTCCCTTACAACTTCTACCTCAGGAGGTGGCACATTCTGTTTATTCAGACCCATCTCAACTACTATGCTTGCTAGTTTTGAATTATGAAATTCAGGCACCGTCGTGCTCCCACTGTGGTCGCCATTTTGATGTGGTTTATTTCTGTCTGAGGGTAATTTTGTAAAGTTTTTTGGATGTTTTTGGGAATTTAATGTTTAGAGTAAAGAGTAGTGAGATAATTAAACTGTCTGTTAATAGTAAATTTTGATTACCCATATTAATGAAAGTGGTTGGGGTATTTATACTTAATTATTGACCCATGGGCCTATTGGGTCAGATAGTGAAGTCGGGTCAAGTTTAAGGACTCATTAATAATTAAGCAAGAAGTGACCAACATCTAACTTAGTCATCATTTATTACGTTTGTTCTGTTCGGTTTTTTATAATAGTGGTTATGGTCCGAATTGCCCATCGGATTAGGTTAAGACTCAACAGCTAAAATATTCGATCTCATCAATTCCTAAGGGTGTTTTGTGCAAAATTGAGAACATCTTTCATAGCTTTCTCTGGGGTTCTACACCTTCTGAGCATAAGGTCCATTGGTGCAAATGGAGAGATGTTTGTAATACCTTCAAGAAAGGTGGTTTGAATGTCAGATTGTTGTATGATATTCAAGATTTCCTCTTTTGTAAGCTCTGGGTAAATTATAGAACCGATAAATCTTATGGTCTAAATTAATTCATAATATATACTGAAAAGGATTACACCCTTTACAGATTTCCTACTCTAGACCTGGATCAATAATTTGGAAGGGTGTAGCCTATATTAAAAGATATGTTGAGCCTCACATATGCTGGAATCTTGGAGCAGGTAGGATGGATTTTTGGTTGGATATGTGGGCTAATAAATATTTTCTTCTAACTATAGATGACAGTGTTGATAATTCTTGGTTTAAGGCTGAAAAGATATGTAACTACTGGCTCAGTAACTCTGGAAACTTTAGTGAGCTAACTAATCTTATTGCTCCTAGTGACTTAGATAGAATTAGTCTTTGTCATGTCAACCCTAATGTGGAAGATTGCCTGATTTGTGACCTTTCTAATCTGGGTAAGTTTACTCTTAAAGACACTTGGGAACATATCAGATTGCATCATAATGAATCCAGTATGTATCATAAAATTTGAAATTCACTCACTCCTAGGAAGTAATTTTTTATTCACTGAAAGCTGATTCGTAACTAATTCCTTATAGAGAATATCTTACAGAAGAGACATGTTTCTCTTGCTTCCAAATGTCAGTTCTGCATGAACATTGAGTCTTCCAGTCATCTATTTATCTTTTGTGTATTTTCCTGGTCAATATGGACATATTTTTCAAACATTTTCAGAGTTCATATCTCTCGTTTTATGACCATTACTCACACCACTAGGACTTGGCTATGGTCCACTAATAAGAAAGCTCATATTAGGCATATTATTCCATCTATAGTTTTAGGCATTATATGGGAATATCGAAACACTGCTAAAATCAAAGCCACTTCTATCAACTCTAAGAATGTTATTTTTGAAATAAATTACATTCTCAATAGCATTGATTATAACAATAAGTTTAATTCTAAACATTGGGATAAAGACCTTTCTGCGGCTAAAATATTAGGTTGTTCTAACCATGTCAAGTTTAGTAAGAACAGACCCATCTATCTAAAATGGAATCTCCCTAACATTGGTAGAATAAAGCTTAATTATGATGCTTCATGTCTTACCATTGGTGAATCGAGTGGCGCCATGGTTATCAGGGACTGTTCTAACAATCTAATAAATGGATCTAGCAATCTATATGGTCAGTGGACGCTGCTGCTCTCGTGTTCAAAGTCTCCATGTTTCCTGATTATTCCAAGCTCAAAGATGTCCCCCGATTTTCTCTACTCAGTGGAAGCTCTTGCTTGTTGTTTCTTTCTGAATGAAGCTGATTTCAATGTCTTATTACTTTTTTGATCTACTATGCGTAGATCAGTTCGCTTGACGCCTTTTCTCGACTGAATTAGATCTGTTCTTTTGAAGCTCATCATTGTTTGCCTTGTCTATCGAATCTGATTTTGTCAAATCAGATCCGTATCTTCAGTTGGGGCTTAGCCATTGTTTCTTCTGCTTAAGCTCTTCGTTGGGGCTTCATATCTTGCATGACTATTTGTCCTTCCGAGGATTTTTAATCAAAATTTGTTAAGTGATTTCTCTACAACTCTCTTCAAGGCTGGTACATGAGCTTTAATTAGGTTCTCTCAAGTCGCCTCCTGTTATAAGATCTTGCCTCGATTTAGGTTTTATCTTTCTTCATTTGGGCATGCAAATGTGTTAACGTTATTGTTTGTATTTTACTTTATTTTATACTTTTCGAAGAAGACTTTATGTATTCCTATTTTAAGTAATCAAGTATTCTTTTGTATAAAAGAAGTGTTATTAATATTCGCTAACATTATTCTAAAAATAAATAAATATATCTAATCAAATAACTATAAGAAATAAGAAAAAAACATAAAAAAAAATAAAAAATAAAACCAAAATTTTAAAAATAGTTAATAAAAAGTTTAAAAAATATATAAACAATCATTAAATAGACATTATCAAAATCAACAATAAACATGTTGAGCATACTAAATAAAATATTAACTTAATTAATTGAACTTAACCTTTTTAATAAAGACAAGGCTAGGTTGTGGACCCTTTTGGCTATAATGAAACCCTAAACTAAAAAAAAACTTTTAATGTGATTTGATCATTTTACTATTCATATATATAAAACCAAAATTCTATCCAAAAACCAACTTTTTCTTCTTGTTCTTCCTAAAGCTTTCTTTTTCTGAATAAACTAATTTTTTAAAGGACATTAAAAACCATGGATTTTAGACGAAGAACCTTAATCTGTTAGGCATATTTATCCAGCATTTGTGAAACATGAATCTGTTACTTTAGGACAAAAGCAGAGGCACAGGTTGGGTACTTCGTGCCAGTTTTGAAATTTGAGATAGTACGTAATGGTAATCGACAAAATCGACAGAATAATAAGACTTTGTTTTTAGGGTTTCTTGCTGCTGCAGTGAAGGATTGTTAGAATAGGCTCCAAGTTTGTGATGTTGTAGGTGAGAAGAAAGTAATAGCAGTGTTAGCTTCTTTTGTATATATTCTTTGGCATCAGCTTAAGTGGAAAAAGCTGAGTGAAATTGGTTGTATTTTCTGCAACTATCTTGTTTCATTTTTCTTTTTTATTATGTTGAATAAGTAGTTTGTATAATGAAATGAAAAAAATATATGAAAAAGGAGTATTGTATATGTGTCTACTTCTTTTGGATTTGTAGACTGATAATTTAGTATCTTGTATACCTAATTGATGATATTTTTTTCTTATATAAGTACTATAATCTCAAGCATTTTCAGGTCTCCTTTAGAAGACAAACCTATAATTAATCCAGTCCTTTTAGGAAAAGAAAATGAGATTAAGAAGAATCCCAGAAAGAAAAGAGGAAAAAACATCACAATCCCATACGAAAGTGGGACATACATTTGTCTTTTTGGTACCAAAATAAGATATATTGTCGTCTACCATAGTGGTTGTGGTTGTGTCTAAAACTGATAGTTACATTTTGGTTAGAGTTTAGTGATATGTTAGCAAATATAATTGCTATACACGACTTTGTTTGATTAAATGTAGGATGTCTAACGGATTTACTATCGCGCCTAGACAACCACTTTCCCAAATTTCAAAAACGAAGAACCCTAATCCTTAAAAATTCAAACAAAATCAACAAACAACTTACCAAAATGTCGACAATCACTAGACTAACAGTTATCTACAACTTGCTTTCCAAAAAAACAAAAACATTTAGATGAAAATTCAATTTTTTCAAAAAAAAAACCTACAACTCTAAATATCACTTAATATACCTACCTAAAATGCATAAAGTTACATCAATAAGTATAAGATTCATACCTTGACGTGTTTGTGAGTTCGGATTTGAGAAATGTTTAGTTTTTTTTTGCCGATTTTTGAGATTTTTTTGTGCGGAGAAGAGAGAAAAGAGAAGTTTGGGCCGAAATAGAGCTTTTATATTAAGGATAAATTGGTTATTTTGGGGTCTCATTATAACCAAAATAGGTCTCATTATAGGGCCAGGCTAGAAATAAGACACAGTTTGATAGATATCTCACTCTACCCCTTCTTTTTTCAAACTGAAAGTTGAAGTTCCAAAATTGCCCTTTCTCCCTCTAGATTTTTACATTCATGCCATTTACTCTCCAAATCAGCCAAAACTCTGAAATCTATCCGTTATTACCCTAATTCTACAAGCTTTGTACGAATATCGACTACTCTAAACCCATTAAACCAAAAAAGTTAGGTTTTTTACCCAAACCCATCAAATTCACTTCGAAAAATCTTGAATCGGAGTATCTATGGATAATGATGAGATGGGCGTCTCTCTGGAAGACTTACTAGACGAGGAGGAAGCTTACCGGATGGAGGTAAGAAGCGAAAACCTGTATTTCGGTTTTGGTTCGTGTCGCACGCAGTTCGTGCGACGAACACCTTCGTCATCGCACGATCGTGCGACTTGGTAACCGTATCCGTCGCATGAGACGAATATAGAAGTGTGTCTCATGCCAACGCACTGAAGACATGTCTCGTGCGACAGCACTGAAGACATGGCTCATGCGACAGCAGTGTTATATAAACTCATAGTTTTCAATTTTATATTTTGTAGGAGGAACCTGCCCAACCCCCATTTTTAGGATGCCGACTATAGTAAAATATTCAATACGGATAGGTTATTTACTAAATACGAATTGGATGCTTTTGTGGACATTGAATCGAAGAAAATCAAGTTTGTCACAATTACAAAGCTCTAAGATAGCGGGAGATGGGGAAGGAATCCTAGGTTAGAGTACATTTGAGAGAGATACAGTGTATTCGTATCAAAAGCGAAACCAGAAACTTTAAGAAAGCGGAAGTCATCGATGAAGAAATGTAATTGTCCGTTTGCGCTAAAAGGTCATCCGATCGACGTACTAGCCATGAAATGGCGTTTGGAAGTGATAAACAGTACTCATAATCATGAACCCTACGTTCGCCTAGACGGTCATTCCCGCGCTTGTAGGCTAAAACGGGATGAAGAGGAACTAGTTCGTAGTTTGTCTCACCTCGGTTCGCGCCCTAGGGAGATATATAGTGGTTTGAAGTACCAATATCCCGAGAACATTTCGAACATGCGTACAATCTATAATTGCCGCCAAAAACATCGGAGTGTTGAGCACGGGGGACAAACGCAAATGCAATATTTGTTGACGAAGTTGAAGGAGAATGGATACTCGACGTGGGAACGTTTGAAAGATGATTCAAAGGTGATCACTGACTTTTTCTTCGCACATCCTACTAGCGTAGACTTATTATGTACATTCCCGAACATGCTATTCATGGATTGTACGTACAAGACGAATAGGTATAAGATGCCGTTATTAGAGATTGTCGGTTTAACGTCGACTTCCTTTATATTTACCGTTGCGTACGTATTTATGAGTGGAGAGAAGATTGGAAACTATATATGGGCTTTGGAAACTCTTCGTGGTTTGATGATGGATAGTGTGTGCGCATTTCCATCCATTATTGTTACCGATCGAGAGTTAGCTCTCATGCGAGCGATCGATAATATTTTTTCGGACACGCACCACTTGTTATGCACGTGGCACATTAGTAAGAACATTCTTGTTGCGGTCCGGAAGATATTGCACGATGATGCGGTAGCGAAACAATTTGTTGACTTTTACGGCTACGTTACGGGGGCAAACACGGTTGAGAGTTACCAAAAGAATCTAGATACACTGAAGGAGATGTTTGCATCTAAACCGGAGTGTTTTGCGTACGTTATGGACTCCTGGATAACGATATATGGTGACTGATGAGGAAGAATAAAAGACATGGTAGAATTGTAAAGAAGAAGTTTATTAAGGAGAGAATTGCAAAGAAGAAGTTTGTTAAGGAGAGAATTGCAAATAAGAAGTATGTTAGGAGAGAGTTGTAAAGAAGAAATTGTATTAGGGAAAAATTGTATAGACTACTAAAGAAGTAGCCATTATGAGAAGATGAAAATATATAGGGACCAAAAATGCAATAAACATGAATTAAAGCGTGTAGGACCCGCAATTGTACTAGAAAAGGGCCATACACGCTTCATAGATCCCGAGATGAATAGAATATTACTTTCTCTCTCTACTTAATCTAATCCTTACTTTCTCTCTCTAAAAAGGCTCCTAAACAAAGTACTACAGTCTATTTTGACACTAAAAGATCTTCGTATCACAAAATCACCCCAGAGTCTTCTTAAAACTCTTCAGTGGCGCCGTTTGTGGGAAACGAAGATTGTTCTGACGACAATCGCTTCCTGGAAATAATTCCTAATCCGAGGGGAATTATGGAAGAGCAAGGGGACGATTTTGTTAACAACTGCGAGGAGAATCTGGTGGGCGACGATTATCGAAACGACATGGAATACGAGGCATATGGGGGCTAGCGAGTCAAAAACACTTTTGATGACTCAGATCTGTTGGCTCGAAAGAACGAACTGTTGCTGGAGATCGAAAGATTGAAGGCAGAAAAGGAAACTGTTCAGGCAAATCTTCGCTCCGAGGTGAGAAGGGATCCAAACAGTGGAAAAGAGGAGCGCGAAACCGATTTTCATCCTAAAGCCGGGGATGATAGATATAGAGGATATGAACGAAGATCTTCGAGGAGGAAAGAAAAACGACGTTTGGAGTCATCTGACTCAAGCGATTATTCTCGTTACAGCTCGTCAGAATCATCTCCTAGGAAAAATCACAAAAAGAAAAGACACGGTCGAGAACACGCAGATCACCGGAGGGGAAGAAGCTCAGAGAGGAAATCTCTGAGGGAGAAGAATTATCATACTCGAATTAATGAGTGGGGTTATGGACAAATGAATTTTCCCGCTAGAAACCAAAACGTTGGCCCGGGAAATTCGGAGTGGCAGCATCAATATACTCTACCATCCGAGGAGGGACTGTATATTCCGAGCAATGAGAACTTGAGATCTAATGCTTATCGGACGGGTCATAATTGGAGAGTTTCTCCTTTGTCCCCGGAAATTTTGGTGGGCAATCTCCCAAAGCATTTTGATATCTCGAAGTTAGAAAAGTTCGATGGGACACAAGACCCTGATAACCATATCGAGAAATTCAAAAACTTCATGATTAACTTCGATGACGATGATAAATTGTTGTGTAGAGCGTTTTCTCAAACCTTGAAGGAGGTAGATTCCAAGTGGTATAATAGGCTTCCGCAGGGCTCGATGAAGAATTTCGACATGTTGTGGAATATCTTCAGACAACACTTTGTGGGGAGCAAAAAGTTCAGAGCTAACGGAGATACGATAATCTATTGTAGACAAAAAGTTGGGGAAAGCTTGAAGAATTATACCATTCGATTCGTCAAAACGAAAACAGACATGGAGTATTGTAAAGACTCAGTGGCACTTGCAGCTTTCAGGATGGGCCTACTCCCCGGACTATTAAAGGACACGGTGGCGGAGAGTCAAACTATGACTTTTGGAGCATTGTTGGATCAGGTTGAGAAGAGAATTCCGGTGGAGGAGACTCAGGCATCTGAGAAAGGATCCGGTAATAAATTGGATCAGAACCAGTTTCAGAGATCTGAGCCTAGTAACCAAGTGCCTCGTGCCAATGTTCAAGCCAAAAATTCGGGTCCGTATCGGCCGAGGCAGAAAACAAACCCACAGTATTATGGAAAACAGCAAAATTACAATCAAGGGGCCAGACCAATGTCGAACAAGTGGGTTCGACCGGACTATTTCACGGAGTTAACGGAAAATGTTGCCACTATATTTGATAAGGCAAGATCCACAGTGCCTTTCAGGATACCTTTTCCTATTCAGACTCCAAGGGAAAGCAGAAGTGTTAACAAGTATTGTAAGTATCACGAGGATATCGGGCACGGCACCAAGGACTGCATAGCTTTGAAAAAAGAAGTGCAAGCTTTGATCGAGAATGGAATGTTGTTAGAGTTTGTCAAAAAGCACTCCCAGAAAAATGTTGTGGTAAAGGCTGTTCCAAAAAACGTTGATACAACCATGGTGACTTCCGAGGAGGTTGATGTTTTTGATATTGAGCAAGAGTATCTGGATCCCAAGGAGGGAAGGAACAACGTAAATATGGTGGAAGAAATTATTCCGAGGGGGAAAGTAAACGACCTCTGTGCTTTCTTTGAGTCGCTGGCAATCTTTGGAGGGGATACCATCGCAGGGAATTCTAATAGCTCGCGGAAAAGGCATATGGTCAATCTGACTACCCAGATTGAAGCAGGGGTGTCGGCACAAATGCACCGATTACCCTCCCCCATCATATGTTTTGATGATGATGATATGCGAAATGTCGCAGGCCCACACGAAGATGCGGTGGTGATTGCCGCGGGTATTGCTGGAGATCCAGTTCAGAAGATACTTGGTGATACAGGAAGTTCAGCGAACATCTTGTTTATGAACACTTACAAGAGAATTTCTGACCCACCAGTTATACGACGTTCAGACAGAACCATAGTAGGATTTACCGGCGCCACATCAGTGGTGGTTGGAGAATTTCAGTGTGTGGTTGAGTTAGGTCGTGGGCCATCCAAGAAGGAGGTGGAAGTATTGTTTATTGTTGTCGATGCACCAACTTCGTATAATGCAATTTTGGGTCGCTCTTGGTTGTCCCGAATGCATGGTGTGATTTCGACGGTGCATCAGTGTCTGAAATATATGGTATGAAACAACATCGGGACAATCAGGAGTGGCCAGAAAATGGCCCGCGAATGTTACCAAATCGCTTTATCCTCGAAGGGAGTCCGGGGAGAAATATCGGACAAGGCATAGCAATTAAAGGGGCCTTCCTCGGAAATCATTCCATGTGATGATCCGAGGGAGACCCCCGGATTTCTGGTCCCAGAAGAGGATTCCGAGGCACATAAATTTGGAAATGGCAAATATCTAAAGATCGGAGTAAAACTTTCTTTTGAGTTCAGAGAAAGATTAATTGCGTTTTTGTCTAACAAACTCGATATGTTTGCTTGGTGTGCACAGGATGTTACGAGAGTACCATCAGAGATATATGTCATAAACTTGCGGTACGACTTGATGTTCGACCCATTGTCCAGAAAAGAAGACCAGTTTCTCAGGAGAAGGCTGGAGCTATTCTGTTGGAAGTAGAAAGGCTATTAAGCATAGGCCACATTCGCGAGTCGCATTATCCCGTATGGGCCTCGAATCCAGTCTTAGTCAGGAAAAAGAATGGTAAGTGGAGAATGTGCGTGGACTTCACGGACCTAAACAGATCTTGTCCTAAGGATCCATTTCCGGTGCCCCGCATTGATCAGTTAGTGGATTCGACCTCGGGCAATCGATTGTTGTCTTTCATGGACGCGTATTCAGGGTATAATCAAATCTGGTTGGATGCACAAGATGAAAAGAGCACGTCCTTTATTACCGGGAGAGGGTTATATTGTTACAAGGTTATGCCATTTGGCCTAAAAAATGCAGGGGCAACTTATCAGCGCTTGGTCAACAAAACTTTTGAGGGACAAATTGGTCAGAATGTCGAAGCGTATATCGATGATATGCTTGTCAAGAGTTTGCGGGACGAAGATCATTTTGCCGACCTAGAGGAGACTTTTAATAATTTGAGTAAGGTCAATTTGAAACTGAACCTAGAAAAGTGTGTTTTTGGGGTACGATCGGGCAAGTTCCTTGGATATATGATAAGTGAAAAAGGCATCGAGGCTGACCCAGAATAGATAAAAGCTTTAATCACCATGACTCCACCTCGAAATATCAAGGAATTCCAGATCTTGACAGGGAGATTGGCAGCGCTGAATAGATTCATTTCTCGGTCCTCAGATAAATGTGCACCTTTCTTTAAAGTATTACAAAACGCGAAACAATTTAATAAGACTCATGAGTGTTCAGCATCTTTTCGCCAAATTGAGGAATATTTGACATCCCTGATATACTGTCTAAACCATTGGTGGGGGAAAGATTAATTATCTATGTAGCAGTTTCAGATTGTGCGGTCAGTGCTGATTTACTCCGAGAAGAGGACGCTCTTTTGAAACCTATCTATTATGTCAGTAAGAGTTTGTTGGATGCAGAGAAACAATATCTCAAGTTGGAGAAGGTAGCTTTGGCTTTGGTAACAGCAGCCAGAAAGATGAGACCTTACTTCCAAGCACATCCTATAGTTGTTCGAACGACATTCCCCTTAAAAGGTTTGTTACAAAGGCCCGATATCTCTGGGAGGATGACTAAATGGTCAGTAGAATTGGGAGATTTTGACATAGCATTTGAGCCTTGAACAGCGATAAAAGGCCAGGTTTTGCCTGACTTTTTGGTTGAATTCCACTCAGACAGAGAGGACATGGAGATCATTGACCATTTTGATGACACATAATGGTTGGTTCGAATGGATGGAGGGTCGAATAACTCTGGAAGCGGGGCAGGTGTCCAATTAATTTCTCCAGAAGGGATAGCTATGTTTCAAGCTATTCGATTTGGTTTCAAGGCAACTAACAATGAAGCGGAGTATGAGGCAACATTGGCGGGTTTGCGTTTAGCTCAGATATGTTGGGCCAAAAAGATTAAACGGATCAGTGACTCATAGTTGGTGATAAACCAAGCTTTGGGGGAATCAGAGGCCAGAAAAGATAAGCTGATACAATATCTGAAAGCATTAAAAGATTTAGTTTCTGAGTTCGATGGGGTTAAATATGAACATGTTCGAAGAGAGGAAAATGTCGTCCCATATTCTTTGGCCACAACCTCACGGACGGACGGATACCCATGGGTTTTGATTCAGGAGCATCCTTCGGTCATGATCGAGACGGAGCATTCAATGAACATTAAAGAGGTAAGCAATATGATCGCAAATGATTGGAGGTCAGAAATTATTGACTTCTTGGAAAAAGATACTTTACCTGCTGGAAAGTACGAGGCTAGGAAGATCAGGTTCAAGTCTCACGGGTATATCATGTTGGGAGGCGTTATGTATAAGAAATCTTTGAGCCGACCATTACTAAGGTGTCTGAACAAGGATGAGTCGCAATTTGTTCTGTCCAAATTGCACGATGGGGAAGGTTCAGCCCATTGTGGGTATAAGGCGTTAATTCGACGGGTGTTTCTAGCTGGTTATTATTGGCCGACTATTTCTTCGGAAGCGAAAGACTTGGTAAAATGATGTGACACGTGTCAGCGCTATGTAAACATAATCCACAAGCATGGGGTGTTATTGGAGAGTATTTCAGAGGCGGTCCCATTTGACAGGTGGGGCATTGATCTAGTTGGGCCCCTACCAATGGCATCTGGAGGCAGACAGAACCCCTAGCAGGGACGAAAGCCAAAGATGTTATCAAATTTTTCGTTTCAAATATTGCTGTCCCTTTGGGGTACCACTGCAGATCACAACGGATAATGGACCTCAGTTCGACAACAAAGAGTTTAAAAGATTTTGCCTTTCCAGGGGCATACGACAATGTTTTTCTGCCCCATTTCACCCCCAAGCTAACGGACAGGTGGAAGTGCCAATCGAACAATTCTGGATGGGTTGAAAAAGAATTTGGAAGGAAAGGCAGGAAGATGGCCTGATTATTTACAAGAAGTATTGTGGGCTTATTGGACAACGCCTCGAACTGCCACTGATGCATCTCCGTTTGCGTTAGTATATGGTATGGATGCCATTGTCCCTTCGGAGATTGTTTTCCCATCATATCGTGTGGCAACTTATACAGCAGACTTGAACGATCAAAGCAGAGCCCTGGCATTAGATTTGGTTGAAGAGAAAAGACAACGCGCACAGTTGAAGTCTTTGCATTATCAAACTCTAATGAGGAGTCGATATACTTCTAAAGTAAAGCACAGAGATTTTAAGGTGGGGGACAAAGTATTACGCAAAGTCTTTCTACACATTAAAGAGAAGAGTCTTGGAAAATTGAGACCAAATTGGGAGGGCCCCTATGAAGTGACGGAGAAGGTAAAACAGGGAACATACAGATTAAAAGACAAGGAAGGGCGATGTATGAGGTTGCCATGGAATATCGAACACTTAAAATTGTACCTCGAATGAGGAACAAGTTAGCATGTATTATATGTCTTTTTTATCTTTCCAGGTCAATGAAAAACAGTGAGGGCATACTCTTTCCTACCCTGTTAGGCACAATAAGGTTTTAATGAGGTGTCCCTATGAGCTAATAAATACAACTGCATTTTTTGCCTTATACTATTCTTTTCGAAAGCATATTTTGTGCCTCAAACTATTCATTATGAGGCAGTATTTCACTCATCGAACTATTCTTTATGAGGCAATATTTCACTCCTCGAAAATTCAGACAAAGTGGCATACACAAAAATTTGAGGAGCTACAGGTTGTAAAACGCTCCTCGAAGAACTTCAGATGGCTTACAAAAATTTCCTTACAAGGACTTATATACAAAAACTGCCACAATCGAATAACATATTTTCCTAGTCAGAATTTTTCGAGGAGTTGCTCTCCTCTGGGTCTGATTCTTCACTATCACTCACTACAATATTAGGCGGATGAAGGTCGGGGGCAACAAGCTTCCAAAAACTCCCCAAGTCATACTCAGGGTGTTCTGTATGAATTTCGGTGATCAGCCCTGCTCGAATTGCTGCATCTCGTGCATTAAGGTTGTCTGAACACTTAGCCGCATAAACATTCACGGCTTTTTCCTTCTCCTCCTCGACTTGCCTAAGAAAGTCTTCAATTCTTTTCACCAACTTCTCTCTGTCCTTCATAACCTTTTCATAATCGTCACAACAATTCTTAAATCCCCGACATGCTAGTTCGTGAGCTTTTTTATATTCTTCCAGAAGCCTTTCTTGTCCCTCCGTCTTCTTTTGATAGAGGTCTCTCTCTTCCTGGCAGCATCGTTCAAGCATTATGACGTAATTCTCCGAGGCGGATAATTTTTCATAAAGTGCATATGCTTGCTTCTCCATAATGGCATATTGTTTCTTTGACTCTTCAAGTTGCGAGGATACCAGAGCTGCCTTAAACTTATAAAAAAAAATTCGATCCTCTAGATGCTGCATTTTCTTTCCCTTATTGACAGAAGTGTGCAGCAGGCTCCGAAGACTTAGTGAAAATTCATCATGAAGAGGAACTTCGAAGGAGCTGGTGGGTGAGCCTAAGGCTACGGGGTCAAAATGCGATGACTCCCTTACTAGAATATTAAGGTCAATATGTTGAGGAGGTTTAATTCGAGGAATCAGCAGTGGTGCTAACATAGGGGGATTTTCGATGGGTACTGGATTTGAGGCCTGGGTGAGAGGAGAGCTAAGTGTCTGATTTGAGTTCTGTTTGGGGGAATTATCTCTAACTTCCTTTTCAGGATCGTCGGATGCCCTTTGGGGCTCAATTTCTTGGGCAGGTTCGGGGGCGTCGTCTTGCATTTTGCCATCCTCGGATAACTCCTGGATGGGCTCCAAGACAACTTTGTTCTCTTTTTCTTTTGCTTTAGAGTCTCTCTTCTTCCGAGGATGGACAAACTTTTTGGGGGGAGAGCTGGGACTGGGTGTCACTTTGTTGGCCGAGGAGGATGGTTCTTGGTTGGTGACTACTTCCATTTTTGGCTGATGCTTTTTGGTGGAAACTTCCTCATCGGATTCAACCAAGTGACTTTTAGCACGAGAACGCTACAGAAGGTAAATTACTATATCCTTCTTAGTCACTCGCTCTAGCACCTCATCTTGAGAAGGGGGGGGGGGGGTCATCAGCTCTTTTAAGGACAACCGGTCAAGGGGGTTTAACCTCCAGAGTCTGCTCAAAACCATATTGTTATCCCTAAAGCACATGCAAAATCTATTTTCCCAATTCTCTTTGGCCCATTCGCTGAGCTTGGTGAAGATGGTAGCGGCACTATCTACGTGGTCAGTGAATGGTTTTGAGACACCAGTCATAGCTACAAAGATATCAAGTTAGAACCCTATTATTCGAAGGGTTACCATAAGTAAAATAGTTCGAGGACTTACATTTGTTGGTCCATAAGAGGGATAGTTTGTGCGGGTTCGAAGGGGTTGATTCTGAGCCTGTCTCTCAATGGCCTGAGAAGTAGAGGAATTGCTGTCTCCACTTTTTTTCAGCCTCTAGCAAGTCTTTCAACACTTTCTGCCTTCGACTAAAAGTTAATGAATAAATTGGGAAGAAAGGGTTTTTAGCTAAACCAGATAGTCCGATGAAGTGCTCCAAGGAAAATTCTTGGCCTGAGATTCTCGACGCCGTGATGGATGCCATCAATGTGAACCACATATTGGGACCGCCTTGAGAAGGGCAAAGGCCAATCTTAGCAAAATATTCAATGGAAAATGGGTCTAAAGGAAATCTTAGTCCCCAATTCATGATTTCAGTATACACGACAAGTTCGTTATCCCTCACTGATAATGGGGTCTCTCCTTCGGAGGGGAACCTGATGTCGATGTATGAAGGAATGCACCACCGGGTCCTCAACAACATTTCTTCCGAAGGCGAAAAGTACTTGTATGATATGTTGTGAAGAGCAACCAAATGTTTGTTCTCGATCCCTCGGATATTGTTTCCTACGATGGTATCAAGTTCCAAGGGAAGAGTTATGTCTCCTATCGACTTGGGGGAAATTCGGTTCGCTTGCTCTTCGGATATTGTTGGAAGAGCAATGGGCCTTTTGCTAGATGACTCTGCAAGAATCTCAATGACTTTGCTCTGATCAGCAACCTGAATTGCTTGAGTAGATGGCTCAGGATTATCCGAGGCATTGGGCCTTTTGCTAGATGACTCTGCAGGAATCTCGATGACTTTGCTCTGATCAGCAACCTGAATCGCTTGAGTAAATGGCTCAGGATTGTCCGAGGCGATGGCCTTCCCTTTGGCAGCTAAGGCTTTGTTACGAAGCTCTCGAGTCTCGTCTTCGGTAATGATAGTCTTTCCTGGAGAAAATCGGGGGCTTCTAGTTGCTGTTATCGACGGAGTGGCTGGAAGACTTGATACAGGATTACCAGTCTTCGGAGAGAAGTGTCCACCACCACATCTCGAGGAGGTTCAGGGTTAGTTGGTGGCGCTTCTTTAACACGTTTGCGCTCTTACGAATGCTTCTTATCTTTATGGTGTATTTTCATTTTTCCAGATGAATGCTTGTGGTATTTTTCTTTCCCCATTAGTCCAAGGGTGTTGTGATTGGAAATTTGGTTTTGTTGTGATATTTCGAGGGGAATGATGGCTGTCAAATTTTCAGGGGGGGGGCACGAACCGTAAAATGTAGTGACAGCAGGTGGGGGTTGAGGCTCAGTGTATTCACCAGCAGCAACTCTCTCTTCGAACTTTTTGTTAATAAGGAGCCACTCTAGAATCCGACGAGGTTTATAAGCCAGATTTCTCTCTCTAAAAATTATGGGAGGAAAGTTTGAGCTATTAATGAAGGAGATCAGTATTTATAGAAGACAATGGGCTTTTAGGATAAGTCATTCCTGAGGACATTTTATCTTGTTTGCCTAGGGGCATTACAGGAAACATAGGTGCACAATAGTTGATAGAAAAAACGCGGGAGAAGCTACAGAGTCATAATATAGTCTGGGGAATACGAAAAGGTCTCTAATAAGATGTGCTGACAAGGAAGTACGATTGTTGATGCCGTATCTTCTAGATCCAATCCTTGCAATTTCTTAGCTTAGTATTGGTGGCATTGATATGCTGATACAGTAAATTCCGATGTACGATGTTACCAAGGCCTGAGTCAACTCTGGCTAAGACATTGCAAGGATTGGGGGGCTACTGGTTAGTGTGATCTAAAAAGTAGTTTATATTCGAAGGATATACTTATTAGGAAGACGTTTTTTCGAAGAGACATGCAGTATTTGAAGTATTGTTCAAAAGAATTTTCGAGGAGGAAATTTTGCAGTTGAATAGGAGTTATCCGAGGAGAAGATGTTCGAGGGAGCAATGGAGACTTCTTTACAGTCCAAGTAAAACTATTTTTACTAGGACTAGGGGGCTACTGATGAGGAAGAATAAAAGATATGGTAGAATTGTAAAGAAGAAGTTTGTTAAGGAGAGAATTGCAAAGAAGAAGTTTGTTAAGGAGAGAATTGCAAAGAAGAAGTTTGTTAATGAGAGAATTGCAAAGAAGAAGTATGTTAGGAGAGAGTTGTAAAGAAGAAATTGTATTAGGGGGAAATTGTATAGACTACTAAAGAAGTAGCCATTATGAGAAGATGAAAAGATATAGGGACCAAAAATGTAATAAATGAGAATTAAAGCGTGTGGGACCCGCAATTGTACAATAAAATGGGCCACATACGCTTCACAGATCCCGAGATGAATAGAATATTACTTTCTTTCTCTACTTAATCTAATCCTTACTTTCTTTCTCTAAAAAGGCTCCTAAACAAAGTACTACAGTCTATTTTGACACTAAAAGATCTTCGTATCACAAAATCACCCCATAGCCTTCTTAAAAATCTTCAGTGACAAGTTCCCTGTGTACCGAACGAACACGATTAAGCATTATGGCCAAACAACTACAAATAGGTTAGTCCGTTTATCCTATTTTTCGTTTAGTTATTTTATCTAATTTCAAATAAGTTCATAATTTATTACTTGTACTATGTAGGGCGGAGGGTGCTCACTCGTCCCTAAAAAAATATCTTGGGACGAATCAATGCAACTTTGAGCTTTTTTGGGAAAAAGTTCATAACTTATTAACGAAGCAGCATGCGGGTATCGTCGAATCATTTGAGCGAAGTAAGTTTAGAATAATTCTCGGTTTTGATGGTGTTTTGACCCAAAATCTTAAAGGTCATGTGTCCCATGCGAGGCTAAAGATATTGATGGTTGCTATTGTACGTGCTCGAAATATAGGAGTAGATCGGGTAGCATGTGGAGGTTATTTCCTTAGGAAAACGTATGGTTTACCTTGTGCATGTGAAATTGTATTTATAGCTAGAGATGGTAGGTGCATCCCTTTAGAAGACGTGGATATCTTTTGGAAAAGATTAGATATTGTGCATAGAGATCCTAGCTCTCGTGAAGAGGAATTGCAAAAAAAACTTTCCTTAATTGACAACTGCATTCGTAGTTTCCGACCCGACCAACAAGACCACATTATCAATAGGGTAATGCAAATATTGAGGCCCGAGACAAGTCATATTCGAGATCCTAAAGAAGCGGTTAAAGCTAAGGGTAGACCAAAGGGAGACGTTGATAAATCGACTAAACGAAACCCTAATTCGTGGGAATATCCCATTGAACAAACAGCTAGTGCTAGTACTCCGGCTAACCCGGTAGGTAGTACACCCGTAAACACATTAGGGAGCACGACCGCATCCAACGTGGTTCCCATCGTACCACCCAAACCTCCATTAGAAAAAAAGAAAGTTGGAAGGCCTAAAAAAATTGTTAAGGATGGGAAGTTAACATTAAATCCAGATTTCATCCCAGCCTTTCTACACACTTAAATTTTAAAGTTAGTTGACATTCTTCCGGACGGACAATGTGGATTTCGTTTCGTAGCACACTCAATATACAACAACAAAGATAGATGAGAGGATGTTAGACGCGAGTTGTTAAAGGAGTTGCGGGACAACCGTGCATGTTGGTTGGATGTATATGGTTCGCCGAAGGTGTTTGACGATTTGGTACATAGGTTAGATTACTTCAAGCCCAACCCTAGTACCCACTATTGGGTGACATTTCCGGACATTGAACTAGTTATCGCGACAAGGTATCAATGCATGGTATACCATGTATCGCAAGCAGCCTCGTTAACGTATCTACCAATCCGTGGAAAGCCACCCATCAACAATTCAACGATCATAGAAGTTGGGATAGCTTTCGTACATGGATTTTGGTGTGGTTTATTTTCGTCTGAGGGTAAGTCTGTAATTTTTGTTTTGAACTGTGTGGAAGTTTGAGAGTATTTAATATTTGGATAGAGTGTAGAGGGAGAATTAAGCAGCCTGGTTGTATTTAATTTTCTTTACCCTCATTTAATGTTGGTGGTTGGGTATTTATACCCTAACATTTGGGTTTTATGGGCTTTCGGGTCATGTTTAATGGACCCGGGTCAAGTTCAAGGACCCACGAGCTCTTAGTAGGAGAGCAAGCAGCTTAGTCAAGAAGTGATTAGGTTTTAACTACTTTAGTTCTGTTCGAACAGTCCAATGGATGAGGTGTCCGAACTGCCCTTGTCCGGTTAGGTAGATGGTGTCTGAACTGACCCTGTCCGAAGTGGTAACTGGATCCGGACTCATCAGTAGCCCCTTTTTTAGGTGTTTGGTAAAAAACCTTTGTTAAAACCTGAAAAACAGTCCGTTGCTAGTGACAGTTGCATCCGGACAGGTCCTCCGAATTGTGTCATAGCTTTATCCGGACTGAAAAAAGCTCTTTGAATCTAAACGGTTTTTTGCCAAAGTTCGTGGGACACGTGTCTCTCTCTGGTTTGTTACTTCAGCCGTATTTTCACCTCGAATTTCGCACCCACCTTTTTGAAAAGCAATATCTTCATTAAATGGAGGTGACATCAGCGTCGTTTCTTAATCATTGCAAATCCTTTCGAATTCTCCTAGGAATCAAAGCGCCTTTTGGGGGTTTACTATAAATTAAAACACTTTTCCACTGTTTTACTATCACCTTCATTTTCACTTTGCTAATTTTCAGAGCTTTCTCTCTCAAACACAAGTTCTTCACTTTGGTTGTTTATATTCACGGCTAGGAACACTTTAATCAAAGGCGGGTGGCTCAATCTATCAGAACTAGAAAAAGCACAAAAAGTTGAAAGGGAAAGGTGCATCGCAACAGGCTTACCTACTTCCCCCATCGACAAACCAGTAACCTCCAACACAGAGCCTGACCAGGGTTCCTGCTCAACAAAAAGTGTCAAACCGAGGAGATTGTTTCAAACCAACATTTCTCCCATTGTCTCAGGCTCATCGGTTCAAGAATCAGAACCCACCGTTGAACCAGGGCCAACAGTTACTAGCTTAGAAAAGCCTTCCCCATTCATAGCTATGGGGTCAGATGCAGATACTTCTCCCAACAAACTGGTCGATTGAAGAAGAGGTCGGCTGGTTAAGGGGCAAGCTTCCAAAGGCACCCCTTCAAAATCAGGTGCCAAGGATAGCAATACAGGGTCAGAGGCACCCATAAAAGTACCCAAGGACAGGCTGTCCGGATCGGAGGCCACTGGCTCAAGCCCCCGAAGAGAAATATCCACATCAGATCCCCAGCCGGAAGCCAGTGTTCAGGAGAGTATTGAAGCTCAACAGTCCAGAGGTCAGACTGAACCAACTCCAAACTCCCCCCCCCCCCCACAAAGACAACTGAAAACCCTTCCTCGGTAATTGAGGAAATAATGGAGGATTCTATCGAAGAGGCTCCATTCGAGTCTGAACCCTCCGGACAGACTAGTGATGCTGCTGCTAAGAAGGATAAGGGCAAAGAGAAACTATGCCTTAGGCATCCAGAACTTACCAGAAATCCTCGAAGGAAAAGTGGGACCTTGTTTCCACAAGGTAAACGTTAAATATATTCTTGCCTTACAAAAAATCAACTATGCTTTCATCCATACAACCGACTTGGGTCGGATGCGTACGAAGTGGGGGATTCCGGAGAATGTAAAGATAAGAATCCCCATAGACCCCAAAACCCCAATAGACTGCAAACTCAGTGAAATACTCATCTTCACTAAGCTTTTTAACTGGGGTTTAAGGTTCCCCTTAGATCCGGAGATAGTTAGGTATTTCCACCTCATCAAGCGCTGCCCTAGTCAACTGAGCCCCAACGCCTGGTACACACTTATGGCCTGCATCATGGCCTCCAGGCTCTCCGGGATTCCTTTACCAATGGAGGAATTCGCAGCTGTGGCCAGTCTCTGCAGAAACCACCACATTCCCTTCTATCACTTCAACATGGGTGATAATTATAAAGCAGTGGTTGATCTGCTTGAGTCGGAGAGAAATTGGAGGACTTAATTCCTGTTTGTAAGCGATGCTTGGGAGAATGGGAGGAAAATCAAAGCTGGAGTCAATCTGAGTCTCCTCACCAGCAGATGGAGGAGTGATCGTAAGGATCCTACCTTAAATTTTTATTTTTACTTTTATCGAATTTGCTTGAACTGATTGGTCTTGTCTTTTATCTTAACAGAGCTGCCGAAAGACTTCAATGACTATCTAAAGGCCGGGCATACCACTTGTACCAAGATCAACACTTGGGCTGCTGAAAAGTGGGGGAACCGGTTTCATGATGCTTTTACAGGAGGCAATTTTGTAAGGCCTCACCGCTGGAACACTACTGGCCGGAGGGACTTGACCTGAGAAGAACTCACCACTCCACCCCCTCCGGATGTAGTCCTCAAGAGAACACACGAACCGGATGGGTCACTATACTTGCCAGGTCGGGCCAAGGCCCCAAGTAAAATGAAAGGCAAGAAAGGGAAATGTAAGAAGACTGCAGGTGAGGCTAACCGTGCCGAGGTGGAGAAGGCTGCTCCAACAAACCCAGAGGGGCCAACCCCGAGCCAGATTAATGCTGCTCTCCTAGAAGTGGTAGAGCATGAAAGTGCTAAGGAAGAGGTAGGATCTCCCAAACCTCCAAGGGTTCCCAAGAGAGACCGAAAACGTAGAGCAGAGAACAAGGAGAGGAAGGCCAAAAAGAAAAAGACCTCTAGGGGTGATGAAATTTCTCTCCGGCCTCCGGAGCCTCTCCCCCCTATAGACCCTACTGATCCGACAAGAGCAGAGGAGATCCCTGGTGACTTTCAAACTGACGAGGTTAGAGGAGGAGACCTTAGCATCGATGGTGTTGACATCATAGGGCTTGATGGACTCGGTGACTATTTTGCAAACCTTCCCAGAGACGACTTTGCTGGGCCTTACCTCCCTCCAAGCACTTCGAACACCGTTACTTTTAATGGTAAGACTTTTACTGTTTCAAGTGAAAGGGATATTATAACTCACTCCATATTAATTAATGTTCAGCTAGTACTTGTTCTGGAGAAACAAGTTCGAGGTCAGGCAGATATTATCAAAGATCTTAAATATGACAAGGAGAAACTGTCCGACGATCTCCTTACTGCCACTCAAAATGCTGACATTCTGAAGGGAGAAAACGAGGAGCTAAAGAAGAGCCAAGAGGGGTGGACCACAAAGGTTGCCACATTAGAAGACACTATCAAAGAGCTCCGGGAGAAGCTGTCCGGATTAGAGAAAGATCTCACCTCTTTAAAAGAGGAGGGAAAGGCCAAAGATCAAGTCATCCATAACCTGACAAATGACAAGATTGCGCTCGAGAACACAGTGTCCAAGGCTGCAGAGGAGAAAGCGGATCTGCTAAGGGAGCAAGAAGTCAAAATTTCGGCCAAGATCGATGCTTATGCCAACAAGATAATAGATACTCAAGAGCAAATGTATGCCAAGGTGATCTCGGACATGGTCCTGCTCTTTCATAAGAAGTTCCCGAAGAGGAACCTAGGAGATTTGTGGCTTCATGTAGAGTACGAAGACCTTCCCTTCCACACCATGGATGATGGAGACTTGCATGATTATTCCAGTGCTTCCTCCTCTGACGAAGAAGAAAACACCGGGGAGGACCCACACGAAGAGAAAGACGATCCCAAGAAGAAGAAAACAAGTGAGGCTGAGCCATCTTCAAAGGCTCAGTCTTAGATTATGAATTGTCTTTTCACCTTTTACTTTGTTTGAACTAAAGTCCTTGGAAGGCCAAGGTATTTTTTTAATTGTGTCCGATATTTGACCGGATAGATCTTTTGTTTCGTCTGACAATTTAAAAATCCTTGGAAGGCCAAGGCACTTAGGTTATTTCAATATAGTTTGTTTCAATTTTGGTGGCTAGTGTTTAAATAGCCCTTAGTTATTTCATAAATATTCTAAAGCGAGAGTGTTTAAACTCTTCGATGACAAATGTTTAAGTAGTCATCATTCCTTTAATTCAATCCGGATGGAATAACAAAAAACAAAGTAAGAACACTTCGAATTTTTTCAAAAAGGCATCAAGTTTTATAAAAAGCCCGGACACCTCATTAAAACCTCCCCGCGCCACCAGGGTAGGAAAGAGTATGCCCCCAAATATTTACATGGATTTTTTAAACAAGTAAATATTTACATTGTTCCTACTCTAAGTACATCCAGAGATGTTCAATATTCCAAGGGTGATTCAAAACCCTTCCATCTTTGTCTTTTAGCCAGTATGTTCCATGTTTGAGCCTTTCAATGACCATATAAGGTCCTTCCTAAGTTGGGGCTAGTTTTTCGAGCAACTTCTCTTTAGTATGTAAGAAGACCTTCCTTAACACCTTGTCCCCCGGCTGAAAATCTCTTCTTTAAACTCTAGAAGCAAACCTGCTTCTCATCAAACCCTGATAGTGTGCAGCTCTAAGGTGAGCCTTAACTCGTCTTTCCTCTATTAGGTCAAGCTGACCCCTGATTGCCACTTCGTTAGTGTGTTCCGAGAAATTGTGAACTCGAAAAGAAGGGAAAGTTGCCTTTATGGGAGCTATGGCATCCATCCCATAGACCAAGGCAAAAAGTGATTCTTGTGTTGCAGCCCCAGGAGTAGTCTGGTAGGCCCACAAAACTTCTTATAAATAACTAGGCCATTTTCCAGCAAGCCCTTCTAAATTTTTCTTCAAACCGGACAGTATAGTTCTGTTGGCCATCTCAACTTGACCGTTTGCTTATGGATGGAAAGGTGAAGAGAAACAATGTTGTATACCCCTAGAGGCACAGAAACTCTCCATTTCTTTGTTGTCGAACTGTGGCCCATTGTCTGTTGTTATCTTCTGTGGAACACCAAATCTGCAACAAATATTAGATAAAATAAATTTTATGACGGCTTTTGATGTTTTTCCTGCTAGTGGGGCTGCTTTAATCCACTTCGAGAAATAATCAATTGCAACAATTATCGTCCTGCGTCCTCTGGATGCCATAGGAAGAGGTCCTACCAAATCCAACCCCCATCGAGCAAAATGTATAGGCTCAAAAATTGACTCTAAAGGGATGGCTGAGACATGAATTTCATTGCTATATCTCTGGCATGGGTCACACCTTTTCACTAGCTCCTTAGCATCTTGCATTATAGAGGGCCAATAATAGCCAGCTAGTAAAACTCTTCTTGTTAGAGCCCTGAATCCACAATGAGCTGATCCCTCACCATCATGTAATTCTGAGAGGACTACTTGAGATTCATCATCTCCCAAACATCGCAAAAGAGGTTTACTGTAAGACTTTTTATACATAACGTATCTTAGTATGATAAAACCACGAGCCTTGTGCTTCATTTTTCTTGCTAGTGATTTATCCGGAGGCAAGATGCCATCGGAGAGATACTGCAGGAGAGGAAATCTCCAATCTTGAGGTTGTTTCATCTGTACATCGAAAATTTCTTCCTCTTTACCCATATTAAGCTGAATGGAAGGGCTCTCCAGCACATGGATCCAAGGATATGACTCAGTGTATGCTATGGTTGCCAATGAATCTGCTAGTTCATTCTTTGTTCGGGGTATATGCTCATAAACAATGCTTTTGAACTTAAGTGCCTCATTTTTTAGAAGAAGTAAATACTTCACTAGTTGCTCCTTTTTTGCCTCAGATTGACCTTGTGCATGGTGGATAAGAAGCTGGGAATCACTCATCAGCTTGACCCTCTTGGCCCCACAAATATAAGCTAACTTTAAACCAGCTATAGCTGCTTCGTATTCGGACTCATTGTTGGAAGCCCTAAAAGCAAAACATATAGCCTCGTACATTTTGTCACCATATGGAGAAGTCAAGCACACCCCTGCACCACATCCCATAGTACTTGATCCACCATCTGTTTGGACGATCTAAACCTTTTTGTCTTTCATCTCAGTAGTTTGCTCTGTATCCCTATCAGAGTGGAATTCAACTAAAAAATTAGCCACAACTTGGGCTTTGACTACTGTACGAGGAGCAAAATCAATATCGAAGTCCCCCAACTCCACTGACCACTTAGTCATTCTACTTGAAATGTCTGCCTTTTGAAGAACATTCTTCAAGGGAAAAAAATGTCCGGACGATAGGATGAGGCTGAAAATAAGGCCTCATCTTCCTTGCAGCAATTACCAAGGCTAATGCTAATTTTTCGAGCTTTAAATAGCGTTTTTCTGCATCTATCAAGCTCTTGCTGATGTAGTACACCAGATGGGGGTAATTATCCACCTCTCTTACCAATACAGCACTGATGGCACAACTGGAAACTGCCAAATATACGAAGAGTGTCTCTCCATCAACAGGTTTAAATAAAGTCTTGGGGGAGGACATATCTTTCTTGATCTTATTGAAGGTCTCATCGCACTGTGAAGTCAAGTCAAATCCCTTTGCACCCTTTAAAGTTTGAAAAAATGGGGCACATCTGTCCGAAGACCTTGAGATGAATCGATTTAAAGCAGCCAACCTCCCAGTCAACCGTTGTACTTCTTTAACATTTCGAGGAGGCTCCATTTGGAATAAAGCATTAAGCTGGTTCGGATCGGGCTGTATCCATTGCTCACTCATTATATAACCCAGGAATTTCCCGGACTATACTCCGAACACACACTTTTCGGGATTTAGTTTCAAATATACTTTTACTAGGTTAGCAAAAGTTTCTTGGAGGTCTGCCAAGTGTAGTTGTTCATCCATACTTTTTACCATCATGTCATCAATGTATACTTCCATATTTCTTTCAATTTGATTAGAAAAGGCTTTGTTCACTAACCTCTGATAGGTAGCCCCATCATTTTTCAACCCAAATGGCATTACCTTGTAACAATGAAGACCCCTATCAGTGACAAATGTGGTATGCTCTTGATCCTTCGGATCCACTTGAATCTGGTTGTACCCGGAGAAGGCATCCATGAAAGACAGTAGCTTATTTCCAAAAGTGGAATCCACCAGCTGATAAATCCGGGGGACCGGGTAAAATCTCTTGGGCAAGCCCTATTGAGATCTGTGAAATCAATGCACATACGCCACTTGCCATTTTTCTTTTTCACCAAGACCGGATTGGCTGTCCATAAAGGATACTGAGACTCCTTTATATGCACCATTTTAGTGAGCCTGTCAACTTCTTGAACAATAACATCAGCCTTTTCCTTGGAAAAAGCCCTTCTCTTTTGTACCACAGGTGCTATGTCTTTCCGAATGGATAGGTGGTGTGATATAATATTTGTTGGAACCCTAGTAACATCAGCATTGCACCAAGCAAAAACATGCTGATGGTCTTTTAGAAACTTCAACATTTTATTCTTCAGTTCGGATGGCATTTTGGACCATATCTTAACACTTTTTCCTTTTTCGAAAGAATGTGTTTCAACTTCTTCAACCGGTATCAACACTCCAGGGGTCTCTCTGGGGTCATCAATTTTACCCTCACCCCCAGAAAGCCCCTCAAACTGCTATTCTTCGTTGATACAAACTGCCCCCAACGTTCGTGGAGCCAAGGCTGTGGCATAACACTCTCTTGCAATCTTTTGACTGCTCCGGACAACTCTCGTTTGTCCTTGAACAGCATATTTCAAATATTGGTGGACTGTTGAGGCCACTACATGCATCCTAGAGAGCCAAGACCTCCCTAAAATAGCATTATAACAAGTGGGACAATCCACCACAATAAAAAGTATTCTGACCATCTTCTTAAAAGGGCCCTTGCCCAACAAAACTTCCTCTTCGAACTCCCCGATCACATCTGTTGAGCTTCCAGTGAAGCCCACAATTGATCTGTCCAAACACTGAATTACGGCTGGATTTTTCATCTTTTTGTAAGAGGTTAAAAAGAGGATATTGGCTGAACTCCCGGTATCCACCAAGATTCGTCTTATGTCATTGCCCCCAATGGATGCTCCTATGACAACAACATCTTCATGAGGGCCAACTATATCCCTTAAGTCATCTTCATCGAAAATAATGAAGGGAAATGGAATTTGTGATTGATAGGAGGTCATGCCTCCTTCTAGCTGGGTAGCTAAAGTATGAACGTGCCTCTTCCTTGAAGAAGCAGTAGGAGCTGTCATAGTATCCCTTCCGAAAATTGTGAGTGACTCAAAAAACTTAATAAGCCCGGAGACTGTTTTATAACGTTCCTCAATGGCACCCATTCTATTTCGAGTTGGATCAGGATCCAAGTACTCTGATTCTACATCAAATCTTTCGATTATAACCATAGCTCCCTCCGGAGCAGCATTGCTCGGACCAACCCGATGAGCATTATCAGGCCTATTTCCTCATCTTCTTTTGACATATGCCCCCAGCTTTCCTCTTTCAATTAAGTTCTGAACTTCTTGTTTTAAAGCGATACAATCGTCAATGGTATGTCCAGTATCATTATGATATTGACATAAGGAATTATTACGATGTTCCCTAGGAGATTGCAGTACAGCCGACCTCCTATAGTCTACTTCTTCCTTTATTTTGTCATAAATGGTGGCCACACTTTCTTTTAACTCTGCAAACCACTCCGGTTGAACCCAAGGCCCTCTCTTATTTCTAGATTGTTGACTCTGGGCAGGCGCAGCTGGCTGAGATTGAGCTTTAGCCCTGTTATGTCCCTGTCCGGTCTCCCTTGCTTTGTTCCCGGATTGATTTTGGTTGGGGTTTGGTGCAACCGGGGCAGACCTCACCTGCCTGTGCACCCTAGTTTTCCTTGTTTCATCAACTTTGATTTGTTTTCCAACCTGATTCAAAAGACCCCCCCCCCCCCCCCCCAAGTCATGGCTTTTTTTTTGTCACTGAATCAGCTAAATTTCCAGGGTTTAAGCCCTGCCTCAAAGATGCTATGGCTACTTGCTCAAAGCAGTCAGCCAACCCGTTTTTGGTGTTCACAAAACGACTTATGTATTCTTTCAGTGATTCGTTTGGTTCTTGGGCACAATGGATTATTGTGTCCCTATTGCCCTTCAATTCTTTACTCCCAACAAACTGCCTTCGAAAGGCCACCCAAAAGGTATCGAAATTTCTGATGCAACCTTGTGGTAGGCTTTATACCACTTCAGAGCACTCCTCGTAAAGGATTGTGAGAATGCTCTACAGAGTAACTTGTCATCATCATCGAAATTCATCATAAAGTTTTTAAATTGTTCCAAGTGGTTGTCCGGATCTTTGCTGTCATCGTATTTCTCCATTTTTGTGCTATCGAACCTCTTAGGGAGGTTTCCGGACAGAATCTTAGAATACAATGGAGATTGTCTCCAATTCCGGCCACGACTGAAAACAGTATCCTCGTTGGGAGTTGCAAAGATACCTGGTTCATCGTGGAAGGCAAAAGGATCCACCAGTATCCGGTCTACATGCCTCCGGCTGTGAGATGATCCTTTGCCTATATTCCTTTTTAATTTCCCATGTCTATCCCTTTTTCTTGAATAATTTTTAATCAATTTTTGCTTCTTTTTGGATCGGCCCTCATCACTGCTGGAGGATAAGGACTCTTCAACTCCATCCTCGTCCGAGGAGCTACCAGAAGACTCTGAGTCTGAGTCAGAACTCTCCACTGGCTTAGACCGGTGAGACTTTTGGAGCTAGCATGAGTCTTCTTGGTACTCACATGAGTCTTCGAAGGCTCATGCTCTCTAGGGTTGTCGGTATGATGAGCAACTGATGCTTTTGACTTCTCTTTCATGCCCATCTTAGCCTTCTCTGCCCTCAGAGCTTCTATCTCGCCCTTTAATCTATCACGCTCCTCGATGGTATATTAATCATTCTCTTCCACCACTTCAAGCAAAGCCGGTGGTACTTCCGGGGCATCCGGATTCATTCAGACTGATTTTTTCTGATGGTTTTGAATGCTTGATTCAAGCACCGTCGTGCTCCCACTGTGGTCGCCAATTTGGTGTGGTTTATTTTCATCTGAGGGTAAGTCTGTAATTTTTGTTTATAACTGTGTGGAAGTTTGAGAGTATTTAATATTTGGATAGAGTGTAGAGGGAGGATTAAGCAGTCTGGTTGTATTTAATTTTCATTACCCTCATTTAATGTTGGTGGTTGGGTATTTATACCCTTACATTTGGGCTGTATGGGTTTTCAGGTCATGTTTAATGGACTCGGGTCAAGTTCAAGGACCCATGAGCTCTTAGTACGAGAGCAAGCAGCTTAGTCAAGAAGTGATTAGGTTTTAAGTACTTTAGTTATGTTCGAACAGTCCAATGGATGAGGTGTCCGAACTGCCCTTGTCCGGTTAGGTAGATGGTGTCCGAACTGACCCTGTCCGAAGTGGTAACGGGATCCGGACTCATCAGATTTCATTTTGTTAATGTAACTATATCTCGTTTCCAATCCAAATTTCTCATGCTATCATTACTAATGCATTCATTTATTCTTTTTTCTTGTAGATTACTACTCCACTTGATGGACCGTTGCCTCCATTATACCCTTGTTGGGCCGCTTACGCAACAGAAAAAACGAATCAATGGGCGCATCCCTACTACTATCGGTTCAAAAAATTTATACAAATAATGCCCGCTAGGAAAATCAACTTGAACGAAAAACCACATGTAACGGATTTGACTAGAGACGACGTTTGAAATGATTTTGATGTTTGACAGTTATTTTGCCTAACCTTTGATGTAATATAGTTGATGTAATTTTGTAGGAAAATCCCTACAATAGTTTTGATGTATTATAGTTGATGAAATGTTTTATGATGCTGTTTTTCAGTTTAAATAGGAGCCTTTTCTAGGAGTTTTTTCATTTAAACAAGTAAAAAAGATAACATATGACACCCGTCGCACGCGACCTACTTTGGCCCCAGTCGCGTGCGACGCTAGGCTAAATTGTTGGCCCTATTTTTGAGACAGAGAGCTTATATCGCACGTCCAAAAAGCGACCTTTTTTTGCCCCTGTCCCATGCGACGCTATGCTAAATTGCTGGCCCTATTTTTGAGACAGAGAGCTTATATCGCACGCCCGAAATGTGACTATACACTTAGACCAAATTCTATCTACATCTTCTAACAAACTAAATTCGATAAGAATCTGTCTTGCATCAATGGTAACATATGAAAATGAACCCTTGAATTTGAAAGACTCAAGAAAAGACTGAAACTTCTCACGTTATGGAATACCCAGACTAAACTTCCCTATAATTGTTGATCTTGATTCTTTTTGAAGAATTGACTTAGTTTGAGACAAATATTGGATCACGTTATGATCCTCATAAGTTCTAACGAAATCCGGCGAAAACGCTTGAGTCTCTGAAACCTTTTTCAAAACATCAGAATACGATTTCTTGATCGGAGAAAAGCTCTTCTCATCTTTACTATTAAGAGGAGGAAATTCATTAATGTTCAGATCCATAGCCACAATCGGAACCTCGATAATGAGAAAACTCTAAGAGAGCCAAAAACAGAGTAGATCTAAACAGGGACGAGAAATACACCAAACTCAACAATCTGAAGAAGAAAAGCAATCCTTATGAGGAAAGAATACAGAAAACCGAAGGAGAAAAGAAGAAATCAACAAGGAGTTGATCCTTTTTTTTTTTTTTTTTGTAGAGTAAAAACTCTGTTTCTTGGAGTCGATTCATTTTTCCCCCTCTCTACCCTAGTAGTTTAAAAATATCAAAAATTACACTTCTGATAGGCATTCTTGTTTTCAATTATAATTATATATAAAAATAAATAAAAGGTGGGCTTTAAATTAGTTGGGCCTATTTTTAAAAGCTCTTTATGGTGTGAGGCCTAATTTGGAGGCGTCGGTGACTATAAATTTGGTCTTCCTTCTCGGTTATTCTTCGGAGTCGCTAGGTCTATCAAGGGATTCTAAACCACCTTTGGTTCTCTCGGTTGAGAAACTCATCTGGGAGAATGAGCTGAGGTTTGTTTGAAGATGAGCTGAGGTTTGTTTGAAATGCTGTTCTTCTTTCTTCATTGAAGTTTTAGATTAAAATAGTTTCAGCTGCAACATCTCTTGGTTCTAGTTTTTTGAAATTGTCCGTGCAAATGACGGGATTTCTACTCTGGAATCTTACTTAAGCAGAGGCAAGCACAGTTAGATGCTTGTAGATCTCCAAGTAAACGTCATAGATAAAGTCGGTAGACGTCGACGGACCTTCCGAGCTCCTCCGTTTACCGTCGGTCCCATATTCCATTACCTTATGGAGCAGCGTCGTTGCCTTTACCATTTGGGGGTGGCCATGGCACATACATTCCATTCAACTCGATTGATTAGCTTTTTCTTCTTTGTTTCAGTTGACGGGGGATTACAATCCAAATCCCTATCATTCGAAATTGGGGCAAATCGAATCAGTATTTGTAAATCCCAAGAGTAAACGTCAAAAATGGATGATTCTTGTTGATGTTGAGGGTTCTTCTCTGTCTCTGTTATTGAGAAGTTCCTCCATCGATGATGGGTTAGGTCTCATATTCCATCGCCTTGTATAGCAACGTTGTCGCCATTACTATTTGGGAATTGCCATGAGACATACATATATACTATTCTATTGAAATTCTTATCCTATGCGTATGCCTTTCCCAATGATGAAATCAGAAATTAAAAGAACACCATCTTTCGGGACTTAATGGTTTCTATGAAGCCTTGCTGATATTCTGTGATTCTGAGGTATCTCCAAAACTTAATTGGGTTTGTTAAACCCATCTTCACGCTCGTATCATCTCTGTCTACTGTATATTTACACCAAAGTGGCCGTGTTAATATCTGCTATAGGCTTGTCGGGATGGGTTCTGGTGCTTTCTTTCTTTGGATGGTATCTGTTCTTTATCATCTTTTTCTACTCATTATACTAATGTTAGTTTGAATGTTTGTAAAGATACCCCCAATATCGTTCGTCGATGTTTCGGCTATAGATTATGGGGCATAAACAAGACTACTACCCTTGGAAATTCTACTCATGTTACTGACAATAATGATAATAATAGTTTGGTTGTCCTGTAATTTGGTGCAGTGATGGTGTATGGAAGTTTAGCAGTTTGGTGCAGTTTCTTCATGTCTGCGGCAGTTCATACAATTTGGTAGATATTGTCCAGTTTGATGGCTGGTGTACTTTCTGCATTGTTGTTTGATGGCTGGTGTACTTTCTGCATTGTTCACTTTCGTGTGCGTTGCAGGTTGTTTGGGCAGTTTGCCTGTTCAGTTGGTCACTTTTTGGTAGAGTTTGGGCCTTGCCGTGGAATAAAACTCTATTTGAGGTATGGGTTAGTAATGGAAGACGAAGCTGGATGAACAATTCAATAAGCCTATTTTTCTTAGGTACTAAAATAATTAGAAGATGTCTCTTGTTTGATAATAGTTAGGTGATTGAGATTTCTTATTGAACAAGCAACAATCTGGAATAATAGAAGGAATATTTATGTGATGGATCAGATTAAGGCCATGAATGAAACTAGATTAGATTACTGGTGACTATATTATTGTCTCTTCTATATGAAAGAAGGCTAGAAATGAAGAGTTTCAAGTTGATAGGACAGTATTATGGATATGTTAAACATATACTTGAAGGACACAGGATGCTGGCATGACTGCTGATTTTGATAACCAGAAATCTACTTCAGGTTATGTGTTTATATTTTTGAGAGGAGTCATTTATGGCGACCCAAGATACAAACATGTATAGCATTGTTAACAACTCAAGCAGAGTATATTGCAACAGAGGAAGCAAACAAAGAAAATATTTGTCTTAAAAGGTTTATTCGAGAGTAAGGGTTGAAGAAAGATTAATATGTAATATTATGTAATATTTGAAAAAAATATAATGTATCGCGCACGTAAAAAAAAATTGATGTGAGATATCATTGGTTGTGGGATGTGATCGAGAATAAAAAGTAGAGTAGAGTTAAAGAAAGTTCACACTGATAAGAATTAGTGCAAATATGTTGATTAAGGTGTTTTGTGGAAGTAACGTTTTAAGTGATGGATTGGACATTAAGATTTTTAGGGTTTAACCTAAATTATACCTAAACTTTATAACTTAAGATTAGTCTAGGGTTATACATATGAGGGAAATATATAAGTGAGACACACACAAAATTCAAAAAAAGGAGTTTTTGGTCTTTGGATCTGTTGTGTATAATTAAAAGCTCAAATCGAGAGGCAAACGATATGACTTTTTACTCTATTTTAGAAAACATGTTATGAACATCGAAGGCTTCGACCTGACCAGTTAGATTTTACTTTGGTGCTACGATTGTTCACTATTGTGTGCAGTTTGTGTGCCTTTTATTACAGTCTCTTGCAGGCGTTAGTGTAGGTTCTCTGTGTCGTTTGGGTTATTTGTTTATGGAGTTTGGCCGTTTCTGCCCAATAAAACTCAATTTGAGATATGGTTTAGTAATGGTAGAAAAGACTGGGTGAACAATTCAATAAGCTTATATATCTTAGGTACAAAGCATAATGTTTGATATTGCAAGATACAATGAAAAACAAGTGTGGAAGAGTGCTTGAGCACAAAAAATTTGGAAATTTTGGAAGGAATTAGAAATGTCATTGTAGATGAAACTCTGGAAGTCTGGAAGTTGAAAAAACTAAGTCAGATGGACAATAAAAAAACGGTTGGATGAAACAGACAATGAGCAGTTTGTATGCAAAGTAGTTGGGTGAAAGATGTGCTCAAGAAAACAAGAAGTACCGAATGACATTTAGGAAAGGTAGGTCACTATTTCTCAATAAAATTTTCACTAGTTACCCTTAATCAATCTAACAAATTTGAATGGTAGAACAATACCATTAATGTTATCATACTTCAAAATTATTAAAAAAGTCATCTATATACCTAGTCAATTTAATAAACTTAAATTTCAAGTCAAGGATTTTAAGGGATCCATATCGAAAATAAATTTCAATGTAATTTATTTATAAAAAATTTGCACAAACATAAAAAAGAATCTGTTCGAGTAAAATCACCTCCGCAAGATGTCTCAGCTGATGTCAACGGTAGCACTGCTCGCGCTGCTTTAGAGTATTTTAATTAAAAAGACTTAATAGTAATTTTTTTAAAATAGTTAGTGGCTTTGTTAAATATTCCCAACCAAGAAAGGATTTGTATAGGAACTCAAACTCATGGCATTTGATAACATACATGCCTTATTTCACCAACTCAGTTACCGCTTTCGGGGCTATACTTGGAAATTTTAAATGTAAGGATCGAAACGTCTACCTTCTGATACACCTAGGTTATAGTTTAACCACTCGGCTATGGTAAGTCATGTCGTTTATTTTATTTTATTTTATTTTATTTTATTTTATTTATTTATTACTTATCTTGTTTGTGTTTTAATTTTATTTTATTTTCATTTTTAGTGTTTCTAGTAAATGTAAATATCTAAAAATAGTTTTTATAAATATAAAAATAAATTTTAATATATTATTTTTGAAAGATATAACAAAATCAAATTTGAATTTTGAAAGATATTTTTAAAAATAAATAACATCAATTTTTTTATATATAATATATTGTTATAAAATGAATGGAAATAAAATCAATTTTTTATGATTTTTTTAATATATAAATAATTAAAATATATTTTGAAACAAATAAATAAAAGAAAATAAAAGTTGTTATTTAAAAAATACATTAAAAATATTTTAAAAGATATATCAAAGCCTCGTTTAGTATCAAGCGTGGTTGCATTATTCGTGGTCAATGTGTTAGTTGGTTCCTCATCACATGTAATTGTCTTTAGAATAACTCTCCATATGAAGATATCCTTCCATTGGCAGCTATGTACAATGTTAGTCGGTCCGAAGATGTCGATGAAGATTTCAGGAAAAGTTATTTTTTCTGTTTAATAGTTTGTCCACTCTAAAAACGGTTTAGTCAGAGATATTATCCACCGGGTAGAAGAATACCCGACGTAGAAAATGAACTCAACACATATAACGAGGAGCACATCGCGTGATATTTGGTGCACTATCAACATAAAATAAATAAATATATAGCCATACAAATATTTTTTGTTACGAGATAAAAAAGTTATGTCGCAATAATATTGATAGACTAAAGGTTTTCATCATTTTAATTTTTCTAATATATCCGGAAGAAAGAAAAAAGAAAGAGCAAAACATAGACACAAACAATAGTTGAGTTGTTATAAAGATAATTAAGGTGAAGCACCACTTTATTTTTCTGGGTAAAGTGTTCATACAATGACATTTCATGTTTGCCTTACTATTGAAAGAAAGTTCATATGTCAACAAAAAGAATACATGGTATAAAAACTATTAGAAATTTATGAATCAATATGCTAATGATGTATATTGTCATAAGACAATCTAATTAATAAGTAATCGGGTTATTTATGTTATTAGAAATTGTATTAATATGTGAAAAATTATTATAGAGATATAAGTGTGGATACCGGGTTAAAATTTGGGTCTAATGAAAGAGTGAGCTCAAATATTAACACTTAAGACTTAAAAATGAATTGATAAGTTCACAGACTAAATTGATATAAATCAATCTAGTGGGTTTTTATTCCGACCACAAAACGGAATAAAAAGGGTATAATCATTATTTTAAAAAATATATTATGAAAGCCATCTAGCAGTAGCCAATAAGAAAAATGTGCATCACCTAATCGTTTTTAAATCGACTATATTCCGATTAATCATCATCTCAGACCCGCATCTCTGTACAATAGGTAGGTATCAAATCGACTTAGGCCAAGGTAGGGTATAATGAAATATAGTTAAGTATTAAACCTAGATGCATTATCTATATAAGTAAGACGTGTGATATGATTCCTTCACCTATTGTACAATATTTTTTATGTTATTTTTTGATTGGTTTTACCATATAAAACCCTAACGTTTCTCTTATTCTCTCTTTTAAATCGATTAAAGATACAAATACATGATTGTAAATTAATTCATAACGTGTGACAATATTGAAAAGTCTCAGTCCGTTAGTAGATCCAATAGACTCAAACGACCGAGATCAAGAACATGAAGAACAAATATGGGCTTTTACAATCAGTCGTTGGTAGAATAAATAACTTGACTAGTAAGTTACTTATGCACCTTATTCCTAGTATCATAATCGATAAATACAAATGAAGATTTATTTTTTATATATAATGGATATATTGAGTAAACTAATATACTCCTTCAATTGATATCAGAGCTAAGGTTGCCTTCTGAATCGATGTAAATTGTATGCTTGTTTTCAATTAATCGTATGAAAGAAATGATGATTTAAATTTATCTAAAATATATATGGCTTTAGGATTATGTGTTAATTAAGATGGTTAGAGATACAAATTTTGTGAAAAGCATGTTTCGATTGATTGAATTATAGAATCATGGATGGCATGTATTGGCGTTTGATGCTCTTAAAGGATTAAATCAGGGGTTTGCTCATTAATTATGGGTTTTTGCTATTGAAAAAGTGAATTTTTTCAATAAAAAGACCCTAGGACGAAGTGTAAAATGAAACAAAGAATGATTGTCTCGACACCTTTATCATGATCATCCCTGTTGTGATCGCGACAAAAAGTAAAGAGACATTTCTCATGATCACCCTTGTTGTGATCACAGTGAAGTGCTTATATTCACCGCAATCAACATTAGCTCACTACAATGAGCACGTTATGTTACCGCGGATAAGGTTATTATTGCAAGAGAAAACACATGAAGGTTGTTTGGTTTGGATCTTCTTTTTTTCTATGACTTGTAACCATTAATATATTTGTGGGCATGCTTGTCATATGTGTATGTGGTTGAAATATGATATGTGTAAAAATTGTTGTGAGGATATGCATGACTAAGTTTATTTGGATTATGATAGATGAATCATGGAATCAAGTAATCTTCTCGAAGGAAGGTTTTTTGGTGGATTAAGGATCCTAGGATCTTAATAGTTCATGGATTAAATTTATTCCAAGTATTGTCGGAAGTCCAACAACTGGTGAAGAAGTTGAGGGAAGAACTAATAATTTTAGGATTTTGCTGGCCATGTTGACCATTCATACTCCTCGATTAAGATGTGAGATCTAATGCCCTAAAGGAAAAGATGAAGAGGAAAAATAAGACGAGGGAGACAATGCCACACACTCTATAGTCAAAGAGCACTAGTTGAACATCACAAATATGTGTAAGATGCCCATCCAAACCAAGGTCGATGTTCTTAAAGAAATTTCTTATCGAATATTTTTTAAGAGAAAGAAGTGTTATTTTTGGTGTCATGGAAAATGAAGAGCAAAATCCCAACTTAAAATAATCAATGAGGAAAGTTGAGCGTGGAGCGTGACCGAAAATGTAAATAGACCTTAGCAGCATGTGCATTATTTTAGCCATAGCACCAATAAACTCATCCACCTCAATTGGGGGTCCAGTTATAGTCTATGAGCTTGAGTCACCCAATCATCCAACAACTAGCTTGGTGAAGTCCAGGCCAGACCACCGATAAGCTCCTCCACCGCAGTCGGGGATCCATTCAAACTATCAAGAATCCACGGGTTAACCTTTGAAAAATTCAATTCAACATCAACAAACCACGGTTCAACTTCAACAAGATTTGGCTTAATCTCAACAATGTAATGACTTAGTTCAGCTCAGACACGACTCAGCAAAAGAAATGGCTCAGTTTAGCCCAGATTCATCTAAGCCTCAACATGACTCGACAAGATAATGACTCAATTTGGCCCAAATTTGGCTCAACCTTAGCAAGATTCAACTTAGCCTCAATAAGACAAGGCCTCAGTTTGGCTAACCAAAGCTTAGTCTAAAAATATTTGGTTCAGCCTCATACAGATTTGGCTGTGTTAATGGAAAAATATGGTTCATGGTAAATGAGGGAAGATCCTTTAACAGATTAATATTAAGTATATTTGTAGAGAGTGGTGAGAGAAATGAGGTGTATGCTTGTATATAATGTTTCTAGAAAAAGTACAACCCCTTTAATGTTGTTGGTTGGGGTATTTATACGTTTTTATGACCCATGAGCCATGCGGGTCGGATCTTATATTTGGGTCAATCATATGAGCCCCCAAGCCCAAGAACTAAGGTGCTAGGCAAACAGATGAGTCATATGTCCACTTGAGTTTTATTCATTATGTTTGAACTACCCCTTCGAATAAAAACATAATTACTTTAATATACCCCCGTAGATATCCGATATGATCATATAACCCTCTTAGCTCTTTCAAAAATTCTTTAGAAGAGCTAACCATAATTGATAATGTCTCATCTACCTTTGAAGTGAATTTGAAGAGTTAATCGAACAACTCAAAGGTCCTGACTTTATAATCAGTTGTCTTTTACACGTGTCAAAAAACGATTGGACCCATTAGCCGCTTTTTCTGGGTACTTGTGCATAAAAATTAAAACTGCTGCTTTTACTAGCCCTTAATCATGGCTAGAGATTCATCTCCTCTAGGTAAAACACTCAAGTGATTTCTAAACTATATAAATGTGATTTTTCATTTTTTTTATTTCTAGTGTGAGAAAAAAAATTCAAACTCTGATTCTAGATTAAGAAAAACACCTAAATTTCTCAACTTTTCTTAGTTCTTCTATTTTCTCTAAAGTTTGTATGTTCACGGAAAGAACTGACTTAATCAAAAGAGGCTGACTCAACCTGTCTGAGTTAAAGAAAGAAAAAAGAGAGGCTAAAATTGCTGTCAGACTACCTGTTTCTCATGGTGGATTGATCATACAAGAGATACCACAACCGGACATGAGTTCATCATCCTATAAACCATCAGTAGTTTCCAGAAAAACTTCTCTTGCTCCATATTTAACAAACCTTAAATCACCAATTCTGTTAACCAAAAAACCTTTCACTAAAACTAAAGTCAACCAGTCGTAAAGCTCAATCTCATCAGGTAAAGACTTTATGACTTTCTTTATCGTGCGTTGATATTAAACATCACATCAGATATTGATATTAAATTTCACATTGGATTTTGATATTAAATTTCACATTGGATTTGTCTTTCAGTGTTTTTAAAGATGTTCTTAGAATATTTGGAGGATGGACAAACCACTCTTACAAAGCTACACTAATGGGCCACAAACAATTGAGGAACTGGTTTCCACAATTGTTATACCACAGTTTACATGGTGAGGGCCCATCTGTGGAGAACAAGCTCAACTAGGGAGCTCTCGTGGGAATAGTTTACCAGTCCTCCTGAAGCTGCTGAAATATTTAAAAGGATAGAAGAAAAAGATGGTAAGATTCTGTTACCGGCTAGGAACAAGGATTCTAGCCATCTTGACAAAATTAAGAAGAAGAAAACAAAAGGTGAGGATCCATCTCAAGGGCTTCCCAATGTGAGTAGTTCGAGACTGCCATGAGAGATTAATGCTGCATTGTTGGATGCTGTTACAGTCATAAATGAGGCTAAAGAGCCACACACTCTCTAAAGGTTAAGAGGAAAAAAGGGTAGAAGAGAAGTTTGGTGGGTAGTGATAAGAGAGTGGAAAAGAAGAAAAAAGTTGCCATCGGTTCAGAGATCATACTCTGACCCGAAGTCCTTCCTTCCAATACTCTCATTGAAATTACTTCCCAAGAAGATGTACATGCCGGCCCTCCATCTCCATTATTTCCTGCTGCGAACTAGCCTTCTCCTGAAGGCGAAGTGAATTTAGATGACATAGGAAATTTGTATTTAAGGGAGTTTGATAAAGAAGATTTTGATAACGATTCCAGCCAATCTACCACCATTTCCAACACCGTGACTCATGATGGGGAATCCTTTGAATTGTCCAGTAAGCATGATGCTCTAGGTTATGTCGTTTTAGGTTATAAGGCCAATCATTGACTTGGAGAGGCAAATCAGATCTCAAACCAGCGACATTGTTTCCCTTCGTACTGAAAATCAGGGCCTCAAGAATTCTATCACGGCCGAACATAGCAAGGTTGAGACTTTGGGCAAGAAAAATAAACAGCTTAATGATCATTTGGTAGAAGCTAAGTTCGATCTTGCAAAATCATAGGCTAGCTACACCAAATTGCAATATACCACTTCCACTGAAGTCGATTCCTTGAAGAAAGAACTGTTCAATGAGAAGGGTGCCAATGATCAATTATCCAAGGAGAAGAAAGAGCTACAGGATCTTCTCAAGAAAAAAGGATGATCAGATTATTCTTTTGAAAGAGACAGAATCCCAAGACATAGTCGTTGTAACGAACAAGTATGGTGAAGGGGTGTTGAAATCTATTAATTAGAGGGAAGAGTTTGTTAAATCAAACATGGTCCCATTGTTCCATGAAACCTTTCCCAAACGGTCTCTTGGGAAGTTGTGAGGTTTTGTGCCTTATGAATAAATTCCCTTTCATACTATGGCATAAAGTGAAAAACTCAACATCTCCTCGGATGAATTCAAATCTGAAGACGAAGCTGAGGAGGATTCAGGTGATGACAAAGAGGAGAAAGAAGAAGGCAAGAGTGAAAAGAAAACAAAAGGGAACGAGCCCTAAGGTTAACTATTTTTAATGTTGGTATTTTGGATCAAAGTCCTTAGAGTATGCAAGGCATTTTGTTGTATTCATATCAGATATTTTAGAAACTTTATACATACGAGTCCTTGTGGTTTACTTGGCATATTTTTAATGTTGATTGAATTATTTTTTAGGATCCTATTTGTATTTCATGTCATCTTTACTATCACTCACTTTGTACTTTTCCTTGTTTTTTATACTTCCATTAATATTTGATCGTATTTGAACATGATAAGACCATATGTATATATTAAATCCGATCAAGGCATTTAAAAAGTATCTTCTTTAAATGAATTAAACACTTAATCGGTCTTGCATTTACCCTATCCATTATAAGATTCATTTGAAGGTAATAAGTATTTAATAAATCTTCAATCCATTAGGTGTTTAATCCATCATGTGTTTAATAAGTGTTTAATCCATCACGTGTTTAATATGTATTTAACCCTTCTGATGTTTAATAAATCTTTAATCCTTCCGATGTTTAATAAGTCTTTAATCTTTACAATCACCACTAAAACAATTTCTTTAAAAAAAGCAAAGGATAGTATATTGATTGAGTTTTGGGCACCTCATTAAAACCTTCCCGCGCCACCAGGGTAGGAAAGAGTAAGCCCCTAAATATTTACATTGAAGTAAAAGAGAGCAAATATTTACAAGATGAGTTTATTCTAAGTATAACTTGAGATGCTTCACATTCCAAGGATGCTTCAACAGGTTTCCTTCTTTTATTTTGGAGTTTGTATGTTCCTTGCTTTTCTTTCATATACGGTCTATGGTCATTCCCTATTCGGAGCCAGCTTTCCAAACTGCCTCTCCTTAGTATGCAAGAAAATGTTTATTAACACTTTATCTCCAACTTGAAAATATCTTCTTTTTACTTTAAAAACAAATTTATCTCAGGATATGGTTCTCATCGTCCAAGGCAAAGCCAATCTAATCAAGGGCAACAATATAGGTCAATATGGAATCATTAGGTCCAACCTAATTATTTGGCATAACTGATTGAAAATGTTACAACCATTTATGATAGGTCAAAAAAATTTATGCAATTTCGAAGGCATGCACCAATCCAGACTCTAAGGGAAAACGGAAACACGTGATAATGTAAGTACCACAATGATGTAGGGCACAATACTAAGAATTGTATTGATTTAAAGCAGGAGATATAATCCTTGATTAAAAATAGGAAATTGACCACCTTTGTTAAGTCGCAAGGGGGTAACATAAAAGTGAGCAACATATCACAACCTAGCACAAGTGGGATCTAATTTGCTTTGTCTTTTGTCCAAAGGCAAGCAACGGAGGCTCCCAAACAGGAAAGCACAATGATGATTATTGAGCAATTCAATGTGGATTTGGAATACTTGGATCCTGGTCCAGATCGGGGTCGAGTGAATGAGGTGACTGAAAATAGGGGAAAGGTGTCCAAGCTATGTCAATTCTTCGAATCATTTACTATTTTCGGAGGTGATACGATGACATCACCTTCGAGTTACTCTAGGAAAAAGGCATGTTAATAGTTTGACCACGCAAATAGAAGGGAATATGTATTTTCAACTATACCAGAACCCTGCTCCCTTCATGGTTTTTTATGAAGATGACTTAAGAAATATCACTGGGCCGCGTGAGGATGTTGTGGTAATTGGAGCTTATATTGAGGGAACAAAAATCCGATGAATCTTGACCGACAATGGTAGCTCACCTAATATGTTATTTATGTCTACCTAGAAACAAATTAAGAACTCATCTGTTATTCTCCGATCGAATAGAATCATAGTAGGGTTTACATGCAACTCTGTTGATGTTATTGGGGAGTTCGACGCAGAAGTGCTTCTTGGAAAATGACCATTTAAGAAAATTGTGAGAGTATTATTCGTGGTGGTGGATTTTCTGACCCTGTACAATGCAATCTTTGGCAGGTCTTGGTTGTCAATGATTTATGTAGTTGAATCAACAGTTCATCAATGTTTGAAATATGCAGTTGGAGGTCAAGTAGGGGTGGTTCGGAGCAGCCAAAATGTGGAAAGAGAATGTTATGTCACTGTTCTTGCTCCAAAGTTCCTAAAGAACGTGGTAACAAAAAATTAATAGAAATTACTTGAGTATTCTTCGGATCCGAGCAAGATAGATGATCCCATAGAGACTTGTATTGATGTTATCCTAATTGAAGAGGTTGAAGTACGCAGTTTAGCGTATGGGAAAACTATTAGAATTATAGCTAGATTGCTATCAGAATTAAAAGAAAATTATTATCCGTCTAATCTAAAAATTTGCATGTGTTCTTATGGTGCAATGAAGATGTGACTATTATACCACCTAGTGTCATTTACCACAAGTTATCTGTGTGATCCGATGCGGGCACAATGATCCAAAGAAGAAGGGATTTTTCTAAAGAGAAATCGGAAACCATTGTTAAAAAGGTAAACAGATTGACAAAGGTGGGACACATTCGGGAATCTCAGTATCCATTATGGACAAAAAATCTTGTACTCATAAAAAAGAAGGATGGTAAATTGCGAATGTGTATTATTTCAAAGATCTCAATAAGGTATGTCCCAAGGATCCTTTCCTTGTTCCTCTGATATATCGGTTGGTGGATTACACCTCAGAAAATAAATTGTTATCTTTTATGGATGATTTTGCTGGGTATAATAAGATACAAATGAATATGAAGGATCAAGATCATACCACATTTAATACTGACAGATGGTTGCACTGTTACAAGGTAATGTCATTCGATTTAAAGAATGTCGGAGCTACTTACCAGCGATTGGTCAATAAGACATTCACCAGTCAGATTGGAAGAAATGTAGAAATCTATATCGATGACATGATTATAAAAATTCAAAGGGAAGATTATCATCTACTTGACCTAAAAAACATTATCTAATTTGGAAATCATCATTCTAAAGCTAAATTCGGAGAAGTGAACTTTTAGATTGCGATCCGAAAAGTTCTTAAGATACATTATTGATAAGAAAATGATCCAGGCAAACCCAACGCAGATAGATTGTTGGCAATAGACCTTCCCCGTAAAATAACAATAACTTATAATGTAGATAAAAATACCTGACAAATTTCTCTTTTGAAGATCAAAAGCAATTCTCGAAGGCTAATAGCATAGAACATTCTAAGAAGATACTCATGAACAAAATTATGGTAAAGCAAATAAGTCTCAACTACAATTTTCATCAATCTAATCTCAGCAAGAAAATATCAACAGATTAAAGTCTTAAAATTTGAAGAAACTTCTACCTATGATTGTCTGATTTGGAAAAGAGGAAGACTATTGCAGAGTTCATGGTATCAGGCTTGAGAGATCGGTGCCCAAGACCCCGCAACATAATGGTGTTGCAGAAAGAATGAATAGAACTATTTGTAACAAGATCGTGTGCATGCTCTCCCATTCAAGATTGTCAAAGTCCTTTTGGGGTGAAGCATTGATGACGGCGGTAGATCTTGTCAACTTATCCCCTTCGGTTCCTTTAGATGGTGCAATTCCCGAAAGAATATGGACCAGGAAAGACTATACAAAATAAAAAACGGCTAGTTTTTCTAGAGAGAGAAACTCTCTAGAAACCTAACCTAACTCTTCATCTTCCTTGCAAAATCCTAAGCCTGATCTTCATAGTTAATCAATTTCTATCCCCACTACAAGCCTTTTGGCTTGCAGATGGGGAAGAAAATACTACTCTCTTCACATCTCGAGATACGGGATCTCAAAAAGCCTCTCCCTCTCCCTTTCAAGCTCCATTAATGGAGTCTTCTAACTCTTTAAAGAAAATTCAGACACCAATGATAAGGAAGCCAGCCCAAAGCTCTCATGTCAACGGGCGAATTAATGAATGTGTGAAAACTTTCCACATTCTCTGTCAACCAGTGGGTAGAGGAGCATTAAACCCTCTCCCCACTCATCTCCATTCGCCATTAATGGAGGTTATCACTCCTCCATTAATGCCAGAAACAATGGCTTTAATGCCCCAGGAGTCCACCCCCACGCCCAGCCTCCAAGCGTCTGCCAATCAAGACGTTTGGTTTCCCAAGGTAGTAGCCTTGAATGCGAAACACGGCACCCTCCCCTCTCTTCATCAAGAAGCGCCGGCCAAGGCTCCAAAACCGAGAAAACCCACCCCATCTCTCCCTGCCTTTCCTCGAAAAAACCCACCCAAACCAACCTATCGCACGCCTTCTAACCTTGAGCTACATTCCGTTTGCTGGGTTTGTCTCTCTCCTCACCTGACCTATCGAGAGAGCAAGGCATGCACAAGTTCATTTAATGCTTACCACCCTCTCTCCTCCCTCTCTCTTCATTAAATTTTCTACTATCGCACAAGTCAAACCCTACCTCCTACCTCAAACTTCCTCTATCCCCTCGCCTACCGCCTACCTCCCTCTCTCCCTTAAAACCGCGACCTCCCTCTCACTCCACCATCGTAAACACATCTCATCACCACTCTCTGCAAAACCTTAAGCACCCACTTGAATCCTCAACTTCCAAACAGTTGCATCCCAAAATCGAAACCATCCCCCCGACTTCTGCCCCCACTCTTCTTTCCTTCTCCACAAAAAACCGCCCCACTAAAACTCTCTCTCCCCTCTCTTGCAAATCGGAAACCGCACCCCCTCCTCCGTCTCGATCCACTGCACTCAGTCTGCCCCAAACGCTCTATCCCTTTTATATAATCTCTGAAACCTCACCCCTCGCCATCACCACTGACCCCTCTCTCTCCCACTCTATTACAAAAATCCTACCCTCTCTGACTCTCAATCACTCCTCCTTTTCAACCCCACCTTCACCACCAGTACCCTTCTCTTCGCTCGTCCCCACAAAAAGCCGTCTCTCCCAACGTCTCCATCTCCCCTCGTGCTCTCTCTCACCAAAAATGGTGGAAACTAGAAGGAGTTCCTCCTCCATACGCCCCAACCGAAAGATCACTCCCCGATTTAACGAGAAACATGCCCTTCCTTCACCGATCACCTCTTCGAGACCCTCCAGCCCAAGCACATCTCTGTCTTTGGAGACCCGGTCTTCATCCCCCTCTTCCAACTCTCCCCCAAAAACGGCCGACATGCATGGGCTCCCTCTGTCCGTGCATGGCTCACCCCCACCAATCTCCCCCAATCGCAAGCATCTGCCCAAGCAGACCACTGACTCAGACATGCAGGACAGGGCCCCATCCCCTCTGTCCCTATCCCCTCCGGGAACCAAAAACTATCGCCATCGAAAGCTCGGAGGAAGAGGACCCATCGGAAATCGATCCTTCACCGTCGCCGACAAGGGACCAGCAACTCCAAGCAATCTTCGACAGCAACAACAGACTCCTCAAAGCCATCACGGACCTCGAAGATAATCCGCGGCCCAATATCGTCACGCCGGAATCCCACTCGAAATTTAGCCAGCATGGAAGCGAATCGGCCTCTATCCCCGGTCTGGCCTGGTCCTCTCATGTCAACCCTCTCAACCCTCAACCAACCCCTCCATCTTTGCCTCAAACCTCCCAGCCGTTACAACCGCCCTCAACCCACTCAAGCAACTCTGCCTCGTCCTCCTACTCAAACCCTCTAACCCTAGCTCCATGCAAGCAAATCCCCATGCATGCAAATCCTAACTGCATGCATGACCCTTCCCTAGCAAGCCTTCTATCACTAGCCCCTCCCCCTTCGATCGTTGAAACCACAACTGTAACCAGTCGATACTTATTTAACAAAGCCCACCCGACAACTCTCCTCACCCAAACAAACACACACTCCCCTCAAACCAGTGTTCTTTCCACGGCGGTCCTCACCCTCCAACAAGCCATCCAAGCTAGTAAAGCCTTAGCACCCCTCCCCAGAATCCAGGACCAACCTTCCACCATCATCCACTCGACTGCCTCCCTACCATCCCAAACCCCTAAACTAAACCGATCCCAACTCCTGCGACTTTTCCAGAATCCTTCCCTGGTCGCAACAGCAAAGGATACGCATTCTCCAGACCCTCGAAGGCCCACCGCCCTCTAGGAATTCGACCAGACCTCACCGGTCCTTGGAAACAAAACAGTGCCTTCCGACATGTCTGGGGAAACAGCAACATCATTCCCCCTCAACTTGTAGCCGAATCAGCCTCAATGCTCAATATCCACCACGCCGGAGCTCCGACAAGATCCTGGGCTCACATCGTAGCGCAACCGGACCCTCGATCCCCCATGAAAATCCAAAAAACCGAAGACATTCTTATAGATCAAGGCACCCTCGTTTTCCCTGATGACTCGATATCGGGTGACAAAGAAGATTGGGCAAAAAACCTCTCAGGATACTTCCTTTCGAAGAAAAGAGCAGTATCTCACGTTCAAACCCTAGCGAGCCAAATCTGGAGTACCTACGGACTCCAAGAATGCAAACCTACCCCATCCGGTCACTACTTCTTCAAATTCTCCACAGCAGACAACGCAACAGAAGTCCTAGAAAAATCCCCCTGGTTTTTTAGTAGCCACCCGGTCTTCCTAAAGAGATGGGAGCCAATGGAAACCCTAACTAGAGAAGCCCTAAAAGCGATCCCTCTCTGGGTCAAATTTCATGGTATGCCCCATGAGCTTTGGACGGAAAAAGGATTGGGAATCCTGGGGAGCTATTTAGGAACCCCCATCTACGTTGACAGCCAAACGGCGGACATAACCCGATTAAGCTATGCCAGGATCTGCATCATAATGCAAGCCACCTCAAATTTCCCCTCCACCATCACCATACGATGCCTGGGCAGAAACCACGTCATTCAAGTAGAATTCCAAGGCCTCCCCACCATTTGCAACCGATGCCTCTCTTTCGGACACGCGGCGGCTGCTTGCCACTTAATCGCGGATCCTGCCCACACAACAAACCTCAACTCTCATCGCCCCGGAAAAGAGCCAATGATCAATCCACCCCACATCACGCTATCTGACTCGAGTAATAGTGAAACCCCCACTCCGGAGACATTAAGACAAATGACCATTCAAAACAGTTGGACCAAGAGTTATATCATAGCAAGCAATACCCCTGCAGCAGCCCAGATAGGACTTGAAGAAGGAGAACCTTCCTCTACAGAGATCACCTCACCAAGACCTAAAGCAGCAAATAACGCTGCTTTCTCAAGTATGTACGGGGAAAACCCCAAAATGTATTAGCTTTCCTTTAATCTTCCTGTTTAATTTTCAATGAAACTTGCATGTTGGAACGTAAGAGGATTAAACGACCCAGTACGCCAAAAGGACGTACGTCACATAGTTTTTAAGAATAGCATTAATATCATATGCCTCCTAGAAACTAAAGTCAAAGTCCATAATACTGAATCCATAATGAGAACCATGCTGCCATTCTGGCACTACCACACTAACCATGATTCCCACCACCTGGGAA